>CM048656.1:610074-1810074 GCA_026413185.1 Pueraria montana var. lobata
GCAATTACCGTGCGAAAATAAGACTTTGGGTTTTGGTGCCAAGTGATCCCTGGTGCATTCTTATGTATAAAAAAACCATAATGCTTGGTGTAGTTTTCAGTTTTGAGGTCCATGGTGCCTCGTTGTCCAATTTTGGTGCCGGTGGTGCATATTCGGCCATTTTGTACAATTTTCGTGCCAAAATATGACTTGTGGGTTTTCGTTCCCTATGAACCGTGGTGCATTCTTATCTGTAAAAAACCATAATGCTCAGAGCACTTTTCAATTTTGAGGTCCGAGGTGCCCCGTTTCTAATTCTGGTACCCGAGGTGCATTTTCGGCCCATTATGCTATTTTCATGCGAAAATCAGAGTTTTGGGCTTTGGTGCCCCATGATCCTGGTGCATTCTTCTGCTTAAAAAACCATAATGCTTGGAGCACTTTTCAGTTTTGAGGTCCGAGGTGCCCCGTGGTCCAATTTTGGTGCCGTGGTGCATTTTCGGCCCATTTGTGCAATTTTCGTGCAACAATAAGACTTTTGGGATTTGGTGCCCTGTGAACCCTGGTGCATTCTTATTTATAAAAAAGCATAATCCTCGAAGCCATTTTCAATTTTGAGGTCTGAGGTGCACATTGTCCAATTTTGGTGTCCGTGGTGCATTTTCAACCCATTCTGCAACTTTCGTGCGAAAATATGAATTTTGGGTTTTGGTTCCCCGTGATCCCTGGTGCATTCTTATGCATAAAAAAACCATACTGCTTGGAGCACTTCTCAGTTTTGAGGTCCATGGTGGCCCTCGTGGTCCAATTTTAGTGCCGGTGGTGCATATTCGGCCATTTGTGCAATTTCGTGCCAAAATAAGACTTATGGGTTTTGGTTCCCTGTGAACCCTGGTGCATTCTTATGCATAAAAAACCATAATGGTCATAGCACTATTCAAATTTTGAGGTCCGAGGTGCCCCGTGGTCCAATTTTGGTACCCGTGGTGCATTTTCGTGCGAAAACAAGACTTTTGGGTTTTGGTTCCCCGTGATGCCTGGTGCATTCTTTTGCATAAAAACCCATAATGGTTGGAGTACTTTTCAGTTTTGAGGTCCTTGGTACCCTCGTGGTCAAATTTTGGTGCCGTGGTGGTGTATATTCGGCCATTTGTGTAATTTTCATGCGACAATAAGACTTTTGGGTTTTGGCACCCTGTGAACCCTGGTGCATTCTTATTCCTAAAAAACCATAATGATTGGAGCACTTTTCATTTTTGAGGTCTGAGGTGCCCCGTGTTCCAATTTTGGTGCCTGAGGTACATTTTCGGCCCATTGTGCAATTTTCGTGCGAAAATAAGACTTTTGGGTTTTGATGCCCCATTATCCCTAGTGCATTCTTATGCATAAAAAACCATAATGCTTGGAGTAGTTTTTAGTTTTGAGGTCCGTGGTGCCCCGTGGTCCAATTTTGATGCCAGAGGTGCATTTTTTAACATTTGTGAAATTTTTGTACGAAAATAAGACTTTTGGGTTTTGGTGCCCCGTGACCCTTGGTGCATTCTTATGCTTAAAAAACCATAATGCTTGGAACACATTTCAGTTATGAGGTTTGTGGTGCCCCGTGGTCCAATTTTAGTGTCGGTAATGCATTTTCTGTCATTTGTGCAATTTTCGTACGAAAATAAGACTTTTGGGTTTTGCTGCCCATGATGCATTTTTTTGCCCATTGTGGAATTTTTGTGCGAAAATAAGACTTTTGGGTTTTGGTGCCCCGTGATCCCTGGTGCATTCTTATGCATAAAAAACTATAATGCCGGAGCACTTTTACGTTTTGACGTCCGAGGTGCCCCATGGTCCAATTTTGGTGCCCGTGATGCATTTTCGTCCCATTGTGCAATTTTCGTGCAACATGATACTTTTGAGATTTGGGGCCCCCGTGATCCCTGGTACATTCTTATGCATAAAAAACCATAAAGCTTGGAGCCTTTTTAGTTTTGAGGTTCGTGGTGCCCCGTGGTCCAATTTTGGTGTCGGTGGTGCATTTTCGCCCATTTGTGCAATTTTCGTGCGAAAATAAGACTTTTGGGTTTTGGTGCCCTATGAACCATGGTGCATTCTTATGCATACAAAACCATAATGCATGGAACACTTTTCAGTTTTGAGGTCCATGGTGCCCCATGGTCCAATTTTGGTGTCGTTGGTGGATTTTTGACCATTTGTGCAATTTTCATGGGAAAATAAGACTTTTAGGTTTTGATGCCCCGTGATCCCTGGTGTATTCTTATGCATAAAAAACCATAATTCTCATACCACTTTTAAGGTTTGAGGTCCGAGGTGCCCCCGTGGTCCCATTTTGGTGCCCGTGGTCCAATTTTGGTGCCCGTGGTGCATTTTTGGCCATTGGTGCAATTTTCGTGTGTAAATAAGACATTTGGGTTTTGGTGCCCCGTGATCCTTGGTGCATTCTTATGCATAAAAATCCATAATGCTCGGAGCGCTTTTAAGTTTTGAAGTCCGAGGTGCCCCGTGGTCCAATTTTGGTGCCTGTGGTACATTTTCGGTCATTTGTGCAATTTTCATGCGAAACTAAGACTTTTGGTTTTGGTGCCCTGTGAACCTTGGTGCATTCTTATCCATAAAAAACCATAATGCTCATAGCACTTTTCAGTTTTGAGATCCAAGGTTCCCCGTGGTCCAATTTTGATGCCCGTGGTGCATTTTCAGTCCATTATGCAATTTTCGTGCGAAAATTAGACTTTTGGGTTTTGGTGCCTCGTGATCCCTGGTGCTTTCTTATGCATAAAAAAACCATAATGCTCGGAGCACTTTTCAGTTTTGTGGTCCAAGGTGCCCCGTGGTCCAATTTTGGTGCTTGTGGTGCATTTTCGGCCCATTGTTCAATTTTCCTGCGAAAATAAGACTTTTGGGTTTTTCTTGCCCCGTGATCCTTGGTGCATTCTTATGCATAAAAAACAAAAATGCTCACGAACAGTTTTCAGTGTTGAGGTTCGTGGTGCCCCCATGGTCTAATTTTGGTGCCAGGGGAGCATATTCGGCCGTTTGTGCAATTTTCGTGCAAAACTAAGACTTTTGGGTTTTGGTGCCACGTGATCCCTGGTGCATTCTTATTCATAAAAAATCATAATGCTCGGAACACTTTCCAATTTTCAGGTCCGTGGTGCCCTGTGGTCCAATTTTGGTGCCCGTGGTGGATATTTGGTCCTTTGTGCAATTTTCGTGTGAAAATAAGACTTTTGGGTTTTGGTGCCCCGTGATCCCCGGTGCATTCTTATGCATAAAAAATCATAATGCTTGGAACACTTTTCAGTTTTGACGTCCATGGTGCCCCAAGGTCCAATTTTGGTGCCGGTGGTGCATATTTGGTCCATTGTGCAATTTTCGTGCGAAAATAAGACTTTTGTGTTTTGGTGCCCCGTGATCCCTGGTGTATTCTTATCATAAAAAACCATAATGCTCGGACCAATTTTAGGTTTTGAGGTCCGAGGTGCCCCGTGGTCCAATTTTGGTGCCAGTGGTGCATTTTCAGCCATTGGTGAAATTTAAGTGCGAAAATAAGACTTTTGGGTTTTTGTGCCCCGTGATCCCTGGTGCATTCTTATGCATAAAAAACCATAATGCTCGGAACACTTTTCAGTTTTGAGGTGCGAGGTGGCCTGTGGTCCAATTTTGGTGCCGGTGGTGCACTTTCGGCCATTTATGCGAAAATAAGACTTTTAGGTTTCGGTGTCCCGTGATCCCTGGTGCATTCTTATAAATAAAAAACCATAATGCTCGGAGAACTTTTAAGTTTTGAGGTCCGAGGTGCCACGTGGTTCAATTTTTGTGCCCGAGGTGAATTTTAGGCCCATTGTGCAATTTTCGTGCGAATTTAAGAATTTTGGGTTTTGGTGCCCCGCGATCCCAGGTGCATTCTTATCCATAAAAAACCATAATGCTCGGAACCCTTTTCAATTTTGAGGTGCGTGGTGCCCCGTGCCCCAATTTTTGTGCCGGTGGTGCATTTTCGGCCATTTGTGAAATTTTCATGCTAAAATAAGACTTTTGGATTTTAGTGCCCCGTGATCCCTGGTGCATTCTTATGCATAAAAATCCATAATGCTCATAACACTTTTGAGTTTTGAGGTTCGTGGTGCCCGGTGGTCCAATTTTGGTGCCAGTGGTGCATTTTCGGCCATTTGTGCAATTTTTGTGCTAAAATAATACTTTTGGGTGTTGGTGCCCTGTGATCCCTGGTGCATTCTTAAGCATAAAAAATCATGATGCTCGAAGCACTTTCATTTTTCCAGTCCGTGTTGCCTCGTGGTCCAATTTTGGTGCCCGTGGTGCATTTTTGGCCCAATGTTCAATTTTCGTTTGAGAATAGGACTTTTGGGTTTTGGTACCCCATGACCCCTAATGTATTCTTATGTATAAAAAACCATAATGCTCAGACCACTTTTAAGTACTGAGGTCCGAGGTGCCCGTGGTCCAATTTTTTTGCCCGTGGTGCATTTTTTGCCCATTGTGCAATTTTTGTACGAAAAGAAGACTTTTGGGTTTTGGTGCCCCGTAATCGCATGTGCATTCTTATGCATAAAAAACCATAATGCTCAGAACACTTTTGAGTTTTGAGGTTCGTGGTGCCCCGTGGTCCAATTTTGGTGCCGGTGGTGCATTTTCGGCCATTTGTGCAATTTTCGAGCGAAAATAAGACTTTTGGGTTTTGTTGCCCCGTGATCCCTAGTTCCTTCTTATGCATAAAAAACCATAATGCTCAAAACAGTTTTTAGTTTTTAGGTTCGCGGTACCTCGTTCTCCAATTTTGGCGCCAGTGGTGCATTTTCGGCCATTTGTGCAATTTTCGTGTGAATATACGACTTTTAGGTTTTGGTGCCCCGTGATCCCTGGTGCATTCTTAAGCTTAAAAAACCATAATGCTGGAAGCACTTTTCATTTTTGAGGTCCGAGGAGCCCCGTGGTCCAATTTTGGTGCTCGTGCTGCATTTTTGGCTCATTGTGCAATTTTCATGCGAAAATAAGACCTTTTGGTTTTGGTGCCCAGTGATCCCAGGGGCATTCTTATGCATAAGAAACCAT
This sequence comes from Pueraria montana var. lobata, assembly GCA_026413185.1. NCBI lineage: Eukaryota > Viridiplantae > Streptophyta > Magnoliopsida > Fabales > Fabaceae > Pueraria > Pueraria montana. Next base: position 615,133 of record CM048656.1, read on the forward strand.
AATGCTAGGAATACTTTTCAGTTTTCAGGTCCGTGGTGCCTCGTGGTCCAATTTTGGTGCCGATGGTGCATTTTTGGCCCTTTGTGAAAGTTTCTTGCGAAGATAAGACTTTTGGGTTTTGGTGCACCATCATCCCCGGTGCATTCTTATGCATAAAAAACCGTAATGCTCGGAGAACTTTTATGTGTTGAGGTCCGTGGTGCCCCGTGGTCCAATTTTGGTGTCGGTGGTGCATTTTCGGCCCATTTGGGCAATTTTCGTGGGAAAATAAGACTTTTGGGATTTGGTGCCCCGTGGTCGCTGGTTGATTCTTATGCATAAAAAACCATAATGCTACAAACGCTTTTCGGTTTTGGGGTCCGTGGTGCCCCGTGGTCCAATTTTGGTGCCCCATGGTACAATTTTGGTGCCCCATGTTACAATTTTGGTGTCGGTGGTGCACTTTTGACCGTTTGTGCAATTTTCGTGCGAAAATAAGACTTTTTGGGTTTTGGTGCCCTGTGATCCCTGGTGCATTCTTATGCATAAAAAACCATAATGCTAGGAGCACTTTTCAGTTTTGACGTCCGTGGTGCCCCGTGGTCCAATTTTGGTGCCAGTGGTGCATTTACGACTATATGAGCAATTTTCGTGCGAAAATAAGACTTTTGGGTTTTGGTGCCCCATGATCCCTAGTGCATTCTTACACATAAAAAACCATAATGCTTAGATTACTTTTCAGTTTTGAGGTCTGTGGTGCCCCGTGGTCCAGTTTTGATGTCAGTGGTGTCCCGTGGTCTAATTTTTCTGCCAGTGGTGCATTTTCGACCATTTGTGCAATTTTCGTGCCAAAATAAGACTTTTGGGTTTCGGTGCCCCATAATCCCTGGGCATCCTTATGCATAAAAATTCAGATTGCTCGGAGCACTTTTCAGTTTTGAAGTCTGTGGTGCCCCATGGTACAATTTTGGTGTCAGTGGTGCACTTTTGACCGTTTGTGCAATTTTCGTGCAAAAATAAGACTTTTGGGTTTTGGTGCCCCGTGATCCCTGGTGCATTCTTATGCATAAAAAACCATAATGCTAGGAGCACTTTTCAGTTTTGAGGTCCGAGGTGCCTAGTGGTCCAATTTTGGTGCCCGTGGTGCATTTTCAGCACATTGTGGAATTTTCGTTGAAAAATAAGACTTTTGGGTTTTGGTGCCCCATGATCCCTAGTGCATTATTATGCATAAAAAACCATAATACTTGGAGCACTATTTAGTTTTGAGGTCTCTGGAGCCCTGCGGTCCAATATTGGTGCCGGTGGTGCGTTTACGAGCATTTGTGAAATTTTCGTGTGAAAATAAGACTTTTGGGTTTTGGTGGCCCGTGACACCTGGTGCATTCTTGTGCATAAAAAAACATAATGCTTGGAGCCCTTTTCAGTTTTTAGGTCCGTTGTGCCCCGTGGTCCAATTTTAGTGCCTGTGGTACATTTTCAGCCCATTGTGCAATTTTCGTTCGAAAATAAGACTTTTGGGTTTTGGTGCCCCGTGATCCATGATGCATTCTTATACATAAATAACGATAATTGTCAGAGCACTTTTCAGTTTTGAGGTCCGTGGTGTCCAGTGGTCAAATTTTGGTGCCCGTGGTGCAATTTCGGCACTAGGTGCAATTTTCTTTCGAAAATAAGACTTTTGGATTTTGGTGCCCCATGAACACTCATAACTGAAACGTGCTACAAGCATTATGGTTTTCTATGCATAAGAATACTCCAGGGATCACGAGGCACAAAAACCCAAAATTATGATTTTTGAATGAAAATTCCACAATGTGCTGAAAATGCACCACGGGCACCAAAATTGGACCACTGGGCACCTCGGACCTCGAAACTGAAAAGTGCTCCTAGCATTATGGTTTTTTATGCATAAGTATGCACCAGGGATCACGGGGCACCAAAACCCAAAAGTCTTATTTTCGCACGAAAATTGCACAAAAGGTCAAAAGTGCACCACCGACACCAAAATTGTACCATGGGGCACCACAGACTTCAAAACTGAAAAGTGCTCCGAGCAATATGAATTTTTATGCATAAGGATGCCCAGGGATTATGGGGCACCGAAACCCAAAAGTCTTATTTTGGCACGAAAATTGCACAAATGGTCGAAAATGCACCACTGGCAGAAAAATTAGACCACGGGACACCACTGACATCAAAACTGGACCACGGGGCACCACAGACCTCAAAACTGAAAAGTAATCTAAGCATTATGGTTTTTTATGCGTAAGAATGCACTAGGGATCATGGGGCACCAAAACCCAAAAGTCTTATTTTCGCACGAAAATTGCTCATATAGTCGTAAATGCACCACTGGCACCAAAATTGGACCACGGGGCACCACGGACCTCGAAACATAAAAGTGCTCTGAGCATTATGGTTTTTTATGCATAAGAATGCACCAGGGATCATGGAGCACCAAAACGTAAAAGTCTTATTTTCGCACGAAAATTTCACCATGTGCCGAAATTGCACCACGAGCACCAACATTTAACCACTACACACCACAGACCTCAAAACTGAAAATTGCTTCGAGCACTATGGTTTTTTATGTATAAGAATGCACCAGGAATCACAGGGCAGAAAAACCCAAAAGTCTTATTTTCGCAAGAAAATGCACCCCGGTGCACCATGGACCTCAAAACATAAAGTGTTCCTAGTATTATGATTCTTTATGCATAAGAATGCACCAGGGATAACGGGGCACCAGAACCGAAAAGTCTTATTTTGACACAAAAATTGCACAAATGACCGAAAATGCACCACCGCACCAAAATTGGACCACGGGGCACCACGGACCTCAAAACTGAAAAGTGCTCCAAGCATTATGGTTTTTTATGCATAAGAATGCACCAGGGATCACGGGGCACCAAAACCAAAAAGTCTTACTTTAGCACGAAAATTTCACAAATGGCCGAAAAAGCACCACTGACACCGAAATTGGACCACGGGCACCACGGACCTCGAAACTAAAAAGTGCTCCGACCATTATGATTTTTTATGCATAAGAATGCACCAGGAATCATGGGGCACCAAAACCCAAAAGTCTTATTTTAGCACAAAAATTTCACAAATGGCCGAAAAAGCACCACTAACACCAAAATTGGACCACGGGCACCACAGACCTCGAAACTGAAAAGTGCTCCGACCATTATTATTTTTTATGCATAAGAATGCACCAGGAATCATGGGGCACCAAAACCCAAAAGTCTTATTTTCATACGAAAAATTGCACAATGGGCCAAAATGCACCACGACACCAAAATTGGACCATGGGGCCCCACTGACCTCAAAACATAAAAGTGCTATGAGCATAATGGTTTTTTATGCATAATAATGCACCAGGAATCATGGTGAACCAAAATCCAAAAGTCTTATTTTCGCACAAAAATTGCACAAATGGCCGAAAATGCACCATGGGCACCAAAATTGGACCACGGGGAACCACGGACCTCAAAACTGAATAGTGCTCCGACCATTATGAGTTTTTATGCTTAAGGATGAACCAAGGATCACGGGGGCTCCAAAACCTAAAAGTCTTATTTTGGCACCAAAATTGCAACATGTGCGGAAAATCCACCGCGGGCACCAAAATTAGACCACGTGGCAGCACGGACCTCAAAACTGAAAAGGGCATCGACCATTATGGTTTTTTTTCATAACAATGCCCCAGGGATCACTGGGCCCCAAAACCCAAAAGTCTTACTTTGGCACGACAATTGTCCCATGGGCCAAAAATGCACCACGGGGTACCAAAATTGGACCACTGGACACCATGGACCTCAAAACTGAAAAGTGCTATGAGAATTATGGTTTTTTATGCATATGAATGCACCAGGAATCACGGGGCACCAAAACCCAAAAGTCTTATTTTGGCAAGAATATTGCACCAGTGTTGAAAATGCACCACGGGCACCAAAATTGGACCAAGGGGCACCACGGACCTTAGTACTGAAAAGTTCTCCAAGCATTATGGATTTTTATGCATGAGGATGCACCAAGGATCACTGGGCACCAAAAACCAAAAGTCTTATTTTGGCACTAAAATTGCCCCATGTGCCAAAAAGGAGCACGGGCACCAAAATTGGACCACGGGGCATCACGGACCTCAAACCTTTAAAGTGCTTCGAGCATTATGGTTTTTTATGCATAAGGATGCTGCAAGGATCATGGAGCACCAAAACCCAGAAGTCTTATTTTGGCACAAAAATTGCATAATGGGCCGAGAATGCACCACGGGCACCAAAATTGGACCATAGGGCACCACAGATCTCAAAACTGAAAAGTGCATCAAGCATTATGGTTTTTTATGCATAAGGATGCACTAGGGATAACGGGGCACCAGAACCGAAAAGTCTTATTTTCGCACGAAAATTGCACAAATGGCCGAAAATGCACCACCGGCACAAAAATTGGACCACGGGGCACCACGGACCTCAAAACTGAAAAGTGCTCCAAGCATTATGGTTTTTTATGCATAAGAATGCACCAGGTATCACGGGGCACCAAAACCCAAAAGTCTAATTTTCATACGAAAAATTGCCCAATGGGCCAAAATGTACCACGGGCACCAAAATTGGACCATGGGGCCCCACTGACCTCAAAACATAAAAGTGCTCTGAGCACAATGGTTTTTTATGCATAAGAATGCACCAAGGATCACGGTGAACCAAAACCCAAAAGTCTTATTTTCGCACGAAAATTGCACAAATGGTCGAAAATGTACCATGGGCACCAAAATTGGACCACGGGGAACCACGAACCTCAAAATTGAAAAGTGCTCAAAGAATTATGATTTTTGATGCTTAAGGATGAACCAAGGATCACGGGGCTCCAAAACCCAAAAGTCTTATTTTGACACGAAAATTGCAACATGTGCGGAAAATCCACTACGGGCACCAAAATTGGACCACGTGGCACCACGGACCTCAAAACTGAAAAGGGCATCGACCATTATGGTTTTTTTTTCATAACAATGCCCCAGGGATCATTGGGCCCAAAAACCCAAAAGTCTTATTTTGGCACGAAAATTGCCCCATGGGCCAAAAATGCACCACGGGGGTACCAAAATTGGACCACTGGACACCATGGACCTCAAAACTGAAAAGTGCTATGAGCATTATGGTTTTTTATGCATAAGAATGCACCAGGGATCACGGGGCACCAAAACCCAAAAGTCTTATTTTGGCAAGAAAATTGCACCAGTGTTGAAATTGCACCACAGGCACCAAAATTGGACCATGGGGCACCACGGACCTTAGTACTGAAAAGTTCTCCGAGCATTATGGATTTTTATGCATGAGGATGCACCAAGGATCACTAGGCACCAAAAACCAAAAGTCTTACTTTGGCACGAAAATTGCCCCATGTGCGAAAAAGGCAGGACGGGCACCAAAATTGGACCACGGGGCATCACGGACCTCAAACCTAAAAAGTGCTTCGAGCATTATGATTTTTTATGCATAAGGATGCTGCAAGGATCATGGGGCACCAAAACCTAAAAGTCTTATTTTGGCACGAAAATTGCATAATGGGCCGAGAATGCACCACGGGCACCAAAATTGGACCTTAGGGCACCACGGACCTCAAAACTGAAAAGTGCACCGAGCATTATGGTTTTTTATGCATAAGGATGCACCAGGGATCACGGGGCACCAAAACCCAAAAGTCTTATTTTGGCATGAAAATTGCACCAGGTGCCGACAATGCACCATGGGCACCAAAATTGGACCACGAGGCATGTAACGTTGTGATTTTCTTGATTATATGATTAAGTGTTTGATTAATAATGAAAGAGCAAACTAAATTTAAATGTTGCTGATTGATATAATAATTAACTTAAGTTCTATGTTTTGTTATGTGCCATAGTGTTATTGTGAATTTTTTTGGGACTTTTATGCGAGTTCCGTAAGTTGTAGGAAAAAAATAATAAGAGAAGGGGGATGTTCTTAGAGGAAGTATAGGTGCGAAAAGTAAAAATCTTAATTAAAACCCCAATTTGAATGTGCAAGCTCCCATTCTCCGATTTTCTTCATTTCTTCCTCCTTTCTCCCGAAGCTCTCTTCTCTCTCCTCCTTCTAAGCTTGGCCGTGGCACTCAAAAGTTAATAGAAGCCACTGTTGTTGGTTGCTTTAAGGTTTGTATGCAAGCCAAAGCATCATCTCTTCACCATCCCAACCAAGTTTCCTTTTCTTCTTCATCCCTTTTTTCTCTCTCTCTCTCTGCTGGAACTAAACCCAAAGGTAAGGGGAGCTTATCTATTTTCAGTTTAAGTGTGGTTGAGAGTTAGGGGGCTCAACCACACAGCATGAATGCCCCTCATCTGGACTGTTGTGTGTGTTTTGTTTGAATGCTTGAATGTGAAAAGTTGATGAAATGGGTTGAAACCTTTTGGCAGTGGCTGTGTGAGATTTGCATGTACTATCCTTGGATTGCTTTCAATCTTTGAAATTGATTGGGAAGGCTTATAAAACAAAGGAGACCATGCCCAAATTTTCTTGAAATTATTTGATAAGCTTTGCATGTGAAAATCAAACCACAAAACAAAATGGCAGTGGCTATTTGGTTCGTCCAGCTCTGTAAGCCCCCACAATCTTGTGATTTTTGGAAGACCTAACTGTTGGTTTTTCACAAAATTTGTTTTGAATTAAAATAGATATGAAATGGAGAAACTTTAATTTTTACGACTTGGAGATAAATCCTCATCTCTGGGTTCATCCATGACTTCCAAAATGGTTGTTCTATTTTCGAGTTTCCCTGGAACATGTCTCAGTTTTTCTCAAATTCCCACTTGTGTGATTAATGTTTCTTTTTCGTTTTTGTACCATTAAAAACTAGATAAAACAAGATTTTTAACCATATAAATTACAAAAATTATCATGTCCAATTTCTAAATTAACGTTCTAAAAAGAAATAGGGCAAGGGTTTTGAGCTCTGTTTCGAGTCTGAAGCTTAGGCTTTTAGAAATAAATTTACTGGGAACAGTAAGGAAATAATTTGGGGGCAAGGGTTACCTTTTTAGAAAGATAAAGATGTTACCTTTCTACTGTAAAAATTTAATTTCAAAAAGATTTTGGAAAGTGGGAGAATTTTACATTTCTTTGAGCTATGTTCAGTGAGCACTCAAAATCCAGGGCTGCTGACTTAGAAAATTTTATAAAAATTTTCTAGTTGTTGATTTTTCAATTGGGATACCATTTTGAAAAATAGGACTCAAGAGATTTAATTCCATATAAAAAAAATTTAATTCCGAGGTCATTTGCTACAATCAGTGAGAGCTCACATTCAGTACTACCAAAGAGAAATCGACCTTATTTGGTCAATTTGGTTAATATGATAGAATTATTGGAATGGTGATGTTTGTTTATTGAGATGAGAATCTTTAGTATTTAATATTTGAAATATTTTTGTGTGATACAGTTTTTGACTGTAGGATGGATCTTGTAATCATGTTTTGAATGAGGATGTTGGGTAGGTCACCACTTTGGTTCTAGAACTATGTTGGAAATTCACCTTTTGTTAAAGTTAGTTATGTGTTGTAAGTAAGGATTCAAAGTGTGAGAATATCTTACCTGAGCTTATTGAATTGCTGGATGGGTTCATAAGCATAATTTGAGAAAAATGGTGAATTTATAACATAGAGGGAACTTGTGGCAATCAAAGTTGTTTGGCTTGTTACATGACATTGCATATGGGTAGGCACGTAAGTTGAGGGTGCTAGGTAGGCTCTCAACCTAGTGTCGGAGGTTTTTGTGGTGGCTAACGGTGGGCCTATAGAATAGACAAGTGGGCGAATTCCTATAGATTGAAGGTTTTGCAAACCTTACAGAGGTAAGCCAATACCCACATTTGTCTATATTCGATTAAATCCACACTTCCTCCACAGGGTTAGTGCAAGGGACTCCCTAAATGGTCAGAGGTGGGACCATGGTAGGGGATGGGGCCTATGGGGACCCCCCAAAAGTTTTAGAAATCTCCATGGAGTCGAGTCAGCACGACATTGCATAATGAAATTGTATATAAGATTAATGTATGTATTATTGTGTGATGTTAGCTGAATTATTATTGTTGATTTATTCTAAATTTTCCTTTGATCAAATCCTATCCTTCTTTTTATAAATAAGCTTACCCTTGCATTTTTGTGTTTGTGTTGTTTTACTGCAATGGTCGTGTGGTTGGCACGAGAGCAGATAGTGGTGATGCTGCAGGTTCTTAGGCCGCTCATGACTGAAGCGGATGTAGATCTAGAAGATGGGATGAGATCCCACTTTTTGAATATGTTCTAGTATATATGTACATAGTATGGGGACCAGCTTAGGACAAATACTTAGGTTGTGATGAATGTTCTCTACAAGAGGACTATTTTGGTATTGTATGTACATATTTATATATTTAAGTTTTGTAAAGCCAGACCTAATACTTTTATGATGTGATGATGTACATTATATGTAGGAAAGTAGTACATATATATGTGTTAAATGTGAAAAAAATTCTATGTAGTTTCATATGATAATATTTAACAAAATGTTTTAGTATAACAAATCTGTAACGAAGATAGGTCGTTACAGGGTACCATGAACCTCAAAACTGAAAAGTGCTTCGAGCATTATGGTTTTTTATGCATAACAATGCCCTAGGGATCACGGGGCACCAAAACCCACAAGTCTCGTTTTGGCACGAAAATTGCACCATGGGCCAAAAATGCACCACGGGGCACCAAAATTGGACCACTGGACAACACATACCTCAAAACTGAAAAGTGCTCCAAGCATTATGGTTTTTTATGCATAAGAATGCATCAGAGATCATGGGGCACCAAAATCCAAAAGTCTTATTTTGGCACGAAAATTGCACCATGGGCCGAACACGCACCACGGTCACAAAAATTGGACCACGGGGCACCACGGACCTCAAAATTGAAAAGTGCTCTAAGTGTTATGGTTTTTTATGCATAAGGATGCACTAGGGATCACGGGGCACCAAAACCCCAAAGTCTTATTTTGGCACAAAAATTGCACCATGTGCCGAAATTGCACCACGGGCACCAGAATTGGACCACGGGGCACCATGGACCTCAAAACTGAAAAGTGTCCAAGCATTATTGTTATTTATGCATAAGAATACCCTAGGGATCACGGGGCACCAAAACCCAAAAGTCTTATTTTTGTACGAAAATTGCACAATGGGGCGAAAATGCACCACGGGGCACAACGGACCTCAAAACTGAAAAGTGCTCCAAGCATTATGGTTTTTTATGCATAAGAATGTACAAGAGATCACGGGGCACCAAAATCCAAAAGTCTTATTTAGGCACGAAAATTGCACCATGGGCTGAACACGCACCACGGTCACAAAAATTGGACCACGGGGCACAACGGACCTGAAAACTGAAAAGTGCTCAGATTATTATGGTTTTTTATGCATAAGGGTGCACCAGGGATCATGGGACACCAAAACCCAAAAGTCTTATTTTGGCATGAAAATTGTACCATGTGCCGAAAATTCACCATGGGCACCAAAATTGGACCACCGGGCACCACGGACCTCAAAACTGAAAAGTGGTCGAGCATTATTGTTTTTTATGCATAAGAATCCACCAGGGATCACGGGGCACCAAAACCCAAAAGTCTTATTTTGGCACGAAAATTGCATAATGGGCCAACAATGCACGAAAATTGCATAATGGGCGGACAATGCACCACGGGCACCAAAATTGAACCACGGACCTCAAAACTGAAAAGTGCTGCTAGCATTATCATTTTTTATGCATAAGGATGCACCAAGGATCACGGGGCTCCAAAACCCAAAAGTCTTACTTTGGCACGAAAATTGCACCATGTGCCGAAAATGCACCACGGGCACCAAAATTTGACCACGGGGCACCACAGACCTCAAAATTGAAAAGTGCTCCGAGCATTATGGTTTTTTATGCATAAGAATTCACTAGGGATCACGGGGCACCAAAACCCAAAAGCTTATTTTCACACGAAAATTGCAGAAATGGAAGAAAATGAACCACCGACACCAAAGTTGGACCACGGGGTACCACGAATCTCAAAACTGAAAAGTGCTATGAACATTATGATATTTTATGCATAAGAATGCCCCAAGGATCACGGGGCACCAACACCCAAAAGTCTTATTTTGGCACGAAAATTGCACGATTGGGCAAAAATGCACCACAGGGCATCAATATTGGACCACTGGACACCACAGACCTCAAAACTGAAAAGTGCTCTGAGCATTATGGTTTTTTATGCATAAGAATCCCCCAGGGATCACGGGGCACGAAACACAAAAGTCTTATTTTTGCACAAAAATTGCATAATGGGGCGAAAATGCAACACAGGCTCAAAAATTGGACCACGGGTCACCACAGACCTCAAAATTGAAAAGTGCTCCGAGCATTATGGTTTTTTATGCATAAGGATGCACCAAGGATCACGGGGCTCCGAAACCCTAAAGTCTTATTTTGGCACGAAAATTGCACCATGTGCCGAAAGTGCACCACGGGCACCAAATTTTGACCACGGGGCACCACAGACCTCCAAACTGAAAAGTGTTATGAGCATTATGGTTTTTTATGAATAAGAATGCACAAGGGATCACGGGGCACCAAAACCCAAAAGCTTATTTTCGCACGAAAATTGCACATATGGCCAAAAAGAATCCCCGACACCAAAATTTGACCAAGGGGCACCACGAACCTAAAAACTGCAAAATGCTCTGAGCATATGGTTTTTTATGCATAAGAATTCCCCAAGGATCACGGGGCACCAAAACCCAAAAGTCTTATTTTGGCACGAAAATTGCACCATTGGCCAAAAATGCACCACGGGGCATCAAAATTGGACCGCTGGACACCACGAACGTCAAAACTGAAAAGTGCTTTTGAGCATTATGGTTTTTTATGCATAAGAATCCACCAGGGATCACAGGGCACCAAAACCCAAAAGTCTTATTTTCGCACGAAAATTGCACAATGGGGCGAAAATGCACCACGAGCACAAAAATTGGACCACTAGTCACCACGGACCTCAAAACTGAAAAGTGCTATGAGCATTATGGATTTTTATGCATAAGGATGCACCAGGGATCACGGGGCACCAAAACCCAAAAGTTTTATTTTGGCACGAAAATTGCATAATGGGCCAAAAATACACCACGGGGACCGAAATTGGAGCACGCGGCACCACGAACCTCAAAACTGAAAAGTGCTCCCAGCATTATGGTTTTTGATGCATAAGGATGCACCAAGTATCACGGGGCTCCAGAACCCAATAGTCTTATTTTGGCACGAAAATTACACAATGTGCGGAAAATCAACCACGGGCACCAAAATTGGACAACGGGGCACCACGAACCTCAAAACGGAAAAGTGCTTAGACCATTATAGTTTTTTATGCATCAGAATGCCCCAAGGAAAACGGGGCACCAAAACCCAAAAGTCTTATTTTGGAACGATAATTGCACCATGGGCCAAAAATGAACCACTGGACACCACGAACCTCAAAACTGAAAAGTGCTCCAAGCATTATGGTTTTTTATGCAAAAGAATGCACTAGGGAGCACGGGGCACCAAAACCCAAAAGTCTTATTTTCGCACGAAAATTGCACAAATGGTCGAAAATGCACCACCAGCACCAAAATTGGACCACGGGACACCACGGACCTCAAAACTGAAAAGTTCTCCAAGCATTATGGTTTTTTATGCATAAGAATGCACTAGGGATCACGGGGCACCAAAACCCAAAAGTCTTATCTTTGCACGAAAATTGCACAAATGGTCGAAAATGCACCACTAGCACCAAAATTGGACCACGGGACACCACGAACCTCAAAACTGAAAAGTGCTCCAAGCATTATGGTTTTTTATGCATAAGAATGCCCCAAGGATCACGGGGCACCAAAACCCAAAAGTCTTATTTTGGGACGAATCGCATCATGGGCCAAAAATGCACCACGAGGCACCAAAATTGGACCACTGGACACCACGAACCTCAAAACTGAAAAGTGCTCCAAGAATTATGATTTTTCATGCATAAGAATGCACCAAGGATTATGGAGCACCAAAACGCAAAAGTCTTAGTTTCGCGCGAAAATTGCGCAATGGGCCAAAAATGCACCACGGGGCACCACGGACCTCAAAACTGAAAAGTGCTCCGAGCATTATGGTTTTTTATGCATATGAATGCACCAGGGATCACAGGGCCCTAAAACCCAAAAGTATTATTTTAGCACGAAAATTGCGTAATGGGCCGAAAATGCACCACCGGCACCAAAATTGGACCACGGAGCACCACGAACCTCAAAACTGAAAATTTATCCGAGCATTATGGTTTTTTATGCATAAGAATGCACCTGGGATCACGGGTCACCAAAAACCAAAAGTCTTATTTTCGCACGAAAATTACACAAATGGCCGAAAATGCACCACTGGCAGCAAAATTGGACCACGGGGTATCATGGACCTCAAACCCAAAAAGTACTTCAAGCATTATGGTTTTTGATGCATAAGGATGCCCCAAGGATCATGGGGCACCAAAACCCAAAAGTCTTATTTTGGCACAAAAATTGCATAATGGGCCGAAAGTGCACCACGGACACCAAAATTGGAGTGCAGGGAACCATGGACCTCAAAACTGAAAAGTGCTCTGAGCATTATGGTTTTTTATGTATAAGGATGCACCAATGATCATGAGGCACAAAAACCAAGAAGTCTTATTTTGGCACAAAAATTGCACCAGGTGCCGAAAATGCAACACGGGCTCCAATATTGGACAACAGGGCACCACGAGCCTGAAAACTCAAAATTGTTCCGAGCATTATGGTTTTTTATGCATAAGAATTCCCCAAGTATCACGGGGCACCAAAACCCAAAATTCTTATTTTGGCACGAAAATTGCACCACGAGCCAAAAATGCACCACGGGGCACCAAAATTGGACCACTAGACACCACGGACCTCAAAACTGAAAAGTGCTCTGAGCATTATGGTTTTTTATGCATAAGAATGCACCAGGGATCACGGACACCAAAACCCAAAAGTCTTATTTTGGCACGAAAATTGCACCAAGGGCTGAACATGCACCACGGGCACAAAAATTGGATCACGGGGCACCACGAACCTCAAAATTGAAAAGTGCGATGAGCATTATGGATTTTTATGCATAAGGATTCACCAGGGATCATGGAGCACCAAAACCCAAAAGTGTTTTGTTGGGACGAAAATTGCACAATGGGCCGAAAATGCCCCACGAGGCAAAAAAATTGGACCATGTCCTAAAATGCTCCATTCGCACCCAAATTGGACCACGGGGCACCACAAACCTTAAAACTAAAAAGTGCTATGAGCATTATGGATTTTTATGCATAAGGATGCACCAAGGATCATGAGGGACCAAAACCCAAAGGTCTTATTTTGGCACGAAAATTGCACAAATGGCCGAAAATGCATCACGGGCTCCAAAATTGGACAACGGGGCACCACGAACCTCAAAAATGAAAAGTGCTCCAACCATTATGGTTTTTTATGCATAAGAATGCACCAGGGATCACGGGGCTCCAAAACCCGAAAGTCTTATTTTCGCACGAAAATTGCACAAAAGGCCGAAAATGCACCACCGGCACCAAAATTGGACCACGGGGCACCTTAGACCTCACAGCTGAAAAGTCCAATGATCATTATGGTTTTTTATGCATAAGAATGCACCAGGGTTCACAGGGCACCAAAACCCTAAAGTCATCTTTTTGCATGAAAATTCACAAATGGCAAAAAATGAACCACTGGCACCAAAATTGGACCACGGGGCACCATGGACCTCAAAACTGAAAAGTCCACCAAGCATTATGGTTTTTTATGCATAAGAATGCACCAGGGATCACAGGGCACCAAAACCCAAAAGTCTTATTTTCGCACGAAAATTTCACAACTGGCCGAAAAAGCACCACCGGCACCAAAATTGGACCATGTGGCACCACGAACCTCAAAACTGAAAAGTGCTCCAACCATTATGGTTTTTTATGCATAAGAATGCACCAGGGATCATGGGGCACCAAAACCCAAAAGTCCTATTTTCGCACGAAAATTGCACAAATGGTCGAAAATGCCCATCGGCACCAAAATTGGACCACGCGGCACCACGGACCTCAAAACTGAAAAGTGATCCAAGCATTATGCTTTTTTATGCATAAGAATGCACTAGGGATCATGGGGCACCAAAATGCAAAAGCCTTATTTTAGCACGAAAATTGCACAATGGGCCGAAAATGCACCTCGGGCACCAAAATGGGACCACGGGGCACCTCGGACCTCAAAACTTAAATGTTCTCCGTGAAATATGGTTTATATGCGTAGGAATGCACCAGGGATCACAGGGCACCAAAACTCAAAAGTCATAGTTTCACACGAAAATTTCACAAAAGGCCAAAAATGCACCACCGGCACCAAAATTGGACCAAGGACCTCAAAACTAAAAAGTGTTCGAAGCATTGTCATTTTTTATGCATAAGAATGCACCAGGGATCACGGGGCCCCAAAACCCAAAAGTCTTATTTTTGGACTAAAATTTCACAACTGGCCGAAAATGCACCACCGACACCAAAATTAGACAATCGGGCACCACGGACCCCAAAATTGAAAAGTGCTCCAAGCATTATGGTTTTTTATGCATAAGAATGCACCAGGGTTCACGGGGCACCAAAACCCAAAAGCCTTATCTTCACACGAAAATTGCAGAAAGGGACGAAACTGCACCACGAGAACCAAAATTGGACCTCGGGGCACCTCGGACCTCAAAACTTAAATGTTCTCCGTGAAATATGGTTTATATGCGTAGGAATGCACCAGGGATCACAGGGCACGAAAACCCAAAAGTCTTATTTTCGCACGAAAATTTCACAAAAGGCAAAAAATGCACCACCGGCACCAAAATTGGACCAAGGACCTCAAAACTAAAAAGTGTTCGAAGCATTGTGGTTTTTTATGCATAAGATGCACCAGGGATCTCGGCGCACCAAAACCCAAAAGTCTTATTTTTGCACTAAAATTTCACAACTGGCCGATAAATGCACCACCGGCACCAAAATTAGACAATCGGGCACCACGGACCCCAAAATTGAAAAGTGCTCCAAGCATTATGGTTTTTTATGCATAAGAATGCACCAGGGATCACGGGGCACCAAAACCCAAAAGCCTTATCTTCACCCGAAAATTGCAGAAAGGGACGAAACTGCACCATGAGCACCAAAATTGGACCTCAGGGTACCTGAGACCTCAAAACTGAAAAGTGCTTTGAGCATTATAGTTTTTTATGCATAAGAAAGCACCAGGGATCACGGGGCACCAAAATCCAAAAGTCATATTTTCGCACGAAAATTGCACAAATGGCCGAAAATGCACCTCGGGCACCAAAATTGGACCACGAGGCACCTCGGACCTCAAAACTTAAATGTTCTCTGTGAAATATGGTTTTTATGCGTAG
The DNA here is from genome assembly GCA_026413185.1 of Pueraria montana var. lobata. Classification (NCBI taxonomy): domain Eukaryota; kingdom Viridiplantae; phylum Streptophyta; class Magnoliopsida; order Fabales; family Fabaceae; genus Pueraria; species Pueraria montana. Next base: position 630,635 of record CM048656.1, read on the forward strand.
GAATGCACCAGGGTTCACATGGCAGCAAAATCGAAAAGTCTTATTTTCGCATGAAAATTTCACAAATGTCCGAAAATGCACTACCGGCACCAAAATTGGACAACAGGGCACCATGGACCTCAAAACTGAAAAGTGCTCCAAGCATTATGGTTTTTTACGCATAAGAATGCACCAGGGATCACGGGGCACCAAAACCCAAAAGTCTTATTTTAGCACAAAAATTTCACAACTGGCCGAAAATGCACCACGGTCACCAAAATTGGACTACGGGTCACCACGGAACTCAAAACTAAAAATTGTTCGAAGCATTATGGTTGTTTTTATGCATAAGAATGCACCCGAGATCACAGGGCACCAAAACGCAAAAACCTTATTTTCGCATGAAAATTGCACAACAGGCCGAAAATGCACCGCGTGCACCAAAATTGGACCAAGGAGCACCTCGGACCTCAAAACAAAAAGGTGCTCCGACCATTATGGTTTTTCATGCATAAGAATGCACCAGGGATCACGGGAAACCAAAACCCAAAAGTCTTATTTACGCACGAAAATTGCACAAATGGCCGAAAATACATTACCGGAACCAAAATTGGACCACAGGGCACCATAGACCTCAAAACTGAAAAGTGTTCTGAGTATTATGGTTTTTCATGCATAAGAATGCACCAGGGATCACGTGGCACCAAAACCTAAAAGACTTCTTTTCGCACGAAAATTGCACAAATTGTCGAAAATGCACCACCGGCACCAAAATTGGACCACGAGGCACCACAGACCTCAAAACTGAAAAGTGTTAAGAGCATTATGGTTTATTCTGCATAAGAATGCACTAGGGATCATGGGGCACCAAAACCCAAAAGTCTTATTTTCTGACAAAAATTGCACAATGTGCCGAAAATGCATCACGGGCACCAAAATTGGACCACAGGGCACCACAGACCTCAAAACTGAAAAGTGCTCCAAGCATTATGGTTTTTCATACATAAGAATGCACCAGGGATCACGGGGCACCAAAACCCAAAAGTCTTATTTTCGCACGAAAATTGCACAATGGGCCGAAAATGCAACACGGGCAAGAAAGTTGGACCACGGGGCACCTCGGACCTCAAAACTGAAAAGTCTTCGAAGCATTATGGTTTTTTATGCTTAAGAATGCACCAGGGATCACGGGGAACCAAAACCCAAAAGTCTTATTTACGCACAAAAATAGCACAAATGGTCGAAAATACATTACCGGAACCAAAATTGGACCGTGGGGCACCATAGACCTCAAAACTGAAAAGTGTTCCAAGTATTATGGTTTTTCATGCATAAGAATGCATCAGGGATCACGTGCCACCAAAACCCAAAAGTCTTATTTTCGCACGAAAATTGCATAAATTGTCGAAAATGCACCACCGGCACCAAAATTGGACCACGAGGCACCACGGACGTCAAAACTGAAAAGTGTTAAGAGCATTATCGTTTATTCTGCATAAGAATGCACCAGGGATCACGGGGCACCAAAACCCAAAAGTCTTATTTTCTGACAAAAATAGCACAATGTGCCGAAAATGCATCACGGGCACCAAAATTGGACCACAGGGCACCACAGACCTCAAAATTGAAAAGTGCTCCAAGCATTATGGTTTTTTATACATAAGAATGCACCAGGGATCACGGGACACCAAAACCCAAAAGTCTTATTTTCGCACGAAAATTGCATGATGGGCTGAAACTGCACCACGGGCACCAACATTGTACCACGGGGCACGTCGGACCTCAAAACTGAAAAAGCTCCGAGAATTATGATTTTTTATGCGTAAAAATGCACCAGGGATCACGGGGCACCAAAAACCAAAAGTCTTATTGTCGCACGAAAATTGCACAATGGGCCGAAAATACACCATGGGCACCAAAATTGGACCACGGGGTACCACGGACCTCAAAACTAAAAAGTGTTGCAAGCATAATGGTTTTTAAGCATAAGAATGCACCAGGGATCACAGGGCACCAAAACCCAAAAGTCTTATTTTCGCACGAAAATTTCACAACTGGCCGAAAATGCACCACCTGCACCAAAATTGGACCACGGGGCACCACGGACCTCAAAACAGAAAAGTGCCCCATGCATTATGGTTTTTTATGCATAAGAATGCACTAGGGATCACAGGGCACCAAAACCCAAAAGTATTATTTTCGCATGAAAATGGTATGATATGCTGAAAATGTACCACGGGCACCACGGACCTCAAAACTGAAAAGTGCTCCAAGCATTATGGTTTTTATGCATAAGAATGCACTAGGGATCATAGGGCACCAAAATCGAAAAGTCTTATTTTCACACAAAAATGGCACAATGGGTCGAAAATGCATCAGGGGCACCAAAATTGGACCACGGGGCACCTCGGACCCCAAAACTGAAAAGTGCTCCAAGCATTATGCTTTATTATTCATAAGAATGCACCGGGGATTACGGGGTACCAAAACCCAAAAGTCTTATTTTCACATTAAAATTTCACAACTGGCCGAAAGTGCACCACCGGCACCAAAATTGGACCACGGGGCACCACGGACCTCAAAACTAAAAATTGTTCCAAGAATTATGGTATTTTATACATTAGAATGCACTAGGGATCACGAGGCACCAAAACACAACAGTCTTATTTTCGCACGAAAATTGTACAATGGGCCAAAAATGCACCACGGGCACCAAAATTGGACCACGGGGCACCTCGGACCTCAAAACTTAAAAGTGCTCCGAGCATTATGGTTTTTTATGCATACGAATGAACCAGGGATCGTGGGACACAAAAACCCAAAAGTCTTATATTCGCATGAAAATTGCACAAAAGGCCGAAAATGCACCCCCGCCACCAAAATTGGACCATGGGGCATCACGAACCTCATGACTGAAAACTGTTCCTAGCATTATGGTTTTTTATGCAAAAGAATGCACCAAGGATCACGGGGCACCAAAACCCAAAAGTCTTATTTTCGCATGAAAATGCACCATGGGCACCGAAATTGGACCACGGGGCACCTCGGACCTCAATACTTAAAAATGCTCTGAGGATTATTGTTTTTATGCATAAGAATGCACCAGGCATCACAGGGCACCAAAACCCAAAAGTCTTATTTTCGCACAAAAGGCAGAAAATGTACCACCGGAACGAAAATTGGACCACAAGGCACCATGGACCTCAAACTAAAAAGTCTTCTAAGCATTACGGTTTTTTATGCATAAGAATGTACCAGGGATCACGGGGCACCAAAACCCAAAAGTCTTATTTTTGCACGAAAATTGCACAAATGGCCGAAAATGCACCACGGGCACCAAAATTGGACCACTCGGCACCACGGACCTCAAAACTGAAAAGTGTTCCAAGCATTAGGGTTTTTTATGCATAAGAATGCACCAGGGATCACGGGGCACCAAAACCGAAAAAGTCTTATTTTCGCACGAAAATTGCACAAATGGCCGAAAATGCACCACCGGCACCAAAATTGGACCACGAGGCACTACGGACCTCAAAACCGAAAAGTATTCCCACCATTATGGTTTTTTAGGCATAAGAATGCACCATGGATCACACCAAAACCCAAAAGTCTTATTTTCACACGAAAATTGCACAATGGGCTGAAAATGCACCACCGATACCAAAATTGGACCACGGGGCACCTCAGACCTCAAAATTGAAAAGTGCTATGATCAATATGGTTTTTTATGCATAAGAATGCACCAGGGTTCACAGGGAACCAAAACCCAAAAGTCTTATTTTCGAACAAAAATTACAGAAATGGCCGAAAATGCACCATCGGCACCAAAATTGGACTACGGGGCACCACCCACTTAAAAATGGAAAATTGCTCCAAGCATTATGGTTTTTAATGCATAAGAATGCACCAGGGATCACGGGGCACCAAAACCCAAAAGTCTTATTTTCGCACGAAAATTGAATAAATGGCCGAAAATGCACCCCCGACACCAAATTTGGACCGTGGGGCACCACAGGCCTCAATACTGAAAAGTGTTCCAAGCATTATGGTTTTTTATGCATAAGAATGCACTAGGGATCACGGGGAACCAAAACCCAAAAGTCTTATTTTCGCACGAAAATTGCACAATGGGCCGAAAATCCACCACGGGCACCAAAATTGGACCAGGGGGCCGTCAGACCTGAAAACAGAAAAGTACTCCGAGCATTATGGTTTTTTATGGACAAGAATTCACCAGGGATCACGGGGTACCAAAACCCAAAAGTCTTATTTTCGCACGGAAATTGCACGAATGGCCGAAAATGCACCACCGGAACGAAAATTGGACCACAAGGTACCACAGACCTCAAAATTGAAAAGTGTTCCGAGCATTATGATTTTTTACGCATAAGAATGCACCAGGGATCACGGGCCACAACACCCAAAATTCTTATTTTCGCACGAAAATTGCACAAATGGCCGAAAATGCACCACCGCCACAAAATTGGACCACGGGGCACCTCGGATTCAAAACTGAAAAGTGCTTCGAGCATTATGGTTTTTTATGCATAAGAATGCACCAGGGATCATGGGGCTCCAAAATTCAAAAGTCTTTTTTTTACACGAAAATTGCACAAATGGCCGAAAATGCACCACGGGCACCCAAATTGGACCACGGGGCACCTCGGACCTCAAAACTGAAAAATGCTCCGAAGCATTATGGTATTTTATATATAAGAATGCACCAGGGATCACGGGGCACCAAAATCCAAAACTCTTATTTTCGCAGGAAAATTTCACAATGGGCCGAAAATGCACCACCGCCACCAAAATTGGACCACGGGGCACCACGAACCTCAAAATTGAAAAGTGTTATGAGCATTATGGTTTTTTATACATAAGAATGCACCAGGGTTCACAGGGCACCAAAACTCAAAAGTCTTATTTTCACACGAAAATTGCACGAATGGCCGAAAATGCACCACCGGAACGAAAATTCGACCACAAGGCACCACGGACCTCAAAACTGAAGAGTGTTCCGAGCATTATGGTTTTTTATGCATAAGAATGCACCAGGGATCACGGGGCACCAAAACCAAAAAGTCTTATTTTCACACAAAAATTGCACAATGGGGCGAAAATGCACCACGGGCATCAAAATTGGACCACGGGACACCGCGGACCTCAAAACTAAAAAGTGCTCTGAAGCAGTATGGTATTTTATGCATAAGAATGCACCAGGGATCACGGGGCACCAAAATCCAAAAGCCTTATTTTCGCACGAAAATTGCACAGTGGGCCGAAAATGCACCACGAGCACCAAAATTGGACCACGGGGCACGTCGAACCTCAAAACTGAAAAGTACTCCGAGCATTATGGTTTTTTATGCACAAGAGTGCAGCAGGGATCATGGGGCACGAATACCCAAAAGTCGTATTTTTGCACGAAAATTGCACGAATGGCCGAAAATGCACCACCGGAACGAAAATTGGGCCACAAGGCATAACGGACCTCAAAACTGAAAAGTGTTCCGAGCATTATGGTTTTTTATGCATAAGAATGCACCAGGGATCACAGTGAACCAAAACCCAAAAGTCTTATTTTCCCACGAAAATTGCACAAATGGCCGAAAATGCACCACTGCCACCAAAATTGGACCACGGGGAACCATGGACCTCAAAACTGAAAAGAGTTTCGAGCATTATGGATTTTTAAGTATAAGAATGCACTAGGGATCACGGGGCACCAAACCCCAAAAGTCTTATTTTCGCATGAAAATTGCACAATGGGTCGAAAATGCACCACGGGTAACAAAATTGGACCACGAGGCACCTCGGACCTCAAAACTGAAAAGTGTTCCAAGAATGGTGGTTTTTTATGCATAAGAATGCACCAGGGATCACGGGGCACCAAAACCCACAAGTCTTATTTCCACATGAAAATTGTATAAATGGCCGAAAATGAACCACTGGCACCAAAATTGAACCACGGGGCACCACGAACATAAAAACTGAAAAGTGTGTCCAGCATTATGGTTTTTTATGCATTAGAATGCACTAGGGATCACGGCGCACCAAAACCCTAAAGTCTTATTTTCGCACGAAAATTGCACAATGGGTCGAAAATGCACCACGGGCACCAAAATTGGACCATGGGGCACCTCCGACCTTAAAACTGAAAAGTGCTCCAAGAATTATGATTTTTTTATGCATAAGAATGCACCAGGGATCACGGGGCACCAAAACCCAAAAAGTCTTATATTCGCATGAAAATTGCACAAATGGCCGAAAATGCACCACCGGAAAGAATATTGGACCACAAGACACCACGAACCTCAAAACTGAAAAGTGTTCCGAGCATTATGGTTTCTTATGCATAAGAATGCACCAGGGATCATGGGGCACCAAAACCCAAAAGTCTTATTTTCGCACGAAAATTGCACAAATGGCTGAAAATGCACCACCGCCACCAAAATTTGACCACGGGGCACCACGGACCTCAAAACTGAAAAGTGTTCCAACCATTATGGTTTTTTATACATAAGAATGCACCAGGGTTCACGGGGCACCAAAACCCAAAAGTCTTATTTTTGCACGAAAATTGCACAATGGGCTGAAAATGCACCACGACCCCAAAATTGGACCACAGGGCACCTCGGACCTAAAAATTGAAAAGTACTTCGAGCATTATGGTTTTTAGTGCAAAGGAATGCACCAAGGATCATGGAGCTCCAAAACCCAAAAGTCTATTTTTCGCATGAAGATTGAACAAATGACCGAAAATGCACCCCCGGCACCAAAATTGGACCATGGGGCACCACGAACCTCAAGACTGAAAATGGTTCCGAGCATTATGATTTTTTATGCATAAGAATGCACCAAGGATCACAGGGCACCAAAACCCAAAAGTCTTATTTTCGCACGAAAATTGAACAATGGGCCGAAAATGCACCTCGAGCACCAAAATTGAACCACGGGGCACCTCGGACCTCAATACTTAAAACTGCTCTGAGCATTATGGTTTTTTATGCATAAGAATGCACCAGGGATCATGGGGCCCGAAAACCGAAAAGTCTTGTGTTCTCACAAAAATTGCACAAATGGCCGAAAATGCACCACCGGCACCAAAATTGGACCACGGGGCACCACGGACTTCAAAACTGAAAAGTGTTATAAGCATTATGGTTTTTTATGCATAAGAATGCACCAGGGATCACGGGGCACCAAAACCCAAAAGTCTTATTGTCGCACGAAAATTGCACAATGGGCTGAAAATGCACCAGGAGCACCAAAATTTGACCACGGGGATCCTCAGACCTCAATACTTAAAAGTGCTCCGATCATTATGGTCTTTTATGCATAAGAATGCACCAAGGATCACGGGGAACGAAAACCGAAAAGTCTTATTTTCGCACGAAAATTGCACAAATGGCCGAAAATGCATCACCGCCACCAAAATTGGACCACGTGGCACCACGGACCTCAAAACTGAAAAGTGTTATGAGCAATGCACCACGGGCACCAAAATTGGACCACGGGGCACGTTGAACCTGAAAACTGAAAAGTGCTCTAAGCATTATGGTTTTTTATGCACAAGAAAGCACCAGGGATCATGGGGCACCAAAACCTAAAAGTCTTATTTTCGCTCAAAAATTGCACGAAAGGCCGTAAATGTACCACAGGAACGAGAATTGGACCACAAGCCACCATGGACCTCAAAACTGTAAAGTGTTCTGCGAATTATGGTTTTTTATCCATAAGAATGCACAAGGGAACATGGGGCACGAAAACCCAAAAGTCTTATTTTCGCACGAAAATTGTACAAATGGGCGAAAATGCACGACCGCCACCAAAATTGGATCACGGGGCACCACGAACCTCAAAACTTAAAAGTTTTCCGAGCGTTATGGATTTTTACACATAAGAATGCACCAGGGTTCACAGGGCACCAAAACGCAAAAGTTTTATTTTCGCACGAAAATTGCAAAATGAGCCGAAAATACACCATGGGCACCAACAGTGGACCACGGGGCACCTCGGACCTCAAAACTGAAAAGTGCTCCGAGCATTATGATTTTTTATGCATAAGAATGCACCAAGGATCATTGGGCACCAAAACCAAAAAGTCTTATTTTCGAACGAAAATTGCACAATGGGCCGAAAATGCACCACGGGCACCAAAATTGTACCACGGGGCACCTCGTACCTCAAAACTGAAAAGTGGTCCGAAGCATTATGGTTTTTTATGCACAAGAAAGCACCAGGGATCATGGGGCACCAAAACCCAAAAGTTTTATTTTCGCACGAATATTGCACGAAAGGCCGTAAATGTACCACCGGAACGAGAATTGGACCACAAGCCACCATGGACCTCAAAACTGTAAAGTGTTCTGCGAATTTTGGTTTTTTATCCATAAGAATGCACCAGGGAACATGGGGCACGAAAACCCAAAAGTCTTATTTTCGCACGAAAATTGTACAAATGGGCGAAAATGCACGACCGCCACCAAAATTGGATCACGGGGCACCACGAACCTCAAAACTTAAAAGTGTTCCGAGCGTTATGGATTTTTACACATAAGAATGCACCAGGGTTCACAGGGCACCAAAACGCAAAAGTTTTATTTTCGCACGAAAATTGCAAAATGAACCGAAAATACACCATGGGCACCAACAGTGGACCACGGGGCACCTCGGACCTCAAAACTGAAAAGTCTTCCGAGCATTATGATTTTTTATGCATAAGAATGCACCAAGGATCATTGGGCACCAAAACCAAAAAGTCTTATTTTCGAACGAAAATTGCATAATGGGCCGAAAATGCATCACGGTCACCAAAATTGGACCACGGGGCACCACAGACCTCAAAACTGAAAAGTGTTCCAAGCATAATGGTTTTTTATGCATAAGAATGCACCAAGGATCACGGGGAACCAAAACCCAAAAGTCTTATTTTCGCACGAAAATTTCACAACTGGCCGAAAATGCACCACCTGCACCAAAATTGGACCACGGGGCACCACGGACCTCAAAACTGAAAAGTATTCTGAGCATTATGGTTTTCTATGCATAAGAATGCACCAGGGATCACGGGGCACCAAAACCCAAAAGTCTTATTTTCGCACGAAAATTTCATAATTGGCCGAAAATGCACCCGCGGAATGAAAATTGGACCAGAAGGCACCACGAACCTCAAAATTCAAAAGTGTTCCGAGCATTATGGTCTTTTATACATAAGAATGCACCAGGGATCACGGGGCACCAAAACCCAAAATTCTTATTTTCGCACGAAAATTGCACAAATGGCCGAAAATGCACCACCGGCACCAAAATTGGACCACGGGGCACCACGGACCTCAAAACTAAAAAGTGTTCTAAGCATTATGGTTTTTTATGCATAAGTATGCACCAGGCATCACGGGGCACCAAAACCTAAAAGTCTTATTTTTGCACGAAAATTGCACTTCGGGCTGAAAATGCACCACGGGCTTCAAAATTGGACCACGGGGCACGTCGAACCTCAAAACTGAAAAGTACTCCGAGTATTATGGTTTTTTATGCACAAGAATGCACCAGGGATCACGGAGCACCAACACCCAAAAGTCATAATTTCGCACGAAAATTGCACAAATGACCGAAAATGCACCCCCGAAATGAAAATTGGACCAGATGGCACCACGGACCTCATAACTGAAAAGTGTTTCGAGCATTATGGTTTTTTATGCATAAGAATGCACCAGGGATCACAGGGCACCAAAACCAAAGAGTCTTTTTTTCGCAAGAAAATTGCACTTTCGGCAGAAAATGCACCACGGGCATCAAAATTGGACCACGGGGCACGTACAACCTCAAAACTGAAAATTACTGCAAGCATTATGGTTTTTTATGCACAAGAATGCACCAGCGATCATAGGGCACCAAAACCCAAAAGTCTTATTTTCGCATGAAAATTGCACGATGGGTCGAAAATGCACCACGGGTGCCAAAATTGGACCACGGGGCACCTCATACCTCATAACTGAAAAGTGCTCCAAGCATTATGGTTTTTTATGCATAAGAATGCACTAGGGATCACCGGGCACCAAAACCCAAAAGTCTTATTTTCGCATGAAAATTGCACACATGGCCGAAAATGTACCACGAGCACCAAAATTGGACCACGGGGCACCTCGGACCTCAAAACTTAAAAGTTCTCTAAGCATTATTGTTTTTTATGCATAAGAATGCACCAGGGATCACGGGGGACCACAACCTAAAACTCTTAATTTTGCACGGAAATTTCACAAATGGACGAAAATGCATCGCCGGCACCAAAATTGTACCACTGGGCACCACGGACCTCAAAACTGAAAAGTGCTCCAAGCATTATGGTTTTTTATGCATAAGAATGTAGCAGGGATCATGGGTCACCAAAACCCAAAAGTCTTATTTTCGCACGAAAATTGCACAATGGGCCGAAAATGCACCACGGGTACCAAAATTAGACCACGGGGCACCTCGGACCCCAAAACTGAAAAGTGCTTCGAGCATGATGGTTTTATGGTTTTTTGTGCGTAAGAATGCCCCAGGGATCACGTTGCACCAAAACCCAAAAGTCTTATTTTCGCACGAAAATTGCACAAATGTCCAAATATGCACCACCGGCACCAAAATTGGACCACAAGGCACCACAGACCTCAAAACTGAGAGGTGCTCCAAGCATTATGGTTTTTTATGCATAAGAATGCACCAGGGATCACGGGGCAGCAAAACCCAAAAGACTTATTTTCGTACGTAAATTGCAAAAATGCCCGAAAATGCAGCACGGGCACAAAAATTATACCATGGGGTACGTTGGACCTCAAAACTGAAAAGTGCTTCGAGCATTATGGTTTTTTATGCATAAGAATGCACCAGGGATCACAGGGTACCAAAACCTAACAGTCTTTTTTTCGCAAGAAAATTTCACAAATGGCCGAAAATGCCCTACTGGCACCAAAATTGGACCACAGGGCACCACGAACCTCAAAACTAAAAAATGTTCTGAGCATTATGGTTTTTTATTCATAAGAATACACTTGGGATCACGGGGCATCAAAACCGAAAAGTCTTATTTTCGCACTAAAATTGCACAATGGCCGAAAATGAACCACGGGCACCAAAATTGGACCACGGGGCACCTTGGACCTCAAAACTGAAAAGTGTTCTGAGCATTATGGTTTTTGATTCATAAGGATACACTAGGCATCACGGGGCACCAAAACCCCAAAGTCTTATTTTTGCACGAAAATTGCATAATGGGCCGAAAATGAACCACGGGCACCAAAATTGGACCACGGGGCACCTTGGACCTCAAAACTGAAAACTGTTCTGAGCATTATAGTTTTTTATGCATAAGAATGCACAATGGATCATGGGGCACCAAAACCCAAAAGTGTTATTTTCGCACGAAAATTGCACAATGGATCGAAAATGCACCACGGGCACCAAAATTGACCCATAGGGCACCTCGGACTTCCAAACTGAAAAGTGCTCCAAGCATTATGGTTTTTTATGCATAAGAATGCAGCAGGGATCACGGGTCATCAAAACCGAAATGTCTTATTTTCGCACGAAAATTGCACAATGGGCCGAAAATGCACCATGGGCACCAAAATTGGACCACAGGGCATCTTGGACCTCAAAACTTAAAATTTCTCTGAGAGTTATGGTTTTTTATGCATAAGAATGCACCAGGGATCACGGGGGACCACAACCTAAAAGTCTTAATTTTGCACGAAAATTTCACAAATCGCCGAAAATGCATCGCCGGCACCAAAATTGTACCACGGGGCACCACAGACCTCAAAACTGAAAAGTGCTCCAAGCATTATAGTTTTTTATGCACAAGAATGCAGTAGGGATAACGGGCACCAAAACCCAAAAGTCATATTTTCGCACGAAAATTGCACAAATCGACGAAAATGCACCACCGGCACAAAAATTTGACCACGGGGCACCTCGAACCTCAAAACTGAAAATTTCTCTAAGCATTATGGTTTTTTATGCATAAGACTGCACCATGGATCACGGGGCACCAAAACCCAAAAGTCTTATTTTCGCACGAAAATTGCACAAATGGCCGAAAATGCACCACCGGCAACAAAATTGGACCACGGGGCACCTTTGACCTCAAAACTGAAAAGTGCTTCGAGCATTATGGTTTTTTATGCATAAGAATGCACCAGGGATCACGGGGCACCGAAACCCAAAAGTCTTTTTTTCGCATGAAAATTTCACAAATGGCCGAAAATGCCCTACTGGCACCAAAATTGGACCACGGGGCACCACGCACCTCAAAACTGATAAGTGTTCCAAGCATTATGGTTTTTTATGCATAAGAATACATGAAGGATGACGGGGCACCAAAACCCATAAGTGTTATTTTCGCATGAAGGTTGCACAATGGGCGGAAAATGCACCACGGGCACCAAAATTGGACCGCGGGGCACCTCGAACCTCAAAACTAAAAAGTGCTCCGAGCATTATGGTTTTTTATGCATAAGAATGCACCAGGGATCACGGGGTACCAAAACCCAAAAGTCTTATTTTCGCATGAAAATTTCACAAATGACCGAAAATGCACCATCAGCACCAAAATTGGACCACGGGGCACCACGCACCTCAAAACTGAAAAGTATTCCGAGAATTATGGTTTTTTATGCATAAGAATGCAGCAGGGATCACGGGGCACCAAAACCTAAAAGTCTTATTTTCGCACGAAAATTGCACAGTGGACCGAAAGTGGACCACGGGAACCAAAATTGGACCATGGGGCACCTTGGACCATAAAACTGAAAAGTGCTTCAAGCAATATGGGTTTTTATGCATAAGAATGCACCAGGGATCACGAGGCAACCAAAACCCAAAAGTCTTATTTTCGTATGAAAATTTCACAAATGGCCGAAAATGCACCACCGGCACAAAAAATGGACCACGGGGCACCATGCACCTCAAAACTGATAAGTGTTCCGTGCATTAGGGTTTTTTATGTATAAGAATACACCAGGGATCACAGGGCACCAAAACCCAAAACTCTTATTTCCGCATGAAAATTTCTCTAATGGCCGAAAATGCACCCACGGCACCAAAATTGGACCACGGGGCACCATGCAACTCAAAATTGAAAAGTGTTCCGAGCATTATGGTTTTTAATGCATAAGAATGTAGCAGGGATCACGGGTCACCAAAACCCAAAAGTCTTATTTTCGCACAAAAATTGCACAAATCGCCGAAAATGCACCTCCGGCACCAAAATTGGATAACTAGGCACCGCGAACCTCAAAACTGAATAGTGTTCCAAGCATTATTGTTGTTTATGCATAAGAATGCACCTGGGATCACGGGGCACCAAAACCCAAAAGTCTTAGTTTTGCACAAAAATTGCAAAATGGGACAAAAATGCACCACCGGCAACAAAATTGGACCACGAGGAACCTCGAACCTCAAAACTGAAAAGTGGTCAGAGCATTATGGTTTTTTATGCATAAGAATACACCAGGGATCACGGGGCACCAAAACCCAAAAAGTCTTGTTTTTGCATGAAAATTGCACAATGGGCCGAAAATGCACCACGGGCATAAAAATTGGACCACGGGGCACCTCGGACCTCAAAACTGAAAATTGTTCCGAGCATTATGGTCTTTTATGCATAAGAATGCACCAAGGATCACCGGGCACCAAAATCCAAAACTCTTAATTTCACACGAAAATTGCGCAATGGGCCGAAAATGCACCACTGCCACCAAAATTGGAACACGGGTTACCTCGGACCTCAAAACTGAAAGTGCTATGAGCATCATGGTTTTTTATGCATAAGAATACGTCAGGGATCACGGGGCACCAAAACACTGAAAACTATTCCGAGAATTATGGTTTTTTATGCATAAGAATGCACCAGGGATCACGGGGCATCAAAACCAAATAGTCTTATTTTTGCATGATAATTTCACACATGGCCGAAAATGCACCATCGGCACCAAAATTGGACCACGGGGCACCAAACACCTCAAAAATGAAAAGTGTTCAGACATTATGGTTTTTTATGCTTAAGAATGCACCAGGGATCACGGGGCACCCAAACCCAAAAGTCTTATTTTCACACGAAGATTGCACAATGGGCCGAAAATGCACCACATGCACCAAAATTGGACCACGGGGCACCTCGGACCTCAAAACTGAAAAGTGCTTCAAGCATTATGGTTTTTTATGCGTAAGAATGCACCAGGGATAAAGGGGAACCAAAACCCAAAAGTCTTATTTTCGCACAAAAATTGCACCAATAGCCGAAAATGCACCACGGGCACCAAAATTGGACCACGGGGCACCTCGGACCTCAAATCTAAAAAGTGGCCAGAGCATTATGGTTTTTTATGCATAAGAATGCACCGTGGATCACAGGGCACCAAAACCCAAAAGTCTTATTTTCACATGAAAATTGCACAATGGACTGAAAATGCTCCACGGGCACCAAAATTGGACAATGGGGCACCGCGAACATCAAAACTAAAAAGTGTTCCAAACATTATTGTTTTTTATGCATAAGAATGCACCAGGGATCACGGGGCACGAAAACCTAAAAGTCTTATTTTTGCACGAAAATTGCACAATGGGCCGAAAATGCACCACGGGGCACATCGGACCTCAAAACTGAAAAGTGCTATGACCATTATGGTTCTTTATGCTTAAGAATGCACCATGGATCACAGGATACCCAAACCCAAATGTCTTATTTTCACACGAAAATTGTACCAATAGCCGAAAATGCACCACGGGCACCAAAATTGGACCACGGGGTACCTCGAACTTCAAAACTTAGAAGTGCCCAGAGCATTATGGTTTTTTATGCATAAGAATGCACCAGGGATCACGGGGCACCAAAACCCAAAAGTCTTATTTTCGCATGAAAATTGCACAATGGACCGAAAATGCTCCACGGGCACCAAAATTGGACAATGGGGCACCGCGAACCTCAAAACTGAAAAGTGTTCCAAGCATTATTGTTTTTTATGCATAAGAATGCACCAGGGATCATGGGGCATGAAAATCCAAAAGTCTTATTTTTGCACAAAAATTGCACAATGGACCGTAAATGCACCACGGGCATCAAAATTTGACCACGGGGCACCTCGGACGTCAAAACTGAAAAGTGCTATGAGAATTATGGTTTTTTATGCATAAGAATGCACCAGGGATCACGGGTCACCAAAACCCAAAAGTCTTATTTTCGCTCGAAAATTGCACAAATAGCCAAATATGCATCCCCAGCACCAAAATTTGACCACGGTGCACCACGCACCTAAAAACTGAAAAGTGTTCAGAGCATTAGGGTTTTTTATGCATCGAATGCACCAGGAATCACGGGGCACCAAAACCCAAAAGTCTTATTTTCGCACGAAAATTGAACAATGGGCCGAAAATGCACCACAGGAACCAAAATTGTACCACGGGGAACCTCGGACCTCGAAACTGAAAAGTGCTTCGAGCATTATGGTTTTTTATGCATAAGAATGCACCAGCGATCACAGAGAACCAAAACCCAAAAGTCTTATTTTCGCACGAAAATTGCACAAATGGCCGAAGATGCACCCCCGGCACCAAAATTGGACCACGGGACAACACGTACCTCAACACTGAAAAGTGTTCGAGCTTGATGGTTTTTTATGCATAAGAATGCACCCAGGATCACAAGGCACCAAAACCAAAAAGTCTTATTTTCGCACGAAAATTGGACAATGGGCCGAAAATGCATCACGGGCTCCAAAATTGGACCACAGGGCACCTCGGACCTCAAAACTTAAAAGTGCTCCGAGCATTATGGTTTTTTATGCATAAGAATGAACCAGGGATCACGAGGCACTAAAACCCAAAAGCCTTATTTTCGCACGAAAATTGCACAATAGGCCGAAAATGCATCACGGGCTCCAAAATTGGACCACGGGGCACCTCGGACCTCAAAACTTAAAAGTGCTCCGAGCATTATGGTTTTTTATGCATAAGAATGAACCAGGGATCACGAGGCACTAAAACCCAAAAGCCTTATTTTCGCACGGAAATTGCACAATGGGCCGAAAATGCACCACGGGCACCAAAATTTGACCACGGGGCACCTCGGACCTCAAAACTGTAAAGTGCTATGAGCATTATGGTTTTTTATGCTTAAGAATGCACAATGGATCACGGGACACCCAAAGCCAAATGTCTTATTTTCACACAAAAATTGCACCAATAGCCGAAAATGCACCACGGGCACCAAAATTGGACCACGGGGCACCTCGGACCTCAAAACTTAGAAGTGCCCAGAGTATTATGGTTTTTTATGCATAAGAATGCACCAGGGATCACGGGGCACCAAAACCCAAAAGTCTTATTTTTCATGAAAATTGCGCAATGGACCGAAAATGCTCCAGGGGCACCAAAATTGGACAATGGGGCACCGCGAACCTCAAAATTGAAAAGTGTTCCAAGCATTATTGTTTTTTATGCATAAGAATGCACCAGGGATCGTGGGGCATGAAAACCCAAAAGTCTTATTTTTGCACAAATATTGCACAATGGACCGTAAATGCACCACGGGCACCAAAATTTGACCACAGGGCACCTCGGACGTCAAAACTGAAAAGTGCTATGAGAATTATGGTTTTTTATGCATAAGAATGCACCAGGGATCACGGGGCACCAAAACCCAAAAGTCTTATTTTCGCTTAAAAATTTCACAAATGGCCGAATATGCATCCCCGGCACCAAAATTTGATCGCTGTGCACCACGCACCTCAAAACTGAAAAGTGTTCAGAGCATTATGGTTTTTTATGCATCAGAATGCCCCAGGGATCACGGGGCACCAAAACCCAAAAGTCTTATTTTCGCACGAAAATTGAACAATGGGCCGAAAATGCACCACAGGAACCAAAATTGTACCACGGGGAACCTCGGACCTCGAAACTGAAAAGTGCTTCGAGCATTATGGTTTTTTATGCATAAGAATGAACCAGCGATCACGGGGAACCAAAACCCAAAAGTCTTATTTTCGCGCGAAAATTGCACAATGGGCCGAAAATGCATCGCGGGCTCCAAAATTGGACCACAGGGCACCTCGAACCTCAAAACTTAAAAGTGCTCTGAGCATTATGGTTTTTTATGTATAAGAATGAACCAGGGATCACGAGGCACTAAAACCCAAAAGCCTTATTTTCGCCCGAAAATTGCACAATGTGCCGAAAATGCATCACGGGCTCCAAAATTGGACCACGGGGCACCTCGGACCTCAAAACTTAAAAGTGCTCCGAGCATTATGGTTTTTTATGCATAAGAATGAACCAGGGATCACGAGGCACTAAAACCCAAAAGCCTTATTTCCGCACGAAAATTGCACAATGGGCCGAAAATGTACTACGGGCACCAAAATTGGACAGCAGGGCACCACGAACCTCAAGACCGAGAAGTGTTCCGAGCATTATGGTTTTTTATGCATATGAATGCACCAAGGATCTCGGGGCACCAAAACCCAGAAGTCTTATTTTCGCACGAAAATTGCACGATGGGCTGAAAATGCACCACGGGTACCAAAATTGGACCATGGTGCACGTCGAACCTCAAAAATGAAAAATGCTTCGAGCATTATGATTTTTATGAATAGAATGCACAAGGGATCACGGGGCACCAAAACTCAAAAGTCTTATTTTCGCACGAGAATTGCACAATGGGCCAAAATGCACCACGGGCACCAAAATTGGACCATGGGGCACCTTAGACCTCAAAACTAAAAAGTGCTCCGAGCATTATAGTATTTTATGCATAAGAATGCAACAGGGATCGCGGGGCATCAAAACCCAGAAGTCTTATTTTGGTACAAAAATTGCACAACGGACTGAAAATGCAGCATGGGCACCAAAATTGGACCACGCGGCACCTCGGACCTCAAAACTTAAAAGTGCTCCAACCATTATGGTTTTTATGCATAAGAATGCACCAGGGATGACGAGGCACCAAAACCCAAAAGTATTATTTTCGGAAGAAAATTTTACAAATGGCCGAAAATGCACCACCGGCACCAAAATTGGACCACGGGGCACCACCGACTTCAAAACTAAAAAGTGCTCCAAGAATTATGGTTTTTTATGCATAAGAATGTACCAAGGATCACGGGGCACAAAAACCCAAATGTCTTATTTTCGCACGAAATTGCACAATGGGCCGAAAATGCACACCCGGCACCAAAATTGGACCACGAGGCACCACAGACCTCAAAACTGAAAAGTGTTCCAAGCATTATAGTTTATTCTGCATAAGAATGTACTAGGGATCACGGGGCACCAAAACCCAAAAGTCTTATTTTCGCACGAAAATTGCACAATGTGCGGAAAATGCATCACGGGCACCAAAATTGGACCACGGGGCACCACGAGCCTCAAAAATGAAAAGTGCTCCAACGATTATGGTTTTTTATGCATAAGAATGCACCAGGGTTCACGGGTTACCAAAACCCAAAAGTCTTATTTTCGCAAGAAAATTGAACAAATAGCTGAAAATGCATTACCAGCACCAAAATTGGACTACGGGGCACCACGAACCTCAAAACTGAAAAGTGTTCAGAGCATTATGGTTTTTTATGCATTAGAATGCACTAGGGATCACAAATCACTAAAACCCAAAAGTCTTATTTTCGGACGAAAATCGCACAATGGGCCGAAAATGCACCACGGGCACCAAAATTGGACCACGGGGCACCTCGGACCACAAAACTGAAAAGTGCTCTGAGCATTATGGTTTTTTATGCATAAGAATGCTCTTGGGATCACGGGGCTCCAAAACCCAAAAGTCTTATTTTCGCACAAAAATAGCACAAATGGCCGAAAATGCACCCCCGGCACCAAAATTGGACCACGGGACACAGACCAAAAAATTGAAAAGTTCTCTTAGCCTTATGGTTTTATATGCATAAGAATGCACCAGGGATCAAGGAGCACCAAAATCCAAAAGTCACCACGGGATGACAATGCACCAATAGGCACCAAAATTGGACCACGGGGTACCACGGACCTCAAAACTAAAAAGTTCTCCGAGCATTATCATTTTGTATGCATTAGAATGCACCAAGATCATAGGGCACCAAAACCCAAAAGTCTTATTTTACCAGAAAATTGCACCATAGGCCAAAAATGCACCACGGGGCACCAAAATTGGAACACTGGACACCACGGACCTCAAAACTGAAAAGTGTTCCGAGCATTATGGTTTTTTATGCATAAGGATGCACCAAGATCATCGGCGACTAAAACCCAAAAGTCTTTTTGGCACGAAAATTCCACCATGTGCCGAAAATACACCATAGGTACCAAAATTGGACCACGAGACACAACGGACCTCAAAATTGAAAAGTGTTCTGAGCATTATAGTTTTTTATGCATAAGGATGCACCAAGGATCACGGGGCACAAAAACCCAAAAGTCTTATTTTGGCACGAAAATTACACCATGTGCCAAAAATGCACCACGGGCACCAAAATTGGACCACAGGGCACCATGGACCTAATAACTTGAAAGTGCTTCGAGCATTATGATTTTTTATGCATAAGAATGCACCAGGGATCAAGGGGCACCAAAACCCAAATGTCATATTTTCGCACGAAAATTGCATAATGGGCAAAAAATCCACCACGGGCACCAAAATTTGACCACAAGGCACCACAGACCTCAAAACTGAAAGTGCTCCGAGCATTACGGTGTCTTATTTTCACTCGAAAATTGCACAATGTGTCGAAAATGCACCACGGGCACCAAAATTGGACCACGGGGCACCACGAACCTCAAAACTGAAAAGTGCTCCGAGCATTATAGTTTTTTATGAATAAGAATGTACTAGGGATCACAGGGCGCCAAAACCCAAAAGTCTTATTTCGGGACTAAAATTGCACCATAGGCCAAAAAATCACCATCGGGTACCAAAATTGGACCACGGGCACCACGAACCTAAAAACTGAAAAGTGTTCTGAGCTTTATGGTTTTTTATGCATAAAAATGCACCATGTATCATGTGGCACTAAAACCCAGAAGTCTTATTTTGGCATGAAAATTGGAGTATGTGCCGAAAATCCACCACGGCGCACCATATACCTCAAACTTGAAAAGTGCTCTAAGAATAATGGTTTTTTATGGATAAGGATGCTCCAAGGATCACGGGGCACAAAAATTGGACCACTGGACACCACAGACCTAACAAATGAAAATTGCTTTGAACATTATGGCTTTTTATGCAGATGAATGCCCCAAGGATCATAGGGCACCAAAACCCAAAATTCTTATTTTTGCACGAAAATTACACCATGGGCCAAAAATGCACCATGGGGCACCAAAATTAGACCACTAGACACCATGAACCTAAAAACTGAAAAGAGCTCCGAGCATTATTGTTTTTTATTCATAAGAATGCACCATGGATCACAGGGCGCCAAAACCCAAAAGCCTTATTTTGGGACGAAAATAGCACCATGGGTCGAAAATGCACCAATGGGCACCAAAATTGAACCACGGGGCACCACAGACCTCAAAAATGAAAAGTGCTTAGAGCAATACGGTTTCTTATGCATAATAATCCACTACGGATCAAGGGGCACCAAAACCCAAAAGTCTTATTTGGGACGAAAATTGCACCATCGACCGAAAATCCATCACGAGCACCAAAATTGGACCATGGGGCACCAGGGACCTCAAAACTGAAAAGTGCTCCAAGCAATATGGTTTTTTATGCATAAGAATGCACTAGGGATCACGTGGCCGAAAATGCACCACCGACACCAAAATTGGACCACGGGACACCACGGACCTCAAAACTCAAAAGTGTTCCGAGCATTATGGTTTTTTATTCATAAGAATACACCAAGGATCACGGGGCAAAAAAACCCAAAAGTCTTATTTTCGCACGAAAATTGTACAATTGGCCGAAAATGCACCACGGGCACCAAAATTAGACCACGAGGCACCTCGGACCTCAAAACTTAAAAGTTCTCCAAGCATTATGGTTTTTTATGCATAAGAATGCACCAGGGATCACGGCGCACCAAAACATAAAAGTCTTATTTTCGCACAAAAATTTCACAAATGGCCGAAAATGCACCACCAGCACCAAAATTGGACCACGGGGCACCACGGACCTCAAAACTGAAAAGTGTTCCGAGCATTACGGTTTATTATTCATAAGAATACACCAGGGATCACGGGCACCAAAACCCAAAAGTCTTATCTTTGCATGAAAATGGCAAAATGGGCCGAAAATGCACCACCAGCAACAAAATTGGACCACGGGGCACCTCAGACCTCAAAACTGAAAAGTGGTCTAAGCCTTAAGATTATTAATGCATAAGAATGCACCAGGGATAACGGGGCGCCAAAACCCAAATGTCTTATTTTTGCATGAAAATTGCACAAATGGCCGAAAATCCTCCACCGGCACCAAAATTGGACCATGGGGCACCACGTACCTCTAAACTGAAAAGTGTTCCGAGCATTATGGTTTTTTATGAATAAGAATATACCAGGAATCACGGGCACCAAAACCCAAAAGTTTTATTTTCGCACGAAAATTGTACAGTGGGCCGAAAATGCACCACAGGCACAAAAATTTGACCACGGGTACCTCGGACCTCAAAACTTAAAAGTTCTGCGAGCAGTATGGTTTTTTATGCATAAGAATCCACCAGGGATGACGGTGCACAAAAACCTTAAAGTCTTATTTTTGCGCAAAAATTTCACAAATGGCCGAAAATGCACCACCGGCACCAAAATTGGACCACGGGGCACCACGGACCTCAAAACTGAAAAGTGCTCCAAGCATTATGGTTTTTTATGCATAAGAATGCAGCAGGGATAACAGGGCACCAAAACTCAAAAGTCTTATTTTCGCACGAAAATTGCACAAATCACCGGAAATGCACCATCGGCACCAAAATTGGACAACGGGGCACCGCGAACCTCAAAACTGAAAAGTTTTGCAAGCATTAATTTTTTTTTATGCATAAGAATGCACCAGGGATCACGGGGCACAAAAATCCAAAAGTCTTATTTTTGCATGAAAATTGCACAAATGGCCGAAAATCCTCCACCGGCACCAAAATTGGGCCATGGGGCACCACGGACCTCAAAACTGAAAAGTGTTCCGAGCATTATGGTTTTTTATGAATAAGAATGCACCAGCGATCACGGGGCACCAAAACCCAAAAGTCTTATTTTCGCACAAAAATTGCAGAATGGACCGAAAATGCACCACGGGCACCAAAATTGAACCACGGGGCACCTTGGACCTCAAAACTAAAAAGTGCTTCGAACATTATCATTTTTCATGAATAAGAATGCACAAGCGATCATGGGGCACCAAAACCCAAAAGTTTTATTTTCGCACGAAAATTGCACAATGGACCGAAAATGCACCACGGGCACCAAAATTGAACCACGGGGCGCCTTGGACCTCAAAACTGAAAAGTATTCCAAGGATTATTGTTTTTTACGCATAAGAATGCACCAGGGATCACGGGGCACCAAAACCTAAAAGTCTTATTTTTGCACGAAAATTGCACAGTGGACCGAAAATGGACCACGGGCACCAAAATTGGAGCATGGGGCACCTTGGACCTCAAAACTGAAAAGTGCTTTGAGCATTATGGTTTTTTATGCATAAGAATGAACCAGGGATCACGGGGCACCCAAACCCAAAAGTCTTATTTTCGCATGAAAATTTCACAAATGGCCGAAAATGCACCACCTACACCAAAATTGGACCACGGGGCACCACGCACCTCAAAACTAATAAGTGTTCCGAGCATTATGGTTTTTAATGTATAAGAATACACAAGGGATCACGGGGCACCAAAACCCAAAAGTCGTATTTTCGCACGAAAATTCCACAACTGGCCGAAAATGCACCACCGGCACCAAAATTGGACCACGAGGCACCTCGGACCTCAAAACTGAAAAGTGCTCCAAACATTATTGTTTTTAATGCTTAAGAATGCACCAGGGATCATGGGGCACCAAAACTCAAAAGTCTTATTTTCGCACGAAAATTGCAGAATAGGCCAAAAATGCATCACGGGCACTAAAATTGGACCACGGGACAGCTTGGATCTCAATACTTAAAAGTGCTCCGAGCATTATGGTTTTTATGCATAAGAATGCACCAAGGATCACGGGGCACCAAACCCCAAAAGTCTTATTTTCTCACGAAAATTGCACAAATGCCTGAAAATGCACCACCGGCACGTCGGACCTCAAAACTGAAAAGAGCTCCGAGCATTATGGTTTTTTATGCATAAGTATGCACCAGGGATCATGGGGCACCACAACCCAAAAGTCTTATTTTCACACGAAATTTGTACAATGGGCCGAAAATGCACCACCGGCACCAAAATTGGACCATGGGGCACGTCGGACCTCAAAACTGAAAAGTGCTACGAGCATTATGGTTTTTTATGCGTAAAAATGCAGTAGGGATCACGGGGCACGAAAACCCAAAAGTCTTATTTTTGCATGAAAATTACACAAATGGTCAAAAACGCACCATCGGCACCAATATTGGACCCCGAGGCACATGGACCTCAAAACTGAAATATGTTCCGAGCATTATGGTTTTTTATGCATAAGAATGCACCAGGAATTGTGAGGCATCAAAACCCAAAAGTCTTATTTTTGCACGAAAATTTCACAATGGGCCGAAAGTGCACCACGGGCACCAAAATTGGACCATAGGTCACCTCAGACCTCAAAACTGAAAAGTGCTCCAAGCATTATGGTTTTTTATGCATAAGAATGCACCAGTGTTCACGTGGCACCAAAACCCAAAAGTCTTATTTTCGTACGGAAATTGCGCAAATGGGCGAAAATGTACCACAGGCACCTAAATTGGACCACGTGGCACCACGGACCTCAAAACTGAAAAGTGCTTCGACCATGATGGTTTTTTATGCATAAGAATGCACCAGGGATCACGGGGAACCAAAACCCAAAAGTCTTATTTTCGCACGAAAATTGCACAAAATGCCGAAAATGCACCACCGGCACCAAAATTGGACCCCGACGCACCACGGACCTCAAAACTGAAATGTGTTCTGAGTATTATGGTTTTTTATGAATAAGAATGCACCAGGGATCACGGGGCACCAAAGCCCAAAAGTGTTATTTTCGCACGAAAATTGCACAAATGGCCGCAAATGCACCACCGACACCAAAATTTGACCACGGGGCACCACGGACCTCAAAACTGAAAAGAGTTCCGAGCATTAGGGTTTTGTATGCATAAGAAAGCACCAGGGATCACGGGGCACCAAAACCCAAAAGTCTTATTTTTGCACGAAAATTGCACAAATGGCCGAAAATGCACCACGAGAACCAAAATTTGTCCACGGGGCACTGTGGTCCTTAATACCTAAAAGTGCTCCGAGCATTATGATTTTTTATGCATAAGAATTCACCAGGGATCACGGGGCACCAAAACCCAAAAGTCTTATTTTCTCATGAAAATTTCACGATTGCCGAAAATGCACCACGGTCACGGAAATGGACCGCGGGGCTCCTCGGACCTCAAAACTGAAAAGATTTCCGAGGATTATTATTTTTTATGCATAAGAATGCACCAGGGATCCCGGGGCACCAAAACCCAAAAGTCTTATTTTCGCAAGAAAATTGCACAATGGGCCGAAAATGTACCAAGGGAACCAAAATTGGAACACGGGGCACCTTGGACCTCAAAAGTGAAAAGTGCTAGAAGCATTATGGTTTTTAATGCATTAGAATGCACCAGGGATCACGGGGCACCAAAACCCAATAGGCTTATTTTCGCACGAAAATTGCACAAATGGCCGAAAATGCACCACCGGCACCAAAATTCGAACATGGGGCACCATGGACCTCACAATTGAAAAGTGCTTCGAGCATTATAGTTTTTTATGCATAAGAATGCACCAGGGATCACGGGGCACCAAAACCCAACAGTCTTATTTTCGGACGAAAATTGCACAAATGTACGAAAATGCAGCACCGGCTCCAGAATTGGACGACGGGGCACCATGGACCTCAAAAGTGAAAAGTGCTCCGAGCGTTATGGTTTTCAGTGCATAAGAATGCACCAGAGATCACGGGGCACCAAAACCCAAAAGGCTTATTTTCGCCCGAAAATTGCACAAATGGCCGAAAATTGGACCGCAGGGCACCTCGGACCTCAAAAATGAAAAGAGTTCCTAGCATTATTGTTTTTTATGCATAAGAATGCACCAGGAATCACGGGGAACCAAAACCCAAAAGTCTTATTTTCGCACGAAAATTGCACAATGGACTTAAAATGCTCCACGGGCACCAAAATTGGACCCCGGGGCACCTCGGACCTCACAATTGTAAAGTGCTCCGAGCATTGTGGTTTTTTATGCATAAGAATGCACTAGGGATCACGGGGCACCGAAACCAAAAAGTCTTATTTTCGCACGAAAATTGCACAAATGGCTGAAAATGCACCACCGGCACCAGAATTGGACCACGAGGCACCATGGACCTCAAAAGTGCAAAGTGCTCAGAGCATTATGGATTTTTATGCATAAGAATGCACCAGGGATCACGGGGCACCAAAACCCAAAAGTCTTATTTTCGCATGAAAATTGCACAAATGACTGAAAATGTACGGTCACCAAAATTGGACCGCGGGGACCTCAAAACTGAAAAGATTTCCAAGCATTATTGTTTTTTATTCATAAGAATGCACCAGGGATCCCGGGGCACCAAAACCCAAAAGTCTTATTTTCGCATGAAAAAAATGTACAAATGGCCGAAAATGTACCACAGGAACCAAAATTGGACAGCGGGGCACCTCGGACCTCAAAACTGAAAAGAGTTCCTAGCATTATGGTTGTTTATGCATAGGAATGCACCAGGGATCACGGGGCAGCAAAACCCAAAAGTCTTATTTTGGCACGAAAATTGCGCAATGGGATGAAAATGCACCACGGGCACAAAAATAGGACCACGAGGCACCATAGACCTTAAAACTAAAAAGTGCTCCGATAATTATGGTATTTTATGCATAAGAATTCCCTAAGGATCACGGAGCACCAAAATCAAAAAGTCTTATTTGGGCACGGAAATTGCACCTTGGGCCAAAAATGCACCACGAGTCGCCAAATTACGACCACTGGACACCACGAACCTCAAAACTGAAAAGTGCTCCGAGCATTATGGTTTTTTATGTATAAGAATGCACTAGGGATCATGGGGCCCCAAAACCCAAAAGTCTTATTTTCGCACGATAATTGCATAATGGGCCGAAAATGAACCACGGGCACCAAAATTGCACCACGGGACACCTCGGATCTTAAAACTGAAAAGTGCTCCTAGCATTATGGTTTTTTATGCATAAGAACGAACCAGGGATCATGGGGCACCAAAACCCAAAAGGCTTATTTTTGCACGAAAATTGCACCATGTGCCGAAAATGCACCACGGGCAGCAAAAGATGACCACTGGACACCACGAACCTCAAAACTGAAAAGGGCTCCAAGCATTATGGTTTTTTATGGATAAGAATGCACCAAGGATCACGGGGCACTAAAACCCAAAAAATCTTATTTTCGTACGAAAATTGCACTGTGGGCCGAAAATGCACCACAGGCACCAAAATTGGACCAGTGGACACCATAGACCTCCCAACTGAAAAGTTCTCTGATTATTATGGTTTTTTTATGTATAAGAATGCAGCAGGGATCACGGGGAACCAAAACCCAAAAGTCTTATTTTTGCACGAAAATTGCACAATAGGCCGAAAATGCACCACGGGCACCAAAAATTGACCACGGGGCACCACGGACCTCAAAACTGAAAATTACTCCGAGCATTATCATTTTTTATGCATCAGAATGCACCAGGGATCACGGGGCACCAAAACCTAAAAGTCTTATTTTCGCACAAAAATTGCGCAATGGGCCGAAAATGCACCAAGGGCACCAAAATTGGACCACGGGGCACCACGGACTTCAAAACTGAAAAGTGCTTCGAGAATTATGGTTTTTTATGCATAAGAATTTCCTAAGGATCACGGGGCACCAAAACCCAAAAGTCTTATGTTGGCACGAAACTTGCACCATTAGCCAAAAATGCACAACGGGGCACCAAAATTAGCCCACTGGAGACCACGGACCTCAAAACTGAAAAGTGCTCCGAGCATTATTGTTTTTTATGTATAAGAATGCACCAGGGATCACGGGGCACCAAAACCCAATATTCTTATTTTTGCACAAAAATTGCACAATGGGCTGGAAATGCCCCACGGGCACGAAAATTGGACCACGGGGCACCACGGACCTCAAAACTGAAAAGTTCTCCGAGAATTATGGTATTTTATGAATAAGAATACCCCAAGGATCACGGAGCACCAACACCCAAAAGTCTTATTTTGGCACGAAAATTGCACCATGGGCCAAAAGTGCACCACGAGGCGCCAAATTATGACCACTGGACACCACAGACCTCAAAACTGAAAAGTGCTCCGAGCATTATGGTTTTTAATGTATAAGAATGCACCAGGGATCACGGGGCCCCAAAATCCAAAGTCTTATTTTCGCACGATAATTGTACAATGGGCCGAAAATGAACCACGGGACACCTCGGATCTCAAAAATGAAAAGTGCTCATAGCATTATGGTTTTTTATGCATAAGAATGCACCAAGTATCATGGGGCACCAAAACCCAAAAGGCTTACTTTCGCACGAAAATTGCACCATGTGCCGAAAATGCACCACGGGCAGCAAAATATGACCACTGGACACCACGAACCTCAAAATTGAAAAGGGCTCCGAGCATTATGGTTTTTTATGGATAAGAATGCACCAGGGAACACGGGGCACCAAAACCCAAAAGTCTTATTTTCGCACGAAAATTGCACTATGGGCCGAAAATGCACCACGGGCACCAAAATTGGACCACTGGACACCATAGACCTCACAACTGAAAATTTCTCTGATTATTATGGTTTTTTATGTATAAGAATGCATCAAGGATCACGGGGAACCAAAACCCAAAAGTCTTATTTTCGCACGAAAATTGCACAATGGGCTGAAAATGCACCAAAGGCACCAAAATTGGACCACGGGGACCACAGACCTCAAAACTGAAAAGTGCTCCGATAATTATTGTATTTTATGCATAAGATTTCCCCAAGGATCACGGAGCACCAAAACCCGAAAGTCTTATTTGGGACCGGAAATTGCACCATGGGCCAAAAATGCACGTCGAGGCACCAAATTATGACCACCGGACACCACGGGCCTCAAAACTGACGAGTGCTCCGAGCATTATTGTTTTTTATGCATATGAATGTTCCTGGGATCACGGGGCCTCGAAACCCAAAACTCTTATTTTCGTACGAAAATTGTAAAAATGGCCAAAAATGCACCACCGGCACGAAAATTGGACCACGGGGCACCACGGACCTCAAAAATGAAAAGTGCTCCAAGCATTATGGATTTTAATGCATAAGAATGTACCAGGGATCACGGGACACCAAAACCCAAAACTCTTATTTTCGCACGAATATTGCACCATGTGCGGAAAAGGCACCACGGGAAGCAAATTTTGACCGCTGGACACGACGGACCTCAAAACTGAAAAGTGCTCTGAGCATTATGGTTTTTTATGCAGAAGAATGCACCAAGGATCACGGGGCACCAAAACCCAATATTCTTATTTTCGCACGAAAATTGCACAATGGGCTGGAAATGCCCCACGGGCACGAAAATTGGACCACGGGGCACCACGGACCTCAAAACTGAAAAGTGCTCCGAAAATTATGGTATTTTATGAATAAGAATGCCCTAAGGATCATGGAGCACCAACATCCAAAAGTCTTATTTTGGCACGGAAATTGCACCATGGGCCAAAAATGCACCACAAGGCGCCAAATTACGACCACTGGACACCACGGACCTCAAAACTGAAAAGTGCTCCGAGCATTATGGTTTTTTATGCATAAGAATGCACCAGGGATCACGGGGGCCCAAAACCCAAAAGTCTTATTTTTGCACGATAATTGCACAATGGGCCGAAAATGAACCACGGGCACCAAAATTGGACCACGGGACACCTCGGATCTGAAAACTGAAAAGTGCTCCTAGCATTATGGTTTTTTATGCAAAAGAATGCACCAGGGATCATAGGGCACGAAAACCCAAAAGGCTTATTTTCGCACGAAAATTGCACCATGTGCCGAAAATGCACCACGGGCAGCAAAATATGACCACTGGACCCCACGAACCTCAAAACTGAAAAGGGCTCCGAGCATTATGGTTTTTTATGGATAAGAATGCACCAGGGAACACGGAGCACCAAAACCCAAAAGTCTTATTTTCACATGAAAATTGCACTATGGGCCGAAAATGCACCATGGGCACCAAAATTGGACCACTGGACACCACAGACCTCACAACTGAAAAGTTCTCTGATTATTATGGTTTTTTGTGTATAAGAATGCAGCAGGGATCACGGGGAACCAAAACCCAAAAGTCTTATTTTCGCACGAAAATTGCACAATGGGCCGAAAATGCACCACGGGCACCAAAAATTGACCACGGGGCACCACGGACCTCAAAACTGAAAATTACTCCGAGCATTATCATTTTTTATGCATAAGAACGCACCAAAACCCAAAAGTCTTATTTTCGAACGAAAATTGCGCAATGGGCCGAAAATGCACCAAGGGCACCGAAATTGGACCACGGGGACCACATACCTCAAAACTGAAAAAGTGCACCGATAATTATGGTTCTTTATGCATAAGAATTCCCCAAGGATCACGGAGCACCAAAACCCGAAAGTCTTATTTGGGCACGGAAATTGCACCATGGGCCAAAAATGCACCTCGAGACACCAAATGATGACAACTGGACACCACGGACCTCAAAACTGACAAGTACTATGAGCATTATGGTTTTTTATGCATACGAATGCTCCTGGGATCGCGGGGCACCGAAACCCAAAACTCTTATTTTCGCACGAAAATTGCACAAATGGCCAAAAATGCACCACCGGCATGAAAATTGGACCACGGGGCACCACGGACCTCAAAAATGAAAAGTGCTCCAAGCATTATGGATTTTGATGCATAAGAATGTACCAGGGATCACGGGGCCAGAAAACCCAAAACTCTTATTTTCGCACGAAAATTGCACCATGTGTGGAAAATGCACCACGGGAAGCAAAATTTGACCACTGGACACCACGGACCTCAAAACTGAAAAGTTCTCCGAGCATTATGGTTTTTAATGCATAAGAACGTAGCAGGGATCACGGGGCACCAAAACCCAATATTCTTTTTTTCGCACGAAAATTGCACAATGGGCTGGAAATGCCCCACGGGCACCAAAATTGGACCACGGGGCACCACGAACCTCAAAATTGAAAAGTGCTCCGAGAATTATGGTATTTTATGAATAAGAATGCCCCAAGGATCACGGAGCACCAACACCCAAAAGTCTTATTTTGGCACGAAATTGCACCGTGGGCCAAAAATGCACCACGAGGCGCCAAATTATGACCACTGGACACCACAGACCTCAAAACTGAAAAGTGCTCCGAGCATTATGGTTTTTTATGTATAAGAATGCACCAGGGATCATGGGGCCCCAAAACCCAAAAGTCTTATTTTCGCACGATAATTGCACAATGGGCCGAAAATGCACCATGGGCACAAAAATTGGACCACGGGGAACGTCGGACCTCAATACTTAAAAGTGATTCCAGCATTATGGTTTTTTATGCATAAGAATGCACCAGGGATCACAGGGCACCAAAACCCAAAAGATATATTTTCGCACGAAAATTGCACAATGGGCCAAAGATGCACCACGGATACCAAAATTGGACCACGGGGCACCACAGACCTCAAAACTGAAAAGTGTTCCAAGCATTATGGATTTTTATGCATAAGAATGTACCAGGTTTCACGGGGCACCAAAACCCAAAAGTCTTATTTTCGCACGAAAATTTCACAATTGGCCGAAAATGCACCACTGACACTAAAATTGAACCACGGGGCACGACGAACATCAAAACTGAAAAGTGGTGTGAGCATTATGATTTTTTATGGATAAGAATGCACATGGGTTCACAAGGCACCAAAACCCAAAAGTCTTATTTTCGCACAAAAATTGCCCAAATGGTCAGAAATGCACCACCGACACCAAAATTGGGCCACGTGGCACCACAGACCGCAAAACTGAAAAGTGCTCCAAGCATTATGGTTTTTTAGGCATAAGAATGCACAAGGGATCACGGGGCACCAAAACCCAAAAGACTCATTTTCGCACGAAAATAGCACAATGGACCGAAAATGCTCCACGGGCACCAAAATTAGACCACGCGGCACCTTGGACCTTAAAACATAAAAGTTCTCCGAGCATTATGGTTTTTTATGCATAAGAATGCACCAGGGAGCAAAGGGCACCGAAACCCAAAAGTCTTACTTTGGCACGAAAATTTTACAAATGGCCGAAAATGCACGACCGGCACCAAAATTGGACCACGAGGCACCATGGACCTCAATACTGAAAAGTGCTCCAAGTATTATGGTTTTTTATGCATAAGAATGCACCAGGGATCACAGGGCACCAAATCCCAATAGTCTTATTTTTGCACAAAAATTGCACAAATGGCCGAAAATGCACCTCCGACACCCAAATTGGACCACGGGGCACCACGAACCTCAAAATTGAAAAGTGATCCGAGCATTACAGCTTTTTATGCATAAGAATGCACCAGGGATCACGGGGCACCAAAACCAAAAGTCTTATTTTCACACGAAAATTGCACAATGGGCCGAAAATGCACCACGGGCACCAAAATTGGACCACGGGGCACCTCGGACCTCAAAACCTAGAAGTTCTCCAAGCATTATGGTTTTTTATGCATAAGAATACACCAGGTTTCACGGGGCACCAAAACCCAAAAGTCTTATTTTCGCAAGAAAATTTCACAATTGGCCGAAAATGCACCACCGGCACTAAAATTGAACCACGGGGCACGTCGAACATCAAAACTAAAAAGTGCTGTGAGCATTATGGTTTTTTATGGATAAGAATGCACATGGGTTCACAAGGCACCAAAACCCAAAAGTCTTATTTTCGCACAAAAATTGCCCAAATGGTCAGAAATGCACCACCGGCACCAAAATTGGGCCATGTGGCACCACAGACCTCAAAAATTGAAAAGTGCTCCAAGCATTATGGTTTTTTAGGCATAAGAATGCACAAGGGATCACGGGGCACCAAAACCCAAAACACTCATTTTCGCACGAAAATAGCACAATGGACCGAAAATGCACCACGACCACCAAAATTAGACCACGGGGCACCTTGGACCTCAAAACTTAAAAGTTCTCTGAGAATTATGGTTTTTTATGCATAAGAATGCACTAGGGATCATGGGGCACCGAAACCCAAAAGTCTTATTTTGGCACGAAAATTTCACAAATGGCCGAAAATACACTACCGGCACCAAAATTGGACCATGAGGCACCACGGACCTCAAAACTGAAAAGTGCTCCAAGTATTATGGTTTTTTATGCATAAGAATGCACCAGGGATCATGGGGCACCAAAATCCAAAAGTCTTATTTTCGCACGAAAATTGCACAAATGGCCGTAAATGCACCATCGACACCAAAATTGGAAGATGGGGCATCACGGACCTCAAAACTGAAAACTGTTCCAAGCATTATGGTTTTTTTATCCATACGAATGCATCAGGAATCACGGGGCACCAAAATCCAAAAGTCATATTTTCACACGAAAATTGCCCAATGCGCCGAAAATTCACAACGGGCACCAAAATTGGACCACGGGGCACCTCGGACCTTAAAACTGAAAACTGCTACGAGCATTATGGTTTTTTATGCATAAGAATGCACCAGGGATCACGGGGCACCAAAACCCAAAAGTCATATTTTCGCACGAAAATTGCACAATGGGCCAAAGATGCACCACGGATACCAAAATTGGACCACGGGGCACCACAGACCTCAAAACTGAAAAGTGTTCCAAGCATTATGGATTTTTATGCATAAGAATGCACCAGGTTTCACGGGGCACCAAAACTCAAAAGTCTTATTTTCACACGAAAATTTCACAATTGGCCGAAAATGCACCACCGACACTAAAATTGAACCATGGGGCACGACGAACATCAAAACTGAAAAGTGGTATGAGCATTATGGTTTTTTATGGATAAGAATGCACATGGGTTCACAAGGCACCAAAACCCAAAAGTCTTATTTTCGCACAAAAATTGCCCAAATTGTCAGAAATGCACCACCGGCACCAAAATTGGGCCACATGGCACCACAGACCGCAAAACTGAAAAGTGCTCCAAGCATTATGGTTTTTTAGGCATAAGAATGCACAAGGGATCACGGGGCACCAAAACCCAAAAGACTCATTTTCGCACGAAAATAGCACAATGGATAGAAAATGCACCACGGGCACCAAAATTAGACCACGCGGCACCTTGGACCTTAAAACTTAAAAGTTCTCTGAGCATTATGGTTTTTTATGCATAAGAATGCACCAGGGAGCACAGGGCACCGAAACCCCAAAGTCTTAGTTTGGCACAAAAAGTTTACAAATGGTCGAAAATGCACGACCGGCACCAAAATTGGACCGCGAGGCACCATGGACCTCAATACTGAAAAGTGCTCCAAGTATTATGGTTTTTTATGCATAAGAATGCACCAGGGATCACAGGGCACCAAATCCCAATAGTCTTATTTTGGCACAAAAATTGCACAAATGGCC
Source organism: Pueraria montana var. lobata (assembly GCA_026413185.1). NCBI lineage: Eukaryota > Viridiplantae > Streptophyta > Magnoliopsida > Fabales > Fabaceae > Pueraria > Pueraria montana. The sequence continues at coordinate 664,420 of CM048656.1, forward strand.
GAAAATGCACCTCCGGCACCTAATTGGACCACGGGGCACCACGAACCTCAAAATTGAAAAGTGATCCGAGCATTACAGCTTTTTATGCATAAGAATGCACCAGGGATCACGGGGCACCAAAACCAAAAGTCTTATTTTCACACGAAAATTGCACAATGGGCCGAAAATGCACCACGGGCACCAAAATTGGACCACGGGGCACCTCGGACCTCAAAACCTAGAAGTTCTCCAAGCATTATGGTTTTTTATGCATAAGAATACACCAGGTTTCACGGGGCACCAAAACCCAAAAGTCTTGTTTTCGCAGGAAAATTTCACAATTGGCCGAAAATGCACCCCCGGCACTAAAATTGAACCACAAGGCACGTCGAACATCAAAACTAAAAAGAGCTGTGAGCATTATGGTTTTTTATGGATAAGAATGCACATGGGTTCACAAGGCACCAAAACCCAAAAGTCTTATTTTCGCACAAAAATTGCCCAAATGGTCAGAAATGCACCACCGGCACCAAAATTGGGCCATGCGGCACCACGGACCTCAAAAATAGAAAAGTGCTCCAACCATTATGGTTTTTTAGGCATAAGAATGCACAAGGGATCACAGGGCACCAAAACCCAAAACACTCATTTTCGCACGAAAATAGCACAATGGACCGAAAATGCACCACGAGCACCAAAATTAGACCACGGGGCACCTTGGACCTCAAAACTTAAAAGTTCTTTGAGAATTATGGTTTTTTATGCATAAGAATGCACTAGGGATCACAGGGCACCGAAACCCAAAAGTCTTATTTTGGCACGAAAATTTCACAAATGGCCGAAAATGCACTACCGGCACCAAAATTGGACCACGAGGCACCATGGACCTCAAAACTGAAAAGTGCTCCAAGTATTATGGTTTTTTATGCATAAGAATGCACCAGGGATCATGGGGCAGCAAAATCCAAAAGTCTTATTTTCGCACGAAAATTGCACAAATGGCCGTAAATGCACCATCGACACCAAAATTGGAAGATGGGGCATCACGAACCTCAAAACTGAAAACTGTTCCAAGCATTATGGTTTTTATCCATACGAATGCATCAGGGATCACGGGGCACGAAAATCCAAAAGTCATATTTTCACACGAAAATTGCGCAATGTGCCGAAAATTCACAACGGGCACCAAAATTGGACCACGGGGCACCTCGGACCTTAAAACTGAAAACTGCTACGAGCATTATGGTTTTTTATGCATAAGAATGCACCAGGGATCACGGGGCACCAAAACCCAAAAGTCATATTTTCGAACGAAAATTGCACAATGGGCCAAAGATGCACCACGGATACCAAAATTGGACCACGGGGCACCACAGACCTTAAAACTGAAATGTGTTCCAAGCATTATGGATTTTTATGCATAAGAATGCACCAGGTTTCACGGGGCACCAAAACTCAAAAGTCTTATTTTCACACGAAAATTTCACAATTGGCCGAAAATGCACCACCGACACTAAAATTGAACCACGGGGCACGACGAACATCAAAACTGAAAAGTGGTATGAGCATTATGGTTTTTTATGGATAAGAATGCACATGGGTTCACAAGGCACCGAAACCCAAAAGTCTTATTTTCGCACAAAAATTGCCCAAATGGTCAGAAATGCACCACCGACACCAAAATTGGGCCACATGGCACCACAGACCGCAAAACTGAAAAGTGCTCCAAGCATTATGGTTTTTTAGGCATAAGAATGCACAAGGGATCACAGGGCACCAAAACCCAAAAGACTCATTTTCGCACGAAAATAGCACAATGGATCGAAAATGCACCACGGGCACCAAAATTAGACCACGCGGCACCTTGGACCTTAAAACTTAAAAGTTCTCTGAGCATTATGGTTTTTTATGCATAAGAATGCACCAGGGAGCACAGGGCACCGAAACCCAAAAGTCTTAGTTTGGCACAAAAAGTTTACAAATGGTTAAAAATGCACGACCGGCACCAAAATTGGACCGCGAGGCACCATGGACCTCAATACTGAAAAGTGCTCCAAGTATTATGGTTTTTTATGCATAAGAATGCACCAGGAATCACAGGGCACCAAATCCCAATAGTCTCATTTTTGCACAAAAATTGCACAAATGGCCGAAAATGCACCTTCGGCACCCAATTGGACCACGGGGCACCACGAAGCTCAAAATTGAAAAGTGATCCGAGCATTACAGCTTTTTATGCATAAGAATGCACCAGGGATCACGGGGCACCAAAACCAAAAGTCTTATTTTCACACGAAAATTGCATAATGGGCCGAAAATGCACCACGGGCACCAAAATTGGACCACGGGGCACCTCGGACCTCAAAACTTAGAAGTTCTCCAAGCATTATGGTTTTTTATGCATAAGAATACACCAGGTTTCACGGGGCACCAAAACCCAAAAGTCTTATTTTCGCAGGAAAATTTCACAATTGGCCGAAAATGCACCACCGGCACTAAAATTGAACCACGGGGCACGTCGAACATCAAAACTAAAAAGTGCTGTGAGGATTATGGTTTTTTATGGAAAAGAATGCACATGGGTTCACAAGGCACCAAAACCCAAAAGTCTTATTTTTGCACGAAAATTTCACAATTGGTCGAAAATGCACCACCGACACTAAAATTGAACCACGGGGCACGACGAACATCAAAACTGAAAAGTGGTATGAGCATTATGGTTTTTTATGGATAAGAATGCACATGGGTTCACAAGGCACCAAAACCCAAAAGTCTTATGTTCGCACAAAAATTGCCCAAATGGTCAGAAATGCACCACCGGCACCAAAATTGGGCCACGTGGCACCACAGACCGCAAAACTGAAAAGTGCTCCAAGCATTATGGTTTTTTAGGCATAAGAATGCACAAGGGATCACGGGGCACCAAAATCCAAAAGACTCATTTTCGCACAAAAATAGCACAATGGATCGAAAATGCACCACGGGCACCAAAATTAGACCATGCGGCACCTTGGACCTTAAAACTTAAAAGTTCTCTGAGCATTATGGTTTTTTATGCATAAGAATGCACCAGGGAGCACAGGGCACCGAAACCCAAAAGTCTTAGGTTTGCACAAAAAGTTTACAAATGGTCGAAAATGCACGACCGACACCAAAATTGGACCGCGAGGCACCATGGACCTCAATACTGAAAAGTGCTCCAAGTATTATGATTTTTTATGCATAAGAATGCACCAGGGATCACAGGGCACCAAATCCCAATAGTCTTATTTTTGCACAAAAATTGCACAAATGGCCGAAAAAGCACCTTCGGCACCCAATTGGACCACGGGGCACCACGAACCTCAAAATTGAAAAGTGATACGAGCATTACAGCTTTTTATGCATAAGAATGCACCAGGGATCACGGGGCACCAAAACCAACAGTCTTATTTTCACACGAAAATTGCATAATGGGCCGAAAATGCACCACGGGCACCAAAATTGGACCACGGGGCACCTCGGACCTCAAAACTTTGAAGTTCTCCAAGCATTATGGTTTTTTATGCATAACAATACACCAGGTTTCACGGGGCACCAAAACCCAAAAGTCTTATTTTCGCACGAAAATTTCACAAATGGTCGAAAATGCACCACCGACACTAAAATTGAACCACGGGGCACGACGAACATCAAAACTGAAAAGTGGTATGAGCATTATGGTTTTTTATGGATAAGAATGCACATGGGTTCACAAGGCACCAAAACCCAAAAGTCTTATTTTCGCACGAAAATTTCACAATTGGTCGAAAATGCACCACCGACACTAAAATTGAACCACGGGGCACGACGAACATCAAAACTGAAAAGTGGTATGAGCATTATGGTTTTTTATGGATAAGAATGCACATGGGTTCACAAGGCACCAAAACCCAAAAGTCTTATTTTCGCACAAAAATTGCCCAAATGGTCAGAAATGCACCACCGGCACCAAAATTGGGCCACGTGGCACCACAGACCGCAAAATTGAAAAGTGCTCCAAGCATTATGGTTTTTTAGGCATAAGAATGCACAAGGGATCACGGGGTACCAAAACCCAAAAGACTCATTTTCGTACGAAAATAGCACAATGGATCGAAAATGCACCACGGGCACCAAAATTAGACCACGTGGCACCTTGGACCTTAAAACTTAAAAGTTCTCTGAGCGTTATGGTTTTTTATGCATAAGAATGCACCAGGGAGCACAGGACACCGAAACCCAAAAGTCTTAGTTTGGCACGAAAAGTTTACAAATGGCCGAAAATGCACGACCGGCACCAAAATTGGACCACGAGGCACCATGGACCTCAATACTGAAAAGTGCTCCAAGTATTATGGTTTTTTATGCATAAGAATGCACCAGGGATCACAGGGCACCAAATCCCAATAGTCTTATTTTTGCACAAAAATTGCACAAATGGCCGAAAATGCACCTCCGGCACCCAAATTGGAGCACGGGGCACGACGAACATCAAAACTGAAAAGTGGTATGAGCATTATGGTTTTTTATGGATAAGAATGCCCATGGGTTCACAAGGCACCAAAACCCAAAAGTCTTGTTTTCGCACAAAAATTGCCCAAATGGTCAGAAATGCACCACCGGCACCAAAATTGGGCCATGTGGCACCACAGACCGCAAAACTGAAAAGTGCTCCAAGCATTATGGTTTTTTAGGCATAAGAATGCACAAGGGATCACGGGGCACCAAAACCCAAAAGACTCATTTTCGCACGAAAATAGCACAATGGACCGAAAATGCACCACGAGCACCAAAATTAGACCACGGGGCACCTTGGACCTCAAAACTTAAAAGTTCTCTGAGAATTATGGTTTTTTATGCATAAGAATGCACTAGGGATCACAGGGCACCGAAACCCAAAAGTCTTATTTTGGCACGAAAATTTCACAAATGGCCGAAAATGCACTACCGGCACCAAAATTGGACCACGAGGCACCATGGACCTCAAAACTGAAAAGTGCTCCAAGTATTATGGTTTTTTATGCATAAGAATGCACCAGGGATCACAGGGCACCAAATCCCAATAGTCTTATTTTTGCACAAAAATTGCACAAATGGCCGAAAATGCACCTCCGGCACCCAAATTGGACCACGGGACACCACGAACCTCAAAATTGAAAAGTGATCCGAGCATTACCGCTTTTTATGCATAAGAATGCACCAGGATCATGGGGCACCAAAACCAAAAAGTCTTATTTTCACACGAAAATTGCACAATGGGCCGAAAATGCACCACGGGCACCAAAATTGGACCACGGGGCACCTCGGACCTCAAACTTAGAAGTTCTCCAAGCATTATGGTTTTTTATGCATAAGAATACACCAGGTTTCACGGGGTACCAAAACCCAAAAGTCTTATTTTCGCACAAAAATTTCACAATTGGCCGAAAATGCACCACCGACACTAAAATTGAACCACGGGGCACGTCGAACATCAAAACTAAAAGGTGTTGTGAGCATTATGGTTTTTTATGGATAAGAATGCACATGGGTTCACAAGGCACCAAAACCCAAAAGTCTTAGTTTCGCACAAAAATTGCCCAAATGGTCAGAAATGCACAACCGGCACCAAAATTGGACCATGTGGCACCGCAGACCTCAAACTGAAAAGTGCTCCAAGCATTATGGTTTTTTAGCCATAAGAATGCACAAGGGATCACGGGGCACCAAAACCCAAAAGACTCATTTTCGCACGAAAATAGCACAATGGACCGAAAATGCACCACGAGCACCAAAATTAGACCACGGGGCTCCTTGGACCTCAAAACTTAAAAGTTCTATGAGAATTATGGTTTTTAATGCATAAGAATGCACTAGGGATCACAGGGCACCGAAACCCAAAAGTCTTATTTTGGCACGAAAATTTCACAAATGGCCGTAAATGCACCATCGACACCAAAATTGGAACATGGGGCATCACGAACCTCAAAACTGAAAACTGTTCCAAGCATTATGGTTTTTTATCCATACGAATGCATCAGGGATCACGGGGCACCCAAATCCAAAAGTCATATTTTCACACGAAAATTGCCCAATGCGCCGAAAATTCACAACGGGCACCAAAATTGGACCACGGGGCACCTCAGACCTTAAACTAAAAACTACTCCGAGCATTATGGTTTTTTATGCATAAGAATGCACCAGGGATCACGGGGCACCAAAACCCAAAAGTCATATTTTCGCACGAAAATTGCACAATGGGCCAAAGATGCATCACGGATACCAAAATTGGACCACGGGGCACCACAGACCTCAAAACTGAATAGTGTTCCAAGCATTATGGATTTTTATGCATAAGAATGCACCAGGTTTCACGGGGCACCAAAACCCAAAAGTCTTATTTTCACACGAAAATTTCATAATTGGCCGAAAATGCACCACCGACACTAAAATTGAACCACGGGGCACGACGAACATCAAAACTGAAAAGTGGTATGGGCATTATGGTTTTTTATGGATAAGAATGCACATGGGTTCACAAGGCACCAAAACCCAAAAGTCTTATTTTCGCACAAAAATTGCCCAAATGGTCAGGAATGCACCACCGGCACCAAAATTGGGCCACATGGCACCACAGACCGCAAAACTGAAAAGTGCTCCAAGCATTATGGTTTTTTAGGCATAAGAATGCACAAGGGATCACGGGGCACCAAAACCCAAAAGACTCATTTTCGCACGAAAATAGCACAATGGATCGAAAATGCACCATGGGCACCAAAATTAGACCACGTGGCACCTTGGACCTTAAAACTTAAAAGTTCTCTGAGCATTATGGTTTTTTATGCATAAGAATGCACCAGGGAGCACAGGGCACCGAAACCCAAAAGTCTTAGTTTGGCACGAAAAGTTTACAAATGGTCGAAAATGCACGACTGGCACCAAAATTGGACCACGAGGCACCATGGACCTCAATACTGAAAAGTGCTCCAAGTATTATGGTTTTTTATGCATAAGAATGCACCAGGGATCATAGGGCACCAAATCCCAATAGTCTTATTTTTGCACAAAAATTGCACAAATGGACGAAAATGCACCTCTGGCACCCAAATTGGACCACGGGGCACCACGAACCTCAAAATTGAAAAGTGATCCGAGCATTACAGCTTTTTATGCATAAGAATGCACCAGGGATCACGGGGCACCAAAACCAAAAAGTCTTATTTTCACACGAAAATTGCACAATGGGCCGAAAATGCACCACGGGCACCAAAATTGGACCACGGGGCACCTCGGACCTTAAAACTAGAAAGTGCTCCAAGCATTATGGTTTTTTATGCATAAGAATGCACCAGGGTACACGGGGCATCAAAACCCAAAAGTCTTATTTTCGTAGGAAAATTGCACAAATGGCCGAAAATGCATTACCGACACCAAAATTGGAGCACGGGGCACCTCGGACCTCAAAATTTAAAAGTTCTTTGAGCACTATGGTTTTTTATGCAAAAGAATGCACCATTGATCACGGGGCACCAAAACCCAAACGTGTTATTTTCGGACGAAAATTGCACAAATGGCCGAAAAATGCACCACCAGCACCAAAATTGGACCACGGGGCACGACGAACATCAAAACTGAAAAGTTTTCTGAGCATTATGGTTTTTTATGCATAAGAATTCACCAGGGATCACGTGGCACCAAAACCCAAAAGTTTTATTTTCGCACGAAAATTGCCAAATGGGCCGAAAATGCACTACCGGCACCAAAATTGGACCACGAGGCACCATGGACCTCAAAACTGAAAAGTGCTCCAAGTATTATGATTTTTTATGCATAAGAATGGACCAGGGATCATGGGGCACCAAAATCCAAAAGTCTTATTTTCGCATGAAAATTGCACAAATGGCCGTAAATGCACCATCGACACCAAAGTTGGAACATGGGGCATCACGAACCTCAAAACTGAAAACTGTTCCAAGCATTATGGTTTTTTATCCATACGAATGCATCAGGGATCACGGGGCCCCAAAATCCAAAAGTCATATTTTCACACGAAAATTGCCCAATGGGCCGAAAATTCACAACGGGAACCAAAATTGGACCACGGGGCACCTCGGACCTTAAAACTGAAAACTGCTCCGAACATTATGGTTTTTTATGCACAAGAATGCACCAGGGATCACGGGGCACCAAATTCCAAAAGGCTTATTTTCGCACAAAAATTGCACAATGGGCCGAAAATGGATCACGAGCACCAAAATTGGACCAGGGGGAACATCGGACCCCAAAGCTTAAAAGTGCTCCAAGCATTATGGTTTTTTATGCATAAGAATGCACCAGGGTACACGGGGCATCAAAACCCAAAAGTCTTATTTTCGTAGGAAAATTGCACAAATGGCCGAAAATGCATTACCGGCACCAAAATTGGAGCACGGGGCACCTCGGACCTCAAAATTTAAAAGTTCTCTGAGCACTATGGTTTTTTATGGAAAAGAATGCACCATTGATCACGGGGCACCAAAACCCAAACGTGTTATTTTCGCACGAAAATTGCACAAATGGCCGAAAAATGCACCACCAGCACCAAAATTGGACCACGGGGCACGACGAACATCAAAACTGAAAAGTTTTCTGAGCATTATGGTTTTTTATGCATAAGAATTCACCAGGGATCACGTGGCACCAAAACCCAAAAGTTTTATTTTCGCACGAAAATTGCCAAATGGGCCGAAAATGCACTACCGGCACCAAAATTGGACCACGAGGCACCATGGACCTCAAAACTGAAAAGTGCTCCAAGTATTATGATTTTTTATGCATAAGAATGGACCAGGGATCGTGGGGCACCAAAATCCAAAAGTCTTATTTTCGCATGAAAATTGCACAAATGGCCGTAAATGCACCATCGACACCAAAATTGGAACATGGGGCATCACGAACCTCAAAACTGAAAACTGTTCCAAGCATTATGGTTTTTTATCCATACGAATGCATCAGGGATCACGGGGCCCCAAAATCCAAAAGTCATATTTTCACACGAAAATTGCCCAATGGGCCGAAAATTCACAACGGGAACCAAAATTGGACCACGGGGCACCTCGGACCTTAAAACTGAAAACTGCTCCGAACATTATGGTTTTTTATGCACAAGAATGCACCAGGGATCACGGGGCACCAAATTCCAAAAGGCTTATTTTCGCACAAAAATTGCACAATGGGCCGAAAATGGATCACGAGCACCAAAATTGGACCAGGGGGAACATCGGACCCCAAAGCTTAAAAGTGCTCCAAGCATTATGGTTTTTTATGCATAAGAATGCACCAGGGTACACGGGGCATCAAAACCCAAAAGTCTTATTTTCGTAGGAAAATTGCACAAATGGCCGAAAATGCATTACCGGCACCAAAATTGGAGCACGGGGCACCTCGGACCTCAAAATTTAAAAGTTCTCTGAGCACTATGGTTTTTTATGGAAAAGAATGCACCATTGATCACGGGGCACCAAAACCCAAACGTGTTATTTTCGCACGAAAATTGCACAAATGGCCGAAAAATGCACCACCAGCACCAAAATTGGACCACGGGGCATGACGAACATCAAAAATGAAACGTTTTCCGAGCATTATGGTTTTTTATGCATAAGAATGCACCAGGGATCACGTGGCACCAAAACCCAAAAGTTTTATTTTCGCACGAAAATTGCCAAATGGGCCGAAAATGCACCCCGGGCACCAAAATTGGACCATGGGGCACCTGGGACCTCAAAACTGAAAAGTGCTTCAAGCATTATGGTTTTTATGCATAACAATGTACCAAGGATCATGGGGCACCAAAACCCAAAAGTCTTATTTTCGCACGAAAATTGCACAAATGTCCAAAAATGCACCACCGACACCAAAATTGGACCACGGGGCACGACGAACATCAAAATTGAAAAGTGTTCCGAGCATTATGGTTTTTTATGCATAAGAATTCACCATGGATCACGGGGCACCAAAACCCAAAAGTCTTATTTTCGCACGAAAATTGCACAATGGGCCGAAAATGCACCCCGGGCACCAAAATTGGACCACGGGGCACCTCGGACTTCAATACTTAAAAGTGGTCCAAGCATTATGGTTTTTTACGCATAAGAATTCTCCAGGGATCACGGGGCACCAAAACCCGAAAGTCTTATTTTCGCACGAAAATTGCACAAATGGCCGAAAATGCATTATCGGCACCAAAATTGGACCACGGGGCTCCATAGGCCTCAAAACTGAAAAGTGTTCCGAGCATTAAGGGTTTTTATGCATAAGAATGCACCAGGAATCAAGGGGTACGAAAACCCAAAAGTCTTATTTTCGCACGAAAATGCACTACCGACACCAAAATTGGACCACGGGGCACGATGAACCTCAAAAGTGAAAAGTGTTCTGAGCATTATGGTTATTTATGCATAAGAATGCACCATGGATCACAGGGCACCAAAACCCAAAAGCCTTATTTTTGCACGAAATTTGCACAATGGGCCGAAAATGCATAACGGGCACCAAAAGTGGACCACGAGGCACCTCGGACCTCAAAACTGAAAAGTGCTATGAGCATTATGATTTTTTATGCATAAGAATGCACCAAGGATCACGGGGTAACAAAACCCAAAAGTCTTATTTTCGCAAGAAAATTGCACAATGGGTCGAAAATGCACCACGGGCACCAAAATTGGACCTTGGGGCACCTCGGACCTCAATACTTAAAAGTGTTCTAAGCATTATGGTTTTTAATGCATAAGAATGCACCACGAATCACGGGGAACCAAAACCCAAAAGTCTTATTTTCGCACAAAAATTGCACAATGGGCCGAAAATGCACCACCGGCACCAAAATTGGACCACGGGGCACCACGAACCTCAAAACTGAAAAGTGCTTAAAGCATTATGGTTTTTTATGCATAAGAATGCACCAGGGATCACGGGGCACCAAGACCTAAAAGTCTTATTTTAGCACGAAAATTGCACAATGGCCCCAAAATACACCACGGGCACAAAAATTGGACCATGGGGCACCTTGGACTTCAATACTTAAAAGTGTTCCGAGAATTTTGGTTTTTTACGCATAAGAATGCACCAGGGATCACGGTAGCCCAAACCCCAAAAGTCTTATTTTCGTTCGAAAATGCACCACCGGCACCAAAATTGGACCACGGGGCACCTCGGACCTCAAAACTGAAAAGTGCTCAAAGTATGATGGTTTTTTATGCATAAGAATGGACCAGGGATCACGGGGCACCAAAACCCAAAAGCCTTATTTTCGCACGAAAATTGCACAAATGGCCGAAAATGCAATATAGGCACCAAAATTGGAACGCGTGACACCACGAACCTCAAAACTGAATAGTGTTATGAGGATTATGGTTTTTTATGCATAAGAATGCACCAGGGATCACGGGGCACTGAAACCCATAGGTCTTATTTTCGCACGAAAATTTCACAATGGGCTGAAAATGCACCACAAGCACCAAAATTGGACCACGGGGCATCTCGGACCTCAAAAGTTAACAGTTCTTCGAGCATTATCATTTTTTATGCATAAAAATGAACCAGGGATCAGAGGGCACCAAAACCCAAAAGTCTTATTTTTGCATGAAAATTTCACAAATGGCCGAAAATCCACCTCCGGAACCAAAATTGGACCACGGGGCACCACAGACCTCAAAACTGAAAAGTGCTACAAGTATTATGGTTTTTTACGCATAAGAATGCACCAGGGATCACGGGGCACCAAAACCCAAAAGTCTTTTTTTCGTACGAAAATTGCACAAGCGGCCTAAAATGCACGACACGCACAAAAATTGGACCACGGGCATCACGAACCTCAAAACTGAATAGTGTTCCAAGGATTATGGTTTTTTATGCATAAGAATGCACCAGGGATCACGGGGCACCGAAACCCATAGGTCTTATTTTCGCACGAAAATTGCACAATGGGCCGAAAATGAACCACGAGCACCAAAATTGGACCACGGGGCATCTTGGACCTCAAAACTTAAAAGTTCTTCAAGCATTATGGTTTTTAATGCATGAGAATGAACCAGGGATCACGGGGCACCAAAACCCAAAAGTCTTATTTTCGCATGAAAATTTCACAAATGGTAGAAAATGCACCTCCGACACCAAAATTGGATCACGGGGCACCACGGACCTCAAAACTTAAAACTTCTCCAAGAATTATGGTTTTTTATGCATAAGAATGCACCAGGAATCATGGGGCAACAAAACCCAAAAGTCTTATTTTCGCAAGAAAATTGCACAATGGGCCGAAAATGCACCACGAGCACCAAAATTGGACCACGGGCACCACGAACCTCAAAACTGAATAGTGTTCCAAGGATTATGGCCTTTTATGCATAAGAATGCACCAGGGATCAGGGGGCACCATAACCCAAAAGTCTAATTTTCACACGAAAATTGCATAAATGGCCGAAGATGCACCCTCGGCACCAAAATTGGACCACGGGGCACCATGGACCTCAAAACCGAAAAGTGTTCCATGAATTATGGTTTTTTATGAATAAGAATGCACCAGGGATCACGGGGCACCAAAACCCAAAAGTCTTATTTTCGCACGAAAATTGCGCAATGGGCCGAAAATGCACCACGGGCACAAAAATTGGACCACGGGGCACCTCGAACCTCAAAACTGAAAAGTGATTCGAGCATTATGGTTTTTTATGCATAAGAAAGCACCGGAGATCACGGGGCACCAAAATCCAAAAGTCTTATTTTCGCACAAAAATTGCACATATGACCGAAGATGCACCCTCGGCACCAAAATTGGGCCACGGGGCACCGTGGACCTCAAAACTGAAAAGTACTCCAAGCATTATGGTTTTTTATGCATAAGAATGCACCAGTCAACATGGGGTTCCAAAACCCAAAAGTCTTATTTTCGCATGAAACTTTCACAACTGGTAGAAAATGTACCACCAGCACCAAAATTGGACCACGGGACACCACAGACCTCAAAACTGAAAAGCGTTCCAAGCATTATGGTTTTCTATGCATAAGAATGCAGCAGGGATCACTGGGCACCAAAACCCAAAAGTCATATTTTCACACAAAAATTGCACAATGGGACGAAAATGCACCACGAGCACCAAAATTGAACCACGGGGCACCACAGAGCTCAAAACTGAAAAGTGCTCCTAGCGTTATGGTTTTTTATGTATAAGAATGCCCTAGGGATCACAGGGCACCAACACCCAAAAGTCTTAGTTTGGGACGAAAATTGCACCATGGGCAGAAAATGCACCAATGGGCATCAAAATTGGACCACGGGGCGCCACATACCTCAAAACTGAAAAGTACTCTGACCATTATGGTTTTTTATGCATAAGAATGCCCCAGGGATGACAGGGCACCAACACCCAAAAGTCTTATTTTGGGAGGAAAAATCCACCATGGACCGAAAATGCACAAATGGGCTTCAAAATTGGACGACGGGGCACCATGGATCTCAAAACTGAAAAGTGGTGTGAGCATTATGGTTTTTTCTGCATAAGGATGCACCAAGGATCACAAGGCACCAACACCCAAAAGTCTTATTTTGGCACGAAAGTTGCACCATGTGACGAAAATGCACCATGGGCAGCAAATTGGACCACGGGGAACCACGGACTTCAAAACTGAAAAGTGCTCCGAGCACTATGGGTTTTTATTCATTAGAATGCATCAAGGATCACAGGGCACCACTACCCAAAAGTCTTATTTTCGCACGAAAATTGCACAATGGGCCGAAAATGTACCATAGGCACCAAAATTGGACCATGGGGCACCACGGACCTCAAAAATGAAGAGTGCTCTGAGCATTAAAGTTTTTTATGCATAAGAATACACCAGCGATTATGGGGCACCAAAACCCAAAAGTCTTATTTTCGTACAAAAATTGCACAATGGGTCGAAAATGCACTACGGGGACTAAAATTGGACCACGGGGCACCACGGAGCTCAAAACTGAAAAAGTGCTCCTAGAATTATGGTTTTTTATGTATAAGAATGCCCCAAGGATCACAAGACACCAACACCAAAATGTCTTAGTTTGGGACGAAAATTGCACCTTGGGCAGAAAATGCACCAATGGGCATCACAATTGGATCACGGCACCACGGACCTCAAAATTGAAAAGTGATCCGAGCATTATGGTTTTTTATGCATAAGGATGCACCAAGGATCATAGGGCAGAAAAAGTCTTATTTTCGCACGAAAATTGCACCATGGGGCACAACAGACCTCAAAACTGGACCATGGGGCACCAATGCACCATGGGCACGAAAATTGGACCACGGGGCACAACAGACCTCAAAATTGAAAAGTGCTCCAGGCATTATGCATTTTTATGCATAAGAATGCGCCAGGGATCACAAGACACCAAAATCCAAAAGTCTTATTTTCCCACAAAAATTGCACAATTGGCCGAAAATGCACCACGCGTACCAAAATTGGACCACGGGGCACCACTGACCTCAAAACTGAAAAGTGCTCTGAGCATTATGGTTTTTTATGCATAACAAAGCACCAGGGATTACGAGGCACCAAAACCCAAAAGTATTATTTGGGAACGAAAATTGCACCATGACCCGGAAATGCACCACGATCACCAAAATTGGGCCACGGGGCACCATGGACCTCAAAATTGCAAAGTTCTTAGAGCATTATGGGTTTTTATGCATATGAATGCACCAGGGATCACGCGGCTCCCAAACCCGAAAGTCTTATTTTCGCACGAAAATTGCACAATGGTCCGAAAATGCACCACGGCCAGCAAAATTGGACCACGGGGCACCACGGACCTCAAAACTAAAAAGTGCTCTGAGCATCATGGGTTTTTATGCATAAGAATGCACTAGGGATTACGGGGCACCAAAACCCAAAATTCTTATTTTCGCACAAAAATTGCACATTGGGTCGAATATGCACTACGGGCACCAAAATTGGACCACGGGGCACCACAGACCTCAAAATTGAAAGGTGCTTAGAGCATTATGATTTTTTATGCATAAGGATGCACCAAGGGTCATAGGGCACCAAAACCCAAAAGTCTTATTTTAGGACAAAAATTGCACCATGGGCTAAAAATGCACCAATGGGCACTAAAGTTGGACCACGGGGCACCATGGACCTCAAAACTGAAAAGTGCTCCAAGCATTATGGTTTTTTATGCATAAGAATGCACAAGGGATCATGGGGCACCAAAACCCAAAAGTCTTATTTTCGCACAGAAATTGCACCATGTGCCAAAAATGCACCACATGCACCAAAATTGGACAACGGGGAACCACGGACCTCAAAACTTAAAAGTGCTCCAAGCATGATAGTTTTTTATGCATAAAAATGTACCAGGGATCACAGGGCACCAAAACACAAAAGTCTTATTTTGGGACGAAACTTGCACCATAGGTCAAAAATGCACCAATGGGCACCAAAATTGGACCACGAGGTACCATGGACCTAAAAACTAAGTAGTGCTCCAAGCCTTATGGTTTTTTATGCATAATAATGCACTAGGGATCACGTGGCACCAAAACCCAAAAGTCTTATTTTTGCACGAAAATTGAACCACCTGCCCAGAATCCACCACGGGCACCAAAATTGGACCACAAGGGACCACGGACCTCAAAGCTGAAAAGTGCTAACAGCATTATGGGTTTTTATGCAAAAGAATGCCCCAGGGATCATGGGGCACCAAAACCCAAAAGTTTTAATTTGGCACAAAAATTGCACCATGGGCCAAAAATGCACCAATGGGCACCAAAATTCGACCACGGGGCACCACGGACCTCAAAACTGAAAAGTGCTAAGAGCATTATGATTTTTTATGGATAAGAATGCACCAGGGATCACGGGGCACCAAAACCCAAACAATCTTATTTTCACATGAAAATTGCATAATGGGTCGAAAATGCACCACGGACACAAAAAATGGACCACGGGGAACCATGGACCTCAAAACTGAAAAGTGCTCCAAGAATTATGGTGTTTTATGCATAAGAATGCATCAGGGATCACGTTCCACCAAAACCCAAAATTCTTATGTTGGCACGAAAATTGGTCCATGTGCCGAAAATCCACCACGGGCACCAAAATTGGACCACGGGGCACCACGGACCTCAAAATTGAAAAGCGCTCTGAACATTATGGTTTTTTATGCATAAGAATGCACTAGGGATTATGGGGCACCAAAACTCAAAAGTCTTTTTTTCGCACAAAAATTGCACAATGGGCAGAAAATGCACAACGGGCACCAAAATTGGACCACGGGGCACCACGGACCTCAAAACTGAAAAGTGCTCCGAGCATTATGATTTTTTATGCATAACAATGCACCAGGGATTATGGGGCACAAAAACTCAAAAGTCTTATTTTCGCACAAAAATTGCACAATGGGCTGAAAATGCACTTCAGGCATCAAAATTGGACCACGGGGCACCACGGAGCTCAAAACTGAAAAGTGCTTTGAGCACTATTGTTTTTTATGCATAAGAATACTCCAGGCATCACAGTGTACCAACACCAAATAGTCTTATTTTGGGACCACGGGGCACCACAGACCTCAAAACTTAAAATTGCTCTGAGCATCATGGTTTTCATGCATAAGAATGCACCAGGAATCACAGGGCACCAAAACCCAAAAGTCTTATTTTGGCACAAAAATTGCACCATGTTACGAAAATGCACCATGGGAACCAAAATTTGACCACGGGGCACCACGGACATCAAAACTGAAAAGTGCTCCGAGCATTATGGGTTTTTATGCATAAGAATGCAGTAGGGATCACGGGGCACCAAATCCCAAAAGTCTTATTTTCGCACGAAAATTGCAGAATGGGCCGAAAATGCACCACAGGGGCCCACGGACCTCAAAATTGAAAAGTGCTATGAGCATTATGGTGTTTTATGCATAAGAATGCACCAGGGATCACAGGGGCACAAAAACCCAAAAGTCTTATTTTTGCACTTTGGGCCAATTGTGCAGTTTTCATAAGAAAATAAGACTTTTGGGTTTTGGTGCCGCATGACCCCTGGTTCATTCTTATGCATAAAAAACCATAATGCTCGGAGCACTTTTCAGTTTTGAGGTCCATGGTGCCCCGTGGTCAATTTTGGTGCCGGTGGTGCATTTTCGGCCATTTGTAAAATTATCGAGTGAAAATAAAACTTTTGGGTTTTGGCGCCCTGTGATCCCTGGTGCTTTCGTATGCATAAAAAACCAAAATGCTCAAAGAACTTTTATGTTTTGAGGTCCGAGGTGGCCCGTGGTCCAATTTTGGTGCCGGGGGTGCAAATTCGGCCATTTCTGCAATTTTCTTGCGAAAATAAGACTTTTGGGTTTTCGTGCCCCGTGATCCCTGGTTCATTCTCATACATAAAAACCCATAATAATCAAAGCACTTTCAAGTTTTGAGGACCGAGGTGCCCCGTGGTCCAATTTTGGTGCCCGTGTTGCATTTTCGGCGTATTGTGAAATTTTCGTGCGAAAGTAAGACTTTTGGGTTTTGGTGCCCCGTGATCCCTGGTGCATTCTTATGCATAAAAAACCATAATGCTTGGAGCACTTTTCAGTTTTGAGGTCCGTGGTGCCCCGTGGCCCAATTTTGGTGCTGGTGGTGCATTTTCGGCCAGTTGTGAAATTTCCGTGCGAAAATAAGACTTTTGGGTTTCGGTGCCCCGTGATCCCTGGCCCTTTTTTATGCATAAAAAACCATAATGCTTGGAGCACTTTTTAGTTTTGGGGTCCGTGGTGTCCCGTGGTCCAATTTAGGTGCCGGTGGTGCTTTTTCGGTCATTTGTTAAATTTTCGTGCGAAAATAAGACTTTTGGGTTTTGGTGCCCCATCATCCCTGGTGCATTATTATGCATAAAAAATCATAATGCTCAGAGAACTTTTAAGTTTTAAGGTCCGAGGTGACCCGTGGTCCAATTTTGGTGCCCGTGTTACATTTTCGGCCCATTGTGCAATTTTCGTGCGAAAATAAGACTTTTGGGTTTTGGTGCCCTGCGATCCCTGGTGCATTCTTATGCATAAAAAACCATGATGCTCAGAAGTCTTTTCAGTTTTGAGGTTCCTGGTGCCCCGTTGTCCAATTTTGGTGCTGGTGGTGCATTTTCGGCCATTTGTGCAATTTTCCTGCGAAAAAAAGATTTTTGGGTTTTGGTGCCCTGTGATCCCTGGTGCATTCTTATGCATAAAAAACCATAATGCTTGGAGCACTTTTCAGTTTTGAGGTCCGTGGTGCCCTGTGGTCCAATTTTGGTTCCGGTGGTGCATTTTCAGCCATTTGTGAAATATTCGTGCGAAAATAAGATTTTTGGGTTTTGGTGCCCCGAGATCCGTGGTGCATTCTTATGCATAAAAAACCATAATGCTCGGAAGTCTTTTTAGTTTTGAGGTTCCTGGTGCCCCGTTGTCCAATTTTGGTGTTGGTGGTGCATTTTCGGCCATTTGTGCAATTTTCCTGCGAATATGAGATTTTTGGGTTTTGGTGCCCCGTGATCCCTGGTGCATTGTTATGCATAAAACACCATAATGCTTGGAGCACTTTTCAGTTTTGAGGTCCGTGGTACCCCGTGGTCCAATTTTGGTGCCGGTGGTGCATTTTCAGCCATTTGTGAAATATTCGTGCAAAAATAAGACTTTTGGGTTTTGGTGCCCCGAGATTCGTGGTGCATTCTTATGCATAAAAAACCATAATGCTCAGAAGTCTTTTCAGTTTTGAGGTTCCTGGTGCCCCGTGCTTCAATTCTGGTGCTGGTGGTGCATTTTCGGCCATTTGTGAAATATTTGGGCGAAAATAAGACATTTGGGTTTTGGTGCCCCATGGTCCTTGGTGCACTCTTATGCATAACAAACCATAATGCTCGGAAGTCTTTTCAGTTTTGAGGTTCCTGGTGCCCCGTGGTCCAATTTTGGTGCCTGTGGTGCATTTTCGGCCCTTCGTTCAATTTTCGTGCGAAAATAAGATTTTGGGTTTTGGTGCCCTGTGGTCCTTGGTGCATTCTTATGCATAAAAAACCATAATGCTCAGAACACTTTTCAGTTTTGAGGTCTATGGTGCCCCGTGGTCCAATTTTGGTGCCGGTAATGCATTTTCGGCCATTTGTGCAATTTTCGTGCGAAAGTAGACTTTTGGGTTCTGGTGCCTCGTGATCCCTGGTGCATTTTTATGCAGAAAAAACCATAATGCTTGGAGCACTTTTCAATTTTGAGGTCCGTGGTGTCCCGCGGTCCAATTTAGGTGCCGGTGGTGCATTTTCGGCCATTTGTGAAATTTTCATGCGAAAATAAGTCTTTTGGGTTTTGGTGCCCAGTCATCCCTGGTGCTTTCTTATGCATAAAAAATCATAATGATCGGAGAACTTTTAAGTTTTGAGGTCAGAGGTGCCCCGTGGTCCAATTTCGGTGTCCGTGTTGCATTTTCGACGCATTGTGTAATTTTCGTGCGAAAACAAGACTTTTGGTTTTGGGTGCCATGCGATCCCTTGTGCATTCTTATGCATAAAAAACCACAATGCTCGGAACAGTTTTCCGTTTTGAGGACATTGGTGCCCCGTGGTCCAATTTAGGTGCAAGTGGTGCATTTTCGGCCCTTTGTTCAATATTCGTGAGAAAATAAGACTTTTGGGTTTTGGTGCCGCATGATCTTTGGTGCGTTCTTATATACAAAAAACCATAACGCTTGGAACACTTTTCAGTTTTGAGGTCTATGGTGCCCCGTGGTCCAATTTTGGTACCGGTAATGCATTTTCAGCCATTTGTGCAATTTTCGTGCGAAAATAAGACTTTTTGGGTTTTGGTGCCCGTGATCCCTGGTGCATTTTTATGCATAAAAAATCATAATGCTTGGAGCACTTTTTAGTTTTGAGGTCCGTGGTGCCCCGTGGTGGATTTTCGGCCATTTGTGAAATTTTCATGCGAAAATAAGATTTTAGGGTTTTGGTGCCCCGTGATCCTTGGTGCATTCTTATGCATAAAAAACCATAATGCTCAGAACACTTTTCAGTTTTGCGGTCTATGGTGCCCCGTGGTCAAATTTTGGTTTCGGTAATGCATTTTCGGCCATTTGTGCAATTTTCGTGCGAAAATAAGACTTTTGGGTTTTGGTGCCCTGTGATCCCTGGAGCATTCTTATGCATTAAAAACCATAATTCTCATAGCACTCTTCAATTTTGAGGTCCGAGGTGCCCCGTGGTCTAATTTTGGTGCCCGTGGTGCATTTTCGACCCTTTGTTAAATTTATGTGCGAAAGTAAGACTTTTGGGTTTTGGTGCCCCGTGATCCCTGGTGCATTCTTATGCATAAAAAACCATAATTCTTGGAGCACATTTAAGTATTGAGGTCCGTGGTGCCCCGTGGTCCAATTTTGGTGCTGGTGCTGCATTTTCGGCCATTGGTGCAATTTTCGTGCGAAAATAAGACTTTTGGGATTTGGTGCCCTGGGATTCCTGGTGCGTTCTTATGCATAAAAAACCATAATGCTCGAAGTACTTTTCAGTTTTGAGGTCCGAGGTGCCCCATGGCCCATTTTTGGTGTCTATGGTGCATTTTCGGCCCGTTGTTCAATTTTCGTGCGAAAATAAGACTTTTGGGTTTTCGTGCCCCGTGATCCCTAGTGCATTCTTATGCATAAAAAACCAAAATGCTCAGAGCACTTTTCAGTTTTGAGGTCCGTGGTGCCCCGTGGTCTAATTTTGATGCTCGTGGTGCATTTTCGCCACATGGTTTAATTTTCGTGCCAATATAAGACTTTTGGTTTTTGGTGCCCCGATATCCCTAGTGCATTCTTATGCTTAAAAAACCATCATGCTCAGATCACTTTTAGGTTTTGAGGTTCGTGGTGTCTAGTGGTCCAATTTTGGTGCCCATTGGTGCATTATTGGCACATGGTTCAATTTTCATGCCAAAATTAGACTTTTGGGTTTTCATGCCTTGTTATCCCTGGTGCATTCTTATGAATAAAAAGCCATCACGCCCGCAAAAAACTTTTCAGTTTTGAGGTCGGTGGTGCCCCGTGGTCCAATTATGGTGCTCGTGGTGCATTTTCGGCGCACGGTGCAACTTTCGTGCCAACATAAGACTTTTGGGTTTTGGTGCCCCGTGATCCCTGGTGCATTCTTATGCATAAAACCCCATAATGCTCGAAGCACTTTTCAGTTTTGAGGTCCGTGGTGCCCCGTGGTCCAATTTTTGTGCCCGTGGTGCATTTTTGGCACATGACTTTAATTTTCGTGCCAAAATAACACTTTTGGGTTTTGGTGCCCCGTGATCGCTGGTGCATTCTTATGCATAAAAAACCATAATGCTCAGAGCACTTTTCAATTTTGAGGTCCGTGGAGCCCCGTGGTCCAATTTTGATGCTCGTGGTGCATTTTTTGCCACATGGTTTATTTTTCGTGCCAAAATAACACTTTTGGCTTTTGGTGCCTCGTTATCCCTAGTGCATTCTTATGCATAAAAAACCATCATGCTCGGATCACTTTTAGGTTTTGAGGTCCGTGGTGTCCAGTGGTCCAATTTTGGTGCCCATTGGTGCATTTTTGGCACATGGTGCAATTTTCATGCCAAAATCAAACTTTTGGGTTTTCATGCCTCGTTATCCCTGGTGCATTCTTATGAATAAAAAACCATCATGCTCGCAACAGTTTTCAGTTTTGAGGTCCGTGGTGCCCCGTGGTCCAATTATGGTGCCTGTGGTGAATTTTTGGCACATGGCTTTGATTTTCGTGCCAAAATAACACTTTTGGGTTTTGGTGCCTCGTGATCCCTGGTGCATTCTTATGCATAAAAAACCATAATGCTCAGAGCACTTTTCAATTTTGAGGTCCGTGGTGCCTCATGGTCCAATTTTGATGCTCGTGGTGCATTTTTCGGCACATGGTTTAATTTTCGTGCCAAAATAAGACTTTTGGATTTTGGTGCCCCGTTATCCCTAGTGCATTCTTATGCATAAAAAACCATCATGCTCGGTTCACTTTTAGGTTTTGAGGTCCGTGGTGTCCAGTGGTCCAATTTTCGAACCCCATGGTTTATTTTTGGCAAATGGTGCAATTTTCGTGCCAAAATCTGACTTTTGGGTTTTGGTGCCCCGTTATCCCTGGTTCATTCTTATGCATAAAAAACCATCTTGCTCGGATCACTTTTCGGTTTTGAGGTACGTAGTGCCCTGTGGTCCAGTTTTGATGCCTGTGGTGCATTTTCGGCACATGGCTTTAATTTTCGTGCCAAAATAAGACTTTTGGATTTTTGTTCCCTGTGATCCGTGGTGCATTCTTATGCATAAAAAACCATTATGCTCGGAGCACTTTTCAGTTTTGAGGTCCGCGGGTCCCGTGGTCCAATTTTGGTGCCTGTGGTACATTTTCGACATATTGTCAAATTTTTGTGCCAAAATAATACTTTTGGGTTTCGGTGCTTATTGATAACTGGAGCATTCTTATGCATAAAATACCATAAAGCTCGGAGCACTTTTCAGTTTTGAGGTCCGTGGTACCCCGTGGTCCATTTTTGGTGCCCGTGGTCGATTTTCGGCACATGGTCCAATTTTTGTGCCAAAATAAGACTTCTGGGTTTTGGTGCCTGTTGATCCCTGGACCATTCTTATGCATAAAATACCATAATGCTCGGAGCACTTTTCAGTTTTGAGGTTCGTGGTGCCCTATGGGCCATTTTTGGTGCCCGTGGTGCATTTTCGGCACATGGTCCAATTTTAGTGCAAAAATAAGACTTTTGGCTTTTGGTGCCCCGTAATCCTTGGTGCATTCTTATACATAAAAAAACCATAATGCTCAGAGCACTTTTCAGTTTTGAATTCCGTGGTGCCCCGTGGTCCAATTTTGGTGCCTGTGGTGCATTTTTGGCACAAGGCTTTAATTTTCGTGCCAAAATAACACTTTTGGGTTTTGGTGCCCCATGATCCCTGGAGCATTCTTATGCATAGAAAACCATATTGCTCAAAGCACTTTTCAGTTTTGAGGTCCGTGGTGCCCCGTAGTCCAATTTTGATGCTCGTGGTGCATTTTTCGCCACATGGTTTAATTTTCGTGACAAAATAAGACTTTTGGTTTATGGTGCCCCGTTATCCCTAGTGCATTCTTATGCATAAAAAACCATCATGCTCGGATCACTTTTAGGTTTTGAGGTCCGTGGTGTCCAGTGGTCCATTTTTTGTGCCCGTGGTGCATTATTGGCAAATGGTGCAAGTTTCGTGCCAAAATCTGACTTTTCGATTTTGGTGCCCCCGTTATCCCCTGTTCATTCTTATGCATAAAAAACCATCTTGCTTGGAGCACTTTTCGATTTTGAGGTACGTAGAGCTCCGTGGTCCAAATTTGCTGCCCGTGGTGCATTTTCGGCACATGGTGTAATTTTCGTGCCAAAATAAGACTTTTGGGTTTTGGTTCCCCGTGATCCGTGGTGCATTCTTATGCATAAAAAACCATTATACTCAGAGCACTTTTCAGTTTTGAGGTCCGTGGTGTCCCGTGGTCCAATTTTGGGGCCTGTGCTGCATTTTCGGCATATGGTCCAATTTTCGTGCCAAAATAATACTTTTGGGTTTTGGTGCCCCGTGAACCCTGGTTCATTCTTATGCATAAAAAACCATAATGCTCGGAGCACTTTTCAGTTTTGAGGTACATGGTTCTCCGTGGTCCAATTTTCATGCCCGTCGTACATTTTCGGGACATGAGGCAATTTTCGTGCCAAAATAAGACTTTTGGGTTTTGGTGCCCCGTGTTCCCTGGTGCATCTTTATGCATAAAAAACCATAATGCTCTGACCACTTTTCAGTTTTGAGGTCCGTGGTGCCTCGTGGTCCAATTTTGGTGCCCGTCGTGCATTTTCGGCAAATGGTCCGATTTTCGTGCCAAAATAAGAGTTTTGGGTTTGGGTGCCCCATGATCCCTGGTGCATTCTTGTGCATAAAACCATAATGCTTGGAGCACTTTTCAATTTTGAGGTCTGTGGTATCCAGTGGTCCAATTTTGGTGCTCTGTGGTGCTTTTTTGGTCTATGGTGCAATTTTCGTACCACAATAAGAATTTTGGGTTTTGGTGCCCCGTGATCCCTGGGGCATTCTAATGCATAAAAAAACATAATGCTCATAGCACTTTTAAGTTTTAAGGTCCATGGTGCCCCATGGTCCAATTTTGGTGCCCGTGGTGCATTTTCGGCAAATAGTGCAATTTTCGCGCCAAAATAAGACTTTTGGATTTTGGTGCCCCGTGATCCCTGGTGCATCCTTATCCCTAAAACACCCTAATGCTCTGAGAACTGTTCATTTTTGAGGTCCGTGGTGTTCAGTGGTCCAATTTTGGTGCCTCGTGGTGCATTTTTGGCCCATGGTGCAATTTTCATGCCAAAATAAGACTTTTTGGTTTTGGTGCCCCGTGATCCCTGGGGCATTCTTATGCATAAGAAAACATAATGCTCAAAGCACTTTTCAATTTTGATGTCTGTGATTCCCCGTGGTTCAATTTTGGTGCCCGTGGTGCATTTTCGGCCCATTGTGCAATTTTCGTGCAAAAATAAGACTTTTGGGTTTTTGTGCCCCTTGATCCGTGGTGGATTTTTATGCATAAAAAACCATAATGCTCTGAGCACTTGTCAGTTTTGAGTTCCATGGTGCCCCGTGGTTCAATTTTCGTGCCCGTGGTGCATTTTCAGCAAATGGTGCAATTTTTGTGCCAAAGTAAGACTTTTGGGTTTTGGCGCCCTGTGATCCTTGGTGCATCCTGATGCATAAAAAACCATAATGCTCGGAGCACTTCTTAGTTTTGAGGTCCGTGGTGTCCAGCGTTCCAATTTTGGTGCCCTGTGGTGTGTTTTTGGGCTTTGGTGCCCTGTGATCCCTGCTGCATTCATATTTATAAAAATCCATAACGGTCAGAGCAGGTTTCAGTTTTGAGGTCCATGGTGCCCCGTGGTCCAGTTTTGGTGCCCATGGTGCATTTTCGGCACATTATGCAATTTTCATGCCAAAATAAGACTTTTGGGTTTTGGTGCCCCGTGATCTCTGGTGCATTCTTATGCATAAAAAACCATAATGCTTGGAGCACTTCTCAGTTTTGAGGTTTGTGGTGCCCCGTGGTCCAATTTTGGTGCCCCTGGTGCATTTTCGGCACATGGTGCAATTATCGTGCCAAAATAAGACTTTTGGGTTTTGGTTCCCTATGATCCTTGGTGCACCCTTATGTATAAAAAAAGCATAATGCTCGGAGCACTTTTCAGTTCAGAGGTCTGTGGTGTCCAGTGGTCCAATTTTGGTGCTCCGTGGTGGATTTTTGGCCCATGGTGCAATTTTCATGCCAAAATAATACATTTGGGTTTTGGTGCCCCTTGATCCATGGGGCATTCTCACAGATAAAAAACCATAATGCTTGGAGCACTCTTCAGTTTTGAGGTTCGTGTTGCCCCGTGGTCCAATTTTGGTGCCTGTGCTGCATTTTCGGCTCATGGTCCAATTTTCGTGCCAACATAAGAATTTTGGGTTTTGGTGCCCCGTGATCCCTGGGACATTCTTATGCATAAAAAACCATAATGCTCATAGCACTTTTCAGTTTTGAGGTGTGTGGTGCCCCGTGGTCCAAATTTGGTGCCCGAGGGGCATTTTCGGCACAAGGTGCAATTTTCATGCCAAAATAAGACTATTAGTTTTTAGGGCCCTGTTATCCCTAGTGTATTCTTATGCATAAAATCCATCATGCTCGAAGCACTTTTCAATTTTGAGGTTCGTGGTGCCCCGTGGTCCAATTTTGGTGCCCGTGGTGCAATTTTCATTCCAAAATAAAACTTTTGGACTTTGGTGCCCTGTGATCCTTGGTGCATCCTAATGCATAAAAAACCATAATTCTGTAAGCACTTTTCAATTTTGAGGTACGTGGTACCCCGTGGTTCAATTTTGGTACCCGTGGTGCATTTTCGGCCTATTATGCAATTTTCGTGCAAAAATAAGATTTTTGAGTTTTTGTGCCCCGTGATCCATGGTGCATTTTTATGCATAAAAAACCATCATGCTCCGACCACTTTTCAGTTTTGAAGTCCATGGTTCCCCGTGGTCCAATTTTTGTACCCGTGGTGCATTTTCAGCAAATGGTGCAATTTTTGTGCCAAAGTAAGACTTTTGGGTTTTGGTGCCCTGCGATCCCTGGTGCATCCTTATCCCTAAAAAAAAACCTAATGCTTTGAGCACTTTTCATTTTTGAGGTCCGTGGTGTCCAGTGGTGCAATTTTCATGCCAAAATCTGACTTTTGGGTTTTGGTGCCCCGTTATACCTGGTGCATTCTTATGCATACAAATCCATCATGCTCGGAGCACTTTTTAGTTTTGAGGTGTGTAGTGACCCGTGGCCCAAATTTGGTGCCTGTGGTTCATTTTGGGAACTTGGTGTAATTTTCGTTCCAAAATAAGACTTTTGGGTTTTGGTGCCCCGTGATCCATGGTGCATCCTTATGCACAAAAATCCATCATGCTGGGAGCACATTTCAGTTTTGAGGTCCGTGGTGCCCCTTGGTCCAATTTTGGTGCCCGTGGTGCATTTTCGGCACATGGTCCAATTTTCGTGCCAAAATAAGACTTTTGGGTTTTGGTGCCCCATGATTCATGGTGCATTCTTATGCATAAAAAACCGTAATGCTTGGAGCACTTTTCAGTTTTGAGGTCCATGGTGCCCCATGGTGCATTTTCGGCACATGGTGCAATTTTCATGCCAAAATAAGAGTTTTGGATTTTGGTGCCCTGTGATCGCTGGTGCATCCTTATGCATAAAAAACCATAAGGCTCTGAGCACTTTTCGGTTTTAAGGTCCGTGGTGCCCCGTGGTCCGATTTTGTTGCCTGTGGTGCATTTTCGGCACATGGTCCAATTTTCGTGCCAAAATAAGACTTTTGGGTTTTGGTGCCCCTTGATCCCTGGGGAATTCTTATGCATAAAAAACTGTAATGCTCGGAGCACTTTTTCGTGGTGCCCCGTGGTCCAATTTTGGAGCCCGTGGTGCCCCGTGGTCCAATTTTGGTGCTCGTGGTGCATTTTCGGTACATGGTGCAATTATGGTGCCAAAATAAGACTTTCGGGTTTTGGTGCCCCGTGATCCCTGGTGCATTCTTATGCATAAAAAAGTATCATGCTCGTAGCACTTCTCTGGTTTTATGTCTGTGGCGTCCAGTGGTCCAATTTTGGTGTCCTATGGTGCATTTTTGGCCCATGGTGCAATTTCGTGCCAAAATAAGACTTTTTGGTTTTGTTGCCCCGTGATCCCAAGGGCATTCTTATGCATAAAAAACCGTAATTCTCAGAGCATTTTTCAGTTTTGAGGTCAGTGGTGCCCTGAGGACCAATTTTGGTTCCCGTGGTGCCCCATGGTCCAATTTTGGTGCCCGTGCTGCATTTTCGGCACATGGTGCAATTATGGTGCTAAAATAAGACTTTTGGGTTTTGGTGCCCCGTGATCCTTGGTGCATCCTTATGCATAAAAAACCATAATGCTCGGAGTGCTGTTTAGTGTTGAGGTATGTGGAACTCTGCGACTAATTTTTTGCCCGTGGTGCATTTAGCACAGGGCCCAATTTCGTGCAAAAATAAGATTTGTGGGTTTTTATGCCCCGTGATCCGTGGTGCATTTTTATGGATAAAAAACCATAATGTTCTAAGCACTTTTCAGTTTTGAGGTCCGGGGTGCCTCGTGGTTCAGTTTTGGTGCCCGTGGTGCATTTTCGGCCTATTGTGCAATTTTCGTGCAAAAATAAGACGTTTGGGTTTTTGTGTCCCGTGATTCGTGGTGCATTTTTATGCATAAAAAACCATCATGCTCCGACCACTTTTCAGTTTTGAGGTCCATGGTTCCCCGTGGTCCAATTTTGGTACCCGTGGTGCATTATCAGCAAATGGTGCAATTTTTGTGCCAAAGTAAGACTTTTGGGTTTTGGTGCCTTGCGATCCCTGGTGCATCCTTATCCCTAAAAAAACCCTAATGCTTTGAGCACTTTTCATTTTTGAGGTCCGTGGTGTCCAGTGGTTCAATTTTGGTGCCCCGTGGTGCATTTTTGGCAAATGGTGCAATTTTCATGCCAAAATCTGACTTTTGGGTTTTGGTGCCCCGTTATACCTGGTGCATTCTTATGCATACAAATCCATCATGCTCGGAGCATTTTTCAGTTTTGAGGTGTGTAGTGACCCGTGGCCCAAATTTGGTGCCTGTGGTTCATTTTGGGAACTTGGTGTAATTTTCGTTCCAAAATAAGACTTTTTGGTTTTGGTGCCCCGTGATCCATGGTGCATCCTTATGCACAAAAATCCATCATGCTGGGAGCACATTTCAGTTTTGAGGTCCGTGGTGCCCCTTGGTCCAATTTTGGTGCCCGTGGTGCATTTTCGGCACATGGTCCAATTTTCGTGCCAAAATAAGACTTTTGGGTTTTGGTGCCCGATGATTCATGGGGCATTCTTATGCATAAAAAACCGTAATGCTTGGACCACTTTTCAGTTTTGAGGTCCATGGTGCCCCATGGTGCATTTTCGGCACATGGTGCAATTTTCATGCCAAAATAAGAGTTTTGGATTTTGGTGCCCCGTGATCGCTGGTGCATCCTTATGCATAAAAAACCATAAGGCTCTGAGCACTTTTCAGTTTTAAGGTCCGTGGTGCCCGGTGGTCCGATTTTGTTGCCCGTGGTGCATTTTCGGCACATGGTCCAATTTTCGTGCCAAAATAAGACTTTTGGGTTTTGGTGCCCCTTGATCCCTGGGGAATTCTTATGCATAAAAAACTGTAATGCTCGGAGCACTTTTTCGTGGTGCCCCGTGGTCCAATTTTGGAGCCCGTGGTGCCCCGTGGTCCAATTTTGGTGCTCGTGGTGCATTTTCGGTACATGGTGCAATTATGGTGCCAAAATAAGACTTTTGGGTTTTGGTGCCCCGTGATCCCTGGTGCATTCTTATGCATAAAAAAGCATCAGGCTCGTAGCACTTCTCTGGTTTTATGTCCGTGGCGTCCAGTGGTCCAATTTTGGTGTCCTATGGTGCATTTTTTGCCCATGGTGCAATTTTCGTGCCAAAATAAGACTTTTTGGTTTTGTTGCCCCGTGATCCCAAGGGCATTCTGATGCATAAAAAACCGTAATTCTCAGAGCATTTTTCAGTTTTGAGGTCAGTCGTGCCCTGAGGACCAATTTTGGTTCCCGTGGTGCCCCGTGGTCCAATTTTGGTGCCCGTGCTGCATTTTCGGCACATGGTGCAATTATGGTGCTAAAATAAGACTTTTGGGTTTTGGTGCCCCGTGATCCTTGGTGCATCCTTATGCATAAAAAACCATAATGCTCGGAGTGCTGTTTAGTGTTGAGGTCTGTGGAGCTCTGCGACTAATTTTTTTGCCCGTGGTGCATTTAGCACAGGGCCCAATTTCGTGCAAAAATAAGATTTTTGGGTTTTTGTGCCCCGTGATCCGTGGTGCATTTTTATGCCTAAAAAACCATAATGTTCTAAGCACTTTTCAGTTTTGAGGTCCGGGGTGCCTCGTGGTTCAGTTTTGGTGCCCGTTGTGCATTTTCGGCCTATTATCCAATTTTCGTGCAAAAATAAGACTTTTGGGTTTTTGTGTCCCGTGATTC
Source organism: Pueraria montana var. lobata (assembly GCA_026413185.1). Taxonomy (NCBI): domain Eukaryota; kingdom Viridiplantae; phylum Streptophyta; class Magnoliopsida; order Fabales; family Fabaceae; genus Pueraria; species Pueraria montana. The sequence goes on from CM048656.1 coordinate 694,010, forward strand.
GTGGTACATTTTTATGCATAAAAAACCATCATGCTCCGACCACTTTTCAGTTTTGAGGTCCATGGTTCCCCTTGGTCAAATTTTGGTACCCGTGGTGCATTTTCAGCAAATGGTGCAATTTTTGTGCCAAAGTAAGACTTTTGGGTTTTGGTGCCCTGCGATCCCTGGTGCATCCTTATCCCTAAAAAACCCCTAATGCTTTGAGCACTTTTCATTTTTGAGGTCCGTGGTGTCCAGTGGTTCAATTTTGGTGCCCCGTGGTGCATTTTTGGCAAATGGTGCAGTTTTCATGCCAAAATCTGACTTTTGGGTTTTGGTGCCCCGTTATACCTGGTGCATTCTTATTCATACAAATCCATCATGCTCGGAGCACTTTTCAGTTTTGAGGTGCGTAGTGACCCGTGGCCCAAATTTTGTGCCTGTGGTTCATTTTGGGAACTTGGTGTAATTTTCGTTCCAAAATAGGACTTTTGGGTTTTGGTACCCCGTGATCCATGGTACATCCTTATGCACAAAAATCCATCATGCTGGGAGCACATTTCAGTTTTGAGGTCCGTGGTGCCCCTTGGTCCAATTTTGGTGCCCGTCGTGCATTTTCGGCACATGGTCCATTTTTCGTGCCAAAATAAGAGCACTTTTCAGTTTAGAGATCCGTGGTGTCTAGTGGTCCAATTTTTGTGCCCCGTGGTGCATATTTGGCCCATTGTGTAATTTTCGTGCCAAAATAAGACTTTTGGGTTTTGGAGCTCTGTGATCCCTAGTGCATTCTTATGCATAAAAAATCATAATGCTCGGACCACTTTTAAGTATTGAGGTCCGAGGTGCCCCGTGGTCCAATTTTGGTGCCTGTGGTACAATTTTGGCCCATTTTCCAATTTTCGTGGGAAAATAAGACATTTGGGTTTTGGTGCCCTGTGATCCCTGGTGCATTCTTATGCATAAAAATTCATAATGCTCGAAGCACTTTTCAGTTTTGAGGTCGGTCGTGCCCTGTGGTCCAATTTTGGTGCCCGTGGTGCATTTTCGGCACATGGTGCAATTTTCATGCCAAAATAAGACTTTTGGGTTTTGGTGCCCCGTGATCCCTGGTGCATTCTTATGCATAGAAAACCATAATGCTCGGAGCACTTCTCAGTTTTGAGGTCCATGGTGTCCAGTGTTCCAATTTTGGTGCCTCGTGGTGCATTTTTGGGTTTTGTTGCCCTGTGATCCTTGGTGCATCCTTATGCATAAAATATCATAATGCTCGAACACTTTTCAGTTTTGAGGTCCGTGGTGACCCGTGCTCCAATTTTGGTGGCCTTGTGCATTTTCTGCAGATGGTCCATTTTTCGAACAAACATAAGACTTTTGGGTTTTGGTGCCCCTTGATCCCTTGTGCATACTTATGCATAAAAAACCATAACGCTCGGAATACTTTTTAGTTTTAAGGTCTGTGGTGCCCTGTGGTCCAATTTTGGTGCCGGGGTTGCATTTCCTGCCCATTGTGCAGTTTTCATGCAAAAATTTTGAGATCCCTGGGACCGCTGGATACCACGGATCTCAAAATTGAAAAGTGCTCCGAGCATTATGGTTTTTTATGCATAAGAATGCACTAGGGATCAAGGGGGACAAAAACCCAAAAGTCTTACTTTTGCATGAAAACTGCACAATGGGCGGAAATGCACCACGGGCACCAAAATTGGACGACGGGACACTACGGACCTCAAAACTGAAAAGTTCTCCAAGCATTATGGTTTTTTATTCATAAGAATGCCCGAGGGATATCGGGGTACCAAAACCCAAAAGTCTTATTTTGGCACGAAAATTGCACCATGGGCCAAAAATGCACCACGGGGCACAAAAATTGGACCGCTGGACACCACAGATCTCTAAACTGAAAAGTGCTCCGAGTATTATGGTTTTTTATGTATAAGAATACACCAGGGATCACGGGGCACAAAAATCCAAAAGTCTTATTTTTTGCACGAAAGCTGCACAATGAGCAGAAAATGCACCACCAGCCCCAAAATTGGACAACGGTGCACCACGGACCTCAAAAATGAAAAGTGCTCAGAGCATTATGGTTTTCTATGCATCTGGATACACAAGGGATCACAGGGGACAAAAACCCAAAAGTCTTATTTTGGCACGAAAGTTGCACCATGTGCCGAAAATGCACCCTGGGCACCAAATTTGGTCGACGGGGCACTACGGACCTCAAAACTGAAAAGTTCTCCAAGCATTATGGTTTTTTATTCATAAGAATGCACTAGGGATCACGGGGCACCAAAACCCAAAAGTCATATTTTCGCACGAAAATTGTACAATTACCCGTAAATGCACCATAGGCACCAAAATGGGACCACGGGGCACCACAATCCTCAAAACTGAAAAGTGCTCTAAGCATTATGGTTTTTTATGCATAAAGATGCACCAAGGATCACAGGGCACCAAAACCCAAAAGTCTTATTTTGGCACGAAAATTGCACCATAGGCCTAAAATGCACCATGGGGCACAAAATTTCTAGCGCTGGACACCGCAGATCTGTAAACTGAAAAGTGCTCCGAGCATTATGATTTTTAATGCATAAGAATACACAAGGGATCACGGGGCTCCAAAACCCAGAAGTCGTATGTTGGCACGAAAATTCGATCATCTGCACAAAATGCACCACGACCACCAAAATTGGACCACGGGTCACCACGGACCTCAAAACTGAAAAGTGCTCAGACCATTATGGTTTTTTATGCATAAGGATATACTAAGGATTACAGGGCACCAAAACCCAATAGTCTTATTTCGGCACGAAAATTGCACCGTGTGCCGAAAATGTACCACGGGCACCAAAATTGGACCATGGGGCACCACGGACCTCAAAACTGAAAAGTGCTCCGAGCATTATGGTTTTTTATTCATAAGAATGCCCCATGGATCACAGGGCAGCAAAATCCAAAAGTCTTATTTTGGCACGAAAATTGCACCATAGGCCTAAAATGCACCATGGGGCACAAAATTTCTAGCGCTGGACACCGCAGATCTGTAAACTGAAAAGTGCTCCGAGCATTATGATTTTTTATGCATAAGAATACACGAGGGATCACAGGGCACAAAAACCCAAAAGTCTTATTTTTGCACGAAAACTGCACAATGGGCAGAAAATGCATCAGGATGATGAAAATTGGACCACAGGGAACCACGGACCTCAAAACTGAAAAGTGCTCAGAGCATTATGGTTTTTTATGCATCAGCATACACAAGGTATCACAAGGCACCAAAACCCAAAAGTCCTATTTGGCACGAAATTGCACCATGTGCCGAAAATGCACCACGGGCACCAAAATTGGACCGTTGGGCCCCACGGACCTCAAAATTGAAAAATGCTTCGAGCATTATTGTTTTTTATGCATAAGAATGCCCCATGGATCACGGGGCACCAAAATCCAAAAGTCTTATTTTGGCACGAAAATTGCACAATGGGCCAAATATGCACCACGTGGCACAAAAATTGGACTGCTGGACACCACAGATCTCTAAACTGAAAAGTACTTCGAGCATTATGGTTTTTTATGCATCAGAATTCACCAAGAATCACAGGGCACCAAAATCCAAAAGTCTTAATTTGGCACGAAAATTAGATGATGTGCATAAAATACACCACATGCACCAAAATTGGACCACAGGGCACCACGGACGTCTAAACTGCAAAGTGCTCTGAGCATTATGGTTTTTTATGCATAAGAATGCTCCAGGGGTCATGGGGCACCAATACCCAAAAGTCTTATTTTGGCACGAAAATTGGACCATGTGCCCAAAATGCACCACGGGCACCAAAATTGGACCATGGGCCACCACGTACCTCAAAACTGAAAAGTGCTCTAAGCATTATGGTTTTTTATGCATAAGGATGCACCAAGATCACGGGGCACCAAAACCCAAAAGTCTTATTTTGGCACGAAAATTCCACCATGTGCCAAAAATGAACGACGGGCGCCCAATTTGGGCCACAGGTCACTACGCACCTCAAAACTGAAAAGTTCTCCGAGCAAGATGGATTTGTATGCATAAGAATGCACCAGGTATAACGGGGCACCAAAACCCAAAAGTCAGGTTTTGGCATGAAAATTGCACCATTTGACAAAAAATGCACCACGGGCACCAAAATTGAACCACGGGGCACCACGTACCTCAAAAATGAAAAGTGCTTAGAGAATTATGGTTTTTTATGCATTAGGATGCACCAAGGATCACAGGGCACCAAAATCCAAAAGTCTTATTTTGGAATGAAAATTTCACAATGTGCCGAAAATGCACCACGGGCACCAAAATTGGACCACGGGGCACCAGGGACCTCAAAATTGAAAAGTGCTCCGAGCATGATGGATTTTATGCATAAGAATGCACTAGGGATAACAGGGCCCCAAAAACTAATAGTCTTATTTTGGCATGAAAATTGCACCTTGTGTCGAAAATGCCCCTCGGGCACCAATTTGGACCACGGGAGACCACAGACCACAAAACTGAAAAGTTCTCTAAGAATTATGGTTTTTTATGCATAAGAATGCCCCAAGGATCACGGGGCACCAAAATCCAAAATTCTTATTTTGGCACGAAAATTGGACCATGAGCCGAAAATGCACCACGGGCACCAAAATTGGACCACGGGGCAACACGAACCTCAAAACTAAAGAGTGCTCTGAGCATTATGATTTTTTATGTGTAAGAATGCCCCAGGGATCAAGGGGCACCAAAACCCAAAAGTCTTATTTTGGCACGAAAATTGCACCATGGGCCAAAAATCCACCACGGAGCACCAAAATTGGACCACTGGACCCGCGGACCTCAAAACTGAAAAGTGCTCCGAGCATAATGGTTTTTTATGCATAAGAATGCACCACGGATCACAGGGAACAAAAACCCAAAAGTCTTATTTTGGCACGAAAATTAAAGCCATGTGTCGAAAATGCACCACAGGCATCAAAATTGGACCACGGGGCACTACGTACCTCAAAACCGAAAAGTGATCCGAGCAAGATGGTTTTTTATGCATAAGAATGAACCAGGGATAACGGGGCACCAAAACCCAAAAGTCAGATTTTGGCACAAAAATTGCACCATTTGCCAAAAAAGCACCACGGGGTTCGAAAATTGGACCACTGGACACCACGGACCTCAAAACCTAAAAGTGATCCGAGCATGATGGTTTTTTATGCATAAGAATGCACTAGGGATAATGGGGCACCAAAAACCAAAAGTCTTATTTTGGCACCAAAATTAAACCTTGTGGCGAAAAATGCACCATGAGCATCAAAATTGGACCACGGGGCACCACGGGCCTCAAAATTGAAAAGTGCTCTGAGCATTATGGTTTTTTATGCATAAGAATGCACCAGGGATCACGGGGCACCAAAACCCAAAAGTGCTATTTTGGCACGAAAATTAAAGCCATGTGCCGAAAATGCACCACGGGCACAAAAATTGGACCACGGGGCACCACGGACCTCAAAACTGAAAAGTGCTTCGAGCATTACGGTTTTTTATACATAAGAATGCACTAGGGATCACGGGACACCAAAACCCAAAAGCCTTATTTTGGCACTAAAATTGGACCATGTGCCGAAAATGCACCACGGGCACCAAAAATTGAGCACCGGGCACCACAGACCTCAAAACTGAAAAGTGCTCCGCGCATTATGGTATTTTATGCATAAGAATGCTCGAGGGATCAATAGGCACCAAAACCCAAAAGTCTCATTTTGGCACAAAAATTGGACCATGTGCCAAAAATGGACCACGGGGCACCACGGAACTCAAAACTGAAAAGTGCTCCGAGCTTTATGGTATTTTATGCATAAAAATGCTCCAGCGATCACTAAGCACCGAAACCCAAAAGTATTATTTTGGCACGAAAATTGGACAATATGCCGAAAATGCACCACAGGCACCAAAATTGGACCACGGGACACCACAGACCTCAAAACTGAAAAGTGCTCCGAGCATAATGGTTTTTTATGCATAAGAATGCACCATGCATCACGGGGAACCAAAACCCAAAAGTCTTACTTTGGCACGAAAATTACACCATGTGCCGAAAATGCACCACGGGCACCAAATTTGGACCACGGGGCACTACGTACCTCAAAACCGAAAAGTGCTCCGAGCAAGATGGTTTTTTATGCATAAGAATGAAGCAGGGATAACGGGGCAACAAAACCCAAAAGTCAGATTTTGGCACGAAAGTTTCACCATTTGCCAAAAATGCACCATGGGGTTCAAAAATTGGACCACTGGACACCACAGACCTCAAAATCTAAAAGTGATCCGAGCATGATGGTATTTTATGCATAAAAATGCACTAGGGATAATGGGGTACCCAAAACCAAAAGTCTTATTTTGGCACGAAAATTAAACCATGTGGCGAAAAATGCACCACGAGCATCAAAATTGGACCACGGGGCACCACGGACCTCAAAATGGAAAAGTGCTCTAAGCATTATGGTTTTTTATGCATAAGAATGCACCAGGGATCACGGGGCACCAAAACCCAAAAGTGTTATTTTGGCACAAAAATTAAGCCATGTGCCGAAAATGCACCATGGGCACCAAAATTGGACCACGGGGCACCACGGACCACAAAACTGAAAAGTTCTCCGAGCATTATGTTTTTTTATGCATAAGAATGCACCAGGAATCACGGGGCACCAAAACCCAAAAGTCTTATTTTGGCACTAAAATTGGCTCATGTGCCGAAAGTGCACCACGAGCACCACAAACCCCAAAACTGAAATGTGCTCCGAGCATTATGGTTTTTTATGCATAAGAATGCTCGAGGGATCAACGGGCACCAAAACCTAAAAGTCTTATTTTGGCACGAAAATTGCACCATGTGCCGAAAATGCACCACGTCACCAAAATTGGACCACAGGGCACCACGGACCTCAAAACTGAATAGTGCTTAGAGCATTATGTTTTTTTATGCATACGGATGCACCAGGGATCACATGGCACCAAAACCCAAAAGTCTTATTTTGGCACGAAAGTTGCACCATGCGCCGAAAATGCACCACGGGCACATTAATTGGACCACGGGGCACCACGGACCTCAAAACTGAAAAATGTTGCGAGCATGATGGTTTTTTATTCATAAGAATGCACCACAGATAACGGGGCATGAAAACCCAAAAGTCTGATTTGGCATGAAAATTGCACCATGTGCCAAAAATGCACCAACAGGCACCAAAATTGGACCACTGGACACCACGGACCTCAAAACCTAAAAGTGATCCGAGCATGATGGTTTTTTATGCATAAGAATGCACTAGGGATAACGGGGCACCAAAAACCAAAAGTCTTATTTTGGCACGAAAATTAAACCATGTGGCGAAAAATGTACCACGAGCATCAAAATTGGACCACGGGGCACCACGGACCTCAAAACTAAAAAGTGCTTCGAGCATTATGGTTTATTATGCATAAGAATGCACCAGGGATCACGGGGCACCAAAACCCAAAAGTCTTATTTTGGCACGAAAATTAAGCCATGTGCCGAAATGCACCACGGGCACCAAAATTGGACCACAGGGCACCATGGACTTCAAAACTGAAAAGTACTCTGAGCATTATGGTTTTTTTATGCATAAGAATGCACCAAGGATCACAGGGCACCAAAACCCAAAAGTCTTATTTTGACACTAAAATTGGACCATGTGCCGAAAATGCACCACGGGCACCAAAATTGGACCACTGGATACCATGGGCCTCAAAACTAAAAAGTGCTCCGAGCATTATGGTTTTTTATGCATAAGACTGCACCACGGATCATGGGGCACCAAAACCCAAAAGTCTTATTTTGGCACAAAAATTACACCATGTGCCGAAAATGCACCACAGGTACCAAATTTGGACCATGGGGCACTACGTCCCTCAAAATCGAAAAGTGCTCCGAGCAAGATGGTTTTTTATGCATAAAAATGGACCAGGGATAACGGGGCACCCAAACCCAAAAGTCAGATTTTGGCACGAAAATTGCACCATTTGCCAAAAGTGCACCACGGGGTACCAAAATTGGACCACTGGACACCACGGACCTCAAAATTTAAAAGTGCTCCGAGCATGATGGTTTTTTATGCATAAGAATGCACTAGGGATAACGGGGCACCAAAAACCAAAAGTCTTATTTTGGCAGGAAAATTGAACCATGTGCCAAAAATACACCACATAGCACCAAAATTGGACCACTGGACACCACATATCTCAAAACTGAAAAGTGCTCCGAGCATTATGATTTTTTATGCATAAGAATGCACTAGGGATCACGGGGCACCAAAACCCAAAAGTCTTATTTTGGCACGAAAGTTGCACCATGCGCCGAAAATGCACCACGGGCACCATAATTGGACCACGGGGCACCACGGACCTCAAAACTGAAAAATGTTGCGAGCATGATGGTTTTTTATTCATAAGAATGCACCACGGATAACGGGGCATGAAAACCCAAAAGTCTGATTTGGCATGAAAATTGCACCATGTGCCAAAAATGCACCAACAGGCACCAAAATTGGACCACTGGACACCACGGACCTGAAAACCTAAAAGTGATCCGAGCATGATGGTTTTTTATGCATAAGAATGCACTAGGGATAGCGGGGCACCAAAAATCAAAAGTCTTATTTTGGCACGAAAATTAAACCATGTGGCGAAAAATGTACCACGAGCATCAAAATTGGACCACGGGGCACCACGGACCTCAAAACTAAAAAGTGCTCTGAGAAATATGGTTTATTATGCATAAGAATGCACCAGGGATCACGGGGCACCAAAACCCAAAAGTCTTATTTTGGCACGAAAATTAAGCCATGTGCCGAAATGCACCACGGGCACCGAAATTGGACCACAGGGCACCACGGACTTCAAAACTGAAAAGTGCTCTGAGCATTATGGTTTTTTATGCATAAGAATGCACCAGGGATCACAGGGCACCAAAATTCGACCTCTGGGTTACATGGACCTGAAAAATGAAAAAGTGCTCCGAGCATTATGGTTTTTTATGCATAAGAATGCACTAGGGATCACGGGGCACCAAAACCCAAAAGTCTTATTTTGGCACGAAAATTGGACAACGGGGCATCACGGACCTCAAAACTGAGAAGTGCTCCGAGCATGATGGTGTTTTATGCATAAGGATGCACCAAAGATCATGGGGCACCAAAACCGAAAAGTCTTATTTTGGCACGAAAATCGTACCACGTGCCAAAATGCACCACGGGCACCAAAACTGGACCACGTCGCACTACGGACCTCAAAACTGAAAAGTGCTCTGAGCATGATGGTTTTTTATGCATAAGAATGCACCAGGGATAACGGGGCAGCAAAACCCAAATGTCTGATTTTTGCTTGAAAAGTGCACCATGTGCCAAAAATGCACCGCGGGCACCAAAATTGGACCACGGCGCTCCACGGACCTCAAAACTGAAAAGTGCTTAGAGCATTATCATTTTTTACGCATAAGGATGCACCATGAATCACGGGGAACCAAAACCCAAAAGTCTTATTTTGGCATGAAAATTGTACCATGTGCCGAAAATGTACCGCGGGCTCCAAAATTGGACCACGGGGCACCACGGACCTCAAAATAGAAAAGTGCTAATAGCATTATCATTTTTTACGCATAAGGATGCACCATGGATCACGGGGCACCAAAACCCAAAAGTCTTATTTTCGCACGAAATTTCCACGAATGGCCGAAAATGCACCACCGGAACAAAAATTGGACCACAAGGCACCACAGACCTGAAAAATGGAAAGTGTTCCAAGAATTGTAGTTTTGTATGCATAAGAATGCACCAGGGATCACGGGGCACCAAAGCCCAAAAGTCTTATTTTCGCACGAAAATTGCACAAATGGCCGAAAATGCACCACCGGAACGAAAATTGGACTACAAGGCACCACGGACCTCAAAACTGAAAAGTGTTTAGAGAATTATGGTTTTTTATTTAGAAGAATGCACCAGGGATCACGGGGCACCAAATACCAAAAGTCTTATTTCGTACGAAAATTGAACAAATGGCCGAAAATGCACCACCTTCACCAGAATTGGACCACGGGGCACCACGGACCTCAAAATTGAAAAGTGTTCCGAGAATTATGGTTTTTCATACATAAGAATGCACCAGGGTTCACATGGCAGCAAAACCCAAAAGTCTTATTTTCGCACGAAAATTGTAGGAATGGCCGAAAATGCACCACCGGAACGAAAATTAGACAACAGAGCACCACATACCTCAAAATTGGAAAGTGTTCCAAGCATTATGGTTTTTTATTCATAAGACTGCACCAAGGATCACGGGGCACCAAAACCCAAAAGTCTTATTTTCACACGAAAATTGCACAAACGGCCGAAAATGCACCACGGCCACCAAAATTGAACCACGGGGCACCTCGGACCTCAAAACTAAAAAGTGCAATCAGCATTATGGTTTTATATGCATAAGAATGCACCAGGGATCACGGGGCACCAAAACCTTTCGGATGAAAATTGCACAAATGGCCGAAAATGCACCACCGGCACCAAAATTTGACCACGGGGCAGCACGGACATCAAAACCGAAAGGAGTTCCGAGAATTTTGGTTTTTGATGCATAAGAATGCACCAGACATCACGGGGCACCAAAACCCAAAATTCTTATTTTCGAACAAAAATTGCACAATGGGTCGAAAATGCACCACCGGCACCAAAATTGGACACATGGGCACCTCGGACATCAAAACTGAAAAGTGCTCCGACCATTATGGTTTTTTAAGCATGAGAATGCACCAGGGATCACAGGGCACCAAATCCTAAAAGTCTTATTATCGCATGAAAATTGCACAAATGGTCGAAAATGTACCACTGGCACCAGACTTGGACCACGAGGTACTATGGACCTCAAAAGTGAAAAGTGCTCCGAGCATTATGGTTTTTTATGCATAAGAATGCACCGGGGATCATGAGGCACCAAAACCCAAAAGTCTTATTTTCGCACAAAAATTGCACAGTAGGCCGAAAATGCAGCACGGGCACCAAAATTTGACCAAGGGGCACCTCGGACGTCAATACTTAAAAGTCCTCCAAGCATTATGGTTTTTTATGCATAAGAATGCACCAGGGATCACGGGGCACCAAAACCCAAAAGTCTTTTTTTTGCATGAAAATTGCACAAATGGCCGAAAATGCACCACCAACACCAAAATTGGACAACGGAGTACCACGGACCTCAAAACTGAAAAGTGCTCCGAGAATTATGGTTTTTTAAGGATAAGAATGCGCCAGGGATGACGGGGCCCCAAAACCCAAAAGTCTTATTTTCGCACGAAAATTGCACAAATGGACGAAAATGCACCACGTGCACCAAAATTCGACCACGGGGTACCTCAGACATCAAAACTGAAAAGTGCTCTGAGCATTATGGTTTTTTATGGATAAGAATGCACCAGGGATCACGGGGCACCAAAATCCAAAAGTCTAATTTTTGCATGAAAATTGCACAAATGGGTGAAAATGTACCACATGCACCAAAATTGGACCACGGGGCACCTCGGACATCAAAACTAAAAGGTGCTCCGAGCATTATTGTTTTTGATGCATAAGAATACACCTGGGATAACGGGGAACCAAAACCCAAACGCCTTATTTTCGGATGAAAATTGCACAAATGGCCGAAGATGCACCACCGGCATCAAAATTGGAGCACGGGGCACTACGGACCTCAAAAATGAAAAGAGTTCCGAGAATTATGGTGTTTGATGCATAAGAATGCACCAAAGATCACGAGGCACCAAAACCCAAAAGTCTTATTTTCGTACAAAAATTGCACAATGGGCCGAAAATGCACCACGTGCACCAAAATTGGACACAAGGGCACCTCGGACCTCAAAACTGAAAAGTGCCCCGAGCATTATGTTTTTGTATGCATAATAATGCACTAGGGATTATGGGGCACCAAAATCCAAAAGTTTTATTTTCGCACAAAAATTGTACAAATGGCCGAAAATGTACCACGGGCCCAAAAATTGGACCACGGGGCACCTCGGACCTCAAAACTGAAAAATGCTCCAAGCATTATGGTTTTTTATGCATAAGAATGCACTAGGGATCACAGGGCACCAAAACCCAAAAGTCTTATTTTCGCATGAAGATTGCACAATTGGCCAAAAATGCACCATGCGCACCAAAATTGGACCACGGGACACCTCGTACCTCAAAATTGAAAAGTGCTCCGAGCATGATGGTTTTTTATGCATAAGAATGCACCAGGGATCACGGGGCACCAAAAACCAAAAGGCTTATTTTCGCACGAAAATTGCAGAAATGGCCGAAAATGCACCATCGGAACCAAAATTGGACCACGAGGCACCACAGACCTCAAAACTGAAAAGTGTTCCGAGCATTATGGCTTTTTATCCATAAGAATCCACCAGGGATCACGGGGCACCAAAACCCAAAAGTCTTATTTTCGCACGAAGATTGCACAAATGGCCGAAAATGCACCACCGGCACCAAAATTGGACCACGACGCACCATGCACCACGCACCTCAAAACTGAAAAGTGTTCCGAGCATGATGGTTTTTTATGCATAAGAATGCAACATGGATCATGGGGCACCAAACCCAAAAGGCTTATTTTCGCACGAAAATTGCATGAATGGCCGAAATGCAACACCGGAACCAAAATTGGACCACGAGGCACCACGAAGCTCAAAATTGAAAAGTGTTCCGAACATTATGGTTTTTTGTGCATAAGAATGCACCATGGCTCACAGGGCTCGAAAACCCAAAAATCTTTTTTTTCGCACGAAAATTTCACAAATGGCCGAAAATGCACCACCGGCACCAAAATTGGACCACAGGGCACCACGGACCTCAAATCAAAAAAGTCTTCCGAGCATTATGGTTTTATGCATAAGAATCCACCAGGGATCACGGGGCACCAAAACCCAAAAGTTTTATTTTCGCACGAAAATTGCACAGTGGGTTAAAAATGCACCACAGGCACCAAAATTGGACCACGGGGCACCTCGGACCTCAAAATTGAAAATTTCCCCAAGCATTATAGTTTTTTATGCATAAGAATGACCCAGGGATCACGGGGTACCAAAACCCAAAAGTCTTATTTTCGCATGAAAATTGCACAAATGGCCGAAAATGCACCACCGACACCAAAATGACCACGGGGCACCACGGACGTCAAAACTGAAAAGAGTTCCTAGCATTATGATTTTTTATGCATAAGAATGCACTAGGGATCGCTGGGCACCAAAACCTAAAAGTCTTAGTTTCGCATGAAAATTGCACAAATTGCCGAAAATGTACCATGGGCACCAAAATTGGACCACGGGGCACCTTGGACCTCAAAACTAAAAAGTGCTCTAAGCATTATGGTTTCATACATAAGAATGCACTAGGGATCACGGGGCACCATAACCCAAAAGTCTTATTTTCGTACGAAAATTGCAGAAATGGCCGAAAATGCTCCATCGGCACCAAAATTGGACCACCGGGCGCAACGGACCTCAAAACTGAAAAGTGCTCCAAGCATGATGGTTTTTTATGCATAAGAATGCACCAAGGATCATGGGGCACCAAAACCCAAAAGTCTTATTTTCCGACTAAATTTGTACAAATGGCGGAAAATGGACCACCGACACCAAAATTGGACCATGGAGCACCTCGGACCTCAAAACTGAAAAGTTCTCTGAGCATTATGGTTTTTTATGCATAAGAATGCACCAGGGATCACGGGGCACCAAAACCCAGAAGTCTTTTTTTCGCACGAAATTTGCACAATGGGTCGAAAAGGCACCTCCGGCACCAAAATTGGACCACAGGGCACCTCGGACCTCAAAATTGAAAAGTGCTCTGAGCGTTATGGTTGTTTATGCATAAGAATGCACCAGGGATAATGGGGCCACCGAAACCCAAAAGTCTTATTTTCGCACGAAGATTGCACAATGGGTCGAAAATGCACGACGGGCACCAAAATCTGTCCACGGGGCACCTCGGACCTCAAAACTAAAATGTGCTCCTAGCATTCGGTTTTTTATGCATAAGAATGCACCAGGGATCATGGGGCACCAAAACCCAAAAGTCTTATTTTTGCACGAAAATTGTACAAATGGCCGAAAATGCTCCATCAGCACCAAAATTGGACTACCGGGCCCGACAGACCTCAAAACTGAAAAGTGCTCTGAGCATGATGGTTTTTTATGCATAAGAATGCACCAGGGATCGCGGGGCACCAAAACCCAAAAGTCTTTTTTTTGCATGAAAGTTGCACAATGGGCCGAAAAGGCACCTCTGGCACCAAAATTTGACCACGGGGCACCTCGGACCTCAAAAATGAAAAGTGCTCTGAGCGTTATGGTTGTTTATGCATAAGAATGCACTAGGGATAATGGGGCACTGAAACCCAAAAGTCTTATTTTCGCACGAAGATTGCACAATGGGCCGAAAATGCACGACGGGCACCAAAATCTGTCCATGGGGCACCTCGGACCTCAAAACTAAAAAGTGCTCCGAGCATTATGGTTTTTTATGCATAAGAATGCACCAGGGATCATGGGGCACCAAAACCCAAAAGTCTTATTTTCCCACTAAAATTGCACAAATGGCCAAAAATGCACCATCGGAACCAAAATCGGACCACGAGGCACCGCGGACCTGAAAATTGAAAAGTCTTCTGAGCATTATGTTTTTTTATGCATAAGAATTCTCCATGGATCACGGGGCACAAAAACCCAAAAGTCTTTTTTCGTACGAAAATTGCACAAATGGCCAAAACTTCACCACGGGCACCAAATTAGAACCACGGGGCACCTCGAAAATCAAAACTAAAAACTGCTCCGAGCATTATGGTTTTTTATGCATAAGAATGCCCCAGGGATCACGGGGCACAAAATTCCAAAAGGGTTATTTTCCCACGAAAATTGCACAAATGGCCGAAAATACACCACCGGAACCAAAATTGGACCATGAGGCACCACGGACCTCAAAACTGAAAAGTGTTTCGAGTAATATGGTTTTTTATGCATAAGAATGCACCATGGATCACGGGGCACCAAAACCCAAGAGTCTCTTTTTCGCACGAAAATTGCACAATGGGTCGAAAATGCACCACGGGCACCAAAATTGGACCACGAGGCACATCGGACCTCAAAACTGAAAATTTCTCTAAGCATTATCATTTTTTATGCATAGGAATGCACCAGGGATCACAGGGCACAAAAACCCAAAAGTCTTATTTCGCATGAAAATTCCATAAATGGAAAAAAAAAAATGCACGAACGACACCAAAATTGGACCATGGGGCACCATGGACCTCAAAAGTGAAAGGAGTTCCGAGGATTACGGTTTTTTATGCATAAGAATGCCCTAGGGATCACGGGGCACCAAAACCTAAAAGTCTTATTTTTGCATGAAAATTGCACTAATGGCTGAAAATTCACCACCGACACCAAAATTGAACCACCGGGCACCACGGACCTCAAAACTTAAAATACACCAAGGGGCACGTCGAACCTGAAAACAGAAAAGTGCTCCGAGCATTATGGGTTTTTATGCATAAGAAGGCCCCAGGGATCATGGGGCACCAAACCCCAAAAGGCTTATTTTCGCACAAAAATTGCACAAATGGCCGAAAATGCACCACCAGATCCAAAATTGGACCACGAGGGACCACGGACCTCAAAATTGAAAAGTGTTCCGAGCAATATGGTTTTTTATGCATAAGAATGCACCATGGATCATGGGGCACGAAAAGCCAAGAGTCTTTTTTTCGCACGAAAATTGCACAATGGGCAGAAAATGCACCATTGGCCCCAAAATTGGACCACGAGGCACATCAGACCTCAAAACTAAAAATTTCTCTAAGCATTATCATTTTTTATGCATAAGAATTCACCAGGGATCATAGGGCAGCAAAACCCAAAAGTCTTATTTTCGCATGAAAATTGCACAAATGGCCAAAAATGCACGAACGACACCAAAATTGGACCACGGGACACCATGGACCTCAAAAGTGAAAAGAGTTCTGAGCATTATGGTTTTTTATGCATAAGAATGCCTCAAGGATCACGGGGCACCAAAACCCAAAAGTCTTATTTTCGCATGAAAATTGCACTAATGGCCAAAAATGCACCACCAACAGCAAAATTGGACTGCGGGGCACCATGGACCTCCAAAGTGAAAAGAGTTCGGAGCATTATGGTTTTTTATGCATAAGAATGCACCAGGGATTACTGGCCACCAAAACCCAAAAGTCTTATTTTCGCACGAAAATTGCACAATGTGCCGAAAATGCACCATGGGCACCAAAATTGGACCACGGGGCACCTTGGACCTCAACACTGAAAAGTGCTCTGAGAATTATGGTTTTTTATGCATAAGAATGCACCAGGGATCACGGGGCACCAAAACCCAAAAGTCTTATTTTCGCACAAAAATTGCACAATGGACCGAAAATGCTCCACGGGCAACAAAATTGGACCACGAGGTGCCTCAGATTTCAAAACTGAAAAGTGCTCCGAGCATTATGGTTTTTTATGCATAAGAATGCACCAAGGATCATAGGGTACCAAAACCCAAAAGTCTTATTTTCGCATGAAAATTGCACAATGGGCAGAAAATGGACCAATGGCACCAAAATTGGACCACGAGGCACATCAGACCTCAAAACCGAAAAGTTCTCTAAGCATTATCATTTTTTATGCATAAGAATTCACCAGGGATCACAAGGCACCAAAACCCAAAAGTCTTATTTTCGCATGAAAATTGCACAAATGGCCAAAAATGCACGAATGACACCAAAATTGGAACACGGGGCACCATAGACCTCAAAAGTGAAAAGAGTTCCGAGCATTATGGTTTTTTATGCATAAGAATGCCTCAGGGATCACGGGGCACCAAAACCCAAAAGTCTTATTTTCGCATGAAAATTGCACTAATGGCCGAAAATGCACCACCAACAACAAAATTGGACCGCGGGGTTCCACGAACCTCCAAAGTGAAAAGAGTTTCGAGCATTATGGTTTTTTATGCATAAGAATGCACCAGGGATTACTGGCCACCAAAACCCAAAAGTCTTATTTTTGCACGAAAATTTCACAAAGGGCCGAAAATGCACCACGGGCACCAAAATTGGACCACGGGGAACCTCAGACCTCAAAAATGAAAAGTGCTATGAGAATTATTGTTTATTATGCATAATAATGCACAAGGGTCCACAGGGAACCAATACCCAAAAGTCTTATTTTCGCACAAAAATTTCACAAATGGCCGAAAATGCACCACCTGCACCAAAATTCGACCACGGGGTACCACGGACCTCAAAACTGAAAATTACTCCCAGCGTTATGGTTTTTTATGCATAAGACTGCACCAAGGATCATGGGGTACCAAAACCCAAAAGTCTTAATTTTGCACGAAAATTGAACAAAGGGCCGAAAATGCACCACGGGCACCAAAATTGGACCACGGGGAACCTCGGACCTCAAAACTGAAAAGTGCTATGAGCATTACGGTTTTTTATGCATAAGAATGCACAAGGGTCCACAGGGCACCAAAACCCAAAAGTCTTATTTTCGCATGAAAATTGCACAAAATGCCGAAAATGCACCACCGACACAAAAATTGGAGCATGGGGCACCACAAACCTCAAAACTGAAAAGTCTTCCGAGCATTATGGTTTTTTATGCTTAAGAATGCACCAAGGTTCAAAGGGCACCAAAACCGAAAAGTCTTATTTTCGCACGAAAATTTCACAAACGCCCGAAAATGCCCCACCTGCACCAAAATTCGAACACGGGGTACCACGGACCCCAAAACTGAAAATTGCTCCAAGCATTATGATTTTTTATGCATAAGAATGCACCAAGGAACATGGGGCACCAAAACCCAAAAGTCTTATTTTTGCACGAAAATTGAACAAAGGGCCGAAAATGCACCACGGGCACCAAAATTGGACCACGGGGAACCACGGACCTCAAAACTGAAAAGTGCTATGAGGATTATGGTTTATTATGCATAAGAATGCACAAGGTCCACAGGGCACCAATACCCAAAAGTCTTATTTTCGCACGAAAATTTCACAAATGGCCGAAAATGCACCACCTGCACCAAAATTCGGCCACGGGGTACCACGGACCTCAAAACTGAAAATTGCTCCCAGCATTATGGTTTTTTATGCATAAGACTGCACCAAGGATGATGGGGCACCAAAACCCAAAAGTCTTATTTTTGCACGAAAATTGACAAAGGGCCGAAAATGCACCACAGGCACAAAAATAGGACCACGGAGAACCTCAAACCTTAAAACTGAAAAGTGCTATGAGCATTATGGTTTTTTATGCATAAGAATGCACAAGGGTCCACAGGGCACCAAAACCCAAAAGTCTTATTTTCGCACGAAAATTGCACAAAATGCCGAAAATGCACCACCAGCACAAAAATTGGAGCATGGGGCACCACAAACCTCAAAACTGAAAAGTCTTCCGAGCATTATGGTTTTTTATGCATAAGAATGCACCAGGGTTCAAAGGGCTCCAAAACCCAAAAGTCTTATTTTTGCACGAAAGTTTCACAAATGGCCGAAAATGCACCACCTGCACCAAAATTCGACCACGGGGTACCACGGACCTCAAAACTAAAAATTGCTCCAAGAATTATGGTTTTTTATGCATCAGAATGCACCAAGGATCATGGGGCACCAAAACCCAAAAGCCTTATTTTTGCACTAAAATTGAACATAGGGCCGAAAATGCACCACGGGCACCAAAATTGGAGCACGGGGAACCACGGACCTCAAGACTGAAAAGTGCTCCGAGCATTATGGTTTTTTATGGTTAAGAATGCACCAGGGATCACAGGGAACCAAAACCCAAAAGTCTTATTTTCACATGAAAATTGCACAAATGGCCGAAAATGTACCACGAGCACAAAAATTGAACCACGGGGCACCTCGGACCTCAAGACTGAAAAGTGCTCCGAGCATTATGGTTTTTTATGCATAAGAATGCACCAGGGATCACGGGGCACCAAAACCCAAAAATCTTATTTTCGTACGGAAATTGAATAATGGCTCGAAAATGCACCTTGGGCACCAAAATTGGACCACGGGGCACCTCGGACCTCAAAACTTAAAAGTTCTCTGAGGATTATGGTTTCTTATCCATAAGAATGCACCAGGGATCACAGGGCACCAAAACCCAAAAGTCTTATTTTCGCAGGAAGATTGTACAATGTGTCGACAATGCACCACCGGCACCAAAATTGGACCACGGGACACCATGGACATCAAAACTGAAAAGTGCTCTGAGCGTTATGATTTTTTATGCATAAGAATGAACCAGGGATCACGGGGCACCAAAACCCGAAATTCTTATTTTCGCACGAAAATTGCACAATGGGAAGAAAATGGTTCATGGGCACCAAAATTGGACCACGGGGCACCTCGGACCTCAAAACTGAAAGGTTCTCCAAGCATTATGCTTTTTTTGCATAAGAATGCACCAGGGATCACGGGGCACAAAACCCAAAAGTCTTTTTTTTGCACAAAAATTGCACAATGGGACGAAAATGCAACACGGGCACCAAAATTCGACCACGGGGTACCTCGGACGTCAAAACTGGAATGTGCTCCGAGCATTATGGTTTTTTATGCATAAGAGTGAACCAGGGATCATGGGGCACCACAACCGAAAAGTCTTATTTTCGCACGAAAATTGCACAATGGGGGGAAAATGCACCACGGGCAACAAAATTGGATCATGGGGCACCTCAGACCTCAAAACTGAAAAGTTCTCCGAGCATTATGGTTTTTTATGCACAAGAATGCACCAGGGATCTCGGGGCACCAAAACCCAAATGTCTTATTTTCGCACGAAAATTGCAAAAATGGCCGAAAATGCACCACCGGCACCAAAATTGGACCACGGGGCACCTTGGAACTCAAAACTGAAAGGTTCTCCAACCATTATGGTTTTTTATGCATAAAAATGCACCAGGGATCAAGGGGCCCCAAAACCCAAAACTCTTATTTTTCCACGACAATTACACAATGGGCGGAAAATGCGCCACGGGCACCAAAATTGGACCACGAGGCACCTCGGACCTCAAAACTGAAAAGTGCTCCGAGCATTATGGGTTTTTATGCATAAGAATGCACCAGGGATCACGGGGCACCAAAACCCAAAAGTCTTATTTTCGCACGAAAATTGCACAAACGGCCGAAAATGCACCACCGGTACCAAAATTGGACCACGAGGCACCACGGCCCTCAAGACTGAAAAGTGCTCCGAGCATTATGGTTTTTTATGGTTAAGAATGCACCAGGGATCACGGGGAACCAAAACCCAAAAGTCTTATTTTCACATGAAAATTGCACAAATGGCCGATCATGTACCACAGGCACAAAAATTGGACCACAGGGCACCTCGGACCTCAAGACTGAAAAGTACTGTGAGCATTATGGTTTTTTATGCATAAGAATGCACCAGGGATCACGGGGCACCAAAACCCAAAAATCTTATTTTCGCACGAAAATTGAATAATGGCCCAAAAATGCACCTTGGGCACCAAAATTGGACCACGGGGCACCTCGGACCTCAAAACTTAAAAGTTCTCTGAGGATTATGGTTTCTTATCCATAAGAATGCACCAGGGATCACAGGGCACCAAAACCCAAAAGTCTTATTTTCACAGGAAGGTTGCACAATGTGTCGACAATGCACCACCGGCACCAAAATTGGACCACGGGGCACCATGGACATCAAAACTGAAAAGTGCTCCGAGCATTATGGTTTTTTATGCATAAGAATGCACTAGGGATCACGTGGCACAAAAACCCAAAAGTCTTATTTTCGCACGAAAATTGCACATTGGGCGTAAAAGGCACCACGGGGCACCTCGGACCTCAAAACTAAAAAGTGCTTCGAGCATTATAGTTTTTTATGGATAAGAATGCACCAGGGATCACGTGGAACCAAAACCCGAAAGTCTTATTTTCGCATGAAAATTGCACCAATAGCCGAAAATGCACCACCGACACCAAAATTGGACCACGGGGCACCATGGACCTCAAATCTGAAAAGAGTTCCGAGCATTATGGTTGTTTATCTGTAAGAATGCACCAGGGATCACAGGGCACCAAAACCCAAAATTCTTATTTTCGCACGAAAATTGCACAATAGGCAGAAAATGCACCATGGGCACCAAAATTGGACCACGGGGCACTTCGGAACTCAAAACTGAAAAGTGCTCCGAGCATTACGATTTGTTATACATAAGAATGCACTAGGGATCACAGGGTACCAAAACCCAAAAGTCTTATTTTCGTACAAAAATTGCACAAATGGCCGAAAATTCACCACCGGCACCAAAATTGGACCACGGGGCACCATGGGCCTCAAAACTGAAAAGTGGTCCAAGCATGATCGTTTTTTATGGATAAGAAAGCACCCGGGATCACGGGGAACCAAAACCCCAAAAGTCTTATTTTCCCACGAAAATTGCACAAATGGCCGAAAATGCACCACCAGCACCAAAATTGGACCACGGGCACCACGGACCCCAAAACCGAAAAGTACCTCGAGCATTATGTTTTTTTTATAAATAAGAATGCACCAGGGATCACGTGGCACCAAAACCCAAAAGCCTTGTTTTTGCACGACAATTGCACAATGGTCGGAAATGCACCGCGGGCACCAAAATTGGACCACGGGGCTCCCCGGACCTCAAAACTGAAAAGTGCTCCGAGCATTATGATTTTCTATGGATAAGAATGCACCAAGGATCACGGGGAACCAAAATCCAAAGGTCTTATTTTCGCACGAAAGTTGCACCAATGGCCGAAAATGCACCACCGGCACCAAAATTGGATCACGGGGCACCACGGACCCCAAAACTGAAAAGTGCCCTGAGCATGATGGTTTTTTTATGCATAAGCATGCAGCAGGGATCACGGGGCACCAACATCCAAAAGTCTTATTTTCGCATGAAAATTGCACAAATGGCAGAAATTGTACCACGAGCACCAAAATTGGACCACGGGGCACCTCGGACCTCAAAACTGAAAAGTGCTCCGAACATTATGGTTTTTTATGCATAAGAATGCACCAGGCATCACGGGGCACCAAAACCCAAAAGCGTTATTGTCGCACAAAAATTTTACAATGGGCGAAAAATGCACCACGGCTACCAAAATTGGACCACGGGGCACCTCGGACCTCAAAACTGAAAAGTGCTCCGAGCATTATCATTTGTTATGGATAATAATGCACCAGGGATCATGGGGAACCAAAACCCAAAAGTCTTATTTTCGCACGAAAATTGCCCATATGTCCGAAAATGCACCACCGGCACAAAAATTGGACCACGGGGCACCTCGGACCTAAAAACTGAAAAGTGCTCCGAGCATTATGGTTTTTTATGCATAAGAATG
This sequence comes from Pueraria montana var. lobata, assembly GCA_026413185.1. Lineage (NCBI taxonomy): Eukaryota > Viridiplantae > Streptophyta > Magnoliopsida > Fabales > Fabaceae > Pueraria > Pueraria montana. The sequence continues at coordinate 716,460 of CM048656.1, forward strand.
CAGTAGGGATCACGGGGCACCAAAACCCAAAAGTCTTAGTTTCGCACGATGATCCGCTGTCGCGCACGGATCAAAACGAGTGATTTTGAAAATATAGTTACGGTAGCGACAACTCGAGTATCGTTCTCAAGGATTCTTGTAGTATTATCAATCAATACAGTAACGATTAATGGGGGGTTTCGATTACGATTTCAAGAAAAAGGGATTAAAATAAATTGTGATTATCGAATAAGCTAAAGCGAATCACCTACTGTATCGACTTCCGACTTATCATTGATCCCTATAAATTCCAATTCCCCAAACAGATCTGATCCTATTCGACTATAATAACTACTGACAAGCGCAATAGAAATTATATGGCGTATGTTCCTGAATTTCGGATTAAGCAAACGCAATCTGATCAAACGCGATAATGCAAAAGCTACGTTAACGCGAAATTGATTCAAGATCAAATAACCAATCGAATTTAAGAATTATATCCTATAACAACAATCAAATTAAGCAATTAATTGAGATTATTGGAATAAATCAAAGGAAACAGATTGATATGGAATTTATAAAAGAACCTCAAAGTGGAATCCGATTACAGTAGATCGATTCTTCGGAAATTAGTTCTCCATTACAATTGTTCAAAACCTTCCAAAATAATTTCGTGAACAGTGAATGAGTCAACAGTCCGCGGCCCTCTGGTTCTCCCCCTTTTATAAGGGTTTTCAGCACTTATTTTATAAAGTTTTAAACTGCTGACGCGGATCACCACGGCCGTGCTGATCAGATGACCACGACCGTGGTCCTTGCATAGTCTGGAGGTCCAATCTGCGTGCATTACGAGCACGGTCGTGGTAAATTAACCACGGCTGTGCTCGGAAAGTTGACGCTGATGCAAAACTTTCAGTGATTTCTGCTTGGCCGTGGTTATTTCACCGCGACTGTGGTGGCTTAGCACGGCCGTGCTTAGGCTACCACGGCCGTGGTATTCCAGACAAAGGTTTCCAACGAATATTAGAACGCCTCAATCCGATTCCTGTAGCTCCAGTTATGAATTTTCCATTGAAAGCTGCTAATGCTGAAAATAAAATACGAAAATTAAATAAAGCTAGAAACAAACTTAAATATGAAAACACACTAAAATGGTGAAACTAATGAAATAAACTAAGGAAATGCCTAAGAATAACAGTAGAAGAATGTGCATGAAGATGCACTGATCAAATTCCCCCACACTTAAACTTTTGCATTCCGAGCAAAATTAAAAATTCAAAACTGAAAAACTTCAAAACAAAAATGAAACAGAGCATGCAAACTTAGAGGTTATCAGGGTACAAAGTGCAAGCAAACTCCTAATTCTAAGCTTAAAGAATATGACATTAGTGAGTAACTCTTTTGTGACAGTCAAAGTAAATATGAAAAACAGATTACCAAAAAGTGCATCAAAAGCATCAAGATCCTCACAAGATAAACTGTTTCCACTCAACTCTCAAGTGTTTAGGTTACTGTTTACACTCAAAGCACAACATGAGAGATAGTACTACCATAAGCTTGAAAAGACTCTAACATTCACAATTTGAAATACATTGCACACAAAGATCAAAAGGACTTTTATTATGGTTGTAACTTGGCCAAGGTCAGGGTGAGATACATCCTAAAGGGGTACTAAGCTAAAATTCAAAGAGTTAAAAGAAAATTGAAAGAATTGCGGGAGTTGAACTAAATAATATCTCAATGGCGATTGAACAACAACCTCACAACTTATTTCTCTTCTCCTTTTCCTTTTATTCTTCTCTTTCTTCTTTTTTTTTCAGAAGGACTAGCATTGACATCCTTCTCTATTTTTTTATTTTTTTATTTTTATTTTTCTTTTCTTTTCTGCCAACCAACATCATAACAACAATGTTCAACCCCACACAACTCTATACAAGACCCTTTCAACCCTTTGAATAGGGTGATAACATTGTTTTTCACTTTTCGGCTTGTAATGAGTTTTAAACACAAAAAAGGATAATAGGCTCAAAGGGGCTTCCAAACAAAGGGATGATATTATCAAGGTTGGCTTTTTGGCTAACTAGGTAAAAAAAAAACAAAACAAAACAAGATGCCTTTATCATTTCAGTGTGCACAGGTAAACAAAAAAACTTCAACAAGAGTCAATTCAAGTTCTAGAGACTAACAAACATGAGTGAAATCACACAAGAAAGAAAGAGATGGATTTTTGATGTTATCCATTATTAGGCTCAAAATCTCACAAGGGTTAGTGATCTTCCACTAGTGATGTACAATTTAGAGTTTAGTCAAACATACAAACTAAGAATGCGCAAAAAGAATCAGTCATATCACACCACAACTCTTTCGACAAAGAACAGAGAGAATACTCACAATTGTAGCAAGATAATCAATGAAAAAGCATGCAATTTCCATTTTTATTTTTATTTTTTATTTTTTATTTTTTTAAATAAAAAACAAACAAAAACAAAAAACTAACAAAAACAAAAACAAAAACAAATGGTTCCCTCCCCCACACTTAAGACATACATTGTCCTCAATGAAAAGAACTCAATTATAAAGTAAGAATGAGAGAAAGGAAAGCGTGCCCCCTGATCAAGTTGCAGTGTAGTTGGGCGCTTCCAAAGAAAGCTCTTCTATGGTTGCATTTTCAGGCACTGAACTTTCATGGAATAGCTTCAGGCGCTGCCCATTGACCTTGAAAACTTTGTCAGTACCTGCACTTTTAATTTCTACTGCACCATAAGGGAAAACATTAGTAACAACAAAAGGGCCAATCCATTTGGATCGAAGTTTCCCAGCCATAAGCTTAAGGCGGGAGTTAAACAGTAAAACCTGTTGGCCCACAGAGAATTCCTTCCTAGAAATCATTTTATCATGGAAGTGTTTGGTTTTCTCTTTATAAATCCTAGAGCTTTCATAAGCCTCTAGCCGAAACTCTTCAAGCTGTTGTAATTGGAGTTTTCTTTCAATACCTGCTTGTTGCATTTCCAAGTTACAACTTTTCACTGCCCAATAAGCACGGTGTTCTATCTCTACAGGAAGGTGACATGCCTTACCGAAAACAAGTCGATAAGGAGACATCCCTATGGGTGTCTTGAAAGCTGTTCTTTGAGCCCAAAGTGCGTCTTCTAGACGGCGGCTCCAGTCCTTCCTGTTTGGTTGCACTATTTTCTCTAAAACCTGTTTGATCTCCCTGTTTGAGATCTCAGCTTGCCCATTAGTTTGTGGGTGATATGCAGTAGAGACTCTGTGCACAACTCCATACTTCCGGAGCAAAGCTTCCATGGTGCGGTTACAGAAGTGAGTGCCTTGGTCACTTATGATGGCTCGGGGTATTCCAAACCTGCAAAAGATATTGGACCTGACAAAATCTGCAACAACTCTTGAATCATTAGTCCTAGTGGGGATAGCTTCTACCCACTTTGAAACGTAATCAACAGCAAGTAAAATGTAGAGAAAACCAAATGATACAGGAAAAGGACCCATGAAGTCGATTCCCCATACATCAAATACCTCACAGAAAAGCATAGGTTGCTGAGGCATTTCACTCTTATGAGTGATGGTTGTACCTGCTATCTGGCACTCTTTACAAGTGCGGTAAGTCTCATAAGCATCTTTAAAAACAGTGGGCCAGTAGAAACCTGAGTCTAGGACTTTTCTTGCAGTCCTTTGCGGACCAAAGTGTCCCCCTACTTGAGATGCATGAGAAAAATGTAAAATAGATTCAATCTCATAGTCGGGGACACATCTCCTAATCACCTGATCACTACCAAACTTCCAAAGATATGGATCATCCCAAACATAATATTTGGCATCACTCTTGAGTTTGTGAATTTGTACCTTGGATGCACCTGTAGGAAAAACACCAGCAACAAGATAATTAACAATATCAGCAAACCAAGGAGTAACTCCATGCAAAAGTAAAAGCTGCTCATCAGGAAAGTCATCCTGAATCGGAAAAGGATCTTCATCCCTCTCTATCCTGCTCAAGTGATCAGCCACTAAGTTCTCAGCTCCATTTTTGTCTTTAATCTCTACATTAAACTCTTGGAGCAACAACATCCACCGAATCAATCTCGGTTTTGCTTCCGGCTTCTTCAACAAGTACTTTAAAGCTGCATGGTCAGTAAAAACAACAACCTTGGAACCTAGCAAATATGATCTGAATTTATCAAGAGCAAAAACAATAGCTAGAAGTTCTTTTTCAGTGGTGGTGTAATTTGACTGTGCAGAATCTAGAGTCCTAGAAGCATAATAAATAACATGGGCAGCCTTGTCAAACCTTTATGCAAGGACCGCTCCAACAGCATAGTTAGAAGCATCACACATAATCTCAAAGGGGAGGGTCCAGTCAGGGGGCTGGATGATGGGAGCGGAGGTCAATGCTTTCTTCAAGAAGTCAAATGCTTGTTTGCATTTGTCATCGAAGTTGAAAGTGACGTCATTCTTCAACAAGTTCGACAGCGGAAGAGCTATCTTGCTGAAATCCTTGATGAAATGCCTGTAAAAACCTGCATGACCAAGAAAAGAACGAATCTCGCGAATGCAAGAGGGGTAAGGCAGTGTAGAAATCACATCAATCTTAGCAGGGTCAACAGAAATTCCTTTTTCAGAAATAATGTGACCTAAAACAATTCCCTGCTCAACCATAAAATGGCATTTTTCATAATTCAAAACAAGGTCAGTTTCGATGCATCTCTCTAAAACCATATTCAAACTATTCAAACATGCATCAAAAGAAGAACCATAAACAGTGAAATCATCCATAAACACTTCCATGCAATTTTCAATAAAATCAGCAAAAATGCTAATCATGCATCGCTGGAAAGTGCCAGGAGCATTGCAAAGACCAAAAGGCATCCTCCTGTAAGCAAAAGTACCGAATGGGCAAGTAAAAGTGGTCTTTTCTTGATCTTCAGGTGCAATATGAATCTGAAAATAACCTGAAAAACCATCAAGAAAATAGTAATGTGATTTACCAGCAAGCCGTTCAAGCATTTGGTCAATGAACGGTAAAGGAAAGTGATCCTTTCTAGTAGCTTGGTTCAACCTTCTGTAATCAATACAAACTCTCCAACTGTTCTGAACTCTAGTGGGAACAAGTTCATTCTTTTCATTTTTCACCACGGTGAGTCCAGATTTCTTAGGTACAACCTGCACTGGGCTTACCCATTTACTGTCAGAGATAGGATAAATGATACCTGCTTGCAAGAGTTTGGTTACCTCTTTCTTCACCACATCGAGGATCAAAGGATTAAGCCTCCTTTGGGGCTGCCTTACTGTTTTCGCACCATCCTCAAGCAAAATCCTGTGCATACACATGGAAGGACTAATACCTGGGATGTTAGCTAATGTCCACCCAATCGCCTTCTTGTGCTTCTTCAAAACCTGCAAAAGCTTATTTTCTTGATCAAAATCAAGGTTAGAAGAAATTATAACAGGGAGTTTTTCATTACTCTCCAAATAAGCATATTTCAGGTTTTCAGGGAGTTGTTTCAACTCCAAGGACGGGGGCTGCTCGATGGATGGAGTGTTTGGGGCAGCCGGGATGTCGAGCGCATCAGCGGCATAAACAACTTCATCGACAACAACTTCACCTGTAGGAAACATATTACCCTGCAAGGCAGAATCAATCTCAGCACATACAACACAAAGGTTAGTGTCAGTACAATCAGCACATGAGTAAACATCATCAAAACCCGATAAAGATGGAAAATCAAGTGAAAATAATTCAGAACAAGTGTCATCAACCAATTCAGAGATCAATTCAATATGAAAAACGGAATGCTCTTCCAAGGGATGTTTCATGGCATCGAAAATGTTAAATTTCGCGACAATGTCACCAAATTCCATGGACATGGTTCCATCGTCAACATCAATTTTTGTTTTCGCCGTTTTCATGAACGGTCTGCCTAAAATGATGGGAGCTCTGCTTGACTTAGTTTCTCCTTCCATGTCCAGAATGTAGAAATCTGGAGGAAAAATCAAATCATTAACTTGAACAAGGACATCTTCCATTACTCCCGTGGGGCGGGCATTGCTCCTGTTCGCCAGTTGAATGATTAAACCTGTATGCTGCAAAGGACCAAGACAAAGGTTATTATAAACAGAAGTAGGCATAACATTAATGCCCACTCCTAAATCAAGCATGCAATTCTCGAATTTACTATCCCCGATGGTACAAGGAATAGCAAAAGTTCCCGGGTCCTTGCACTTTTGCGGCAAGACTTGAGTGAGAGCTGAAACATTTTGCTCGCCGGTAACTTTTTCACATGAAGGCTTGGGCTGAATAAAAGCAGAAATATTTCTTCCCAAGTTGACTCTTTCACTTCCCTTCATCCTCCTCTTATTTGTACACAAATCTTTCAGAAACTTTGCATACCTTGGAACCTGCTTAATTACATCAAGAAGCGGAATGTTTACCGCAACTTTTCTGAAAACATCCAAGATCTCTCTCTCTTTGTCACCCTCCTCAATCCTTTTATTTTTCAGAACTCTATGTGGGAAGGGGACTGGTGGAACATACTCTTTTTCTTTATTTTTTTCAGTTTCTATCACAACAGAAGAAGGTGGAGAAGGTTCAGATGGAGAAGGTTCAGATGTTGCCTCAATAATTTTTTTATTTTTTTCGGGGGCTGGTTTTGTAACCTTTCCGGATCGCAAGGAAATTGCACTCACATCAGCATTAGGACCTTTTGGATTCACAACTGTTTGGGCAGGAAGTTGGTTCGATCCTTGGGCTTGCATGGCATTCATTGAGGTGGCAAGCTGTCCAATCTGTGTCTGCAAGGTTTGAATACTAGATTCTGTTCTTTGTTGAAACTGAAGATTGTTAACAGCTAGTTGCTTGACCAGGTCCTCTAATGACGGTCCAGAAGGTACAGAAGTGGTAGCTGGTGGAGTGTTCTGTGGTCGCGGAAGGGGTAACACTAGCTGTTGCTGTGTGGGCTGCTGGTTTCCATATCGAAGGTTGGGATGGTTCCTCCAATTGGGATGGTATTTGTTGGTGGACAGGTCAGGAGTGTTGTTGTACCTGTTCTGATTGTTTCCGTAAAGGGCTGCTGCATAAGCTTGGGGTAACTCGGTAATCGACTCATCTTGCAAAATAGGTCATGTGTCGGTCGGGTGTTCGGCGGAAGTACAAATACCACACAAGGTTGCTGGTTGAGGTTTACCTACTGCCAACTGTTTCACTAAGGAGGTGAGCTCGTCAATTCTGGTTTCTAAAGCTTTGTTGGAGGAAACCTGAATTTCGTTCACACTCCTTGTTTGGACCGCAAAATTATTTCTGGTTGTGAACTGTTGGGAGTTGAGTGACATGTTCTGAATTAAGGTTTTGGCATCTGCTGGAGTCTTATCAACAAGTGCTCCACCACTAGCAGCATCAAGGATGTTTCTATCCATAGGTAGCAATCCTTCATAAAAGTATTGGATAAGTAACTGCTCGGTAATCTGATGCTGAGGACAACTGGATACCAACTGTTTGAATCTTTCCCAATACTCAGCCAATGTCTCATTACCTTGTCTAATACCACATATATCCTTTCTGATTGATGCAGCTCTGGAGGCAGGAAAGTATCTCTCTAGGAAGACTTTTTTCAAATCATTCCAAGTTGTGATAGAATGCGGTTCAAGATCGTATAACCAATCCTTGGCAGCACCCTGTAGTGAAAACGGAAAGGCTCTCAGCTTGATATGGTCTTCAGTGATTCCTTCAGGCCTCAAAGGTGTAGAACACACAACCTGGAATTCTTTCAGATGCTTATGCGGATCCTCACCTGCAAGACCATTAAACTTTGGCAACAAGTGTATCAAACCAGATTTTAATTCAAAAGGTGCAACAGCTTCAGGATACTCAATGCATAAACCATTGTAATTCACATCAGGGGCAGCCAACTGCCTCAAAGTTCTTTGGTCAGCCATATCAAAAACAATTTCAGAATCTGAATCAAACAAGTTATGCAAGTAATCGGAATCAGTGTCAGAATCAATTACAGGTGGTAAACTATTGCTAGCCTGGACTGCTCTACGTCGTGTGCGAAAAGTTCTTTCTACCTCAGGATCAAAATCAAAAAGATCAGAACAAGAAGACCTAGTAGCCAGGACTAATGCAGCAATGCAGCAACAATTGTCTAAATGCCAACAATGTCCCTAAAATGCAAAAACAAACAGAATGAAGGAAAATGATTAAAATAAATTCAAAAAAAAAATAAAAACACCAAAATTAATCTAATGAAGTGAAATTAGAATTTTGAGAATTTTTTTGGATTTTTTCGACACTATGAAAACAGTAAAAAATTAATTAAAAATAGAAAAAAGAGGAATTTGGCGATTTGAGGTCGGCGTCCCGTAACTCTTCCAGAGTAATTTTTCTGGTCCCAGCAGGGAAAAAAATTTTGCAATCGGACACAATTTTTCCAAAAATCGATTTTTTCGACTCTAACGCGAATTGGCCAAAACCGTGGGGAAACTAGGGCCTAAACGCGAGAACACTAAACCTATGACTCTAATATCGATTAATAACGACAAGAATCCCCGGCAACGGCGCCAATTTGATCCGCTGTCGCGCACGGATCAAAACGAGTGATTTTGAAAATATAGTTACGGTAGCGACAACTCGAGTATCGTTCTCAAGGATTCTTGTATTATTATCAATCAATACAATAACGATTAATGGGGGGTTTCGATTACGATTTCAAGAAAAAGGGATTAAAATAAATTGTGATTATCGAATAAGCTAAAGCGAATCAACCTACTGTATCGACTTCCGACTTATCATTGATCCCTATAAATTCCAATTCCCTAAACAGATTTGATCCTATTCGACTATAATAACTACTGACAAGCGCAATAGAAATTATATGGCGTATGTTCCTGAATTTCGGATTAAGCAAACGCAATCTGATCAAACGCGATAATGCAAAAGCTACGTTAACGCGAAATTGATTCAAGATCAAATAACCAATCGAATTTAAGAATTATATCCTATAACAACAATCAAATTAAGCAATTAATTGAGATTATTGGAATAAATCAAAGGAAACAGATTGATATGGAATTTATAAAAGAACCTCAAAGTGGAATCCGATTACAGTAGATCGATTCTTCGGAAATTAGTTCTCCATTACAATTGTTCAAAACCTTCCAAAATAATTTCGTGAACAGTGAATGAGTCAACAGTCCGCGGCCCTCTGGTTCTCCCCCTTTTATAAGGGTTTTCAGCACTTATTTTATAAAGTTTTAAGCTGCTGACGCGGATCACCACGGCCGTGCTGATCAGATGACCACGACCGTGGTCCTTGCATAGTCTGGAGGTCCAATCTGCGTGCATTACGAGCACGGTCGTGGTAAATTAACCACGGCTGTGCTCGGAAAGTTGACGCTGATGCAAAACTTTCAGTGATTTCTGCTTGGCCGTGGTTATTTCACCGCGACTGTGGTGGCTTAGCACGGCCGTGGTATTCCAGACAAAGGTTTCCAACGAATATTAGAACGCCTCAATCCGATTCCTGTAGCTCCAGTTATGAATTTTCCATTGAAAGCTGCTAATGCTGAAAATAAAATATGAAAATTAAATAAAGCTAGAAACAAACTTAAATATGAAAACACACTAAAATGGTGAAACTAATGAAATAAACTAAGGAAATGCCTAAGAATAACAGTAGAAGAATGTGCATGAAGATGCACTGATCACACGACAATTGTACAATGGTCGGAAAATGCACCGCGGGCACCAAAATTGGACCACAGGGCTCCTCGGACCTCAAAACTGAAAAGTGCTCCGAGCATTATGGTTTTCTATGGATAAGAATGCAGCAGGGATAACGGGTAACCATAATCCAAAGGTCTTATTTTCGAACGAAAATTGCACCAATGGCCGAAAATGCACCACCAGCACCAAAATTGGACCACGGGGCACCACGGACCCAAAACTGAAAAATGTTCCGAGCGTTATGGTTTTTTATGCATAAGAATGCAGCAGGGATCACGGGGCACCAACATCCAAAAGTCTTATTTTCGCACGAAAATTGCACAAATGGCCGGAATTGTACCACGAGCACCAAAATTGGACCACGGGGCTCCTCGGACCTCAAAACTGAAAAGTGCTCTGAGAATTATGATTTTTTATGCATAAGAATGCAGCAGGGATCAAGGGGCACAAAAACCCAAAAGTCTTATTTTCGCACAAAAATTAACCAAATGGCCGAAAATGCACCTCGGGCACCATAATTGGACCACAGGGCACCTCGAACCTCAATACTTAAAAGTACTCTGAGCATTATGGTTTTTTATGCATAAGAATGCACCGGGGATCATGGGGCACCAAAACCCAAAAGTCTTATTTTCACACGAAAATTACTGAAATGGCCGAAAATGCACCACAGGCACCAAAATTGGACCACGGGGCACCACGGATATCAAAACTAAAAAGTGCTCCAAGCATTAAGGTTTTTTATGCATAAGAATGCGCCAGGGATCACGGGGCATCAAAACCCAAAAGTCTTATTTTCGCACAAAAATTGCAGAAAGGGCCGAAAATGCACCACTGGCACCAAAATTGGACCATGGGGCACCACAGACCTCGAAACTGAAAAGTCCTACAAGCATTATGGTTTTTTATGCATAAGATTGCACCAAGGATCACGGGGCACCAAAACCCAAAAGTCTTATTTTCGCACAAAAATTACACAAATGGCCGATAATGCATTATTGGCACCAAAATTGGACCACGGGGAACCGCAGCCCTCAAAATTTAATTGTGTTCCAAGAATTATGCTTTTTTATGCATAAGAATGCACCAGGGATTACAGGGCACCAAAACCCACAAGTCTTATTTTCGCACAAAAATTGTACGAATAGCCGACAATGCATTACCGACACCAAAATTTGACCACTGGGCACCACAGACCTCAAAACTGAAAAGTGTTCCGAGCGTTATGGTTTTTTATACATAAGAATGACCCAGGGATAACTGGGCACAAAAATTGGACCACGGGGCACTATGGACCTCAAAACTTAAAAGTGCTCCAAGTATTATGATTTTTTATGGATAAGAATTCACCAGGGATCACAGGGCAAAATCAAAAAGTCTTATTTTCGAACGAAAATTGCACAAATGGCCGAAAATGCACCATCGACACTGTGGTGAATTCTTATGTCTAAAAAACCATAATGCTCAGAACACTTTTCAGTTTTGAGTTCCGACATGCCCCGTGGTCCAATTTTGCTGCCCTTGGTGCGTTTTCTGCCGATTGTGCAATTTTCGTGCGAACATAAGAATTTTGGGTTTTGGTGCCCCGTGATCCTTGGTGCATTCTTATGCATAAAAAACCATAATTCTTGGAAAAATTTTCAGTTTTGAGGTCCGTGGTACCCTTGGTCCAATTTGGGTGTTAGTGGTGCATTTTCGGCCGTTTGTGCAATTTTCGTGCGAAAATAAGACTTTTGGGTTTTGGTGCCCTGTGATCCGTGGTGCATTCTTATGCATAAAAAACCCTAATGCTTGGAGCACTTTTAAGTATTGAGGTCTGAGGTGCCCAGTGCTGAATTTTTTGTTCCAGTGGTGCATCTTTTGCCCATTGTGCAATTTTCGTGCGAAAATAAGACTTTTGGGTTTTGGTGCCCTGAGATCCCTGGTTCATTCTTATGCATAAAAAACCATAATGCTTGGAGAACTTTTAAGTTTTGAGGTCCATGGTGCCCCGTGGTCCAATTTTGGTGCCGGTGGTGCATTTTTGGCCATTTGTGCAATTTTCGTGCGAAAGTAAGACTTTTGGGTTTTGGTACCCCATGATCCCTAGTGCATTCTTATGCAGAATAAACCATAATGCTCGAAACACTTTTAAGTATTGAGGTCCGAGCTGCCCCGTGGTCCAATTTTGGTGCCCGTGATGCATTTTTGGCCCATTGTGCAATTTTCATGCGAAAATAAGACTATTGGGTTTTGGTGCCCCGTGATTCCTAGTGCATTCTTATGCATAAAAAACCATAATGCTCGGAACACTTTTCAGTTTTGAGGTCTGTGGTGCCCAGTGGTCAAATTTTGGTGTCGGTAATGCATTGGTGCCTTTTCGGCCATTTGTGAAATTTTCGTTCGAAAATAAGACTTTTTTATTTTAGTTTCCCATGATTCCTTGAGGATTCTAATGCATAAAAACCCAATAAGACTTTTTTTTCAGAGAACTTTTAAGTTTTGAGGTCCGAGGTGCCTCGGGGTCCAATTTTGGTGCCCGTGGTACATTTTCGACCCATTGTGCAATTTTTGTGCGAAAATAAGACTTTTGGGTTTTGGTGCGCCGTGATTCCCGGTGCATTCTTATGCAGAAAAAACCATAATGCTTGGAAAACTTTTCAATTTTGAGCTTTGTGGTGACCCTTGGTCAATTTTTTGTGCCGGTGGTTCATTTTCAGCCATTTGTGCAATTTTTGTGCGAAATAAGAATTTTGGGTTTTTGTGCCCCGTGATCCCTGGTGCATTCTTATGTGGAAAAAGCCATAATGCTCAGAACACTTTTCAGTTTTGAGGTTCGTGGTGACCCGTGGTCCAACTTTGGTGCCGGTGGTACATCTTCGGCCACTTGTGCAATTTTCGTGCGAAAATAAGACTTTTGGGTTTTGGTGCCCCGTGATCCCTGGTACATTCTTATCCATAAAAAAGCATAATGCTTGGAGCACTTTTCAGCTTTGAGGTCCGTGGTGCCCTGCGGTCCAATTTTGGTGTCGGTGGTGCATTTTTGGCCATTTGTGAAATTTTCATGAGAAAATAAGACTTTTGGGTTTTAGTGTCCCGTGATCCCTGGAGGATTCTAATGCATAAAAAACCATAATGCTTGGAGCACTTTTCAGTTTTGAGGTCTGTGGTGCCCCGTTGTCCAATTTTGGTGCTCGTGGTGTATTTTCGGCCCATTGTGCAATTTTCGTGCGAAAATAAGACTTTTGGGTTTTGGTGCCCCGTGATCCCTGGTGAATTCTTATGCAGAGAAATCCATAATGCTCGGAACACTTTACAATTTTGAGGATTGTGGTGCCCCGTGGTACAATTTTGGTGTCGGTGGTTCATTTTCGGCAATTTGTGCAATTTTCATGCGACAATAAGACTTTTGGGTTTTTGTGCCCCATGATCCCTGGTGCATTCTTATCCACAAAAAACCATAATGCTTGGAGCACTTTTCAGTTTTGAGGTCCATGGTGCCCCGTGGTCCAATTTTGGTGTCGGTGGTGCATTTTCGGCCATTTGTGCAATTTTCGTGCGAAAATAAGACTTTTCGATTTTTGTGCCCCATGATCGCTTGTGCATTCTTATCCACAAAAAACCATAATTCTTGGAGCACTTCTCAGTTTTGAGGTCCGTGGTGCCCCGTGGTCCAATTTTGGTGCCGGTGGTGCATGTTTGGCCATTTGTGAAATTTTCGTGCGAAAATAAGAGTTTTGGGTTTTGGTGCCCCATGATCCCTAGTGAGTTCTTATGCAAAAAAAAAAACATAATGCTTAGAATACTTTTCAGTTTTGAGGTTCGTGGTGCCCCGTGGTCCAATTTTGGTGCCGATAGTGCATTTTCGTCCATTTGTACTATTTTTTGTGCGAAAATAAGACCTTTGGGTTTTGGTGCCCCGTGATCCATGGTGCATTCTTATGCATAAAAGGGCATAATGCTTGGGACACTTTTCAGTTTTTAGCTTCGTGGTGCCCCGTGGTCCAATTTTTGTGTCGGTGGTGCATTTTAGGACCTTTGTGCCATTTTCGTGCGAAAATAAGACTTTTCGGTTTTGGTGCCCCATGATCCTTGGTGCATTCTTATGCATAAAAAACCATAATGCTCAAAGCACTTTTCAGTTTTGAGGTCCGTAGTGCCCCATGATCCAATGTTGGGGCCCGTGGTGCATTTTTGGCCATTTGTGCAATTTTTGTGCGAAAATAAGACTTTTGGATTTTGGTACCCCGTGATTTCTGGTGAATTCTAATGCATGAAAAACCATAATGCTTGGACCACTTTTCAGTTTCAAGGTTCGTGGTGCCCCGTGGTCCAATTTTGGTGCCGGTGGTGCATTTTCAAACATTTGTGCAATTTTCATGCGAAAATAACACTTTTGGGTTTTGGTGCCATGTGATCCCTGGTGCATTCTTATGCATAAAAAACCATAATGCTCGGAGCACCTTTAAGTTTTGAGGTCCGAGGTGCCCCGTGGTCCAATTTTGGTGCCCGTGATGCATTATCGTCCCATTGTGCAATCTTCGTGCGAAAAAAAGACTTTTGGGTTTTGGTGCCCTGTGAACCCTGGTGCCTTATTATGCATAAAAAACCATAATGCTCACAACACTTTTCAGTTTTGAGGTGCGTGGTGCCCTGTGGTCCGATGTTGGTGTCAGTGGTGCATTTTAGGCCATTTGTGAAATTTTCGTGCGAAAATAAGACTTTTAGGTTTTGGTGCCCCACGATCCTGGTGCATTATTATGCATAAAAAAGCATAATGCTCAGAGCACTTTTAAGTTTTCAGCTCCGTGGTACCCCGTGGTCCAATTTTGGTGCCGGTAGTGCATTTTCGGACATTTGTGCAATTTTCGTGCAAAAATAAGACTTTTGGGTTTTGGTGCCCCGTGCTCCCTGGTGCATTCTTATGCATAAAAAATCATAATGCTCATAGCACTTTTCAGTTTTGAGGTTCGAGGTGCCCCGTGGTCTAATTTTGGTGTCCGTGGTGCATTTTCGGCCATTTGTGCATTTTTCGTGCGAAAATAAGACTTTTGGGTTTTGGTGCCCCCTGATCCCTGGTGCATTCTTATGAATAAAAAAAATATAATGCTTGGAGAACTTTTTAGTTTTGAGGTCCGTGGTGCCTCGTGGTCCAATTTTGTTGCCTGTGGTACATTTTCGGCCATTTGTTAAATTTTCGTGCGAAAATAAGACTATTGGGTTTCCGTGCCCCGTGATCCCTGGTTCATTGTTATGAAAAAAAAACCATAATGCTCAGAGAACTTTTATGTTTTGAGGTCCGAGGTGCCCCGTGGTCCAATTTTGGTGCCCATGGTGCATTTTTGACCCATTGTGCAATTTTAATACGAAAATAAGACTATTGGGTTTTGGTGCCCAGTGATCCCTTGGGCATTCTTATGCATAAAAAACCATAATGCTTGGAGCAATTTGCAGTTTGGACGTCCGTGGTGCCCCGTGGCCCATTTTTGGTGCCCGTGGTGCATTTTCGACTCTTTGTGCAATTTTCGTGTGAAAATAAGACTTTTGGGTTTTGGTGCCCCGTGCTCCCTGGTGCATTCATAAGGATAAAAAACCACAATGCTCGGAGCACTTTTCAGTTTAGAGGTCTGAGGTGCCCAGTGGTCCAATTTTGGTGCCGGTGGTGCATTTTCGGCCATTTGTGCAATTTTCGTGCGATAATAAGATTTTTGGGTTTTGGTGCCTGTGATCCCCATAAATAAGCATAATGCTTGGAGCACTTTTCAATTTTGAGGTCCATGGTGCCCTGTGGTCCGATGTTGGTGTCGGTGGTGCATTGTAGGCCATTTGAGAAGTTTTCGTGCGAATATAAGACTTATGGGTTTTGGTGCCCTGTGATCCCTGGTGCATTCTTATGCATAAAAACCCATAATGCACGGAGCACTTTTAAGTATTGATGTCCCAGGTGCCCCGTGGTCCAATTTGGGTGCCCGTGGTGCATTTTCGGCCCATTGTGCAATTTTGGTGCGAAAATAAGACTATTGGGTTTTGGTGCCCCATGATCCATGGTGAATTCTTAGGCATAAAAAACCATAATGATTGGAGCACTTTTCAGTTTAAAGGTCCGTGGAGCCCCGTGGTCCAATTTTGGTGCCCACGGTGCATTTTCGACCTACTGTGCAATTTTCGTGCGAAAATAAGACTTTTGGATTTTGGTGCCCCGTGATCCATGGTGTATTCTTACGCATAAAAAACCATAGTGCTCGAAACACTTTTAAGTTTTGAGGTCCGTGGTGCCCCGTTGTCCAATTTTGGTGCCGGTGGTGCATTTCGACCATTTGTGTAATTTTCATGGGAAAATAAGACTTTAGGGTTTTCGTGCCCCATGATCCCTGGTGCATTCTTATGTATAACAAACCATCATGCTTGTAGCACATTTTAGTTTTGAGGTCCGAGGTGCCCCGTTGTCTAACTTTGGTAATCGTGGTGCATTTTCAGCCCATGGTGCAATTCTCGTGCGAAAATAAGACTTTTGGGTTTTGGTGCCCCGTGATCATTGGTGCACTCTTATGCATAAAAAACAATATTGCTCGAAGCACTTTTCAGTTTTGAGGTCCGAGGTGCCCCATGGTCCAATTTTGGTGCCCATGGTGCATTTTCTTCCCATTGTGCAATTTTTGTGCGAAAATAGACTTTTGGGTTTTGGTTCCCTTTGATCCCTGGAGCATTCTTATGCATAAAAAAACATAATGCTCGGAACACTTTTTAATTTTGAGGTCTGTGTTGCCCCGTAGTCCAATTTTGGTGCCGGTGGTGCATTTGCGGCCATTCGAGCAATTTTTGTGCGAAAATAAGTCTTTTGGGTTTTGGTGCCCCGTGATCCCTGGTGCGTTCTTATGCATAAAAAACCATAATGCTCGGGGCACTTTTCATTTTTGAGGTTGAGGTGCCCCGTGGTCCAATTTTGGTGCCCATGGTGCATTTTCGGCCCATTGTGCATTTTTCATGCGAAAATAAGACTTTTAGGTTTTGGTGCCCCGTGATCCCTGGTGCATTCTTATACATAAAAAACCGTAATGCTTGAAGCACTTTTCAGTTTTGAGGTCTGAGGTGCCCCATGGTCCAATTTTCGTGCCCGTGGTGCATTTTCAGCACATTGTGCAATTTTCGTGCGAAAATAAGACTTTTGGGTTTTGAAACCCCGTGATCCTTGGTGCATTCTTATGCATAAAAATCTAGAATGCTCGGAACACTTTTCAGTCTTGAGGTTCGTGGTGTCCCGTGGTCCAATTTTGGTGCCGTGGGTGTATTTTTGACCATTTGTGCAATTTTCGTGCGAAATTAAGACATTTGGGTTTTGGTGCCCCGTGATCCCTTGTGCATTCTTATGCATAAAAAACCATAATGCTCAAAGCACTTTTCAGTTTTGAGGTCCGAGGTACCCTGTGGTCAAATTTTGGTGCCGGTGGTGCATTGTCAGCCCATTGTGCACTTTTCGTGCGAAAATAATACTTTTGGGTTTTGGTGCCCCTTGATCCTTGGTGCATTCTTATGCATAAAAATCTAGAATGCTCGGAACACTTTTCAGTCTTGAGGTTCGTGGTGTCCCGTGGTCCAATTTTGGTGTCGTGGGTGTATTTTTGACCATTTGTGCAATTTTCGTGCGAAATTAAGACATTTGGGTTTTGGTGCCCCGTGATCCCTGGTGCATTCTTATGCATAAAAAACCATAATGCTCAAAGCACTTTTCAGTTTTGAGGTCCGAGGTACCCTGTGGTCAAATTTTGGTGCCGGTGGTGCATTGTCAGCCCATTGTGCACTTTTCGTGCGAAAATAATACTTTTGGGTTTTGGTGCCCCTTGATCCTTGGTGCATTCTTATGCATAAAAAACCATAATGCTCGGAACACTTTTCAATTTTTAGGTCCGTTGTGCCCTGTGGTCCAATTTTGGTGCCTGTGGTGCATTTTCGGCCATTTGAACAATTTTCATGCGAAAATAATACTTTTGGGTATTGGTGCCCCATGATCCCTGGGGCATTCTTTTGCATAAAAGACGTTAATGCTCGGAACAGTTTCCAGTCTTGAAATTCGTGGTGCCCCATGGTCCAATTTTGGTGCCGGTGCTGCATTTGCGGGCCATTGTGCAATTTTCTTGTGAAAATCAGACTTTTAGGTTTTGGTGCCCTGTGATCCTTGGTTCTTTCTTATGCATTAAAAACCATAATGATCAAAGCACTTTTCAGTTTTTAGGTCCGAGGTGCCCCGTGGTCCGATTTTGGTGCTCGTGGTGCATTTTCGGCCCATTGTGCAATTTTCGTGCGACAATAAGACATTTGGATTTTGGTGCCCCGTGATCCCTAGTGCTTTCTTATGCATAAAAAACCATAATGCTCAGAAGATTTTTCAATTTTGAGGTCCGTAGTGCCCCGTTGTCCAATTTTGGTGCACGTGGTGCATTTTGGCCCATTGTGCATCTTTCGTGCGAAAATAAGGCTTTTGGGTTTTGGTGCCCCTTGATCCCTGGTGCATTCTTATGCATAAAAAACCATAATGCTCGGAGCACATTTTACTTTTGAGGTCCGAGGTGTCCCGTGGTGCAATTTTGGTGCTGGTGGTGCATTTTCTGCGATTTGTGAAATTTTCGTGCGAAAATAAGACTTTTGGGTTTTGCTGCCCCGTGATCCCTGCTGCATTCTTATGCATTTTCGGCCATTGTGTAATTTTCGTTTGAAATTAAGACCTTTGGGTTTTGGTGCCCCATGATCCTTGGTGCATTCTCATGCATAAAAACTACCATAATGCTCCGAGCACTTTTCAGTCATGAGGTTCGTGGTGCCCGTGGTCCAATTTTGGTTCCGGGGTGCATTTTCCGCCATTTGTGCATTTTTCGTGCGAAAATAAGACTTTTGGGTTTTGGTGCCCCATGATCCCTGGTGCATTCTTATGCATAGAAAACAACAATGCTCGGAAAACTTTTAAGTTTTGAGGTCCGAGTTGCTCCGTTGTCCAATTTTTGTGCCCGCGGTGCATTTTCGGCCCATTGTGCAATTTTCGTTCGAAAATAAGACTTTTGGGTTTTGGTGCCCCGTGATCCCTGGTGCGTTCTTATGCATAAAAAACCATAATGCTCAAAGCATTTTTCAGTTTTGAGGTTCGAGGTGCCCTGTGGTCCAATTTTGGTGACAGTGATTCATTTTGGGCCAATTGTGCAATTTTCGTGACAAAATAAGACTTTTGGGTTTTGGTGCCCCGTGATCATTGGTGCACTCTTATGCATAAAAAACAATATTTCTCGAAGCACTTTTCAGTTTTGAGGTCCGAGGTGCCCCATGGTCCAATTTTGGTGCCCATGGTGCATTTTCTTCCCATTGTGCAATTTTTGTGCGAAAATAGACTTTTGGGTTTTGGTTCCCTTTGATCCCTGGAGCATTCTTATGCATAAAAAAACATAATGCTCGGAACACTTTTTAATTTTGAGGTCTGTGTTGCCCCGTAGTCCAATTTTGGTGCCGGTGGTGCATTTGCGGCCATTCGAGCAATTTTTGTGCGAAAATAAGTCTTTTGGGTTTTGGTGCCCCGTGATCCGTGGTGCGTTCTTATGCATAAAAAACCATAATGCTCGGGGCACTTTTCATTTTTGAGGTCCGAGGTGCCCCGTGGTCCAATTTTGGTGCCCATGGTGCATTTTCGGCCCATTGTGCATTTTTCATGCGAAAATAAGACTTTTAGGTTTTGGTGCCCCGTGATCCCTGGTGCATTCTTATACATAAAAAACCGTAATGCTTGAAGCACTTTTCAGTTTTGAGGTCTGAGGTGCCCCATGGTCCAATTTTCGTGCCCGTGGTGCATTTTCAGCACATTGTGCAATTTTCGTGCGAAAATAAGACTTTTGGGTTTTGAAACCCCGTGATCCTTGGTGCATTCTTATGCATAAAAATCCAGAATGCTCGGAACACTTTTCAGTCTTGAGGTTCGTGGTGTCCCGTGGTCCAATTTTGGTGTCGTGGGTGTATTTTTGACCATTTATGCAATTTTCGTGCGAAATTAAGACATTTGGGTTTTGGTGCCCCGTGATCCCTGGTGCATTCTTATGCATAAAAAACCATAATGCTCAAAGCACTTTTCAGTTTTGAGGTCCGAGGTACCCTGTGGTCAAATTTTGGTGCCGGTGGTGCATTGTCAGCCCATTGTGCACTTTTCGTGCGAAAATAATACTTTTGGGTTTTGGTGCCCCTTGATCCTTGGTGCATTCTTATGCATAAAAATCTAGAATGCTCGGAACACTTTTCAGTCTTGAGGTTCGTGGTGTCCCGTGGTCCAATTTTGGTGTCGTGGGTGTATTTTTGACCATTTGTGCAATTTTCGTGCGAAATTAAGACATTTGGGTTTTGGTGCCCCGTGATCCCTGGTGCATTCTTATGCATAAAAAACCATAATGCTCAAAGCACTTTTCAGTTTTGAGGTCCGAGGTACCCTGTGGTCAAATTTTGGTGCCGGTGGTGCATTGTCAGCCCATTGTGCACTTTTCGTGCGAAAATAATACTTTTGGGTTTTGGTGCCCCTTGATCCTTGGTGCATTCTTATGCATAAAAAACCATAATGCTCGGAACACTTTTCAATTTTTAGGTCCGTTGTGCCCTGTGGTCCAATTTTGGTGCCTGTGGTGCATTTTCGGCCATTTGAACAATTTTCATGCGAAAATAATACTTTTGGGTATTGGTGCCCCATGATCCCTGGGGCATTCTTTTGCATAAAAGACGTTAATGCTCGGAACAGTTTCCAGTCTTGAAATTCGTGGTGCCCCATGGTCCAATTTTGGTGCCGGTGCTGCATTTGCGGGCCATTGTGCAATTTTCTTGTGAAAATCAGACTTTTAGGTTTTGGTGCCCTGTGATCCTTGGTTCTTTCTTATGCATTAAAAACCATAATGATCAAAGCACTTTTCAGTTTTTAGGTCCGAGGTGCCCCGTGGTCCGATTTTGGTGCTCGTGGTGCATTTTCGGCCCATTGTGCAATTTTCGTGCGACAATAAGACATTTGGATTTTGGTGCCCCGTGATCCCTAGTGCTTTCTTATGCATAAAAAACCATAATGCTCAGAAGATTTTTCAATTTTGAGGTCCGTAGTGCCCCGTTGTCCAATTTTGGTGCACGTGGTGCATTTTGGCCCATTGTGCATCTTTCGTGCGAAAATAAGGCTTTTGGGTTTTGGTGCCCCTTGATCCCTGGTGCATTCTTATGCATAAAAAACCATAATGCTCGGAGCACATTTTACTTTTGAGGTCCGAGGTGCCCCGTGGTGCAATTTTGGTGCTGGTGGTGCATTTTCTGCGATTTGTGAAATTTTCGTGCGAAAATAAGACTTTTGGGTTTTGCTGCCCCGTGATCCCTGCTGCATTCTTATGCATTTTCGGCCATTGTGTAATTTTCGTTTGAAATTAAGACCTTTGGGTTTTGGTGCCCCATGATCCTTGGTGCATTCTCATGCATAAAAACTACCATAATGCTCCGAGCACTTTTCAGTCATGAGGTTCGTGGTGCCCGTGGTCCAATTTTGGTTCCGGGGTGCATTTTCCGCCATTTGTGCATTTTTCGTGCGAAAATAAGACTTTTGGGTTTTGGTGCCCCATGATCCCTGGTGCATTCTTATGCATAGAAAACAACAATGCTCGGAAAACTTTTAAGTTTTGAGGTCCGAGTTGCTCCGTTGTCCAATTTTTGTGCCCGCGGTGCATTTTCGGCCCATTGTGCAATTTTCGTTCGAAAATAAGACTTTTGGGTTTTGGTGCCCCGTGATCCCTGGTGCGTTCTTATGCATAAAAAACCATAATGCTCAAAGCATTTTTCAGTTTTGAGGTTCGAGGTGCCCTGTGGTCCAATTTTGGTGCCAGTGATTCATTTTGGGCCAATTGTGCAATTTTCGTGACAAAATAAGACTTTTGGGTTTTGGTGCCCCGTGATCATTGGTGCACTCTTATGCATAAAAAACAATATTTCTCGAAGCACTTTTCAGTTTTAAGGTCCGAGGTGCCCCATGGTCCAATTTTGGTGCCCATGGTGCATTTTCTTCCCATTGTGCAATTTTTGTGCGAAAATAGACTTTTGGGTTTTGGTTCCCTTTGATCCTTGGAGCATTCTTATGCATAAAAAAACATAATGCTCGGAACACTTTTTAATTTTGAGGTCTGTGTTGCCCCGTAGTCCAATTTTGGTGCCGGTGGTGCATTTGCGGCCATTCGAGCAATTTTTGTGCGAAAATAAGTCTTTTGGGTTTTGGTGCCCCGTGATCCGTGGTGCGTTCTTATGCATAAAAAACCATAATGCTCGGGGCACTTTTCATTTTTGAGGTCCGAGGTGCCCCGTGGTCCAATTTTGGTGCCCATGGTGCATTTTCGGCCCATTGTGCATTTTTCATGCGAAAATAAGACTTTTAGGTTTTGGTGCCCCGTGATCCCTGGTGCATTCTTATACATAAAAAACCGTAATGCTTGAAGCACTTTTCAGTTTTGAGGTCTGAGGTGCCCCATGGTCCAATTTTCGTGCCCGTGGTGCATTTTCAGCACATTGTGCAATTTTCGTGCGAAAATAAGACTTTTGGGTTTTGAAACCCCGTGATCCTTGGTGCATTCTTATGCATAAAAATCCAGAATGCTCGGAACACTTTTCAGTCTTGAGGTTCGTGGTGTCCCGTGGTCCAATTTTGGTGTCGTGGGTGTATTTTTGACCATTTGTGCAATTTTCGTGCGAAATTAAGACATTTGGGTTTTGGTGCCCCGTGATCCCTGGTGCATTCTTATGCATAAAAAACCATAATGCTCAAAGCACTTTTCAGTTTTGAGGTCCGAGGTACCCTGTGGTCAAATTTTGGTGCCGGTGGTGCATTGTCAGCCCATTGTGCACTTTTCGTGCGAAAATAATACTTTTGGGTTTTGGTGCCCCTTGATCCTTGGTGCATTCTTATGCATAAAAATCTAGAATGCTCGGAACACTTTTCAGTCTTGAGGTTCGTGGTGTCCCGTGGTCCAATTTTGGTGTCGTGGGTGTATTTTTGACCATTTGTGCAATTTTCGTGCGAAATTAAGACATTTGGGTTTTGGTGCCCCGTGATCCCTGGTGCATTCTTATGCATAAAAAACCATAATGCTCAAAGCACTTTTCAGTTTTGAGGTCCGAGGTACCCTGTGGTCAAATTTTGGTGCCGGTGGTGCATTGTCAGCCCATTGTGCACTTTTCGTGCGAAAATAATACTTTTGGGTTTTGGTGCCCCTTGATCCTTGGTGCATTCTTATGCATAAAAAACCATAATGCTCGGAACACTTTTCAATTTTTAGGTCCGTTGTGCCCTGTGGTCCAATTTTGGTGCCTGTGGTGCATTTTCGGCCATTTGAACAATTTTCATGCGAAAATAATACTTTTGGGTATTGGTGCCCCATGATCCCTGGGGCATTCTTTTGCATAAAAGACGTTAATGCTCGGAACAGTTTCCAGTCTTGAAATTCGTGGTGCCCCATGGTCCAATTTTGGTGCCGGTGCTGCATTTGCGGGCCATTGTGCAATTTTCTTGTGAAAATCAGACTTTTAGGTTTTGGTGCCCTGTGATCCTTGGTTCTTTCTTATGCATTAAAAACCATAATGATCAAAGCACTTTTCAGTTTTTAGGTCCGAGGTGCCCCGTGGTCCGATTTTGGTGCTCGTGGTGCATTTTCGGCCCATTGTGCAATTTTCGTGCGACAATAAGACATTTGGATTTTGGTGCCCCGTGATCCCTAGTGCTTTCTTATGCATAAAAAACCATAATGCTCAGAAGATTTTTCAATTTTGAGGTCCGTAGTGCCCCGTTGTCCAATTTTGGTGCACGTGGTGCATTTTGGCCCATTGTGCATCTTTCGTGCGAAAATAAGGCTTTTGGGTTTTGGTGCCCCTTGATCCCTGGTGCATTCTTATGCATAAAAAACCATAATGCTCGGAGCACATTTTACTTTTGAGGTCTGAGGTGCCCCGTGGTGCAATTTTGGTGCTGGTGGTGCATTTTCTGCGATTTGTGAAATTTTCGTGCGAAAATAAGACTTTTGGGTTTTGCTGCCCCGTGATCCCTGCTGCATTCTTATGCATTTTCGGCCATTGTGTAATTTTCGTTTGAAATTAAGACCTTTGGGTTTTGGTGCCCCATGATCCTTGGTGCATTCTCATGCATAAAAACTACCATAATGCTCCGAGCACTTTTCAGTCATGAGGTTCGTGGTGCCCGTGGTCCAATTTTGGTTCCGGGGTGCATTTTCCGCCATTTGTGCATTTTTCGTGCGAAAATAAGACTTTTGGGTTTTGGTGCCCCATGATCCCTGGTGCATTCTTATGCATAGAAAACAACAATGCTCGGAAAACTTTTAAGTTTTGAGGTCCGAGTTGCTCCGTTGTCCAATTTTTGTGCCCGCGGTGCATTTTCGGCCCATTGTGCAATTTTCGTTCGAAAATAAGACTTTTGGGTTTTTGTGCCCTGTGATCCCTGGTGCATTCTTATGCATAAAAAACGATAATGCTTCGACCACTTTTCAGTTTTGAGGTCCGAGGTGCCCCGTGGTTTAATGTTGGTGCCATTGGTACATTTTCGGCCCGTTGGGCAATTTTTGAGCGAAAATAAGACTTTTGGGTTTTGGTGCCCCATGATCCCTGGTGCATTCTTATGCATAAAAAACCATAATGCTTCGAACACTTTTCAGTTTTGAGGTTCGTGGTGCCTCGTGGTCGAACTTTGGTGCCCGTGGTGCATTTTCGAGCGAAAATAAGACTTTTGGATTTTGGTGCCCCGTGATCCCTGATGCATTCTTATGCGTAAAAAACCATAATGCTTGGAGTACTTTTCAGTTTTCAGGTTCGAGGTGCACCGTGGTCCAATTTTGGCTGCCGGTGGTGCATACTAAAGGTGCCCCGTGATCCAACTTTGGTGCCCGTGGTGCATTTTTCACCCATTGTGCAATTTTCATGCGAAAATAAAACTTTTGGGTTTTGGTGCCCCGTGATTCCTAGTGCATTCATTTGTATAAAAAACCACAATGCTTGAAGCACTTTTCATTTTTGACGTTTGTGGTCCCCCGTGGTCCAATTTTGGTGCCGGGGGTGCATTTTCGGCCATTTGTGCAATTTTCGTGCAAAAATAAGACTTTTGGGTTTTGGTTCGTCGTGATCCCTGGTGCATTTTTATTCATAAAAAACCATAATGCTTGGAGCACTTTTCAGTTTTGAGGTTCGCGGTGCCCCGTGGTCCAATTTTGGTGTCGGTGGTGCATTTTCGGCCATTTGTGTAATTTTCGTGCGAAAATAAGAGTTGCGGGTTTTGGTACCCCGTGATCCTTGGCGCATTGTTATCCATAATGCTTGGAACACTTTTCAATTTTGAGGTCCGTGGTGCCCCTAGGTCTAATTTTTGGTGCCGGTGGTGTGTTTTTGGCCATTTGTGCATTTTAGTGTGAAAATAAGACATTTGGGTTTTAGTGCCCTGTGATCCCTGGTGCATTCTTATGCATAAAAACAATAATGCTCGGAGCACTTTTAAGTATTGAGGTCCAAGGTGCCCCGTGGTACAATTTTGGTGCCCGTGGTGCATTTTCGGTCCATTGTGCAATTTTCGTGCGAAAATAAAACTTTTGGGTTTTGGTGCCCCGTGATTCCTCTTGCTTTCATATGTATAAAAAAACTACAATGCTTGGAGCACTTTTCAGTTTTGACGTTCGTGGTGCCCCGTGGTCCAATTTTGGTGCCGGGGGTGCATTTTCGGCCATTTGTGAAATTTTTGTGCGAAAATAAGACTTTTGGGTTTTGGTGCCCCGTGATCCCTGGTGCATTCTTATGCATAAAAAACACTAATGCTCAGAGCACTTTTAAGTATTGAGGTTCGAGGTGCCCCGTGGTCCAATTCTGGTGCCCGTGGTGCATTTATTACCCATTGTGCAATTTTCGTGCAAGAATAAGGCTATTGGGTTTGGGCTCCCCGTAATCCCAGGTCATTCTTATGCATAAAAACCATAATGCTCAGAACACTTTTCAGTTTTGAGGTCCGACGTGCCCCGTGGTCCAATTTTGGTGCCCGTGGTGCATTTTCAACCCATTATTCAATTTTCGTACGAAAATAAGACTTTTGGGTTTTGGTGCCCTGTGAACCCTGCTGCTTTCATATGCATAAAAAACAATAATGCTCATAGCAATTTTCAATTTTGCGTTCCGAGGTGCCCGTGGTCCAATTTTGGTGCCCAGGGTGCATTTTCGGCCACATGTGGAATTTTTGTGCGAAAATAATACTTTTGGGTTTTGGTGCTCCTTGATCCTTCGTGCATTCTTATGCATAAAAAACCATAATTCTGGGAACACTTTTCAGTCTTGAGGTTCGTGGCGCCCCGTGGTCCAACTCTGGTGCCCGTGGTGCATTTATTGCCCATTGTGCAATTTTCGTGCGAAAATAAGACTATTGGGTTTGGGCACCCCGTAATCCCTGGTCATTCTTATGCATAAAATACCATAATGCTCGGGACACTTTTCAGTCTTGAGGTTCGTGGTGCCCCGTGGTCCCATTTTGGTGTCGGGGGTGCATTTTCGGCCATTTGTGCAATTTTCGTACGAAAATAAGACTTCTGGGTTTTGGTGCCCCGTGATCCCTGGTGTATTCTGATGCAAAAAAAAAAAAACCATAATGCTTGGAGC
The DNA here is from genome assembly GCA_026413185.1 of Pueraria montana var. lobata. Lineage (NCBI taxonomy): Eukaryota > Viridiplantae > Streptophyta > Magnoliopsida > Fabales > Fabaceae > Pueraria > Pueraria montana. Next base: position 742,822 of record CM048656.1, read on the forward strand.
ACTTGTCAGTTTTGAGGTCCGAGGTGCCCCGTGGTCCAATTTCAGTGCCCTTGGTGCATTTTCAGCCATTTGTGCTATTTTTGTGCGAAAATAATACTTTTGGCTTTTGGTGCCCCTTAATCCTTCGTGCATTCTTATGCATAAAAAATCATAATGCTCGGAATACTTTTCAGTGTTGAGGTTCGTGGTGCCCCGTAGTCCAATTTTCGTGTTGAGGGTTCACTTTCGGCGATTTGTGCAATTTTCGTGCGAAAATAAGACATTTGGGTTTTGGTGCCCCATTATCCCTGGTACATTCTTATGCATAAGAAAATATAATGCTCTGAGCACTTTTCAATTTTGTGATCCGAGGTGCCCCGTGGTCCAATTTTGGTGCCCGTGGTGCATTTTTGACCCATTATTCAATTTTCATACGAAAATAAGACTTTTGGGTTTTGGTGCCCTCTGAACCCTGCTACTTTCTTATGCATAAAAAACAATAATGCTCATAGCAATTTTCAGTTTTGAGGTCTGAGGTGCCCTGTGGTCGAATTTTGGTGCCCAGGGAGCATTTTCGGCCATATGTTGAATTTTTGTGCGAAAATAATACTTTTGGATTTTGGTGCTCCTTGATCCTTCGTGCATTGTTATGCATAAAAAGCCATAATGCTTGGAACACTTTTCAGTCTTAAGGTTCGTGGTGCCCCGTGGTCCAATTCTGGTTCCCGTGGTGCATTTATTGCCCATTGTGCAATTTTCGTGCTAAAATAAGACTATTGGGTTTGGGCGACTCGCAATCCCTGGTTATTCTTATGCATAAAAACCATAATGCTCAGAGCAGTTTTAAGTTTTGAGGTTTGAGGTGCCCCGTGGTCCAATTTTGGTGCCCGTGGTGCATTTTGGTGCCCCTTGATCCTTCGTGCATTCTTATGCATAAAAAACCATAATGCTCGGAACACTTTTCAGTCTTGAGGTTCGTGGTGCCTCGTGGTCCAATTTTGGTGCCGGGGGTTCATTTTCGGCGATTTGGGCAATTTTCGTGCGAAAATAAGAATTTTGGATTTTGGTGCCCCGTGATCCCTAGTGCATTCTAAAGGATAAAAAACCATAATGCTCATAGCACTTTTAAGTTTTGAGGTCCCAGAAGCCCCGTGGTCCAATTTTGGTACCTGTGGTGCATTTTCGTTCCATTGTGCAATTTTCGTACGAAAATAAGACTTCTGGGTTTTGGTGCCCCGTAATCCTTTGCGGATTCTTATGCATAAAATACCATAATGCTCGGAACACTTTTCAGTCTTGAGGTTCGTGGTGCCCCGTGCTCCTATTTTGGTGTCGGGGGTGCATTTTCGGCCATTTGTGCAATTTTCGTGCGAAAATAAGACTTTTGGGTTTTGGTGCCCCGTGATCCCTGGTGCATTCTTATGCAGAAAAAACCATCATGGTGGGAACACTTTTAAGTTTTGAGGTTCGTGGTTCCCCGTGGTCCCATTTTGGTGTCGTTGGTGCATTTTCTGCAAATTGTGCAATTTTCATGCAAAAATAAGACTTTTGGGTTTTGGTGCCCCATGATTCCTGGTGCATTCTTATCCATAAAAAACCGTAATGCTTGGAGTACTTTTCAGTTTTGAGGTTCGTGGTGCCCCGTGGTCCAATTTTGGTGCCGGTGGTGCATTTTCAGCCATTTATGAAATTTTCGTGCGAAAATAAGACTTATGGGTTTTGGTGTCTCGTGATCCCTGGTGCATTCTTATTCATAAAAAACCATAATGCTTGGAGCACTTTTCAGTTTTGAGGTCCTAGGTGCGCCGTGGTCCAATTTTTTTACTCGTGGTGCATTTTCAACACATTGTACATTTTTCGTGCGAAAATAAGACTTTTTGGTTTTGGTGCCCCATGATCCTTGGTGCATTCTTATGCATAAAAAACCATAATGCTCGAAACACTTTTTAGCCTTGAGGCTCGTGGTACCCCGTGGTCCCATTTTGGTGCGGGGGGTGCATTTTCAGATATTTATGCAATTTTCGTGCGAAAATAAGACTTTTGGGTTTTGGTGCCCCGTGATCCCTGGTGAATTCTTATGCATAAAAAACCATAATGCTCAGAGAACTTTTAAGTTTTGAAGTACAAGGTGCCACGTGGTCCAATGTTGGTGCCCGTGGTGCATTTTCGGCCCATTCTGCAATTTTCGTGCGAAAATAAGTCTTTTGGGTTTTGGTGTCCCGTGATCCCTGATGCATTCTAATGCATAAAAAACCACAATGCTCATAGAAATTTTAAGTTTTGAGGTCCGAGGTGCCTTGTGGTCCAATTTTGGTGCCTGTGGTGCATTTTCGTCCCATTGTGCAATTTTTGTGCGAAAGTAAGACTTCTGGGTTTTGGTGCCCCATGATCCTTTGTGCATTCTTATGCATAAAATACTATAATGCTCGAAACACTTTTCAGTCTTGAGGTTCGTGGTGCCCCGTGGTCGCATTTTGGTGCCGGGGGTGCATTTTCGGCCATTTGTGCAATTTTCGTGCGAAAATAAGACTTTTGGGTTTTGGTGCCCCGTATTCCCTGGTGCATTGTTATACAGAAAAAACCATAATGCTGGGAACACTTTTCAGTTTTGAGGTTCATGGTGCCCCGTGGTCCAATTTTGGTGTCGTTGGTGCATTTTTTGCCATTCGGGCAATTGTCGTGCGAAAATAAGAATTTTGGGTTTTTGTGCCCCGTGATCCCTGGTGCATTCTTATCCATAAAAAATCGTAATGCTTGGAGCACTTTTCAGTTTTAAGGTCCGTGGTGCCCCGTGGTCCAATTTTGGTGCCAATGGTGCATTTTCGGCCATTGTGCAATTTTCGTGCGAAAATAAGACTTTTGGGTTTTGGAGCCCTGTGATCCTTGGTGCATTATTATGCATAAAAAACCTTAATGCTTGGAGCACTTTTCAGTTTTGAGGTCCGTGGTGCCCCGTGTTCCAATTTTTGTGTCGGGGGTGCATTTTCTTGCGAAAATAAGACTTTTGGGTTTTGGTGCCCCGTGATCCCTGGTTCATTCTTATGCAGAAAAAACCATAATGCTCGAAACACTTTTCAGTTTTGAAGTTCGTGGTGGCCAGTGGTCCAATTTTGGTGTCGCTGGTGCATTTTCGGCCATTTGTGAGATTTTCGTGCAAAAATAAGACTTTTGGGTTTTGGTGTCCAGTCATCCCTGGTGCATTCTAATGCACAAAAAACCGTAATGCGCAGGGAACTTTTAGGTTTTGAGGTCCGAGGTGCCCCGTGGTCCAATTTTGGTGCCCGTGGTGCATTTTCAACCCATTGTTCAAATTTCTTGCGTAAATAAGACTTCTGGGTTTTGGTGCCCCGTGATCCTTGGTGCATTCTTATGCATAAAAAACCATCATGCTCGGAGCACTTTTAAGTTTTAAGGTCCGAGTTGCCCCGTGGTCCAATTTTGGTGCCCGTGATGCATTTTCGACCCATTATGCAATTTTCGTTCGAAAAGAAGACTTTTGGGTTTTGGTGCCTCGTGATCCCTGGTGCATTCTTATGCATAAAAAACCACAATGCTCGGAGCACTTTTAAGTTTTGAGGTCCGAGTTGCCCCGTGGTCCAATTTTGGTGCCCGTGATGCATTTTCGGCCCATTATGCAATTTTCGTTCGAAAATAAGACTTTTGGGTTTTGGTGTCCCGTGATCCCGGGTGCATTCTTATGCATAAAAAACCATAATGCTCGGAGCACTTTTAAGTATTGAGGTCCGAGGTGCCCCATGGTCCAATTTTGGAGCCCGTGGTGCATTTACGGCCCATTGTGCAATTTTCGTTCGAAAATAAGACTTCTGGGTTTTGGTGCCCCCATGATCCCTGGTGGATTGTTATGCATAAAAAACCATAATGCTCAGAACACTTTTCACTGTTAAGGTTCGTGGTGCCCCTTGGTCCAATTTTGGTGTCGGTGGTTCATTTTCGGCCATTTGTGCAACTTTCGTGCGAAAATAAGACTTTTGGATTTTGGTTCCCTGTGATCCCTGGTGCATTCTTATCGATAAAAAACCATAATGCTTGGAGCACTTTTCAGTTGTGATGTCCGTGGTGCCCCGTTGTCCAATTTTGGTGCCGGTGGTGCATTGTCGGCCATTTGTGAATTTTTCGTGCGAAAATAAGACTTTTGGGTTTTGGAGTCCCGTGACTCCTGGTGCTTTCTAATGCATAAAAAACCATAATGCTTAGAGAACTTTTAAGTTTTGAGGTCCGATGTGCCTCGTGGTCCTATTTTGGTGCCCCTGGTGCATTTTCGGCCCATTGTGCAATTTTTGTGCGAAAATAAGACTTTTGGGTCTTGGTGCCCCGTGATTCCTGGTGCATTCTTATGCAGAAAAAACCATAATACTCGGAACAGTTTTCAGTTTTGAGCTCCATGGTGCCCCGTGGACCAATTTTGGTGTCGGTAATGCATTTTCGGCCATTTGTGCAATTTTCGAGCGAAAATAAGACTTTTAGGTTTTGGTGACCCGTGATCCCTAGTGCATTCTTATGCAGAAAAAAATAATGCTCGGAACACTTTTTAGTTTTGAGGTTCGTGGAGCCCCGTGGTCCAATTTTGGTGCGGGTGGTGCATTTTCGGCCATTTGTGCAATTTTCGTGCGAAAATAAGACTTTTGGGTTTTGGTGCCCCGTGATCCCTGACACATTCTTATCCATGAAAAACCATAATGCTTGGAGGACTTTTCAGGTTTGAGGTCCGTGGTGCCCTGTGGTCCAATTTTGGTGCCGGTGGTGCATTTTTGGCCATTTGTGAAATTTTCGTGCAAAAATAAGACTTTTTGGTTTAGGTGTCCTGTGATCCCTGGAGCATTGTAATGCATAAAAAACCATAATTCTCAGAGAACTTTTGAGCTTTGAGGTTCGAGGTGCCCCGTGGTCCAATATTGGTGCCTGTGTTGCATTTTCGGCCCAGTGTGCAATTTTCGTGCAAAAATAAGGCTTTTGGGTTTTGGTGCCCCGTGATCCTTGGTGCATTCTTATGCAGAAAAAACCATAATGCTCGAAACACTTTTCAGTTTTGAGGTTTGTGGTGCACCATGGTCCAATTTTTGTGCCCCGTGATCCCTGGTGCATTCTTATCCATAAAAAAACCATAATGCTTGGAGCACTTTTCAGTTTTGAGGTCCGTGGTGACCCATGGTCCAATTTTGGTGTCGGTGGTGCATTTTTGGCCATTTGTGAAATTTTCGTACAAAAATAAGACTTTTGGGTTTTGGTGTCCTGTTATCCCTGGATCATTCTAATGCATAAAAAACCATAATCACAGAGAACTTTTAAGCTTTGAGGTCCGAGGTGCCCCGTGGTCCCATACTGGTGCCTGTAGTGCATTTTCGGCCCGGTGTGCAATTTTCGTGCGAAAATAAGACTTTTTGGTTTTGGCGTCCCGTGATCCCTGGTGCATTCTTATGCAGAAAAAATCATAATCCTCGGAATACTTTTCAGTTTTGAGGTGTGTGGTGCACCGTGGTCCAATTTTGGTGCCGGTCGTGCAATTTCGGCCATTTGTACAATTTTCGTGCGAAAATAAGAGTTTTTGGTTTTGGTACCCCATGATCCCTGGTGCATTCTTATCCATAAAAAACCATAATGCTTGGAGCACTTTTCAGTTTTGAGGTCCGTGGTGCCCCATGCTCCAATTTTGGTGCCGGTGGTGCATTTTTGGCCATCTGTGAAATTTTGTGCAAAAATAGGACTTTTGGGTTTTGGTGTCCCATGATCCCTGGAGCATTCTAATGCATAAAAAACCATAATGCTTAGAGAACTTTTAAGTTTTGAGGTTCGAGGTGCCCCGTGGTCCAATTTTGGTGCCCGTGGTTAATATTCGGCCCATTGTGCAATTTTTGTGGGAAAATAAGACTTTTGGGTTTTGGTGCCCCGTGATCCCTAGTGCATTCTTATGGAGAAAAAACCATAATGCTCAGAACAATTTTCAGTTTTAAGGTTTGTGGTGCCCCGTGGTCCAATTTTGGTGTCGGTGGTTCATTTTCGGCCATATGTGCAATTTTCGTGCGAAAATAAGAATCTTGTGCTTTGGTGCCCCGTGATCCCTGGTGTATTATTATCCATAAAAAACCGTAATGCTTGGAGCACTTTTCAGTTTTGAGGTCTGTGGTGCCCCGTGTTCCAATTTTTGTGTCGGGGTTGCATTTTTGGTGATTTGTGCAATTTTCGTGCGAAAATAAGACTTTTGGGTTTTGGTGCCCCGTGATCCTTGCTGCATTCTTATCCAGAAAAAACCATAATGGTCGAAAACACTTTTCAGTTTTGAGGTTCGTGGTGCCCCGTGATCCCTGGTGCATTCTTATGCAGAAAAAACCATAATGCTTAGAGAACTTTTCTGTTTTGAGGTCCGAGGTGCCTCGTGACCCAATTTTCGTGCCCGTGGTGCATTTTAGGCCCATTGTGCAGTTTTCGTGCGAAAATAAGACTTTTGGGTTTTGGTGCCCCGTGATCCCTGGTGCATTCTTATGCAGAAAAAACGATAATTCTTGGAACACTTTTCAGTTTTGAGGTTTGTGGTGCCCCGTGGTCCAATTTTGGTGTCGGTGGTTCATTTTCGGCCACATGTGCAATTTTCATGTGAAAATAAGACTTTTGGGATTTGGTGTCCCGTGATTCCTGGTGCATTCTAATGCATAAAAAACCATAATGCTTAGAGAAGTTTTCTGTTTTGAGGTCCGAGGTGCCTCGTGACTCAATTTTGGTGGATGTGGTGCATTTTCGGCCCATTGTGCAATTTTTGTGTGAAAATAAGACTTTTGGGTTTTGGTGCCCCGTGATCCCTAGTGCGTTCTTATGCAGAAAAAACCATAATGCTTAGAGAACTTTTAAGTTTTGAGGTCTGAGGTGCCTCGTGGCCCAATTTTGGTGCCCGTGGTGCATTTTCGGCCCATTGTGCAATTTTTGTGTGAAAATAAGACTTTTGGGTTTTGGTGCCCCGTGATCCCTGGTGCATTCTTATGCAGAAAAAAATAATGCTCGGAACACTTTTTAGTTTTGAGATTCGTGGAGCCCCGCGGTCCAATTTTGGTGCGGGTGGTGCATTTTCGGCCATTTGTGCAATTTTCGTGCAAAAATAAGACTTTTGTGTTTTGGTGCCCCGTGATCCCTGGCGCATGCTTTTCCATAAAAACCCATAATGCTTGGAGCACTTTTTAGGTTTGAGGTCTGTGGTGCCCTGTGGTCCAATTTTGGTGCCAGTGGTTCATTTTTTGACATTTGTGAAATTTTTGTGCAAAAATAAGACTTTTGGGTTTTGGTGTCCCATGATCCCTGGAGCATTCTAATGCATAAAAACCATAATGCTCAGAGAACTTTAAAATTTTGAGGACCGAGGTGTGCCGTGGTCCAATTTTGGTGCCAGTGGTGAATATTCGGCCCATTGTGCAATTTTCGTGCGAAAATAAGACTTTTGGGTTTTGGTGCCCCGTGATCCCTGGTGCATTCTTATGCAAAAAAAATCATAATGCTCTGAACACTTTTCAATTTTGAGGTTTGTGGTGCCCCGTGGTCCAATTTTGGTGTCGGTGGTACATTTTCGGCCATATGTGCAATTTTCGTGCGAAAATAAGACTTTTGGGTTTTGGTGTCCCGTGATTCTTGGTGCATTCTAATGCATAAAAAACCATAATGCTTAGAGATCTTTTAGGTTTTGAGGTCCGAGGTGCCTCGTGGCACAATTTTGGTGCCCGTGGTGCATTTTCAACCCATTGTGCAATTTTTGTGCGAAAATAAGACTTTTGGGTTTTGCTGCCCCGTGATCCCTGGTGCATTCTTATGCAGAAAAAAATAATGCTCGGAACACTTTTTAGTTTTGAGATTCGTGGAGCCCCGCGGTCCAATTTTGGTGCGGGTGGTGCATTTTCGGCCATTTGTGCAATTTTCGTGCAAAAATAAGACTTTTGTGTTTTGGTGCCCCGTGATCCCTGGCGCATGCTTTTCCATAAAAACCCATAATGCTTGGAGCACTTTTTAGGTTTGAGGTCTGTGGTGCCCTGTGGTCCAATTTTGGTGCCAGTGGTTCATTTTTTGACATTTGTGAAATTTTTGTGCAAAAATAAGACTTTTGGGTTTTGGTGTCCCATGATCCCTGGAGCATTCTAATGCATAAAAACCATAATGCTCAGAGAACTTTAAAATTTTGAGGACCGAGGTGTGCCGTGGTCCAATTTTGGTGCCAGTGGTGAATATTCGGCCCATTGTGCAATTTTCGTGCGAAAATAAGACTTTTGGGTTTTGGTGCCCCGTGATCCCTGGTGCATTCTTATGCAAAAAAAATCATAATGCTCTGAACACTTTTCAATTTTGAGGTTTGTGGTGCCCCGTGGTCCAATTTTGGTGTCGGTGGTACATTTTCGGCCATATGTGCAATTTTCGTGCGAAAATAAGACTTTTGGGTTTTGGTGTCCCGTGATTCTTGGTGCATTCTAATGCATAAAAAACCATAATGCTTAGAGATCTTTTAGGTTTTGAGGTCCGAGGTGCCTCGTGGCACAATTTTGGTGCCCGTGGTGCATTTTCAACCCATTGTGCAATTTTTGTGCGAAAATAAGACTTTTGGGTTTTGCTGCCCCGTGATCCCTGGTGCATTCTTATGCAGAAAAAAATAATGCTCGGAACACTTTTTAGTTTTGAGATTCGTGGAGCCCCGCGGTCCAATTTTGGTGCGGGTGGTGCATTTTCGGCCATTTGTGCAATTTTCGTGCAAAAATAAGACTTTTGTGTTTTGGTGCCCCGTGATCCCTGGCGCATGCTTTTCCATAAAAACCCATAATGCTTGGAGCACTTTTTAGGTTTGAGGTCTGTGGTGCCCTGTGGTCAAATTTTGGTGCCAGTGGTTCATTTTTTGACATTTGTGAAATTTTTGTGCAAAAATAAGACTTTTGGGTTTTGGTGTCCCATGATCCCTGGAGCATTCTAATGCATAAAAACCATAATGCTCAGAGAACTTTAAAATTTTGAGGACCGAGGTGTGCCGTGGTCCAATTTTGGTGCCAGTGGTGAATATTCGGCCCATTGTGCAATTTTCGTGCGAAAATAAGACTTTTGGGTTTTGGTGCCCCGTGATCCCTGGTGCATTCTTATGCAAAAAAAATCATAATGCTCTGAACACTTTTCAGTTTTGAGGTTTGTGGTGCCCCGTGGTCCAATTTTGGTGTCGGTGGTACATTTTCGGCCATATGTGCAATTTTCGTGCGAAAATAAGACTTTTGGGTTTTGGTGTCCCGTGATTCTTGGTGCATTCTAATGCATAAAAAACCATAATGCTTAGAGATCTTTTAGGTTTTGAGGTTCGAGGTGCCTCGTGGCACAATTTTGGTGCCCGTGGTGCATTTTCGACCCATTGTGCAATTTTTGTGCGAAAATAAGACTTTTGGGTTTTGCTGCCCCGTGATCCCTGGTGCATTCTTATGCAAAAAAAACCATAATGCTCAGAACACTTTTCAGTTTTGAGCTTTGTGGTGCCCCGTGGTCCAATTTTGGTGTTGGTGGTTCATTTTCGGCCATATGTGCAATTTTTGTGTGAAAATAAGACTTTTGGTTTTTGGTGCCCCGTGATCCCTAGTGCGTTCTTATGCAAAAAAACCATAATGCTTAGAGAACTTTTAAGTTTTGAGGTCTGAGGTGCCTCGTGGCCCAATTTTGGGGCCCGTGGTGCATTTTCGGCCCATTGTGCAATTTTTGTGTGAAAATAAGACTTTTGGGTTTTGGTGCCCCGTGATCCCTGGTGCATTCTTATGCAGAAAAAAATAATGCTCGGAACACTTTTTAGTTTTGAGATTCGTGGAGCCCCGCGGTCCAATTTTGGTGCGGGTGGTGCATTTTCGGCCATTTGTGCAATTTTCGTGCAAAAATAAGACTTTTGTGTTTTGGTGCCCCGTGATCCCTGGCGCATGCTTTTCCATAAAAACCCATAATGCTTGGAGCACTTTTTAGGTTTGAGGTCTGTGGTGCCCTGTGGTCCAATTTTGGTGCCAGTGGTTCATTTTTTGACATTTGTGAAATTTTTGTGCAAAAATAAGACTTTTGGGTTTTGGTGTCCCATGATCCCTGGAGCATTCTAATGCATAAAAACCATAATGCTCAGAGAACTTTAAAATTTTGAGGACCGAGGTGTGCCGTGGTCCAATTTTGGTGCCAGTGGTGAATATTCGGCCCATTGTGCAATTTTCGTGCGAAAATAAGACTTTTGGGTTTTGGTGTCCCGTGATTCTTGGTGCATTCTAATGCATAAAAAACCATAATGCTTAGAGATCTTTTAGGTTTTGAGGTCCGAGGTGCCTCGTGGCACAATTTTGGTGCCCGTGGTGCATTTTCGACCCATTGTGCAATTTTTGTGCGAAAATAAGACTTTTGGGTTTTGCTGCCCCGTGATCCCTGGTGCATTCTTATGCAAAAAAAAACCATAATGCTCAGAACACTTTTCAGTTTTGAGCTTTGTGGTGCCCCGTGGTCCAATTTTGGTGTTGGTGGTTCATTTTCGGCCATATGTGCAATTTTCGTGCGAAAATATGACTTTTGGTTTTTGGTGTCCCATGATTCCTGGTGCATTCTAATGCATAAAAAACCATAATGCTTTGAGAACTTTTCTGTTTTGAGGTCCGAGGTGCCTCGTGCCCCAATATTGGTGCTCGTGTTGCATTTTCGGCCCATTGTACAATTTTTGTGTGAAAATAAGACTTTTGGGTTTTGGTACCCCGTGATCCCTGGTGCATTCTTATGCAGAAAAAAATAATGCTCGGAACACTTTTTAGTTTTGAGATTCGTGGAGCCCCGCGGTCCAATTTTGGTGCGGGTGGTGCATTTTCGGCCATTTGTGCAATTTTCGTGCAAAAATAAGACTTTTGTGTTTTGGTGCCCCGTGATCCCTGGCGCATGCTTTTCCATAAAAACCCATAATGCTTGGAGCACTTTTTAGGTTTGAGGTCTGTGGTGCCCTGCGGTCCAATTTTGGTGCCAGTGGTTCATTTTTTGACATTTGTGAAATTTTTGTGCAAAAATAAGACTTTTGGGTTTTGGTGTCCCATGATCCCTGGAGCATTCTAATGCATAAAAACCATAATGCTCAGAGAACTTTAAAATTTTGAGGACCGAGGTGTGCCATGGTCCAATTTTGGTGCCAGTGGTGAATATTCGGCCCATTGTGCAATTTTCGTGCGAAAATAAGACTTTTGGGTTTTGGTGCCCCGTGATCCCTGGTGCATTCTTATGCAAAAAAAATCATAATGCTCTGAACACTTTTCAGTTTTGAGGTTTGTGGTGCCCCGTGGTCCAATTTTGGTGTCGGTGGTACATTTTCGGCCATATGTACAATTTTCGTGCGAAAATAAGACTTTTGGGTTTTGGTGTCCCGTGATTCTTAGTGCATTCTAATGCATAAAAAACCATAATGCTTAGAGATCTTTTAGGTTTTGAGGTCCGAGGTGCCTCGTGGCACAATTTTGGTGCCCGTGGTGCATTTTCGACCCATTGTGCAATTTTTGTGCGAAAATAAGACTTTTGGGTTTTGCTGCCCCGTGATCCCTGGTGCATTCTTATGCAAAAAAAACCATAATGCTCAGAACACTTTTCAGTTTTGAGCTTTGTGGTGCCCCGTGGTCCAATTTTGGTGTTGGTGGTTCATTTTCGGCCATATGTGCAATTTTCGTGCGAAAATATGACTTTTGGTTTTTGGTGTCCCATGATTCCTGGTGCATTCTAATGCATAAAAAACCATAATGCTTTGAGAACTTTTCTGTTTTGAGGTCCGAGGTGCCTCGTGCCCCAATATTGGTGCTCGTGTTGCATTTTCGGCCCATTGTGCAATTTTTGTGTGAAAATAAGACTTTTGGGTTTTGGTGCCCCGTGATCCCTGGTGCATTCTTATGCAGAAAAAAATAATGCTCGGAACACTTTTTAGTTTTGAGATTCGTGGAGCCCCGCGGTCCAATTTTGGTGCGGGTGGTGCATTTTCGGCCATTTGTGCAATTTTCGTGCAAAAATAAGACTTTTGTGTTTTGGTGCCCCGTGATCCCTGGCGCATGCTTTTCCATAAAAACCCATAATGCTTGGAGCACTTTTTAGGTTTGAGGTCTGTGGTGCCCTGTGGTCCAATTTTGGTGCCAGTGGTTCATTTTTTGACATTTGTGAAATTTTTGTGCAAAAATAAGACTTTTGGGTTTTGGTGTCCCATGATCCCTGGAGCATTCTAATGCATAAAAACCATAATGCTCAGAGAACTTTAAAATTTTGAGGACCGAGGTGTGCCGTGGTCCAATTTTGGTGCCAGTGGTGAATATTCGGCCCATTGTGCAATTTTCGTGCGAAAATAAGACTTTTGGGTTTTGGTGCCCCGTGATCCCTGGTGCATTCTTATGCAAAAAAAATCATAATGCTCTGAACACTTTTCAGTTTTGAGGTTTGTGGTGCCCCGTGGTCCAATTTTGGTGTCGGTGGTACATTTTCGGCCATATGTGCAATTTTCGTGCGAAAATAAGACTTTTGGGTTTTGGTGTCCCGTGATTCTTAGTGCATTCTAATGCACAAAAAACCATAATGCTTAGAGATCTTTTAGGTTTTGAGGTCCGAGGTGCCTCGTGGCACAATTTTGGTGCCCGTGGTGCATTTTCGACCCATTGTGCAATTTTTGTGCGAAAATAAGACTTTTGGGTTTTGCTGCCCCGTGATCCCTGGTGCATTCTTATGCAAAAAAAACCATAATGCTCAGAACACTTTTCAGTTTTGAGCTTTGTGGTGCCCCGTGGTCCAATTTTGGTGTTGGTGGTTCATTTTCGGCCATATGTGCAATTTTCGTGCGAAAATATGACTTTTGGTTTTTGGTGTCCCATGATTCCTGGTGCATTCTAATGCATAAAAAACCATAACGCTTTGAGAACTTTTCTGTTTTGAGGTCCGAGGTGCCTCGTGCCCCAATATTGGTGCTCGTGTTGCATTTTCGGCCCATTGTGCAATTTTTGTGTCAAAATAAGACTTTTGGGTTTTGGTGCCCCGTGATCCTTGGTGCATTCTTATGCAGAAAAAAATAATGCTCGGAACACTTTTTAGTTTTGAGATTCGTGGAGCCCCGCGGTCCAATTTTGGTGCGGGTGGTGCATTTTCGGCCATTTGTGCAATTTTCGTGCAAAAATAAGACTTTTGTGTTTTGGTGCCCCGTGATCCCTGGCGCATGCTTTTCCATAAAAACCCATAATGCTTGGAGCACTTTTTAGGTTTGAGGTCTGTGGTGCCCTGTGGTCCAATTTTGGTGCCAGTGGTTCATTTTTTGACATTTGTGAAATTTTTGTGCAAAAATAAGACTTTTGGGTTTTGGTGTCCCATGATCCCTGGAGCATTCTAATGCATAAAAACCATAATGCTCAGAGAACTTTAAAATTTTGAGGACCGAGGTGTGCCGTGGTCCAATTTTGGTGCCAGTGGTGAATATTCGGCCCATTGTGCAATTTTCGTGCGAAAATAAGACTTTTGGGTTTTGGTGCCCCGTGATCCCTGGTGCATTCTTATGCAAAAAAAATCATAATGCTCTGAACACTTTTCAGTTTTGAGGTTTGTGGTGCCCCGTGGTCCAATTTTGGTGTCGGTGGTACATTTTCGGCCATATGTGCAATTTTCGTGCGAAAATAAGACTTTTGGGTTTTGGTGTCCCGTGATTCTTAGTGCATTCTAATGCATAAAAAACCATAATGCTTAGAGATCTTTTAGGTTTTGAGGTCCGAGGTGCCTCGTGGCACAATTTTGGTGCCCGTGGTGCATTTTCGACCCATTGTGCAATTTTTGTGCGAAAATAAGACTTTTGGGTTTTGCTGCCCCGTGATCCCTGGTGCATTCTTATGCAAAAAAAAACCATAATGCTCAGAACACTTTTCAGTTTTGAGCTTTGTGGTGCCCCGTGGTCCAATTTTGGTGTTGGTGGTTCATTTTCGGCCATATGTGCAATTTTCGTGCGAAAATATGACTTTTGGTTTTTGGTGCCCCGTGATCCCTAGTGCGTTCTTATGCAAAAAAACCATAATGCTTAGAGAACTTTTAAGTTTTGAGGTCTGAGGTGCCTCGTGGCCCAATTTTGGGGCCCGTGGTGCATTTTCGGCCCATTGTGCAATTTTTGTGTGAAAATAAGACTTTTGGGTTTTGGTGCCCCGTGATCCCTGGTGCATTCTTATGCAGAAAAAAATAATGCTCGGAACACTTTTTAGTTTTGAGATTCGTGGAGCCCCGCGGTCCAATTTTGGTGCGGGTGGTGCATTTTCGGCCATTTGTGCAATTTTCGTGCAAAAATAAGACTTTTGTGTTTTGGTGCCCCGTGATCCCTGGCGCATGCTTTTCCATAAAAACCCATAATGCTTGGAGCACTTTTTAGGTTTGAGGTCTGTGGTGCCCTGTGGTCCAATTTTGGTGCCAGTGGTTCATTTTTTGACATTTGTGAAATTTTTGTGCAAAAATAAGACTTTTGGGTTTTGGTGTCCCATGATCCCTGGAGCATTCTAATGCATAAAAACCATAATGCTCAGAGAACTTTAAAATTTTGAGGACCGAGGTGTGCCGTGGTCCAATTTTGGTGCCAGTGGTGAATATTCGGCCCATTGTGCAATTTTCGTGCGAAAATAAGACTTTTGGGTTTTGGTGCCCCGTGATCCCTGGTGCATTCTTATGCAAAAAAAATCATAATGCTCTGAACACTTTTCAGTTTTGAGGTTTGTGGTGCCCCGTGGTCCAATTTTGGTGTCGGTGGTTCATTTTCGGCCATATGTGCAATTTTCGTGCGAAAATAAGAATCTTGTGCTTTGGTGCCCCGTGATCCCTGGTGTATTATTATCCATAAAAAACCGTAATGCTTGGAGTACTTTTCAGTTTTGAGGTCTGTGGTGCCCCGTGTTCCAATTTTTGTGTCGGGGTTGCATTTTTGGTGATTTGTGCAATTTTCGTGCGAAAATAAGACTTTTGGGTTTTGGTGCCCCGTGATCCTTGCTGCATTCTTATCCAGAAAAAACCATAATGCTCGAAAACACTTTTCAGTTTTGAGGTTCGTGGTGCCCCGTGATCCCTGGTGCATTCTTATGCAGAAAAAACCATAATGCTTAGAGAACTTTTCTGTTTTGAGGTCTGAGGTGCCTCGTGACCCAATTTTCGTGCCCGTGGTGCATTTTAGGCCCATTGTGCAGTTTTCGTGCGAAAATAAGACTTTTGGGTTTTGGTGCCCCGTGATCCCTGGTGCATTCTTATGCAGAAAAAACCATAATTCTTGGAACACTTTTCAGTTTTGAGGTTTGTGGTGCCCCGTGGTCCAATTTTGGTGTCGGTGGTTCATTTTCGGCCACATGTGCAATTTTCATGCGAAAATAAGACTTTTGGGATTTGGTGTCCCGTGATTCCTGGTGCATTCTAATGCATAAAAAACCATAATGCTTAGAGAACTTTTCTGTTTTGAGGTCCGAGGTGCCTCGTGACTCAATTTTGGTGGATGTGGTGCATTTTCGGCCCATTGTGCAATTTTTGTGTGAAAATAAGACTTTTGGGTTTTGGTGCCCCATGATCCCTAGTGCGTTCTTATGCAGAAAAAACCATAATGCTTAGAGAACTTTTAAGTTTTGAGGTCTGAGGTGCCTCGTGGCCCAATTTTGGTGCCCGTGGTGCATTTTCGGCCCATTGTGCAATTTTTGTGTGAAAATAAGACTTTTGGGTTTTGGTGCCCCGTGATCCCTGGTGCATTCTTATGCAGAAAAAAATAATGCTCGGAACACTTTTTAGTTTTGAGATTCGTGGAGCCCCGCGGTCCAATTTTGGTGCGGGTGGTGCATTTTCGGCCATTTGTGCAATTTTCGTGCAAAAATAAGACTTTTGTGTTTTGGTGCCCCGTGATCCCTGGCGCATGCTTTTCCATAAAAACCCATAATGCTTGGAGCACTTTTTAGGTTTGAGGTCTGTGGTGCCCTGCGGTCCAATTTTGGTGCCAGTGGTTCATTTTTTGACATTTGTGAAATTTTTGTGCAAAAATAAGACTTTTGGGTTTTGGTGTCCCATGATCCCTGGAGCATTCTAATGCATAAAAACCATAATGCTCAGAGAACTTTAAAATTTTGAGGACCGAGGTGTGCCGTGGTCCAATTTTGGTGCCAGTGGTGAATATTCGGCCCATTGTGCAATTTTCGTGCGAAAATAAGACTTTTGGGTTTTGGTGCCCCGTGATCCCTGGTGCATTCTTATGCAAAAAAAATCATAATGCTCTGAACACTTTTCAGTTTTGAGGTTTGTGGTGCCCCGTGGTCCAATTTTGGTGTCGGTGGTACATTTTCGGCCATATGTGCAATTTTCGTGCGAAAATAAGACTTTTGGGTTTTGGTGTCCCGTGATTCTTGGTGCATTCTAATGCATAAAAAACCATAATGCTTAGAGATCTTTTAGGTTTTGAGGTCCGAGGTGCCTCGTGGCACAATTTTGGTGCCCGTGGTGCATTTTCGACCCATTGTGCAATTTTTGTGCGAAAATAAGACTTTTGGGTTTTGCTGCCCCGTGATCCCTGGTGCATTCTTTTGCAAAAAAAACCATAATGCTCAGAACACTTTTCAGTTTTGAGCTTTGTGGTGCCCCGTGGTCCAATTTTGGTGTTGGTGGTTCATTTTCGGCCATATGTGCAATTTTCGTGCGAAAATATGACGTTTGGTTTTTGGTGTCCCATGATTCCTGGTGCATTCTAATGCATAAAAAACCATAATGCTTTGAGAACTTTTCTGTTTTGAGGTCCGAGGTGCCTCGTGCCCCAATATTGGTGCTCGTGTTGCATTTTCGGCCCATTGTGCAATTTTTGTGTCAAAATAAGACTTTTGGATTTTGGTGCCCCGTGATCCCTGGTGCATTCTTATGCAGAAAAAAATAATGCTCAGAACACTTTTTAGTTTTGAGATTCGTGGAGCCCCGCGGTCCAATTTTGGTGCGGGTGGTGCATTTTCGGCCATTTGTGCAATTTTCGTGCAAAAATAAGACTTTTGTGTTTTGGTGCCCCGTTATCCCTGGCGCATGCTTTTCCATAAAAACCCATAATGCTTGGAGCACTTTTTAGGTTTGAGGTCTGTGGTGCCCTGTGGTCCAATTTTGGTGCCAGTGGTTCATTTTTTGACATTTGTGAAATTTTTGTGCAAAAATAAGACTTTTGGGTTTTGGTGTCCCATGATCCCTGGAGCATTCTAATGCATAAAAACCATAATGCTCAGAGAACTTTAAAATTTTGAGGACCGAGGTGTGCCGTGGTCCAATTTTGGTGCCAGTGGTGAATATTCGGCCCATTGTGCAATTTTCGTGCGAAAATAAGACTTTTGGGTTTTGGTGCCCCGTGATCCCTGGTGCATTCTTATGCAAAAAAAATCATAATGCTCTGAACACTTTTCAGTTTTGAGGTTTTTGGTGCCCCGTGGTCCAATTTTGGTGTCGGTGGTACATTTTCGGCCATATGTGCAATTTTCGTGCGAAAATAAGACTTTTGGGTTTTGGTGTCCCCTGATTCTTGGTGCATTCTAATGCATAAAAAACCATAATGCTTAGAGATCTTTTAGGTTTTGAGGTCCGAGGTGCCTCGTGGCACAATTTTGGTGCCCGTGGTGCATTTTCGACCCATTGTGCAATTTTTGTGCGAAAATAAGACTTTTGGGTTTTGCTGCCCCGTGATCCCTAGTGCATTCTTATGCAAAAAAAACCATAATGCTCAGAACACTTTTCAGTTTTGAGCTTTGTGGTGCCCCGTGGTCCAATTTTGGTGTTGGTGGTTCATTTTCGGCCATATGTGCAATTTTCGTGCGAAAATATGACTTTTGGTTTTTGGTGTCCCATGATTCCTGGTGCATTCTAATGCATAAAAAACCATAATGCTTTGAGAACTTTTCTGTTTTGAGGTCCGAGGTGCCTCGTGCCCCAATATTGGTGCTCGTGTTGCATTTTCGGCCCATTGTGCAATTTTTGTGTGAAAATAAGACTTTTGGGTTTTGGTGCCCCGTGATCCCTGGTGCATTCTTATGCAGAAAAAAATAATGCTCGGAACACTTTTTAGTTTTGAGATTCGTGGAGCCCCGCGGTCCAATTTTGGTGCGGGTGGTGCATTTTCGGCCATTTGTGCAATTTTCGTGCAAAAATAAGACTTTTGTGTTTTGGTGCCCCGTGATCCCTGGCGCATGCTTTTCCATAAAAACCCATAATGCTTGGAGCACTTTTTAGGTTTGAGGTCTGTGGTGCCCTGTGGTCCAATTTTGGTGCCAGTGGTTCATTTTTTGACATTTGTGAAATTTTTGTGCAAAAATAAGACTTTTGGGTTTTGGTGTCCCATGATCCCTGGAGCATTCTAATGCATAAAAACCATAATGCTCAGAGAACTTTAAAATTTTGAGGACCGAGGTGTGCCGTGGTCCAATTTTGGTGCCAGTGGTGAATATTCGGCCCATTGTGCAATTTTCGTGCGAAAATAAGACTTTTGGGTTTTGGTGCCCCGTGATCCCTGGTGCATTCTTATGCAAAAAAAATCATAATGCTCTGAACACTTTTCAGTTTTGAGGTTTGTGGTGCCCTGTGGTCCAATTTTGGTGTCGGTGGTACATTTTCGGCCATATGTACAATTTTCGTGCGAAAATAAGACTTTTGGGTTTTGGTGTCCCGTGATTCTTAGTGCATTCTAATGCATAAAAAACCATAATGCTTAGAGATCTTTTAGGTTTTGAGGTCCGAGGTGCCTCGTGGCACAATTTTGGTGCCCGTGGTGCATTTTCGACCCATTGTGCAATTTTTGTGCGAAAATAAGACTTTTGGGTTTTGCTGCCCCGTGATCCCTGGTGCATTCTTATGCAAAAAAAACCATAATGCTCAGAACACTTTTCAGTTTTGAGCTTTGTGGTGCCCCGTGGTCCAATTTTGGTGTTGGTGGTTCATTTTCGGCCATATGTGCAATTTTCGTGCGAAAATATGACTTTTGGTTTTTGGTGTCCCATGATTCCTGGTGCATTCTAATGCATAAAAAACCATAACGCTTTGAGAACTTTTCTATTTTGAGGTCCGAGGTGCCTCGTGCCCCAATATTGGTGCTCGTGTTGCATTTTCGGCCCATTGTGCAATTTTTGTGTGAAAATAAGACTTTTGGGTTTTGGTGCCCCGTGATCCCTGGTGCATTCTTATGCACAAAAAAATAATGCTCGGAACACTTTTTAGTTTTGAGATTCGTGGAGCCCCGCGGTCCAATTTTGGTGCGGGTGGTGCATTTTCGGCCATTTGTGCAATTTTCGTGCAAAAATAAGACTTTTGTGTTTTGGTGCCCCGTGATCCCTGGCGCATGCTTTTCCATAAAAACCCATAATGCTTGGAGCACTTTTTAGGTTTGAGGTCTGTGGTGCCCTGTGGTCCAATTTTGGTGCCAGTGGTTCATTTTTTGACATTTGTGAAATTTTTGTGCAAAAATAAGACTTTTGGGTTTTGGTGTCCCATGATCCCTGGAGCATTCTAATGCATAAAAACCATAATGCTCAGAGAACTTTAAAATTTTGAGGACCGAGGTGTGCCGTGGTCCAATTTTGGTGCCAGTGGTGAATATTCGGCCCATTGTGCAATTTTCGTGCGAAAATAAGACTTTTGGGTTTTGGTGCCCCGTGATCCCTGGTGCATTCTTATGCAAAAAAAATCATAATGCTCTGAACACTTTTCAGTTTTGAGGTTTGTGGTGCCCCGTGGTCCAATTTTGGTGTCGGTGGTACATTTTCGGCCATATGTACAATTTTCGTGCGAAAATAAGACTTTTGGGTTTTGGTGTCCCGTGATTCTTAGTGCATTCTAATGCATAAAAAACCATAATGCTTAGAGATCTTTTAGGTTTTGAGGTCCGAGGTGCCTCGTGGCACAATTTTGGTGCCCGTGGTGCATTTTCGACCCATTGTGCAATTTTTGTGCGAAAATAAGACTTTTGGGTTTTGCTGCCCCGTGATCCCTGGTGCATTCTTATGCAAAAAAAACCATAATGCTCAGAACACTTTTCAGTTTTGAGCTTTGTGGTGCCCCGTGGTCCAATTTTGGTGTTGGTGGTTCATTTTCGGCCATATGTGCAATTTTCGTGCGAAAATATGACTTTTGGTTTTTGGTGTCCCATGATTCCTGGTGCATTCTAATGCATAAAAAACCATAACGCTTTGAGAACTTTTCTATTTTGAGGTCCGAGGTGCCTCGTGCCCCAATATTGGTGCTCGTGTTGCATTTTCGGCCCATTGTGCAATTTTTGTGTGAAAATAAGACTTTTGGGTTTTGGTGCCCCGTGATCCCTGGTGCATTCTTATGCACAAAAAAATAATGCTCGGAACACTTTTTAGTTTTGAGATTCGTGGAGCCCCGCGGTCCAATTTTGGTGCGGGTGGTGCATTTTCGGCCATTTGTGCAATTTTCGTGCAAAAATAAGACTTTTGTGTTTTGGTGCCCCGTGATCCCTGGCGCATGCTTTTCCATAAAAACCCATAATGCTTGGAGCACTTTTTAGGTTTGAGGTCTGTGGTGCCCTGTGGTCCAATTTTGGTGCCAGTGGTTCATTTTTTGACATTTGTGAAATTTTTGTGCAAAAATAAGACTTTTGGGTTTTGGTGTCCCATGATCCCTGGAGCATTCTAATGCATAAAAACCATAATGCTCAGAGAACTTTAAAATTTTGAGGACCGAGGTGTGCCGTGGTCCAATTTTGGTGCCAGTGGTGAATATTCGGCCCATTGTGCAATTTTCGTGCGAAAATAAGACTTTTGGGTTTTGGTGCCCCGTGATCCCTGGTGCATTCTTATGCAAAAAAAATCATAATGCTCTGAACACTTTTCAGTTTTGAGGTTTGTGGTGCCCCGTGGTCCAATTTTGGTGTCGGTGGTACATTTTCGGCCATATGTGCAATTTTCGTGCGAAAATAAGACTTTTGGGTTTTGGTGTCCCGTGATTCTTAGTGCATTCTAATGCACAAAAAACCATAATGCTTAGAGATCTTTTAGGTTTTGAGGTCCGAGGTGCCTCGTGGCACAATTTTGGTGCCCGTGGTGCATTTTCGACCCATTGTGCAATTTTTGTGCGAAAATAAGACTTTTGGGTTTTGCTGCCCCGTGATCCCTGGTGCATTCTTATGCAAAAAAAACCATAATGCTCAGAACACTTTTCAGTTTTGAGCTTTGTGGTGCCCCGTGGTCCAATTTTGGTGTTGGTGGTTCATTTTCGGCCATATGTGCAATTTTCGTGCGAAAATATGACTTTTGGTTTTTGGTGTCCCATGATTCCTGGTGCATTCTAATGCATAAAAAACCATAACGCTTTGAGAACTTTTCTGTTTTGAGGTCCGAGGTGCCTCGTGCCCCAATATTGGTGCTCGTGTTGCATTTTCGGCCCATTGTGCAATTTTTGTGTCAAAATAAGACTTTTGGGTTTTGGTGCCCCGTGATCCCTGGTGCATTCTTATGCAGAAAAAAATAATGCTCGGAACACTTTTTAGTTTTGAGATTCGTGGAGCCCCGCGGTCCAATTTTGGTGCGGGTGGTGCATTTTCGGCCATTTGTGCAATTTTCGTGCAAAAATAAGACTTTTGTGTTTTGGTGCCCCGTGATCCCTGGCGCATGCTTTTCCATAAAAACCCATAATGCTTGGAGCACTTTTTAGGTTTGAGGTCTGTGGTGCCCTGTGGTCCAATTTTGGTGCCAGTGGTTCATTTTTTGACATTTGTGAAATTTTTGTGCAAAAATAAGACTTTTGGGTTTTGGTGTCCCATGATCCCTGGAGCATTCTAATGCATAAAAACCATAATGCTCAGAGAACTTTAAAATTTTGAGGACCGAGGTGTGCCGTGGTCCAATTTTGGTGCCAGTGGTGAATATTCGGCCCATTGTGCAATTTTCGTGCGAAAATAAGACTTTTGGGTTTTGGTGCCCCGTGATCCCTGGTGCATTCTTATGCAAAAAAAATCATAATGCTCTGAACACTTTTCAGTTTTGAGGTTTGTGGTGCCCCGTGGTCCAATTTTGGTGTCGGTGGTACATTTTCGGCCATATGTGCAATTTTCGTGCGAAAATAAGACTTTTGGGTTTTGGTGTCCCGTGATTCTTAGTGCATTCTAATGCACAAAAAACCATAATGCTTAGAGATCTTTTAGGTTTTGAGGTCCGAGGTGCCTCGTGGCACAATTTTGGTGCCCGTGGTGCATTTTCGACCCATTGTGCAATTTTTGTGCGAAAATAAGACTTTTGGGTTTTGCTGCCCCGTGATCCCTGGTGCATTCTTATGCAAAAAAAACCATAATGCTCAGAACACTTTTCAGTTTTGAGCTTTGTGGTGCCCCGTGGTCCAATTTTGGTGTTGGTGGTTCATTTTCGGCCATATGTGCAATTTTCGTGCGAAAATATGACTTTTGGTTTTTGGTGTCCCATGATTCCTGGTGCATTCTAATGCATAAAAAACCATAACGCTTTGAGAACTTTTCTGTTTTGAGGTCCGAGGTGCCTCGTGCCCCAATATTGGTGCTCGTGTTGCATTTTCGGCCCATTGTGCAATTTTTGTGTGAAAATAAGACTTTTGGGTTTTGGTGCCCCGTGATCCCTGGTGCATTCTTATGCAGAAAAAAATAATGCTCGGAACACTTTTTAGTTTTGAGATTCGTGGAGCCCCGCGGTCCAATTTTGGTGCGGGTGGTGCATTTTCGGCCATTTGTGCAATTTTCGTGCAAAAATAAGACTTTTGTGTTTTGGTGCCCCGTGATCCCTGGCGCATGCTTTTCCATAAAAACCCATAATGCTTGGAGCACTTTTTAGGTTTGAGGTCTGTGGTGCCCTGTGGTCCAATTTTGGTGCCAGTGGTTCATTTTTTGACATTTGTGAAATTTTTGTGCAAAAATAAGACTTTTGGGTTTTGGTGTCCCATGATCCCTGGAGCATTCTAATGCATAAAAACCATAATGCTCAGAGAACTTTAAAATTTTGAGGACCGAGGTGTGCCGTGGTCCAATTTTGGTGCCAGTGGTGAATATTCGGCCCATTGTGCAATTTTCGTGCGAAAATAAGACTTTTGGGTTTTGGTGCCCCGTGATCCCTGGTGCATTCTTATGCAAAAAAAATCATAATGCTCTGAACACTTTTCAGTTTTGAGGTTTGTGGTGCCCCGTGGTCCAATTTTGGTGTCGGTGGTACATTTTCGGCCATATGTGCAATTTTCGTGCGAAAATAAGACTTTTGGGTTTTGGTGTCCCGTGATTCTTAGTGCATTCTAATGCACAAAAAACCATAATGCTTAGAGATCTTTTAGGTTTTGAGGTCCGAGGTGCCTCGTGGCACAATTTTGGTGCCCGTGGTGCATTTTCGACCCATTGTGCAATTTTTGTGCGAAAATAAGACTTTTGGGTTTTGCTGCCCCGTGATCCCTGGTGCATTCTTATGCAAAAAAAACCATAATGCTCAGAACACTTTTCAGTTTTGAGCTTTGTGGTGCCCCGTGGTCCAATTTTGGTGTTGGTGGTTCATTTTCGGCCATATGTGCAATTTTCGTGCGAAAATATGACTTTTGGTTTTTGGTGTCCCATGATTCCTGGTGCATTCTAATGCATAAAAAACCATAACGCTTTGAGAACTTTTCTGTTTTGAGGTCCGAGGTGCCTCGTGCCCCAATATTGGTGCTCGTGTTGCATTTTCGGCCCATTGTGCAATTTTTGTGTCAAAATAAGACTTTTGGGTTTTGGTGCCCCGTGATCCCTGGTGCATTCTTATGCAGAAAAAAATAATGCTCGGAACACTTTTTAGTTTTGAGATTCGTGGAGCCCCGCGGTCCAATTTTGGTGCGGGTGGTGCATTTTCGGCCATTTGTGCAATTTTCGTGCAAAAATAAGACTTTTGTGTTTTGGTGCCCCGTGATCCCTGGCGCATGCTTTTCCATAAAAACCCATAATGCTTGGAGCACTTTTTAGGTTTGAGGTCTGTGGTGCCCTGTGGTCCAATTTTGGTGCCAGTGGTTCATTTTTTGACATTTGTGAAATTTTTGTGCAAAAATAAGACTTTTGGGTTTTGGTGTCCCATGATCCCTGGAGCATTCTAATGCATAAAAACCATAATGCTCAGAGAACTTTAAAATTTTGAGGACCGAGGTGTGCCGTGGTCCAATTTTGGTGCCAGTGGTGAATATTCGGCCCATTGTGCAATTTTCGTGCGAAAATAAGACTTTTGGGTTTTGGTGCCCCGTGATCCCTGGTGCATTCTTATGCAAAAAAAATCATAATGCTCTGAACACTTTTCAGTTTTGAGGTTTGTGGTGCCCCGTGGTCCAATTTTGGTGTCGGTGGTACATTTTCGGCCATATGTGCAATTTTCGTGCGAAAATAAGACTTTTGGGTTTTGGTGTCCCGTGATTCTTAGTGCATTCTAATGCACAAAAAACCATAATGCTTAGAGATCTTTTAGGTTTTGAGGTCCGAGGTGCCTCGTGGCACAATTTTGGTGCCCGTGGTGCATTTTCGACCCATTGTGCAATTTTTGTGCGAAAATAAGACTTTTGGGTTTTGCTGCCCCGTGATCCCTGGTGCATTCTTATGCAAAAAAAACCATAATGCTCAGAACACTTTTCAGTTTTGAGCTTTGTGGTGCCCCGTGGTCCAATTTTGGTGTTGGTGGTTCATTTTCGGCCATATGTGCAATTTTCGTGCGAAAATATGACTTTTGGTTTTTGGTGTCCCATGATTCCTGGTGCATTCTAATGCATAAAAAACCATAACGCTTTGAGAACTTTTCTGTTTTGAGGTCCGAGGTGCCTCGTGCCCCAATATTGGTGCTCGTGTTGCATTTTCGGCCCATTGTGCAATTTTTGTGTGAAAATAAGACTTTTGGGTTTTGGTGCCCCGTGATCCCTGGTGCATTCTTATGCAGAAAAAAATAATGCTCGGAACACTTTTTAGTTTTGAGATTCGTGGAGCCCCGCGGTCCAATTTTGGTGCGGGTGGTGCATTTTCGGCCATTTGTGCAATTTTCGTGCAAAAATAAGACTTTTGTGTTTTGGTGCCCCGTGATCCCTGGCGCATGCTTTTCCATAAAAACCCATAATGCTTGGAGCACTTTTTAGGTTTGAGGTCTGTGGTGCCCTGTGGTCCAATTTTGGTGCCAGTGGTTCATTTTTTGACATTTGTGAAATTTTTGTGCAAAAATAAGACTTTTGGGTTTTGGTGTCCCATGATCCCTGGAGCATTCTAATGCATAAAAACCATAATGCTCAGAGAACTTTAAAATTTTGAGGACCGAGGTGTGCCGTGGTCCAATTTTGGTGCCAGTGGTGAATATTCGGCCCATTGTGCAATTTTCGTGCGAAAATAAGACTTTTGGGTTTTGGTGCCCCGTGATCCCTGGTGCATTCTTATGCAAAAAAAATCACTCTGACTTGTACTGATTTTGTTCCCTGATACAGCCAGTGACTTTGGCTATAGATTCAGTAGACAAAATCACTTCTCGTCCAAGCATAGTGGACACGAGTTCCCTTAAGTTCTGGAATCTTGCATTCCTCCAGAACATTCTGATCAGTTCTGGAAACATCTTCTGGTTTTCGTTGAAGTATTCTCTGATTTCGCATTTTAGAAGACTTTCATCGAGATTTAGACCCAACTTTTCTAGTTTTCCAATGTTGAAGAAGTGCTCAACGTGAACAGTGGCAGCACCTTGAGACACTATAGTGGTTTCAGGGTAGTATGAACATCAAGTTTGTAGTTGCTTGAGTTAGCAGAGTTCGTCATGATGATAAAGGTTTGATTTTTAGGTTTTGCATATAGTGTTTAGGTTTTCTGAGAGAGAAAGAAGGAGAATGCTGGAGGTAGAAGATAATTTCGGAGAAAGGAAATTTGGTAAAGTAATTTTCTGAGTGAATTTGTCAGTTTAAGTATAGGCTCTGTTTGGAGAACACGAAACAATTTTGGGCTTTTGTGAATATTTGAAATGGAGGTTATGCCATAAGACCCGCCATGATGAGACATGTTGAGGATATGGGTAACTGTGTACGGTTATTAACAACTAGGTGACTCAGCATAGGGCGTTAATTTGCAATTACACAAAATGAAACCGTTTTGGCTATTAGAACAATGTTAATTAGAAGGAAAAAAAAATATCGTCCAGTCATTGGACTTAAGTGTAGCATATGTAGTGCACATGCATGTCAAAGTTACCTTTGGACACATGTCCATTAGATGCTGTTTGTCACATTGGACGCTACATATGGATTTTAATCATTCTTTTACAAGACTCATGCAAAGTCTATTCCTCAGAAGGACTAGCTTGTCTTCAGTAAGGGGTTTTGTAAATATATCAGCTAGCTGATTATCTGTGGTTACAAAATGTAATTCCACAGTACCCTTCTAAACATGATCTCTTATAAAGTGATGTTTAATTTCTATATGTTTTGCCCTTGAATGCAATATTGGGTTTTTAGAAAGATCAATTGCAACTTTGCTATCATAGAAGATAGGAATGTTACTCTCATATATGTTGTAGTCCTCAAGTTGATGTTTGATCCATAGGATTTGAGAGCAGCACTTTGCAGCTGAAATATACTCTGCTTCAGCGGTGGAAAGTGCAATTGTTCCTTGCTTCTTGCATATCCAGGAGACTAAGTTTCCACCAATGAAGTGACATCCTCCACTAGTGCTTTTTCTTTCAATTCTGCCTCCAGAATAGTCAGCATCACAATATCCAACTAATCTGAAATCCTTCTGCCTTTTGAAATGTAGACCAAGATTAGTTGTTCCAACAAGATATCGAAAGATTCTTTTAACAGCAGTTAAGTGAACTTCCCTTGGGTCAAATTGGAATCTGCCACATAAGCATACGTTGAACATGATGTCAGGTTTGGACGTTGTGAGGTATAGGAGTGATCCTATCATTCCTCTGTATAGGGTGTTGTCCACCTTCTTTGAACCATCATCCAGTCCAAGTATTGTTGTTGGGTGCATAGGAGTTTTCATTGGCTTTGCATCATCCATTTTGAACTTCTTGAGAAGCTCCTTCACATACTTGGTCTGATGTATGTATATGCCTTTATCAGTTTGCTTGATTTGCAATCCAAGGAAGAATTTTAGTTCTCCCATCATGCTCATCTCGAATTCTGTTTGCATTAACTTAGCAAATTCTTCACAAAGAGATTCGTTAGTAGCACCAAATATGATATCATCAACATATACTTGAGCAATAATGAAAATAGAAGAATAATCTTTGCGAAATAGTGTAGTGTCTACTTTTCCTCTTAAGAAACCATTTTCTAAAAGAAATGAGCTGAGTTTTTCATACCAAGCTCTCGGTGCTTGTTTTAGTCCATATAATGCTTTGTTAAGTTTGAAAACATGATTAGGAAAAGCATCACTCTCAAACCTTGGGGTTGCTCCACATAGACTTCTTCTTTTATCAGTCCATTGAGGAACGCACTTTTTACGTCCATTTGATATAGCTTCATATTGCTATGAGCTGCAAATGATAGTAAAATGCGAATTGCCTCTAGACGTGCAACAGGTGCATAAGTTTCAGTATAATCTATACCTTCTTGTTATGAGTAACCTTTGGCTACCATTCTGGCTTTGTTTCTCACAACATTACCTGTTTCCTCCAATTTGTTTCTGAACACCCATTTAGCTCCTACGACTTCTTTATTATTAGGGAGTTCTACAAGTTTCCAGACATCGTTCTTTTGAAACTGGTCAAGTTCATCTTGCATTGCTTTGACCCAGCTTTCATCTTCCAGAGCATCGTCCACAGTCTTAGGTTCTATCTGTGATATGAGTGTTGTGTGACCTTGTTGTTGAAGTGAAGATCTGGTTCTGACTCTATCCTTTGGATCACCAATGATTTGGTCTTCTAGATGATGCTTCTTCATTTGCCAGTTGCGTCCAGTTGGTTCCCTTTGTTCTTCTGTTGGACCATCCAGGGGAACATTAGACTCTTCAATTGTGACATCACTGTTGGACGTGTCTGATGATTTCCTTGTATCATCCAACCTAAGTTCTGCAAATGATTCATCTAGCTATGATATTTTCTTATCAGGCTTAGTGTCATTGAACTTCACATGGATAGCTTCTTCAACAACTAAGGTTCTAGAATTATAAACTCTATATGCCTTTGAAGTTTCAGAATATCCAAGCAATATTCCTTCATCACACTTAGAACCAAATTTCCCAAGTTATCGTTAGTGGTCAGAATGAAGCATTGACATCCAAATGGATGGAAGTAGGATATGTTGGGTCTTCTCCCTTTCCACGATTCATATGAAGTCTTTTTAAAGATTGGCCTAATATAGATTTTGTTCTGTAAATAATAGGCAATATTCACTGCTTCAGCCCAAAAGTGTTTTGGGTTTGAATTATCATTCAACATGGTTCTGGCCATCTCTTGGAGTGACCTGTTCTTCCTCTCAACAACACCATTCTGTTGTGGTGTTCTGGGTGTTGAGAAGTTGTGAAGGATACCATTTTCTTCACAGAACCTTTGAAAACTTTCATTTTCGAATTCTCCCCCATGATCACTTCGGATCGAAATAATGCATACTCCTTTTTCATTTTGAATTCTTTTGCAGAAGTTATAGAAGGCCTTAAAAGACTCATCTTTGTGAGATAGGAACATCACCCATGTCCATCTAGTATAGTCATCCACTACATTTAATTCGTACCTCTTACCACCTACAGAGGTTGTTCTTGTGGGTCCAAATAGGTCAATATGTAACAGCTCAAGAGGTCTAGAAGTGGAAACAATGTTTTTACTTTGAAAAGAATTTTTTACTTGTTTCCCTTTCTGACAGGCTTCACAAAGAAGATCATCTTTATATGACATACTTGGTAATCCTCTCACGAGGTTGTGCCTATTAAGCTTTGAGATTAATCTCAAGTTGGCATGCCCAAGTCTTTTATGCCATAGCCAATGATTTTCTTTAACTGAAACTAAGCATGAAACATTTTGACTTGATAGTTCCCCAAGTTTAATCTTGTAGAGATTACCTTGCCTCTTTACAGTAAAGAGAAGGGATCCATTAGAGTTCTTGACTATACATTCACCTTTGTTAAAGTTAATATCATATCCACTATCACATAATTGACTTATGCTAAGTAGATTATGCTTGAGACCTTTAACATAAAGAACATTATCAATATAGGGATAGGGTGGTATACCAATCTTACCCATGCCAGCTATCATCCCTTTCTGATTCCCTCCAAAATTGATTGTCCCACCAGTCTTGGGTTGGAGGCTTTGGAACATACACCTTTCTCCTATCATGTGATGCGAGCACCCACTGTCCATGTACCATGACTGGAGTTTCTTTCCTGCTGTTAAGCATGTCTGCAACAGAAACAATTTTATCCTTAGGTACCCAGATTGACTTGGGTCCTTTCTTGTTAGTTTGAAAGGCACTGGACGCTCCCCTCTTAGGCAGGTGTCTGCATTTGGACGTTATATGTCCAGGTTTCCCACAGAAGTAACACACATCTGCATCTTCGTCATTAATATATTTCTTTCGCTTATATCCATGCCCTGACCTGTCATTTGGTCTCCTACAACCTTCATATTTTAAAAGCATCTTACGGTTGTCAGATCCCTTGACAAAGTTGGACAGATCCTTCTTTAGGCTGTCAATCTCTTCATGAAGTTTTACAACATCATGTGGTTGACCTCTTAAGGAAGTATCTGCATCAACTTTCAGAAGCTTCTCAACTAGCCTTTTGTTTTCTGCTTTTAGAGTTCGAATCTCTATGGAAAGATTCATTTCTCTAGTCCTTGAATCCTCATAGGATTTATAGGCTCGAGCAGTATCTTTCCAGAGAGTTCGTCTATCCTCATTTAAGGCTACATGTTCTTTTGAGAGCTCTGTTAACTTTTTCTGTAAATCTTTCTTTTCACTTTCAAGTTGTTTGAGACTATTTTCTAAAACTTCTTTTTCTTTTGAAAGTGACTTGGACGATTTTTTCAAGGTTTTGTAGGCCTTTGTCATAATAGAAGAGTTTGAAAGCAAATTATGATAAGCTTCTTGAAGTGAATTTAGAGCATTAAAGTTTACCTCATCTTCTTCTTCTGGTTCTGAAGAATCTGATGTAGTGTCTGCCATCAGACATATGTGTGCTTCCTCTTCCTCTTCATCGTCCGATGATGAGTCGTCATCCAGATTTTCCCATGTGGACATCAGAACCTTTTTGCCCTTCTTTTTGTTGAAGCTTTTCTTTTTCTTGTCCTTGCTCTCTTCAAGATCTGGGCATTCTTATTTGAAGTGTCTGGGCTTTTTGCATTCGTAGCATACGATTGGACTCTTCTCCTTCTTTTCTTTGAGACCTTTCTTGTTCGGGTTTCTCCATCTGGATCCACCTTTCTTCTTCCACATAGAGTGGATTCTCTTGGATATGAAGGATAACTCATCATCCTCGTCTGAGTCATCATCTTCTGATTGTTTGTCTGATGATGCTTCAGCTTGCATGGCTTTGGACGATGATGCTTTCTTTGGCTTCTGGACGCTGAGTGCCAGAGACTTGCTTTTCTTGTCATCACCATCTTGTTGCAGTTCCAGCTCATGCACCTGAAGGATTCCCACAAGCTCTTCTAAGGACATGTCATCCAGTCCTTTGGTTGCTCTCAAGGCTGTAACCTGTGGTCTCCATTGCTTAGGCAAACTCCTCAGAATTTTGTCAATATGTTCATAGTTATTGTAATCTTTACCATGTGCTCTAAGTTCATTTAGTATGGTTTGAAACCGTCCAAACATACTTTGTATGTCCTCGTTTCCTTCCATTCTAAACAATTCATATTGACGAGTAAGAAGGCTAAGTTTTTTACGTTTTACCTAGGTGGAACCCTCATACGTTAACGCAAGAGTGTCCCACATTTGTTTTGCGCTTTTGAAACTGTGCACTTTGTTGTATTCTTGTTCAGATAGTGCACACATGATGATATTTCTGGCTCTGGAGTTGAGATGAAATCTTTGTTTCTGCTCCTCCGTCCATCTAGCCTTTGGGATCTCATTGAGACTCTCATCAACTGGAATGTAGTCGCCTATCTCCACAATGTCCCACATATCAATATGACAGGATTCAAAGAATGCTATCATTCTTTGCTTCCAATAATCATATTTGACACCCTTGAAGAGTGGTGGTCTGTTCACAGCTTGTCCCTCATTTTCCATCTTTCTTAGAATCTGGTTTCCTCTATACTGCCAAGTACTCAACCCGAGAGGCCGAGCTCTGATGCCAACTGAAATGTAGAGATTCACACTAGAAGGGGGATTAAATAGTGTGAAAGTTATATTATTAAAAAAAAACTTTCGCAAAGATGGAGATAAAATATCTTAGGTTTCACAAGGGGCTTGTAAAACACAAGATCACAGGTATCGTCCAATAGTTAAAATGACAGTTTAGTGAAACTGCATTTTCTTGTTAATTGTCCAGGCGTAAATAAGAGATTTTCGTAAATAGGATATAAAGAACCTTGTGCGCAAAGTGTGAAGAAATAACTTATGAGAATAGCAAGTAAGCTTGAAAGCGATAGAGTAAAAACACTTGGTTTATACTGGTTCACTCAACCTGAGCTAGTCCAGTTCTCCTTCAAAAACTTTGAAGGGTTCCACTAATCAAGTTCTGATTACAAACAAGTATTATATACCCTGCCACTCCTGGCTACAAGTATTCTCTAGGCCACTTTTGGCACACCTTTAATTTCCCCTTGAGATTAAAGAACACCCAAGTATTCTTTGTCCCTAAGCCACTCCTGGCTTTCCAAACAGAAACTGTTTGAGTACAAGTGAAATAAACAGCTCTCACAGAGAGGATATTACAATAAAAACTCAATTACACATAATAACTTAGCAAAGCTAAGTAGATTCCTCTTTTCGAACAAGTGTAGGTCGTCCAATCGATTTGGCAGAGTTACAGCTCTTCTAAAAACTTGAAAAATTCTCTCTTCAAAACATGAGCTTGTTCCTGTATTTATAGGCAGCTTGGTGAAGATATCCGTTGTGGGATCTGTAACTTTGCCAATAACCATTCTCTCACAATCATATGACCATTGCTACGTGTCAGCTTTGGGTGGAGAGATGGAGGACACAACGGTACATGTAGTGCCTCCACTTCTTGTACGGTTTCTACAGATATAGGCTTTTCTGCCCCCTGTGGTACACTTTTCGGCCCATTGTGCAATTTTCGTGCGAAAATAAGACTTTTGGGTTTTGGTGCCCCGTGATCCCTGGTGCATTCTTATGCATAAAAAACCATAATGCTTAGAGCACTTTTAAGTTTTGAGGTCCCAGGTGCCCCTGTGGTCAAACTTTGGTACCCTCGGTGGATTTTCGTCCCATTGTGCAATTTTCGTGCGAAAATAAGACTTATGGGTCTTGGTGTCCCGTGATCCTTCATGCATTCTTATGCATAAAATACCATAACACTCGGAACACTTTTCAGTCTTGAGGTTCGTGGTGTCACATGGTCCGATTTTGGTGCCAGGGGTGCATTTTCGGGCTTTTGTGCAATTTTCGTGCGAAAATAAGACTTTTGGGTTTTGGTGCCCTGTGATCCCAAGTGCATTCTTATGCATAAAAAACCGTAATTCTTGGAGGAATTTTTAGTTTTGAGGTTCGTGGTGCCCCGTGGTCCAATTTTGGTGCCGGTAATGCATTTTCAGACATTTGTGCAATTTTCGTGCAAAAATAAGACTTTTGGGTTTTGGTGCCCTGTGATCCCTGGTGTATTCTAATGCGTAAAAAATCATAAAGCTCAGAGCACTTTTCAGTTTTGATTTCTGAGGTATCCCGTGGTCCAATTTTGGTGCCCTTGGTGCATTTTCGGCCAATCGTTCAATTTTTGTGCGAAAATAAGAATTTTTTTTATTTTGGTGCCCCGTGATCCCTGGTGCGTTCTTATGCGTAAAAAACCATAATGCTCATAGAACTTTTAAGTTTTGAGGTCCCAGGTGCCCCGTGGTCCAATTTTGGTACCCGTGGTGCATTTTCGTCCCATCGTACAATTTTCGTGCGAAAATAAGACTTCTTGGTTTTGGTACCCTTGATCCTTCGTGCATTCTTATGCTTAAAATACCATAATGATCGGAACACTTTTCAGCCTTGAGGTTCGTGGTGCCCCGTGGTCCCATTTTGTTGCCGGGGGTGCATTTTCGGCCTTTTGTGCAATTTTCGTGTGAAAATAAGACTTTTGGGTTTTGGTGCCCCGTGATCCCTGGTGCATTCTTATGCATAAAAAACCATAATTCTAGGAGCACTTTTCAGTTGTGAGATCTGAGGTGCCCCGTGGTGCATTTTCGGCCAATTGTTCAATTTTTGGGCGAAAATGATTTCTTTTTGGTTTTTGTGCCCCGTGAACCCTGGTGCATTCTTATGCATAGAAAACCATAATGCTCAGGGCACTTTTAAGTTTTGAGGTCCCAGGTGCCCCGTGGTCCAACTTTGGTACCCGCGGTGCATTTTCGTCCCATTGTGCAATTTTCGTGCAAAAATAAGACTTCTGGGTTTTGGTGCCCCGTGATCCTTCGTGCATTGTTATGCATAAAATACCACAATGCTCGGAACACTTTTCAGTCTTCAGGTTCGTGGTGCCCCGTGGTCCCATTTTGGTGCCAGGGGTGCATTTTCGGCCTTTTGTGCAATTGTCGTGCGAAAATAAGACTTTTGGGTTTTGGTGCCCCGTGATCCCTGGTGCATTCTTAAGCATAAAAAACCATAATGCTCAGAGCACTTTTAAGTTTTGAGGTCCCAGGTGCCCCGTGGTCAAACTTTGGTACCCTTGGTGGATTTTCATCACATTGTGCAATTTTCGTGCGAAAATAAGACTTATGGGTCTTGGTGCCCCGTGATCCTTCGTACATTCTTATGCATAAAATACCATAACACTCGGAACAGTTTTCAGTCTTGAGGTTCGTGGTGCCACGTGGTCCGATTTTGGTGCCAGGGGTGCATTTTCGGGCTTTTGTGCAATTTTCGTGCGAAAATAAGACTTTTGGGTTTTGGTGCCCCGTGATCCCAGGTGCATTCTTATGCATAAAAAACCGTAATTCATGGAGGAATTTTTAGTTTTGAGGTTCGTGGTGCCCCGTGGTCCAATTTAGGTGCCGGTAATGCATTTTCAGACATTTGTGCAATTTTCGTGCGAAAATAAGACTTTTGGGTATTGGTGCCCTGTGATCCCTGATGCATTCTTATGCATAAAAAATCATAAAGCTCGGAGCACTTTTCAATTTTGAATTCTGAGGTGCCCCGTGGTCCAATTTTGGTTCCCTTGGTGCATTTTCGGCCAATCGTTCAATTTTTGTGCGAAAATAAGAATTGTTTTATTTTGGTGCCCCGTGATCCCTGGTGCGTTCTTATGCGTAAAAAACCATAATGCTCATAGCACTTTTAAGTTTTGAGGTCCCAGGTGCCCGTGGTCCAATTTTGGTACCCGTGGTGCATTTTCGTCCCATTGTACAATTTTTGTGCGAAAATAAGACTTCTTGGTTTTGGTACCCCATGATCCTTCATGCATTCTTATGCACCATAATGATCGGAACACTTTTCAGCCTTGAGGTTCGTGGTGCCCCGTGGTCCCATTTTGATGCCGGGGGTGCATTTTCAGCCTTTTGTGCAATTTTCGTGCGAAAATAAGACTTTTGAGTTTTGGTACCCCGTGATCCCTGGTGCATTCTTATGCATAAAAAACCATAATTCTAGGAGCACTTTTCAGTTGTGAGATCTGAGGTGCCCCGTGGTGCATTTTCAGCCAATTGTTCAATTTTTGTGCGAAAATATTTTTTTTTTGGTTTTTGTGCCCCGTGAACCCTGGTGCATTCTTATGCATAAAAAACCATAATGCTTAGGGTACTTTTAAGTTTTGTGGTCCCAGGTGCCCCGTGGTCTAACTTTGGTACCCGCGGTGCATTTGCGTCCCATTGTGCAATTTTCGTGCAAAAATAAGACTTCTGGGTTTTGGTGCCCCGTGATCCTTCGTGCATTGTTATGCATAAAATACCATAATGCTCGGAACACTTTTCAGTCTTTAGGTTCGTGGTGCCCCGTGGTCCCATTTTGGTGCCAGGGGCGCATTTTCGGCCTTTTGTGAAATTTTCGTGCGAAAATAAGACTTTTGGGTTTTGGTGCCCCGTGATCCCTGGTGCATTCTTATGCATAAGAAACCATAATTCTAGGAGCACTTTTCAGTTGTGATATCTGAGGTGCCCCGTGGTGCATTTTCGGCCAATTGTTCAATTTTTGTGCGAAAATGATTTCTTTTTGGTTTTTGTGCCCCGTGAACCCTGGTGCATTTTTATGCATAAAAAACCATAATGCTCAGGGCACTTTTAAGTTTTGAGGTCCCAGGTGCCCCGTGGTCCAACTTTGGTACCCGCGGTGCATTTTCGTCCCATTGTGCAAGTTTCGTGCAAAAATAAGACTTCTGGGTTTTGGTGCCCTGTGATCCTTCGTGCATTGTTATGCATAAAATACCATAATGCTCGGAACAATTTTCAGTCTTCAGGTTCGTGGTGCCCCATGGTCCCATTTTGGTGCCAGGGGTGCATTTTCGGCCTTTTGTGCAATTTTCGTGCGAGAATAAGACTTTTTGGTTTTGGTGCCCCGTGATCCCTAGGGCATTCTTATGCATAAAAAACCATAATGCTCAGAGCACTTTTAAGTTTTGAGGTCCCAGGTTCCCCGTGGTCAAACTTTGGTACCCTCGGTGGATTTTCATCACATTGTGCAATTTTCGTGCGAAAATAAGACTTATGGGTCTTGGTGCCCCGTGATCCTTCGTGCATTCTTATGCATAAAATACCATAACACTCAGAACAGTTTTCAGTCTTGAGGTTTGTGGTGCCACGTGGTCCGATTTTGGTGCCAGGGGTGCATTTTCTGGCTTTTGTGCAATTTTCGTGCGAAAATAAGACTTTTGGGTTTTGGTGCCCCGTGATCCCAGGTGCATTCTTATGCATAAAAAACAGTAATTCTTGGAGGAATTTTTAGTTTTGAGGTTCGTGGTGCCCCGTGGTCCAATTTCGGTGCCGGTAATGCATTTTCAGACATTTGTGCAATTTTCGTGCGAAAATAAGACTTTTGGGTATTGGTGCCCTGTGATCCCTGGTGCATTCTAATGAATAAAAAATCATAAAGCTCGGAGCACTTTTCAATTTTGATTTCTAAGGTGCCCCGTGGTCCAATTTTGGTTCCCTTGGTGCATTTTCGGCCAATCGTTCAATTTTTGTGCGAAAATAAGAATTGTTTTATTTTGGTGCCCCGTGATCCCTGGTGCGTTCTTATGCGTAAAAAACCATAATGCTCATAGCACTTTTAAGTTTTGAGGTCCCAGGTGCCCCGTGGTCCAATTTTGGTACCCGTGGTGCATTTTCGTCCCATCGTACAATTTTTGTGAGAAAATAAGACTTCTTGGTTTTGGTACCCCGTGATCCTTCATGCATTCTTATGCACCATAATGATCGGAACACTTTTCAGCCTTGAGGTTCGTGGTGCCTCGTGGTCCCATTTTGTTGCCGGGGGTGCATTTTCGGCCTTTTGTGCAATTTTCGTGCGAAAATAAGAATTTTGGGTTTTGGTACCCCGTGATCCCTAGTACATTCTTATGCATAAAAAACCATAATTCTAGGAGCACTTTTCAGTTGTGAGATCTGAGGTGCCCCGTGGTGCATTTTCGGCCAATTGTTCAATTTTTGTGCGAAAATAATTTTTTTTTTGTTTTTGTGCCCCGTGAACCCTGGTGCATTCTTATGCATAAAAAACCATAATTTTTAAGGCACTTTTAAGTTTTGAGGTCCCAGGTACCCCGTGGTCCAACTTTGGTACCCGCGGCGCATTTGCGTCCCATTGTGCAATTTTCGTGCAAAAATAAGACTTCTGGGTTGTGGTGCCCCGTGATCCTTCGTGCATTGTTATGCATAAAATACCATAATGTTCGGAACACTTTTCAGTCTTTAGGTTCGTGGTGCCCCGTGGTCCCATTTTGGTGCCAGGGGTGCATTTTCGGCCTTTTGTGAAATTTTCGTGCGAAAATAAGACTTTTGGGTTTTGGTGCCCCGTGATCCCTGGTGCATTCTTATGCATAAAAAACCATAATGGTCAGAGCACTTTTAAGTTTTGAGGTCCCAGGTGCCCCGTGGTCAAACTCTGGTACCCTCGGTGGATTTTCGTCCTATTATGCAATTTTCGTGCGAAAATAAGACTTATGGGTCTTGGTGCCCCGTGATCCTTCGTGCATTCTTATGCATAAAATACCATAACACTCGGAACAGTTTTCAGTCTTGAGGTTCGTGGTGCCACGTGGTCCGATTTTGGTGCCAGCGGTGCATTTTCGGGC
The DNA here is from genome assembly GCA_026413185.1 of Pueraria montana var. lobata. Classification (NCBI taxonomy): domain Eukaryota; kingdom Viridiplantae; phylum Streptophyta; class Magnoliopsida; order Fabales; family Fabaceae; genus Pueraria; species Pueraria montana. Next base: position 780,122 of record CM048656.1, read on the forward strand.
TTTTGTGCAATTTTCGTGCGAAAATAAGACTTTTGGGTTTTGGTGCTCCGTGATCCTAGGTGCATTCTTATGCATAAAAAACCGTAATTCTTGGAGGAATTTTTAGTTTTGAGGTTCGTGGTGCCCCATGGTCCAATTTTGGTGCCGGTAATGCATTTTCAGACATTTGTGCAATTTTCGTGCGAAAATAAGACTTTTGGGTTTTGGAGCCCTGTGATCCCTGGTGCATTCTAATGCATAAAAAATCATAAAGCTCAGAGCACTTTTCAGTTTTGATTTCTGAGGTGCCCTGTGGTCTAATTTTGGTGCCCTTGGTGCATTTTCGGCCAATCGTTCAATTTTTGTGCGAAAATAAGAATTTTTTTATTTTGGTGCCCCGTGATCCCTGGTGCGTTCTTATGCGTAAAAAACCATAATGCTCATAGCACTTTTAAGTTTTGAGGTCCCAGGTGCCCCGTGGTCCAATTTTGGTACCCGTGGTGCATTTTCGTCCCATCGTACAATTTTCGTGCGAAAATAAGACTTCTTGGTTTTGGTACCCCGTGATCCTTCGTGCATTCTTATGCTTAAAATACCATAATGATCGGAACACTTTTCAGCCTTGAGGTTCGTGGTGCCCCGTGGTCCCATTTTGTTCCCGGGGGTGCATTTTCGGCCTTTTGTGAAATTTTCGTGCGAAAATAAGACTTTTGGGTTTTGGTGCCCCGTGATCCCTGGTGCATTCTTATGCATAAGAAACCATAATTCTAGGAGCACTTTTCAGTTGTGATATCTGAGGTGCCCCGTGGTGCATTTTCGGCCAATTGTTCAATTTTTGTGCGAAAATGATTTCTTTTTGGTTTTTGTGCCCCGTGAACCCTGGTGCATTTTTATGCATAAAAAACCATAATGCTCAGGGCACTTTTAAGTTTTGAGGTCCCATGTGCCCCGTGGTCCAACTTTGGTACCCGCGGTGCATTTTCGTCCCATTGTGCAATTTTCGTGCAAAAATAAGACTTCTGGGTTTTGGTGCCCCGTGATGCTTCGTGCATTGTTATGCATAAAATACCGTAATGCTCGGAACACTTTTCAGTCTTCAGGTTCGTGGTGCCCCGTGGTCCCGTTTTGGTGCTAGGGGTGCATTTTCGGCCTTTTGTGCAATTTTCGTGCGAAAATAAGACTTTTGGGTTTTGGTGCCCCGTGATCCCTGGTGCATTCTTATGTATAAAAAACCATAATGCCCAGAGAAATTTTAAGTTTTGATGTCCCAAGTGCCCCGTGGTCCAATTTTGGTACCCGTGGTGCATTTTCGTCCCATTGTGCAATTTTCGTGCGAAAATAAGACTTCTGGGTTTTGGTGCCCCGTGATCCTTGGTGCATTCTCATGCATAAAATACCATAATGCTTGGAACACTTTTCAGTCTTGAGGTTCGTGGTTCCCCGTGATCCAATTTTGGTGCTGGGTGTGTATTTTCGTCCTTTTGTGCAATTTTCGAGCGAAAATAAGACTTCTGGGTTTTGGTGCCCCGTGATGCTTCGTGCATTCATATGCATAAAATACCATAATGCTCGGAAAACTTTTCAGTCTTGAGGTTCGTGGTGCCCCGTGGTCCCATTTTGGTGCCAGGGGTACATTTTTAGCCTTTCGTGCAATTTTCATGCGAAAATAAGACTTTTGGATTTTGGTGCCCCATGATTCCTAGTGCATTCTTATGCATAAAAAACCATAATTCTAGGAGCACTTTTCAGTTGTGAGGTCTGAGGTGCCCCGTGGTCCAATTTTGGTGCTCGTGGTGCATTTTCGGCCAATTGTTCAATTTTTGTGCGAAAATAAGAATTTTTGGTTTTGGTGCCACGTGATCCCTAGTGCATTCTTATGCATAAATAACCATAATGCTCAGAGCACTTTTAGGTTTTTAGGTCCAAGGTGCCCCGTGGTCCAACTTTGGTACCTGTGGTGCATTTTCGTCCCATTGTGCAATTTTCGTGCGAAAATAGGACTTCTGAGTTTTGGTGCCCCGTGATCCTTCGTACATTCTTATGCATAAAATACCATAATGCTCGGAACACCTTTCAGTCTTGAGGTTTGTGGTGCCATGTGATCCCATTTTGCTGCCAGGGGTGCATTTTCGGCCTTTTATGCAATTTTCGTGCGACAATAAGACTTTTGGGTTTTTGTGCCCCGTGATCCCTGGTGCATTCTTATGCATAAAAAACCATAATGCTCATAGCATTTTTAAGTTTTGAGGTCCCGGGTGCCCCGTGGTCCAACTTTTGTACCCGCAGTACATTTTCGTCCCATTGTGCAATTTTCGTGCAAAAATAAGACTTCTGGGTCTTGGTGCCCCGTGATCCTTCGTGCATTCTTATGCATAAAATACTATAATGCTTGGAACACTTTTCAGTCTTGAGGTTCGTGGTGCCCCGAGGTCCCATTTTGGCGCCAGCGGAGCATTTTCGGCCTTTTGTGCAATTTTCATGGGAAAATAAGACTTTTGGGTTTTGGTGCCCCGTGATCCCTGGTGCACTCTTATGCATAAAAAACCATAATTCTAGGAGCACTTTTCAATTTTGAGGTCCGAGGTGCCCCGTGATCCAATTTTGCTGCCCGTTGTGCATTTTCGGCCAATTGTTCATAGCACTTTGAAGTTTTCAGGTCCGTGGTTGCTCGTGGTCTAATTTTGGTGCTGGTGGTGCATTTTCGGCCAGTTGTACAATTTTCGTGCGAAAATAAGACTTTTGGGTGTTGGTGCCCTGTGATCCTTGGTGCATTCTTATGCATAAAAAACCATAATGCTTGTAGCACTTTTTAGTATTGAGGTTTGTGGTGCCCGGTGATCCAATTTTGGTGCCGAAAATGCATTTCGGCCATTTGTGCAATTTTCGTGAGAAAATAAGGCTTTTAGGTTTTGGTGCCCTGTGATCCCTGGTGCATTCTTATGAAAAAAAAAATCATAAATCTTGGAGCACTTTTCAGTTTTGATGTCCGAGGTGCCCCGTGGGGCATTTTCGGCCCGTTGTTTAATTTTCATGCGAAAATAAGAATTTTTGGTTTTGGTGCCCCGTGATCTGTGGTGCATTCTTATGCATAAATAACCATAATGCTCAGAGCACTTTTAAGTTTTGAGGTCCCAGGTGCCCCGTGGTCCAATTTTGGTACCTGTGGTGCATTTTCGTCCCATTGTGCAATTTTCATGCGAAAATAGGACTTCTGGGTTTTGGTACCCCGTGATCCTTCGTGCATTCTTATGCATAAAAAACCATAATGCTCTGAGCACTGTTAACTTTTGAAGTCCGTGGCTGCTCGTGGTCCAATTTTGGTGCCGGTGGTGCATTTTCGGCCATTTGTGCAATTTTCGTGCGAAAATAAGACTTTTGGGTGTTGGTGGCCTGTGATCCTTGGTGCATTCTAATGCATAAAAAACCATAATGCTTGGAGCACTTTTCAGTATTGAGGTTTGTGGTGCCCGGTGATCCAACTTTGGTGCTGGAAATGCATTTTTGACCATTTGTGTAATTTTCGTGCGAAAATAAGACTTTTGGGTGTTGGTGCCCTGTGATCCTTTGTGCATTCTTATGCATAAAAAACCATAATGCTTGGAGCGCTTTTTAATGTTCAGGTTTGTGGTGCCCGGTGATCCAATTTTGGTGCTGGAAATGCATTTTCGGCCATTTGTGCAATTTTCGTGCGAAAATAAGACTTTTGGTTTTTGGTGCCCCGTGATCCCTGGTGCATTCTTATGCATAAAAAACCATAATGCTAAGAGTACTTTTCAGTTTTGAGGTCCGAGGTGCCCCGTGTTCCAATTTTGGTGCAAGTGGTGCATTTTCGGCACATTGTACAATTTTCATGCGAAAATAAGACTTTTCTGTTTTGGTGCCCCCTGATCCCTGGTGCATTCTTATGCATAAAAAACCATAATGCTCAGAGCACTTTTAAGTTTTTATTTGAGGTCCTAGGTGCCCCGAGATCCAATTTTGGTACCCGTTGTGCATTTTCGTCTCATTGTGCAATTTTCGTTCGAAAATAGGACTTTTGGGTTTTTGTGCCCCGTGATCCTTCGTGCATTCTTAAGCATAAAATACCATAATGCTCAGAACACTTTTCAGTCTTGAGGTTCGTGGTGCCCCGTGGTCCCATTTTGGTGCCAGGGGTGCATTTTCGGCCTTTTGTGCAATTTTCGTCCGAAAATAAGACTTTTGGGTTTTGGTGCCCCGTGATCCCTGGTGCATTCTTATGCATAAAAAACCATAATACTCAGAGCACTTTTAAGTTTTGAGGTCCCAGGTGCCCCGTGGTCCAACTTTGGTACCCGTGGTGCATTTTCGTCCCATTGTGCAATTTTCGTGCTAAAATAAGACTTCTGGGTTTTGGTTCCCCGTGATCCTTCGTGCATTCTTATGCATAAAATACCATAATGCTCGGAACACTTTTTAGTCTTGAGGTTCATGGTGCCCCGTGGTCCCATTTTGGTGCCATCGGTGCATTTTCGGCCTTTTGTCCAATTTTCGTGAAAAAATAAGACTTTTGGGTTTTGGTGCCCCGTGATCCCTGGAGCATTCTTATGCATAAATATCCATAATGCTCAAAGCACTTTCAAATTTTGAGGTCCGCGGTTGCTCGTGGTCCAATTTTGGTGCCGGTGGTGCATTTCCGGCCATTTGTGCAATTTTCGTGCGAATATAAGACTTTTGGGTATTGGTTCCCTGTGATCCATGGTGCATTCTTATGCATAAAAAACCATAATGCTCATAGCACTTTTAAGTTTTGAGGTCCCAGGTGCCTCCTGGTCCAATTTTGGTACCCGTGGTGCATTTTCGTCCCATTGTCCAATTTTCGTGCGAAAATAGGACTTCTGGGTTTTGGTACCACGTGATCCTTCATGCATTCTTATGCATAAAATACCATGATGCTCGGAACACTTTTCAGTCTTGAGGTTCGCCTCGTGGTCCCATTTTGGTGCCAGGGGTGCATTTTCGGCCTTTTGTGCAATTTTCGTGCGAAAATAAGACTTTTGGGTTTTTATGCCCCGTGATCCCTGGTGCATTCTTATGCATAAAAACCCGTAATTCTTGGAGGACTTTTAAGTTTTGAGGTTCATGGTTCCTCGCGGTCTAATTTTGGTGCCGGTGGTGCATTTTCGGCCATTTGTGCAATTTTCGGCCAAAAATAAGACTTTTGGGTATTGGTGCCCCGTGATCCTTGGCGCATTCTTATTCATAAGAAACCATAATTCTTGGAGCACTTTCCAGTTTTGAGGTTTGTGGTGCCCCATGGTCCAATTTTGGTGCCGATAATGCATTTTCGGTCATTTGTGCAATTTTCTTTCAAAAATAAGGCTTTTGGGTTTTGGTACACTGTGATCCCTGGTGCATTCTTATGCATAAAAAACCATAATTCTTGGAGAACTTTTCAGTTTTGATGTCCGAGGTGCCCCGTGGTCCAATTTTGGTGCCCGTTGTGCATTTTCGGCCCGTTGTTCAATTTTCATGCGAAAATAAGAATTTTTGGTTTTGGTGCCCCATGATCCGTGGTTTATTCTTATGCATAAATAACCATAATGCTCAGAGAGCTTTTATGTTTTGAGGTCCCAAGTGCCCCGTGCTCCAATTTTGGTACCCGTGGTGCATTTTCGTCCCATTCTGCAATTTTCGTGCAAAAATAGGATGTCTAGGTTATGGTGCCCCGTGATCCTTCATGCATTCTTATGCATAAAATACCATAATGCTCAGAACACTTTTCAGTCTTGAGGTTCGTGGTGCCCCGTGGTCCCATTTTGGTGCCAGGGATACATTTTCGGCCTTTTGTGCAATTTTCGTGCGAAAATAAGACTTTTCGATTTTGGTGCCCCGTGATCCCTGGTGCATTCTTATGCATAAAAAAATGTAATTATTGGAGGACTTTTTAGTTTTGAGGTCCGTGGTTCCTCGCTGTCTAATTTTGGTACCGGTGGTGCATTTTCAGCCATTTGTGCAATTTTCGGGCGAAAATAAGACTTTTGGGTATTGGTGCCCCGTGATCCTTGGTGCATTCTTATGCATAAAAAACCATAATGCTTGGTGCACTTTTCAATTTTGAGGTCTGTGGTGCCCCGTGGTCCAATTTTGGTGCCAGTTGTGCATTTTCGGCCATTTGTGAAATTTTCGTACGAAAATAAGACGTTCTGGTTTTGGTGCCCTGTGATCCATGGTGCATTCTTATAAATAAAAAACCATAATGCTCGGAATACTTTTTAGTTTTGAGGTTCGTGGTGCCCCGTGGTCAAATTTTGGTGTCGGTGGAGCATTTTCAGCCATTTGTGCACTTTTCGTGTGAAAGTAAGACTTTTGGGTTTTGGTGCCCTGTGATCCATGGTGTGTTCTTATGCATAAAAATCCATAATGCTCGAAGCACTTTTCATTTTTGAGGTCCGAGGTGCCCCGTGGTTCAATTTTGGTGCCTGTAGTGCATTTTCGTCCCATTGTGCATTTTTCGTGAGAAAATAAGACTTTTAGGTTTTTGTGCCCCGTGATCCCTGGTCCATTCTTATGCATAAAAAAACATAATGCTTGAAGTAGTTTTCAGTTTTGAGGTCGGAGGTGCCCCGTGGTCCAATTTTGGTGCCCGTGGTGCACTTTTGGCCCATTGTGCAATTTGTGTGCGAAAATAAGACTTTTGGGTTTTTGTGTCCCGTGATCCCTGGTGCATTCTTATGCATAAAAAACCAGAATGCTTGGAGCACTTGTCAATTTTGAGGTCCGTGGTGCCCCGTGGACCAATTTTGGTGCCAGTGGTGCATTTTCTGCCATTTGTGAAATTTTCGTACGAAAATAAGACTTTTTGGTTTTGGTGCCCCATGATTCCTGGTGCATTCTTATGCATAAAAAACCATAATGCTTGGAACACTTTTCAGTTCTGAGGTCTGTGGTGCCTCGTGGTCAAATTTTGGTGCCGGTGGTGCATATTCGGCCATTTGTGCAATTTTCGTGCGAAAATAAGACTTTTGTGTTTTGGTGCCCCGTGATTCCTGGTGCATTGTTATGCATAAAAAAGCATAATGCTTGAAGCACATTTCAGTTTTGAGGTCCGAGGTTCCCCGTGGTCCAATTTTGGTGACTGTGGTGCATTTTCGGCTATTTGTGCATTTTCGTGCGAAAATAAGACTTTTGGGTTTTGGTGCCCCGTGAGCCCTGGTGCATTCTTATGCACAAAAAACAATAATGCTCGGAACACTTTTCAGTTTCAAGGTTCGTGGTGCCCTGTGGTCCAATTTTGGTGCCTGTGGTGCATTTTTGGCCATTTATGCAATTTTCGTGCGAAAATAAGACTTTTGTGCTTTGGTGCCCTGTGATCCCTGATGCATTCTTATGCATAAAACACCATAATGATTGGGGTACTGTTCATTTTTTTTTGGTCCATGGTGCCCCGTGGTCCAATTTTGGTGCATGTGGTGATTTTCGGCCATTTGTGAAATTTTCCTGCGAAAATAAGACTTTTTGGTTTTGGTGTCCCGTGATCCCTAGTGCATTCTTATGCATAAAAAACCATAATGCTCGGAACACTTTTCAGTTTTGAGGTTCGTGGTGCCCCGTGGTCAAATTTTGGTGTCGGTGGAGCATTTTCGGCCATTTGTCCAATTTTCGTGCGAAAATAAGACTTTTAGGGTTTAGTGCCCCGAGATCCCTGGTGCATTCTTATGCATAAAAAACCATAATGCTCGAAGCACTTTTCATTTTTGAGGTCCGAGGTGCCCCGTGGTTCAATTTTGGTGCCCGTGGTGCATTTTCGTCCTATTGTGCGATTTTCGTGTGAAAATAAGACTTTTAGGTTTTGGTGTCCCGTGATCCCTGGTGCATTCTTATGCATAAAAAACCATAATGCTCGAAGTAGTTTTCGGTTTTGAGGTCGGAGGTGCCCCGTGGTCCAATTTTGGTGCCCGTGGTGCATTTTCGTTCCAATGTGCAATTTGCGTACGAAAGTAAGACTTTTGGGTTTTGGTGCCCCATGATTCCTGGTGCATTGTTATGCATAAAAAAGCATAATGCTCGAAGCACTTTTCAGTTTTGAGGTCCGAGGTTCCCCGTGGTCCAATTTTGGTGACTCTGGTGCATTTTCGGCCATTTGCGCAATTTTCGTGCGAAAATAAGACTTTTGTGTTTTGGTGCCCTGCGATCCCTGGTGCATTCTTATGCATAAAAAACCACATTGCTTGGAGCACTTTTCAGTTTTTGAGGTCCATGGTGCCCCGTGGTCCAATTTTGGTGCATGTGGTGCATTTTCGGTAGTTTGTGAAATTTTTGTGCGAAAATAAGACTTTTGTTTTTGGTGCCCCATGATCCCTGGTGCATTCTTATGCAAAAAAAACCATAATGCTCGGAATACTTTTCAGTTTTGAGGTTCGTGGTGCCCTGTGGTCAAATTTTGGTGTCGGTGGAGCATTTTCGGCCATTTGTGCAATTTTCGTGTGAAAGTAAGACTTTTGGGTTTTGGTGTCCCGTGATCCCTCGTGCGTTCTTATGCATAAAAAACAATAATGCTCGAAGCACTTTTCATTTTTGAGATCCGAGGTGTCCCGTGATCCCTGTTGTGCATTTTCGTCTCATTGTGCATTTTTCATGTGAAAATAAGACTTTTAGGTTTTTTTGCCTCGTGATATCTGGTGCATTCTTATGCATAAAAAACCATAATGCTCGAAGTAGTTTTCAGTTTTGAGGTCCGAGGAGCCCCGTGGTCCAATTTTGGTGCCTGTGGTGCATGTTCGGCCCATTGCGCAATTTGCGTGTGAAAATAAGACTTTTGGGTTTTGGTGCCCCGTGATTCCTGGTGCATTCTTACGCATAAAAAATCATAATGCTTGGAGCACTTTTCAGTTTTGAGGTCTGTGGTGCCCCGTGGTCCAATTTTGGTGCCTGTGGTGCATTTTCTGCCATTTGTCAAATTTTCGTACGAAAATAAGACTTTTTGGTTTTGGTATCCCGTGTTGCCTAGTGCATTCTTATGCATAAAAAACCATAATGCTCGGAAAACTTTTCAGTTCTGAGGTCCGTGGCGCCTCATGGTCCAATTTTGGTGCCGGTGGTGCATATTTGGCCATTTGTGCAATTTTCGTCCGAAAATAAAACTTTTGTGTGTTGGTGCCCCATGATCCCTGGTGCATTGTTATGCATAAAAAAGCATAATGCTCGAAGCACTTTTCAATTTTGAGGTCCGAGGTGCCCCATGGTCCAATTTTTGTGCCTGTGGTGCATTTTCGGCCATTTGTGCAATTTTCGTACGAAAATAAGACTTTTGTGTTTTTGTGCCCCGTGATCCCTAGTGCATTCTTATGCATAAAAAACCATAATGCTTGGAGCACTTTTCAGTTTTTTAGGTCCACGGTGCCCCGTGGTCCAATTTTGGTGCCTGTGGTGCAATTTCGGCCATTTGTCCAACTTTTGTGCGAAAATAAGACTTTTGTGTTTTGGTGCCCTATGATCCCTGGTGCATTCTTATGCATAAAAAACCACAAAGCTCGAAGCACTTTTCAGTTGTGAGGTCTATGGTGCCCCGTGGTCCAATTTGGGTGCCGGTGGTGCATTTTCGGCCATTTGTTAAATTTTCATGCAACAATACGACTTTTGGGTTTTGGTGCCCCGTGATCCCTGCTACATTCTTATGCATAAAAAATCATAATGCTCAAAGCACTTTTCAGTTTTGAGGTCCGATGTGCACCGTTGTCCAATTTTGGTGCTCGTGGTGCATTTTTGACCTATTGTGCAATTTTCGTGCGAAAATAAGACTTTTGAGTTTTTGTGCCACGTGATCCTTGGTGCATTCTTATGCTTAAAACACCATAATGCTTGGAACACTTTTCAGTTTTGAGGTCTGTGGTTCTCCGTGGTCTAATTTTGGTGACGGCGGTGCATTTTCGGTCATTTCGGCAATTTTCGTGTGAAAATAAGACTTTTGGGTTTTGCTTCCCTGTGATCCCTGGTGCATTCTTATGCATAACAAACCATAATGCTTAGAGAACTTTTTCAGTTTTGAGGTCCGAGGTGCCCCATGGTCCAATTTTGGTGCCCGTGGTGCATTTTCGGCCCATTGTGCAATTTTCGTGCGAAATTTTTTGGGTTTTGGTGCCCCGTGATCCTTGGTGCATTCATATGCATAAAAAACCAAAATGCTCGGAAAACTTTTCAGTTTTCAGGTCCGAGGTGGTCCGTGGTCCAATTTTGGTGCCCGTGGTGCATTTTCGGCCCACTGTGCAATTTTCATACGAAAATAAGACTTTTGGGTTTTGGTGCCCCGTGATCCCTGGTGCATTCTTATGCATAAAAAACCATAATTCTCAGAGAACTTTTCAGTTTTGAAGTCCGAGGTGCCCCGTGGTCCAATTTTGGTGCCCATGGTGCATTTTCAGCCCATTTTGCAATTTTCGTGCGAAAATAAGACTTTTGGGTTTTGGTGCGCTATGATCCCTGGTGCATTCTTATGCATAAAAAACCATAATTCTCGGAGAACTTTTCAGTTTTGAAGTCCGAGGTGCCCTGTGGTCCAATTTTGGTGCCCATGGTGCATTTTCGGCCCATTGTGCAATTTTCGTACGAAAATAAGACTTCTGGGTTTTGGTGCCCCATGATCCTTGGTGCATTCTTATGTATAAAAACCCACAAAGCTCGAAGCACTTTTCAGTTTTGAGGTCCGTGGTGCTTCGTGGTCCAATTTGGGTGCTGGTGGTGCATTTTCGGCCATTTGAGCAATTTTTGTACGAAAATAAGACATTTCGATTTCGGTTCTCCGTGCTCCCTGGTGCATTCTTATGCATAAAAAACCATCATGCTCGAAACACTTTTCAGTTTTGAGGTTGTGGTGCCTCGTGGTACAATATTGGTGCCGGTGCTGCATATTCGGCCATTTGTGCAATTTTCGTGGGAAAATAAGACTTTTGTGTTTTTGTGCCCCATTATCCCTGGTGCATTCTTATGCATAAAAAACCATAATGCTTGGAGCATTTTTAAGTTTTGAGGTCCGAGGTGGCTCGTGGTCCAACTTTTGTGCCCGTGGTGCATTTTCTGCCCATTGTGCAATTTTCGTACGAAAATAAGACTTTTGGGTTTTGGTGCCCCGTGATCCCTGGTGCATTCTTATGCATAAAAAACCATAATTCTCGGAGAACTTTTCAGTTTTGCAGTCCGAGGTGCCCCGTGGTCCAATTTTGCTGCCCATGGTGCATTTCCGGCCCAATGTGCAATTTTCGTGCGAAAACAAGACTTTTGGGTTTTGGTGACCCTTGATCCCTGGTGCATTCTTATGCGTAAAAAACCACAATTCTCGAAGCACTTTTCAATTTTGAGGTCCGTGGTGACCCGTCGTCCAATTTAGGTGCCTGTGGTGCATTTTCGGCCATTTGCAAAATGTTCGTGCGAAAATAAGACTTTTTGGTTTTGGTCCCCGTGATCCCTGGTCCATTGTTATGCATAAAAAACCGTAATGCTCAGAGCACTTTTCAGTTTTGAGGTCCGAGGTGCCCCGTGGTCTAATTTTGGTGCCTGTGGTGCATTTTCGGCCGATTGTGCATTTTCGCGCGAAAATAAGACTTTTGGGTTTTGGTGCCCAAGATCCGTGGTGCATTCTTATGCATAAAAAATCATAATGCTAGAAGTACTTTTCATTTTGAGGTCCGAGGTGCCACGTGGTGCATTTTCGGCACATTGTGCAATTTTCGTGTGAAAATAAGACTTTTGGGTTATGGTGACCCGTGATCCCTGGTGCATTCTTATGCATAAAAAACCATAATGCTCAGAGCACTTTTCAGTTTTGAGGTCCGAGGTGCCCCGTGGTCCAATTTTGGTGCCCGTGGTGCATTTTCGGCCCATTGTGCAATTTTCGTGCGAAAATAAGACTTTTGGATTTTGGTGCCCCGTGATCCTTGGTGCATTTTTACGCATAAAAAACCATAATGCTCGGAACAGTTTTCAGTCTTGAGGTTCGTGGTGTCCCGTGGTCCAATTTTGGTGTCGGGGGTGCATTTTCGTCCATATGTTCAATTTTCGTGCGAAAATAAGACTTTTGGGTTTTGGTGCCCTGTGATCCCTGGTGCATTCTTATGCATAAAAAATCTATAATGCTCGAAGCACTTTTAAGTATTCAGGTCCGAGGTACCCCCTGGTCCAATTTTGGTGGCAGTGGTGAATTTTCGGCGATTTGTGCAATTTTCGTGCTACAATAAGACTTTTGGGTTTTGGTGCCCCGTGATCCTTGGCGCATTCTTATGCATTAAAAACCATAATGCTCGAAGCACTTTTCATTTTTGAGTTCCGAGGTGCCCCGTGGTGAAATTTTGGTGCACGTCGTGTATTTTCGGCTCATTGTGCAATTTTCCTGCGAAAATAAGACTTTTGGGTTTTGCTGCCCCGTGATTGTTGGTGCTTTCTTATGCATAAAAAACCATATTGCTTGGAGCATTTTTCAGTTTTGAGGTCTGTTGTGCCCCGTGGTCCAATTTTTGTGATGTGGTGCATTTTAGGCCATTTGAGCAATTTTCGTGCGAAAGTAAGACTTTTGGGTTTCGGTGCCCCATGCCCCCTGGTGCGTTCTTATGAATAAAAAATGATAATGCTTGGAGCACTTATCAATTTTGAGGTCCGAGGTGCCCCGTGGTCCAATTTTGTTGCCCGTTGTGCATTTTCGGCCCAATGTACAATTTTTGTGCAAAAATAAAACTTTTGGGTTTTGGTGCCCCGTGATCCCTGGTGCTTTCTTATGCATAAAAAACTATAATGCTTAGAGCACTTTTCAGTTTTGATGTCCGAGGTGCCCCGTGGTCCAATTTTGGTGCCTGTGGTGCACTTTCGGGCCATTGAGCAACTTTCGTACGAAAATAAGACTTTTGGGTTTTGGTGCCCCATGATCCCTGGTACATTTTTATGCATAAAAAACCATTATGCTCAAAGCACTTTTCAGTTTTTAGGTCCGATGTGCACCGTGGTCCAATTTTGGTGCTCGTGGTGCATTTTTGGCCCATTGTGCAATTTTTGTGCGAAAATAAGACTTTTGAGTTTTGGTGCCCTGTGATCCTTGGTGCATTCTTATGCATAAAACACCATAATGCTTGGAACACTTTTCAGTTTTGAGGTCTGTGGTTCTCCGTGGTCTAATTTTGGTGACGGTGGTGCATTGTCGGCCATTTAGGCAATTTTTGTGCGAAAATAAGACTTTTGGGCTTTGCTTCCCTGTGATCCCTGGTGCATTCTTATGCATAACAAACCATAATGCTCAGAGTACTTTTCAGTTTTGAGGTCTGAGGTGCCCCATGGTCCAATTTTGGTGCCCGTGGTGCATTTTTGGCCCATTGTGCAATTTTCGTGCGGAAATAAGACTTTTGGGTTTTGGTGCCCCGTGATCCTTGGTGCATTGTTATGCATAAAAAACCAAAATGCTAGGAAAACTTTTCAATTTTCAGGTCCGAGGTGGCCCGTGGTCCAATTTTGGTGCCCGTGGTGCATTTTCGGCCCATTGTTCAATTTCCGTGTGAAAATAAGACTTTTGGGTTTTGCTGCCCCGTGATCCCTGGTGCATTCTTATGCATAAAAAACCATAATGCTCGGAGCACTTTTCAGTTTTGAGGTCCTAGACGGCCTGTGGTCCAATTTTGGTGCCCGTGGTGCATTTTCGGCCCATTGTTCAATTTTCGTACGAAAATAAGACTTTATGGGTTTAGTGCCCTGTGATCCCTGGTGCATTCTTATGCATAAAAAACCATAATTCTCGAAGAACTTTTCAGTTTTGAAGTCCGAGGTGCCCTGTGGTCCAATTTTGGTGCCCATGGTGCATTTTCGGCCCATTGTGCAATTTTCGTGCAAAAATAAGAGTTTTGGGATTTGGTGCCCCATGATCCCTGGTTCATTCTTATGCATAAAAAACCATAATTCTCGGAGAACTTTTCAGTTTTGAAGTTCAAGGTGTCTCGTGGTCCAATTTTGGTGCCCATTGTGCATTTTCGGCCCATTGTGCAACTTTAGTGCGAAAATAAGACTTTTGGGTTTTGGTGCCCCATGATCCCTGGTGCATTCTTATGCATAAAAAACCACAAAGCTCGAAGCACTTTTCAGTTTTGAGGTCCGTGGCTCTCCGTGGTCCAATATGGGTACCTGTGGTGCATTTTCGGCCATTTGAGCAATTTTTGTGTGAAAATAAGACTTTTGGGTTTCGGTGCCCTGTGCTCCCTGGTGCATTCTTATGCATAAAAAACCATCATGCTCGGAGCACTTTTCAGTTTTCAGGTCCGAGGTGCCCCGTGGTCCAATTTTGGTGCCCGTGGTGCATTTTCATCCCATTGTGCAATTTTCATGCGAAAATAAGACTTTTGGGTTTTTGTGCCCCGTGATGCTTGGTGCATTCTTATGCATAAAAAACCATAATGCTCATAACAGTTTTCAGCCTTAAGGTTTGTGGTGCCCCGTGGTCAAATTTTCATGCCGAGGGTACATTTTCGGCTATTTGTGAAATTTTGGAGTGAAAATAAGACTTTTGGGTGTTGATGCCCCATGGTCCCTGGCACATTCTTATGCATAAAAAACCATAATGCTCAAAGAAGTTTTTTGTTTTGAGGTCCGAGGTGCCCCATGGTCCAATTTTGGTGTTAGTGGTACATTTTCGGCCCATTGCACAATTTTCTTGCGAAAAGAAGACTATTCGATTTTTGTGCCCCGTAATCCCTGGTACATTCTTATGCATAAAAAACCATAATGCTTGGATCACTTTTCAGTTTTGAGGTCCTTGGTGCCCCGTGGTCCAATTTTGCTGCCGGTGGTGCATTTTCGGCCATTTGAGCAATTTCGTGCAAAAATAAGACTTTTGGGATTTTCTTCCACGTGATCCCTGGTGCCTTCTTATGCATAAAAAACCATAATGCTCGGAGAACTATTCAGTTTTGAGGTCCGAGGTGCCATGTGGTCCAATTTTCGTGCCCATGGTGCATTTTTCGGCCACTTGAGCAACTTTCGTGCGAAAACAAGACTTTTAGGTTTTGCTTCCCCGTGATCCCTAGAGCCTTTTTATGCATAAAAAATCATAATGCTCGCAAAACCTTTCAGTTTTGAAGTCCGAGGTGCCCCGTGGTCCAATTTTCTTGCCCATGGTGCATTTTTAGCCATTTGAGCAATTTTTGTGCGAAAATAAGACTTTTGGGTTTTGGTTCCCCTTGATCCCTGGTGCATTCTTATGCATAAGAAACCATAATGCTAGGATAATATTTCAGTTTTGAGGTCTGAGGTGCCCTATGGTCCAATTTTGGTGCCCGTGGTGCATTTTCGGCCCATTGTACAATTTTCGTGCAAAAGTTAGACATTTGGGTTTTGGTGCCCCGTGATCCCTGGTGCATTCTTATGCATGAAAAACCATAATGCTTGGAGCAGTTTTCAGTTTTGAGGTCCGTGGTGTCTCGTGGTCCAATTTTGGTGCCAGTGGTCATTTTCTGCCATTTTAGCAATTTCGTGCGAAAATAAGACTTTTGGGTTTTGCTTCCACGTGATCCCTAGTGCCTTTTTATGCATAAAAAACCATAATGCTCGCAGAACTTTTCAGTTTTGAGGTCCGAGGTGCCCCGTGGTCCAATTTTGGTGCCCATGGTGCATTTTTGGCCATTTGAGCAATTTTCGAGCGAAAATAAGACTTTTGGGTTTTGTTTCCCCGTGATCCTTGGTGCATTCCTATGCCTAAAAAACCATAATGCTCGGAACACTTTTCAGTTTTGAGGTCCGTGGTGCCCCGTGGTCCAATTTTGGTACCGGGGGTGCATTTTCGGCCATTTGTGCAATTTTCATACGGAAATAAGACTTTTGGGTTTTGGTGCCCCGTGATCCTTGGTGCATTCTTATGCATAAAAAACCATAATGCTAGGAACAGTTTTCAGTCTTGAGGTTCGTGATGCCCCGTGCACCAATTTTGGTGCCGGGGTTGCATTTTCGGCCATTTGTGAAACTTCGGTGCGAAAATAAGAATTTTGGTTGTTGGTGCCCCGTGGTCCCTGCAGCATTCTTATGCATAAGAAACCATAATGCTCAAAGCACTTTTAAGTTTTGAGGTCCAAGGTATCACATGGTACAATTTTGGTGCCTATGGTGCATTTTCGGCCCATTGCGCAATTTTCGTGCGAAAAGAAAACTTTTCAATTTTGGTGCCCCGTGATCCCTGGTGCATCCTTATGCATAAAAAACCATAATGCTCGGAACACTTTTCAGTTTTGAGGTTCGTGGTGCCTCGTGGTCCAATATTGGTGTCGGTGCTGCATATTCGGCCATTTGTGCAATTTTCGTGCGAAAATAAGACTTTTGTGTTTCGGTGCCCCGTAATCCCTGGTGCATTCCTATGCCTAAAAAACCATAATGCTAGGAACACTTTTCAGATTTGAGGTCCATGGTGCCCTGTGGTCCAATTTTGGTACCTGGGGTGCATTTTCGGCCATTTGTGTAATTTTCGTACGGAAATAAGACTTTTGGGTTTTGGTGCCCCGTTATGCCTGGTGCATTGTTATGCATAAAAAACCATAATGCTCAAAGCACTTTTCAATTTTGAGGTCCGAGGTGCCCCGTGGTCCAATTTTGGTGCCTGTGGTGCATTTTCGGCCTACTTTGCAATTTTCGTGCGAAAATAAAACTTTTGGGTATTGGTGCCCCGTGATCCCTAGTGCATTGTTATGCATAAAAAACCATAATGCTCCTAACACTTTTCAATTTTGGTGCCGGTAATGCATTTTCGGCCATTTGAACAATTTTTGTGGGAAAATAAGACTTTTGGGTTTTGGAGCCCCGTGATCACTGTGCATTCTTATGCATAAAAAACCATAATGCTTGGAGCACTTTTCAGTTTTGAGGTCCGTGGTGCCCCGTGGTCCAATTTTGGTGCCGGTGGTGCATTTTCGGCCATTTGTGCAATATTCGTGCGAAAATAAGACTTTTGGGTTTTGGTGCCCCGTGATCCTTGGTGCATTATTGTGCATAAAAACTACCATAATGCTTGAGTACTTTTAAGTTTTGAGGTCTGAGGTGCCCTGTGGTCCAATTTTGGTACCTGTGATGCATTTTCGTCCCATTGTACAATTTTCGTGCGAAAATAGGACTTTTGGGTTTTGGTACCCCATATCCATGGTGCATTCTCATGCATAAAAAACCATAATACTCGGAGCACTTTTAAGTTTTGAGGTCCGAGGAGCCCCGTGGTCCAATTTTGGTGTACGTGGTGCATTTTCGGCCCATTGAGCAATTTTCGTGCGAAAATAAGACTTTTGGGTTTTGGAGCCCCGTGATCACTGGTGCATTCTTATGCATAAAAAACCATAATGCTTGGAACACTTTTCAGTATTGAGGTCCGTGGTGCCCTGTGGTCCAATTTTGGTGCCGATGGTGCATTTTCGGCCATTTGTGCAATTTTCATGTGAAAATAAGGCTTTTGGGTTTTGGTGCCTTGTGAACCCTGCTGCTTTCTTATGCATAAAAAACCATAATGCTCGAAGCACTTTTAGGTTTTGATGTCCGAGGTGCCCCGTGGTCCGATTTTGGTGCCCGTAGTGCATTTTCGGCCCGTTGTGCAATTTTCGTGTGAAAATTAGACTTTTGGGTTTGGGTGCCCTGTGAACCTTGCTGCATTCTTATGCATAAAAAACCATAATGCTTATAGCACTTTTCAGTTTTGTGGTCCAAGGTGCCCCATGGTCAAATTTTGGTGCCCGTCGTGCATTTTCCGCCCATTGTGCAATTTTCGTGAGAAAATAAGATTTTGGGTGTTGGTGCCACATGATCCCTGGTGCATTGTTTTGCATAAAAAACCATAATGCTCCTAACACTTTTCAATTTTGAGGTCTATGGTGCCCCGTGGTCCAATTTTGGTGCTGGTAATGCATTTTTGGCCATTTGCGCAATTTTCATGCGAAAATAAGACTTTTGGGTTTTGGTACCCCGTGATCCCTGGTGCATTCTTACACATAAAAAACCATAATGCTCAGAGGACTTTTCAGATTTGAGGTCCGTGGTGCCCCGTGGTCCAATTTTGGTGCCAGTGGTGCATTTTCATCCATTTGTGAAATTTTCGTGCAAAAATAAGACTTTTGGGTTTTGGTGCCCCGTGATCCCTGGTGCATTCTTATGCATAAAAACCATAAGGCTCGGTGAACTTTTAAGTTTTGAGCTTCGACGTGACCCGTGGTCCAATTTTGGTGCCCGTGGTGCATTTTCGGCCCATTGTGGAATTTTCGTGCGAAAATAAGACTTTTGGATTTTGGTGCCCCGTGATCCCTGGTGCATTCTTATGGATAAAAAAACCGTAATGCTTGGAACACTTTTCAGTTTAGAGGTCTGTGGTGCCCCGCGGTCCAATTTTGGTGCCAGTGGTAAATTTTCGGCCCATTGTACAATTTTCGTGCGAAAATAAGAATTTTGGGTTTTGCTGCCCCGTGATCCCTGGTGCATTCTTATGCATAAAAAGCCATAATGCTCGGAGGACTTTTAAGAATTCTGGTCCGAGGTGCTTCGTTGTCAAAGTTTGGTGCCCGTGGTGCATTTTCGGCCCATTGTGCAATTTTGTGCAAAAATAAGACTTTTGGGTTTTGGTGCCCTGTGATCCCTGGTGCATTCTTATGCATAAAAAACCATAATTCTTGGAACACTTTTCAGTTTAGAGGTCCATGGTGCCCCGCGGTCCAATTTTGGTGCATGTGGTGCATTTTCGGCCCATTGTGCAATTCTCATGCGAAAATAAGACTTTTGGGTTTTGGTGCCCCGTGATCCTTGGTGCATTCTTATGCACAAAAAACCATAATGCTCGGAACAGTTTTCAGTCTTGAGATTCGTGGTGCCCGATGGTCCAATTTTGGTGCTGGGGGTGCATTCTAGGCCATTTGTGCAATTTTCGTGCGAAAACTTTTGGGTTTTCGTGCCCTGCAAACCTTGGTGCATTCTTATGGATAAAACACCATACTGCTCGAAGCACTTTTAAGTATTGAGGTCCGAGGTGCCTCGTGGTCCGATTTTGGTGCCTGTGGTGCATTTTCGGCCCATTGTGCAATTTTCATGTGAAAATAAGACTTTTGGATTTTGGTTCCCCGTGATCCTTGGTGCATTCTTATGCATAAAAAACCATAATGCTCAGAGCACTTTTCAGTTTTGAGGTCCGAGGTGCCCCGTGGTCCAATTTTGGTACCCATGGTGCATTTTCGTCCCATTGTGCAATTTTCATGCGAAAATAAGACTTTTAGGTTTTGGTGCCTCGTGATCCTTGGTGCATTCTTATACTTAAAAAACCACAATGCCCACAGCACTTTCCTGTTTTGAGGTCCGAGGTGCCCCGTGATCCAATTTTGGGGCTCGTGGTGCATTTTCGGCCCAATGTACAATTTTCGTGCGAAAATAAGACTTTTGATTTTTGGCGCCCCGTGATCCCTGCTTCATTCTTATGCATAAAAAATGATAATGCTAGGAGCACTATTCAGTTTTGATGTCCGGGGTGCCCCGTGGTCCAATTTTGGTACCGGTGGTGCATTTTCGACCATTTGTGCAATTTTCGCGCGAAAATTAGAATTTTGGGTTTTGGTGACCCGAGATCCCTAGTGCATTCTTATGGATAAAAAACCATAATGCTCAGAGCACTTTTCAGTTTTGAGGTCCGAGGTGCCCCGTGGTCCATTTTGGTGCCCGTGGTGCATTTTCATCCCATTGTGCAGTTTTCATGCGAAAATAAGACTTTTGGGTTTTGGTGCCCCGTGATCCCTGGTGCATTCCTATGCACAAAAACCATAATGCTTGGAGTACTTTTCAGTTTTGAGATTCGTAATGCCTCGTGGTCCAATTTAGGTGCCGGTGGTGCATACTCGGCCATTTGTGCAATTTTCGTGCGAAAATAAGACTTTTGGGTTTTGGTGCCCCGTGATCCCTGGTCCATTCTTATACATAAAAAACCATAATGTTTGGGGGACTTTTTAGTTTTGAGGTCCGTGGTGCCCCGTGGTCCAATTTTGGTGCCTGTGGGGCATTTTCGGCCATTTGTGAAATTTTCGTGCGAAAATATGACTTTTGGGTTTTGGTGTCCCATGATCCCTAGTGCATTCTTATGCATAAAAAACCATAATGCTCAGAATACTTTTCAATTTAGAGGTTCGTGGTGTCCTGTGGTCCAATTTTGGTGCTGGTGGTGCATTGTTGGCCATTTGTGCAATTTTCGTGCGAAAATAAGTCTTTTGGGTTTTGATGCCCCGTGATCCCTTGTGCAATCTTATGCATAAAATATTATAATGCTTGGAGCACTTTTCAGTGTTGAGGTCTGACGTGCCCCGTGGCCCAATTTTGGTCCCTGTGGTGTATTTTCGGCCCATTGTGCAATTTTCGTGCGATAATAAGACTTTTGGGTTTTGGTGCCCCATGATCCCTGGTGCATTATTATGAATAAAAAACCATAATGCTCTGAGCACTTTCAAGTTTTGAGGTCCGAGATACCCCGTGGCCCAATTTTGGTGCCCGTGGTGCATTTTCAATCCATTGTACAATTTTCATGCGAAAATAAGACTTTTGGATTTTGGTGCCCCATGATCCCTGGTGGATTCTTAAACATAAAAAACCATAATCCTTGGAGAACTTTTCAGTTTTGAGGTCCGTGGTGCCCCGTGGTCCAATTTTGGTGCCTGTGGTGCATTTTCGACCCATTTTACAATTTTTGTGCGATAAGAAGAATTTTTGGTTTTGGTGCCCCGTCATCCTTGGTGCATTCTTATGCATCAAAAACCATAATGCTCGGAACAGTTTTCAGTCTTGAGGTTCGTGGTGTCCCGTGGTCCAATTTTGGTGTCGAGGGTGCATTTTCGGCCATTTGTGCAATTTTCGTGCGAAAATAAGACTTTTTGGTTTTGGTACCCCGTGAACCCTGGTGCGTTCTTATGCATAAAAAAACATAATGCCTGGAGTACTTCTCAGTTTTGAGTTCCGAGGTGCCCCATGGTCCAATTTTGGTGCACGTGGTGCATTTTCGGCCCATTGTGCAATTTTCATGCGAAAATAAGACTTTATGGTTTTGATGCCCTGTGATCCGTGATGCATTCTTATGCATAAAAAACCATAATGGTCGAAGCACTTTTAAGTATTGTGGTCTGAGGTGCCCCGTGGTCCAATTTTGGTCCACGTGGTGCATTTTCGGCGCATTGTACAATTTTCGTGCGGAAATAAGTCTTTTGGGTTTTAGTGTCCCACGATACCTGGTTCATCCTTATGCATAAAAAACCATAATGCTCAGAACACTTTTCAGTTTTGAGGTCCGTGGTGCCCCGTGGTCCAATTTTGGTGCCGGTGCTGCATTTCGGCCATTTGTCAAATTTTCGTGCGAAAATAAGACTTTTGGGTTTTGGTGCCCCGTGATCCTTGGTGCATTCTTATACATAAAAAACCATAATGCTTGGAGGACTTTTCAGTTTTGAGGTCCATGGTGCCGCGTGGTCCAATTTTGGTGCCATGTGAACCCTAGTGCTTTCTTATGCATAAATAACCATAATGCTCGGAGCACTTTTCAGTTTTGAGGTACGAGATGCCCCGCGGTCCAATTTTGGTGTACGTGTGCATTTTCGGCCCATTGTGCAATTTTCGTGCGAAAATAAGACTTTGGGTTTTGGTTCCCCACGATCCCTGGTGCATTCTAATACATAAAAAACCATAATGCTTGGAGTACTTTTCAGTTTTGAGGTCCGTGGTGCCCCGTGGTCAAATTTTGGTGCCTGTGGTGCATTTTCGGCCATTTGTGAAATTTTCGTGCGAAAATAATACTTTTGGGTTTTGGTGCCCCGTGATCCCTGGTGGATTCTTATGCATCAAAAATCATAATGCTCAGTGAACTTTTAAGTTTTGAGGTCTGAGGTGCCCCGTGGTCAAATTTTGGTGCCCGTGGTGCATTTTCGGCCCATTGTGCAATTTTCATGGGAAAATAAGACTTTTGGGTTTTGGTGCCCCGTGATCCCTGGTGCATTCTTATGCATAAAAAACCATAATGCTTGGAACACTTTTCAGTTTTGAGGTCCGAGGTGCCCCGTGGTCCAATTTTGGTGCACGTGGTGCATTTTCGGCCCATTGTGCAATTTTCGTACGAAAAATAAGACTTTTGGGTTTTGGTGCCACGTGATCCCTGGTGCTTTCTTATGCATAAAAAAAATCATAATGTTTGGAACACTTTTCAGTTTAGAGGTATATGGTGCCCCGTTGTCCAATTTTGGTGCCGGTGGTGCATTTTCGGCCATTTGTGCAATTTTCGTGCGAAAATAGGACTTTTGGGTGTTGGCGCCCCATGATCCTTTGTGCATTCTTATGCATAAAAAACCATAATTCTCAAAGCACTTATAAGTTTTGAGGTCCGAGGGGCCCCGTGGTCCAATTTTGGTGCACGTGGTGCATTTTCGGCCCATTGTGCAATTTTCGTGCGAAAATAACAATTTTTAGTTTTCGTGCCCCGTGATTCTTGGTGCATTGTTGTGCATAAAAAACCATAATGCTCGGAATAGTTTACAGTCTTGAGGTTCGTGGTGTGCTGTGGTCCAATTTTGGTGTCGGGGGTTCATTTTCGATCATTTGTGCAATTTTCGAGCGAAAATAAGACTTTTGGGTTTAGGTGCCCCGTGATCCCTAGTGCATTCTTATGCATAAAAAACTATAATGGTCAAAGCACTTTTAAGTATTGAGGTCCGAGGTGCCCCGTGGTCCAATTTTGGTGCCCGTGGTGCATTTTCGGCCATTTGTGAAATTTTCGTGCGAAAATAAGACTTTTGGGTTTTGGTGCCCCGTGATCCTTGGTGCATTATTATACATAAAAAACCATAATGCTCGGAGAACTTTTAAGTTATGAGGTCTGAGGTGAGGTCTGAGGTGCCCTGTGGTCCAATTTTGGTGCCCATGGTGCATTTTCGGCCCATTGTGCAATTTTCATGCGAAAATAAGACTTTTGGGTTTTGGTACCTCGTGATCCCTGGTGCATTCTTATGCATAAAAACCCATAATGCTTGGTGCACTTTTATGTTTTGAGGTCCGAGGTGCCCCGTGGTCCAATTTTGGTGCCCGTGGTGCATTTTCAGCATATTTTGCAATTTTCGTGCGAAAATAAGACTATTGGGTTTTGGTGCCCAGTGTTCCCTGGGGCATTCTTATGCTTAAAAAACCATAATGCTTGGAACACTTTTCAATTCTGAGGTTCGTGGTGCCTCGTGGTCCATCTTTGGTGCCTGTGGTGTATTTTCGACTCATTGTGCAATTTTCGTGTGAAAATAAGACTTTTGGGTTTTGGTACCTAGTGATCCCTGGTGCATTCTTATGCATAAAATACCATAATTCTCATAGCACTTTTCAGTTTTGAGGTCCGACGCGCCCCATGGTCCAATTTTGGTGCCCGTGGTACATTTTCGGCCCTTTGTACAATTTTTGTGCGAAAATAAGACTTTTGGGTTTTGGTGCCCTGTGATCCCTGGTGCATTCTTATGCATAGAAAACCATAATGCTCATAGCACTTTTAAGTTTTGAGGTCTGAGGTGCCCCGTGGTCTAATTTTGGTGATCGTGGTGCATTTTCGGCCCTTTGCGCAATTTTCGAGCGAAAATAAGACTTTTGGAATTTGGTGCCTCGTAATCCCTGGTGCATTCTTATGCATAAAAAACCATAATGCTTGGAACACTTTTCAGTTTTGAGGTCTGTGGTACCTCGTGGTCGAACTTTGGTGCCCGTGCTGCATTTTCGACCCATTGTGCAATTTTCGTTCGAAAATAAGACTTTGGATTTTGGTACCCAGTGATCCCTGGAGCATTCTTATGCATAAAAAACCGTAATTCTTGGAACACTTTTCAGTTCTGAGGTCCGTGGTGCCTCGTGATTCAATTTTGGTGCCCGTGGTGCATTTCCGGCCTTTTTTGCAATTTTCGTGCGAAAATAAGACTTTTGGGTTTTGGTGCCCCGTTATCCTTGGAACATTCATATGCATAAAAACTACCATAATGCTCGGAGCACTTTTCAGTCTTGAGGTTCGTGGTGCTCTGTGGTCCAATTTTGGTGCCGGGGGTGCATTTTTCGCCATTTATGCAATTTTTGTGCGAAAATAAGACTTTTGGGTTTTGGTGCCCCGTGATCCCTAATGCATTCTTCTGCGTAGAAAACCATAATGCTCGGAGAACTTTTAAGTTTTGAGGTCGGAGTTGCTCCGTGGTCCAATTTTGGTGCCCGTGGTGCATTTTCGCCCAATTGTGCAATTTTCGTTCGAAAATAAGACCTTTGGGTTTCGGTGCCCCGTGATCCCTGGTGAATTCTTATGCATAAAAAACCATAATGCTTCGACAACTTTTCTGTTCTGAGGTTCGTGGCGCCCCGTGGTCCAATTTTGGTTCCGGTGGTGCATTTTAGGCCATTGGTGCAATTTTCGTGCGGAAATATGACTTTTTGGTTTGGGTGCCCTGTGAACACTGGTGTTTTCTTATCCATAAAAAACCATAATGCTCATAGTACTTTTCATTTTTGAGGTCTGAGGTGCACCGTGGTCCAATTTTGGTGCCCGTGGTGCATTTTCGGCCCTTTGTGCAATTTTCGAGCGAAAATAAGACGTTTGGGTTTTGGTGCCCGTGATCCCTGGTGCATTCTTATGCATCAAAAACCATAATGCTTGGAAAAATTTTCAGTTCTGAGGTTCGTGGTGCCTCGTGGTCCAACTTTGGTGCCCATGGTGCATTTTCGACCCATTGTGCAATTTTCGTGCGAAAATAAGACTTTTGGATTTTGGTACCCGTGATCCCTGGTGCATTCTTATGCATAAAAAACCATAATGCTCATACCAATTTTCAGTTTTGAGGTCCGAGGTGCCCCGTGGTCCAATTTTGGTGCCCGTGGTGCATTTTCGGTCCTTTGTGCAATTTTCGTGCTAAAATAAGTCTTTTGGGTTTTGGTGCCCAGTGATCCTTGGTGCATTCTTATGCATAAATACTACCATAATGCTTGGAACACTTTTTAGTCTTGAAGTTCGTGGTACCCCGTCGTCCAATTTTGTTGTCGGGGGTGCATTTTTCGCCATTTGTGCAATTTTCGTGCGAAAATAAGACTTTTGGGTGTTGGTGCCCCGTGATCCCAAGTGCATATTTATTCATATAAAACCATAATGCTTCGACCACTTTTCAGTTTTGAGGTCCGTGGCGCCCCGTGGTCCAATTTTGGTGCCGGTGGTGCATTTTCGGCCATTGGTGCAATTTTCGTGCAGAAATATGACTTTTTGGTTTTGGTGCCCTGTGAACCCTGGTGCATTCTTATCCATAAAAAATCATAATGCTCATAGCACTTTTCAATTTTGAGGTCTGAGGTGCCCCGTGGTCCAATTTTGGTGCCCGTGGTGCATTTTCGACCCTTTGTGAAATTTTTGAGCGAAAATAAGACTTTTAGGTTTTGGTGCCCCGTGATCCCTAGTGCATTCTTATGCATAAAAAACCATAATGCTTGGAACACTTTTCAGTTCTGATGTTTGTGGTGCCTCGTGGTCCAACTTTGGTGCCTGTGGTGCATTTTCGACCCATTTTGTAATTTTCGTCCAAAAATAAGACTTTTGGGTTTTGGTACCCCGTGATCCCTGGTGCATTCTTAAGCATAAAAACCATAATGCTCATAGCACTTTCAGTTTTGAGGTCCGAGGTGCCCCGTCGTCCAATTTTGGTGCCTGTGGTGCATTTTCGGTCCTTTGTGCAATTTTCGTGCAAAAATAAGACTTTTGGGTATTGGAGCCCCGTGATCCTTGGTGCATTCTTATGCATAAAAACTACCATCATTCTCGGAGCACTTTTCAGTCTTGAGGTTCGTGGTGCCCCGTGGTCCAATTTTGGTACCGGTGGTGCATTTTCGGCCATTTGTGTAATTTTCGTGCGAAAATAAGACTTTTTGATTTTGGTGCCCCGTGATCCTTGGTGCATTCTTATCCATAATGCTTGGAACACTTTTCAGTTTTGAGGTCTGTGGTGCCCCATGGTCTAATTTTTGGTGCCTGTGGTGTGTTTTTGGCCATTTGTACATTTTCGTGCGAAAATAAGACTTTGGAGTTTTGGTGCCCTGTGATCCCTGGTTCATTCTTATGCATAAATACCATAATGCTCGGAGCACTTTTAAGTATTGAGGTCCGAGGTGCCCCGTGGTACAATTTTGGTGCCCATGGTGCATTTTCGGTCCATTGTGCAATTTTCGTGCGAAAATAAAACTTTTGGGTTTTGGTTCCCCATGATTCCTGGTGCTTTCATATATATAAAAAAACTACAATGCATGGAGCACTTTTCAGTTTTGGCGTCCGTGGTGCCCCGTGGTCCAATTTTGGTGCCACGGGTGCATTTTCGTCCATTTGTGCAATTTTCGTGCAAAAATAAGACTTTTGGGTTTTGTTGCGCCGTGATCCCCAGTGCATTCTTATGCATAAAAAACCATAACGTTCGGAACACTTCTCAGTTTTGAGGTCCTTGGTGCCCTGTGGTCGAATTTTGGTGCCGATAATGCATTTTATGCCATTTGTGCATTTTTGTGCGAAAATAAGACTTGCGGGTTTTGGTGCCCCGGGATCATTGGCGCATTCTTATGCATAAAAAACCATAATACTTGGAGCACTTTTCAGTTTTGATGTTCTTGGTGTCCCGTGGTCCAATTTGGGTATCAGTAATGTATTTTCGGCCATTTGTGCAATTTTCGTGCCAAAATAAGACTTTTGGATTTTGGTGCCCCGTGATCCCTAGTTCATTCTTATGCATAAAAAACCATAATTATTGGACCACTTTTAAGTATTGAGGTCCGAGGTGCCCCGTGGTCCAATTTTGGTGTCGGTGGTGCATTTTCGGCCATTTAGGAAATTTTCTTATGAAAATAAGACTTTTGGGTTTTGGTGCCCCGTGATCCCTGGTGCATTCTTATGCATAAAAAACAATAATGCTCAAAGCACTTTTAAGTATTGAGGTCCGAGGTGCCCCGTCGTCCAATTCTAGTGCCCGTGATGCATTTATTGCCCATTGTACAATTTTCGTGTGAAAATAAGACTATTGGGTTTGGGCGCCCCATTATCCCTTGTCATTCTTGTGCATAAAAACCATAATGCTCGGAGCACTTTTCAGTTTTAAGGTTTGAGGTGCCTCGTGGTCCAATTTTGGTGGCCGTCGTGCATTTTACTCACATTGTGCAATTTTCGTACGAAAATAAGACTTTTGGGTTTTGGTGCCCTGTGAACCCTGCTGCTTTGTTATGCCTAAAAAATAATAATGCTCATAGCAATTTTCAGTTTGGAGGTTCGAGGTGCCCCGTGGTCCAATTTTGGTGCCCAGGGGGCATTTTCAGCCATTTGTGCAATTTTTTTGCGAAATTAATACTTTTGGGATTTGGTGCCCCTTGATCCTTCGTTCATTCTTATGCATAAAAAATCATAATGCTCGGAACACCTTTCAATCTTGAGGTTCGTGGTACCCCGTGGTCCAATTTTGGTGCCGGGGGTTCATTTTCGGCGATTTGTACAATTTTAGTGCAAAAATAAGACATTTGGGTTTTGGTGCCCCGTGATCCCTGGTGCACTCTTATGCATAAAAAATCATAATGCTCGAAGTACTTTTCAGTTTTGAGGTCTGAGGTGCCCCGTGGTCCAATTTTGGTGCTCGTGGTGCATTTCCGGCCCATTGTTCAATTGTTGTGCGAAAATAAGAATTTTGGGTTTTGGTGCCCCGTGATCCCTGGTACAATCTTGTGCATAAAAAACCATCATGCTCAGATCACTTTGCGAAAATAAGAATTTTGGGTTCTAGGTGCCCCGTGGTTCAATTTCATCCCATTGTGCAATTTTCGTGCGAAAATAACACTTTTGGGTTCTGGTGCCCCGTGATCCTTGGTGAATTCTTATGCATAAAATACCATAATGCTCCAGACACTTTTCAGTCCTGAGGTTCGTGGTGCCCCGTGGTCCCATTTCGGTGCCGGTGGTGCATTTTCACCCATCTGTGCAATTTTCGTACAAAAACAAGACTTTTGGGTTTTGGTGCCCCGTGATCCCTAGTCCATTCTTATGAATAAAAAACCTTAATGCTCAGAGCTCTTTTAAGTTTTGAGGTCCGAGGTGCCCCGTGATCCAATTTTGGTGCGGGTGGTGCATTTTCGGCCATTTGTGCAATTTTCTTGCGAAAGTAAGACTTTTGGGTTTTGGTGCCCTATGATCCCTGGAGCATTCTAATGCATAAAAAATCATTATTCTCATAGAACTTTTAAGCTTTGAGGTCCGAGGTGCCCCGCGGTCCAATATTGGTGCCTGGGGTTCATTTTCGGCCCAGTGTGCAATTTTCGTGTGAAAATAAGACTTTTGGGTTTTGGTGCCCTGTGATCCCTGGTGCATTCTTATGCAAAAAAAATGATAATGCTCGAAACACTTTTCAGTTTTGAGGTTTGTGGTGCACCGTGGTCCAATTTTGGTGGCGGTGGTGCATTTTCGGTCGTTTGTGCAATTTTCGTGCGAAAATAAGACTTTTGGGTTTTGGTTCCCCATGATCCCTGGGGCATTCTTATCCATAAAAAACCATCATGCTTGGAGCACTTTTCAGTTTTGAGGTTCGTGGTGCCCCATGGTCCAATTTTGGTGTCAGTGGTGCATTTTTTGCCATATGTGAAATTTTTGTGCAAAAATAAGACTTTTTGATTTTGGTGTCCCGTGATCCCTGGAGCATTCTAATGCATAAAAAACCATAATGGTCAGAGAACTTTAAAGTTTTGAGGACCGAGGTGCCCCGTGGTCCAATTTTGGTGCACGTGGTGAATATTCGGCCCAATGTGCAATTTTCGTGCGAAAATAAGACTTTTGGGTTTTGGTGCCCCGTGAACCCTGGTGCATTCTTTTGCAAAAAAACTAAGAATGCTCGGAACACTTTTCAGTTTTGAGGTTTGTGGTGCACCGTGGTCCAATTTTGGTGCCCGTGGTGCATTTTCGGCCGTTTGTGCAATTTTCGTGCGAAAATAAGACTTTTGGGTTTTGGTGCCCCGTGAACCCTGGTGCATTCTTTTGCAAAAAAAATAAGAATGCTCGGAACACTTTTCAGTTTTGAGGTTTGTGGTGCACCGTGGTCCAATTTTGGTGCCCGTGGTGCATTTTCGGCCGTTTGTGCAATTTTCGTGCGAAAATAAGACTTTTGGGTTTTGGTGCCCCGTGATCCCTGGGGCATTCTTATCCATAAATAAACCATAATGCTTGGAGCACTTTTCAGTTTTGAGGTCCGTGGTGCCCCATGGTTCAATTTTGGTGCCGGTGGTGCATTTGTTGCCATTTGTGAAATTTTTGTGCAAAAATAAGACTTTTGGATTTTCGTGTCCCATGATCCCTTGAGCATTCTAATGCACAGAAAACTATAATGCTCAGAGAACTTTAAAGTTTTGAGGACCGAGGTGCCCCGTGGTCCAATTTTGGTGCCCGTGGTGAATATTCGGCCCATTGTGCAATTTTCGTGCGAGAATAAGACTTTTGGGTTTTGGTGCCCCGTGATCCCTGGGGCATTCTTATCCATAAATAAACCATAATGCTTGGAGCACTTTTCAGTTTTGAGGTCCGCGGTGCCCCATGGTTCAATTTTGGTGCCGGTGGTGCATTTGTTGCCATTTGTGAAATTTTTGTGCAAAAATAAGACGTTTGGATTTTCGTGTCCCATGATCCCTGGAGCATTCTAATGCATAGAAAACTATAATGCTCAGAGAACTTTAAAGTTTTGAGGACCGAGGTGCCCCGTGGTCCAATTTTGGTGCCCGTGGTGAATATTCGGCCCATTGTACAATTTTCGTACGAAAATAAGACTTTTGGCTTTTGGTGCCCCGTGATCCCTGGTGCATTCTTATGCAGAAAAAATGATAATGCTCAGAACACTTTTCAGTTTTGAGGTTTGTGGTGCACCGTGGTCCAATTTTGGAGCCGGTGGTGCATTTTCGGCCGTTTGTGCAATTTTCGTGCGAAAATAAGACTTTTGGGTTTTGGTTCCCCATGATCCCTGGGGCATTCTTATCCATAAAAAACCATAATGCTTGGAGCACTTTTCTGTTTTGAGGTTCGTGGTGCCCCATGGTCCAATTTTGGTGCCGGTGGTGCATTTTTGGCCATATGTGAAATTTTTGTGCAAAAATAAGACTTTTGGGTTTTGGTGTCCCGTGATCCCTGGAGCATTCTAATGCATAAAAACCATAATGCTACCGAGGTGCCCCGTGGTCCAATTTTGGTGCCCATGGTGAATATTCGGCCCAATGTGCAATTTTCGTGCGAAAATAAGACTTTTGGGTTTTGGTGCCCCGTGATCCCTGGTGCATTCTTATGCAGAAAAAACCATAATGCTCGGAACACTTTTCAGTTTTGAGGTTTGTGGTGCCCCGTGGTCCAATTTTGGCGCGGTGGTTCATTTTGGGTCATATGTGCAATTTTCGTGCGAAAATACGACATTTGGGTTTTGGTGTCCCATGATTCCTGGTGCATTCTAATGCATAAAAAACCATAATGCTTAGAGAACTTTTATGTTTTGAGGTCCGAGGTGCCTTGTGGCCCAATTTTGGTGTTTGTGGTGTATTTTCGGCCCATTGTACAATTTTTGTGCGAAAACAAGACTTTTGGGTTTTGGTGCCCCGTGATCCTTGGCGCATTCTTATCCATAAAAAACCATAATGCTTGCAGCATTTTTCAGGTTTGAGGTCCGTGGTGCCCCGTGGTCCAATATTGGTGCCGGTGTGCATTTTTGGCCATTTGTGAAATTTTCGGGCAAAAATAAGACTTTTGTGTTTTGGTGTCCTGTGATCCCTGGAGCATTTTTTAATGTATAAAAAATCATAATTCTCAGAGAACTTTTAAGCTTTGAGGTCCGAGGTGCCCCGTGGTCCAATATTGGTGCATGTGGTGCATTTTCTGCCCAGTGTCCAATTTTTGTGCGAAAATAAGACTTTTGGGTTTTGGTGCCCCGTGAACCCTGGTGCATTCTTATGCAGAAAAAATGAGAATGCTTGGAACACTTTTCAGTTTTGAGGTTTGTGGTTCACCGTGGTCCAATTTTGGTGCCTGTGGTGCATTTTCGGCCGTTTGTGCAATTTTCGTGCGAAAATAAGACTTTTGGATTTTGGTGCCCCGTGATCCCTCGGGCATTCTTATTTATAAAAAACCATAATGCTTGGAGCACTTTTCAGTTTTGAGGTCCGTGGTGCCCCATGGCTAAATTTTGGTGCCGGTGGTTCATTTGTTGCCATTTGTGAAAATTTTGTGCAAAAATAAGACTTTTGGATTTTGGTGTCCCGTGATCCCTGGAGCATTCTAATGCATAGAACACCATAATGCTCAGAGAACTTTAAAGTTTTGAGGACCGAGGTGCCCCGTGGTCCAATTTTGGTGCCCGTGGTGAATATTCGGCCCAAATTGCAATTTTCGTGCGAAAATAAGTCTTTTGGGTTTTGGTGCCCCGTGATCCCTGGTGCATTCTTATGCAGAAAAGTCCATAATGCTCGGAACACTTTTCAGTTTTGAGGTTTGTGGTGCCCCGTGGTCCAATTTTGGAGCAGTGGTTCATTTTGGGCCATATGTGCAATTTTCGTGCGAAAATAAGACAATTGGGTTTTGGTGTCCCGTGATTCCTGGTGCATTCTAATGCATAAAAAACCATAATGCTTAGAGAACCTTTATGTTTTGAGGTCCGAGGTGCCTCGTGGCCCAATTTTGGTGCCCGTGGTGCATTTTCGGCCCATTGTGCAGTTTTTTGCGAAAATAAGACTTTTGGGTTTTGGTGCCCTGTGATACCTAGTGCGTTCTTATGCAGAAAAAACCATAATGCTTAGAGAACTTTTAAGTTTTGAGGTCCGAGGTGCCTCATGGCCCAAATTTGGTGCCCATGGTGCATTTTCGGACCATTGTGCAATTTTTGTGCGAAAATAAGACTTTCGGGTTTTGGTGCCCCGTGATCCCTGGTGCATTCTTATGCAGAAAAAAAATAATGCTCGGAACACTTTTTAGTTTTGAGGTTCGTGGAGCCCGGTGGTCCAATTTTGGTGCGGGTGGTGCATTTTCGGCCATTTGTGAATTTTTCGTGCAAAAATAAGACTTTTGGGTTTTAGTGCCCTGTAATCCCTGGTGCATTCTTATGCATAAAAAACCATAATGCTCAGAATACTTTTTAGTTTTGAGGTTCGTGGTGCCCCATGGCCCAATTTAGGTGCCGGTGGTGCATTTCGACCATTTGTACAATTTTCGTGCGAAAATAAGACTTTTGGGTTTTGGCGCGCCGTGATCCTTGGTGCATTCTTATGCAGCAAAAACCATAATGATTGGAGCACTTTTCAATTTTGAGGTCCGTGGTGCCCGTTGTCCTGTTTTGGGGTCGGTGGTGCATTTTCAGCCATTTGTGAAATTTTCGTGCAAATATAAGACTTTTGGATTTTTGTGCATGGTAATCCCTGGTGCATTCTTATGCATAAAATACCGTAATTCTCAGAGAATTTTTATGTTTAGAGGTCCGAGGTGCCCCATGGTCCAACTTTGTAGCCTGTGGTGCATTTTCGTCCCACTGTGCAATTTTCGTGCGAACATAAGACTTTTCGCATTTGGTGCACCATGATACCTGGTGCATTCTTAAGCATAAAAAACCATAATGCTCAGAGCACTTTTCAGTTTTGAGGTCCGACGTGCCCCGTGGTCCAAATTTGGTGCCCGTGATGCGTTTTCGACCCATTGTGCAATTTTCGTGCGAAAATAAGACTTTTGGGTTTTGTTGCCCTTTGATCCCTGGTGCATTATTATGCATAAAAAATGACAATGCTTGGAGAACTTTTAAGTTTTTAGGTCCGAGGTGCCCCGTGGTCCAATTTTGGTGCCCGTTGTGCATTTTCGACCCATTGTGCAATTTTCGTGCAAAAATAAGACATTTGGGTTTTGGTGTCCCGTGATCCCTGGTGCATTCTTATACATAAAAAACCATAATGCTCAGAAAACTTTTAAGTTTTGAGGTCCGAGGTGCCTCGTGGTCGAATTTTGGTGCCCGTGATGCATTTTCGGCCCATTGTGCAATTTTCATGCGAAAATAAGACTTTTGGATTTTGTGCGCTGTGATCCCTAGTGCATTCGTATGCATAAAAAACCATAACGCTTGGAACACTTGTTAGTTTTGAGGTCCGTAGTGCCCCATGGTCCAATTTTGGCGTCGGTGGTGCATTTTCGGCCATTTTGGTGCCCGTTGTGCATTTTCGACCCATTGTGCAATTTTCGTGCGAAAATAAGACATTTGGGTTTTGGTACCCCGCGATCCCTGGTGCATTTTTATGCATAAAAAGCCATAATGCTCAGAACACTTTTAAGTTTTGAGGTCTGAGGTGCCCCGTGGTCCAATTTTGGTGCCCGTGATGCATTTTCGGCCCGATGTACAATTTTCGTGCGAAAATAAGACTTTTGGGTTTTGTTATCCTGTGATCCCTAGTGCATTCTTATGCATAAAAAACCATAATGCTAGGAGCAGTTTTCAGTTTTTCGGTCCGTGGTGCCCCGTGGTCCAATTTTGGTGCCCGTGGTGCATTTTCGATCCATTGTGCAATTTTCGTGCGAAAATAAGACTTTTGGATTTTGTTGCCCTATGATCCCTGGTGCATTGTTATGCATAAAAAACCATAATGTTGGGAACAATTTTCAGTTTTGAGGTCCGAGGTGCCTCGTGGACCAATTTTGGTGCCGGTGGTGCATTTTTGGCCCATTATGCAATTTTCGTGCAAAAATAACAGTTTTGGGATTTGGTACATCGTGATCCCTGGTTCATTCCTATGCATAAAAAACCATAATACTCAGATCACTTTTCAATTTTGAGTTCCCTGGTGCTCCGTGATCCAATTTTGGTGCCGGTGGTGGATATTCGGCGATTTGTGCAATTTTCGTGCGAAAATAATGCTTTTGGGATTTTGTGCCCCATGGTCCCTGGTGCATTCTTATACATAAAAAACCATAACGCTTGGAGCACTTTTCAGTTTTTAGGTCCGTGGTGCCCCGTGGTCCAGCTATGGTGCTTGTGGTGCATTTTCGGCCATTTGTGAAATTTTCGTGCGAAAATAAGACTTTTGGGTTTTGGTGCCCCGTGATCCTTGATGCATTCTTATGCATAAAAAACCATAATGCTCGGAACACTATTTAGTTTTGAGGTCCGGGTTGCCCCGTGGTCCAATTTTGGTGTCGGTGCTACATTTTCGGCCATTTGTGAAATTTTCGTGCGAAAATAAGACTTTCGGTTTTTGGTGCCCCGTGATCCCTAGCGCATTCTTATCCATAAAAAACCAAAATGCTTGGAGCATTTTTCAGGTTTGAGGTCCGTGGTGCCCCGTGGTCCAATATTGGTGCCGGTGGTGCATTTTTGGCCTATTATGCAATTTTCGTGCAAAAATTACAATTTTTTGGAGTTGGTGCACCGTGATTCCTAGTTCATTCCTATGCATAAAAAATCATAATACTTGGATCACTTTTCAGTTTTGAGTTCCCTGGTGCTCCGTGGTCCAATTTTGGTGCCGGTGGTGCATATTCGGCGATTTGTGCAATTTTCGTGCGAAAATAAGACTTTTGGGTTTTTGTGCCCCATGGTCCCTGGTGCATTCTTACACATAAAAAACCATAATGCTTGGAGCACTTTTCAATTTTTAGGTCCGTGGTGCCTCGTGGTCAAGTTATGGTGCTTATGGTGCATTTTCGTCCATTTGTGAAATTTTCGTGCGAAAAATTTGGGTTTTGGTGCCCCATGATCCTTGGTGCATTCTTATGCATAAAAAACCATAATGCTCAGAACACTTTACAGTTTTGAGGTTCGGGTTGCCGCGTGGTCCAATTTTGGTGTCAGTGCTGCATTTCCGGCCATTTGTGAAATTTTCGTACGAAAATAAGACTTTTGGGTTTTGGTGCACCGTGATCCTTAGTGCATTCTTATGAATAAAAAACCATAACGCTTGGAACACTTTTCAGTTTAGAGGTTCGTGGTGCCCCGTGGTCCAATTTTGGTGCCGGTGGTGCATATTCGGCCATTTGTGCAATTCTCGTGCGAAAACAAGACTTTTGGGTTTTGATGCCCCGTGGTGCCTGGTGCATTCTTATACATAAAAAAGCATAATGCTTGGAGGACTTTTCAGTTTTGAGGTCGTGGTGCCGCGTGGTCCAATTTTGGTGCCGTGTGAACCCTAGTGCTTTCTTATGCATAAATAATCATAATGCTCGGAGCACTTTTAATTTTTGAGGTACGAGGTGCCCCGCGGTCCAATTTTGGTGTACGTGTGCATTTTCGGCCCATTGTGCAATTTTCGTGCGAAAATAAGACTTTGGGTTTTGGTTCCCCGTGATCCCTGGTGCATTCTAATACATAAAAAACCATAATGCTTGGAGTACTTTTCAGTTTTGAGGTCCGTGGTGCCCCGTGGTCAAATTTTGGTGCCTATGGTGCATTTTCGGCCATTTGTGAAATTTTCGTGCGAAAATAAGACTTTTGGGTTTTGGTGCCCCGTGATCCTTGGTGCATTCTTATGCATCAAAAACCATAATGTTCAGTGAACTTTTAAGTTTTGAGGTCTGAGGTGCCCCGTGGTCAAATTTTGGTGCCCGTGGTGCATTTTCGGCCCATTGTGCAATTTTCATGGGAAAATAAGACTTTTGGATTTTGGTGCCCCGTGATCCCTGGTGCATTCTTATGCATAAAAAACCATAATGCTTGGAACACTTTTCAGTTTAGAGGTCTGTGGTGCCCCGTTGTCCAATTTTGGTGCCAGTGGTGCATTTTCGGCCATTTGTGCAATTTTCGTGCAAAAATAAGAATTTTGGATTTTGGTGCCCCATGATCCTTGATGCATTCTTATGCGTAAAAAACCAGAATGCTCGGAGGACTTTTCAATTTTGAGGTTCGTGGTGCTCCGTGGTCCAATTTTGGTGCTGGTGGTGCATTTCCGGCAATTTGTGCAATTTTCATGCGAAAATAAGACTTTTGGGTTTTGGTGCCCCGTGATCCTTGGTGCATTCCTATGCATAAAAAACCATAATGCTCGGAACAGTTTTCAGTCTTGAGATTCGTGGTGCCCGATGGACCACTTTTTGTGCCGGGGGTGCATTCTCTGCCATTTGTGCAATTGTCGTGTGAAAATAAGACTTTTGGGGGATACCAGAATCCCAACCCGAACAACAACAACAACAACTGAGAGTGCTATAGGTGTGGAGGACCACATCTAGCAAGGAACTGCAACCAGTCACAAGTTGTTATCTGTAACAACTGCGGGAAAATGGGGCACGCAACCAAGAACTGTTGGGCTTCTCCAAGGATCACCAGAGGTGCTGAAAATGCGGTTAAGGACAATCAAGGGAGACCAATGGTAGCTGCGAAGGTATTTGCTATGAGTGGCTCTGAGGTCACTGCATCTGATGACCTAATCCAAGGTTAGTAAATTTCGGGGACGAAATTTCTAAAAGGGTGGAGAGTTGTAACACCCTGAAAATTTCATCTCAGTTATATAAGTATATACGTATATATTTATAAATATGTATATATTTATATAATTCTCTGTAAGTAACTCTCTGGAATTAATTTTCTACAATTAATTCTCTGTAGTTACTTTCCTGTGTTTTTGTTTGTAAGTTGCTATAAAATTCTGTGTGATTGAATTGTCTATTTGTGTATTTATTTATTTAATTGTGCAGTGTAATATGTACTTAATGATCAAGTACGTATATTGTCTGTGTATGCTTATCTGTTATACCTGCTAGTAATTAATTGAGCTGAGATTAATTACTAGTAGTAAAATATTTATAATATCTATTGCTATGCACTAATTAATCTGTTGTTTGCAAATTGGTTTTAAGTATTTTAATTATATTAAATTCTAGTAACTTGCACACCAAGTTACCTCTTATAAAGTTTATCGGTAAATAATTTATTTACAGAGGAAATTTTATTTGAGCTACTAGAAAAGTTTTTATTACTAGAAGTTTTATAAAATTAATTAGATGTTTGAAATTAAGTTTTAAAATTTTAAAACACACCTCTTTACGATTACACAGTATAAAATTACACTGTGTAAATTAAATTGAGTAACCAAAGTCCCTAATCCTAAGCTAATGACACAACATTACATGCAAAGCCTAAATTAATGACACCTAAGCTAATGCATGCATGCATGTCATCTATGATCAACACCTAAGCATCACTAAGACAACACCTAATCCCATGCACTTAACCTAAGCTTGACACCTAGCTACCCAAAACCCCACGGCCAAACCCAACAACACAACACTAATCTCACTTTCTCTCACTCACCTAAACACCAAACTTAATCTCCAAGTTTTGAACAAGAAAAAAAAATCCTCTCATCTCTCTCTTTTCTTCTCTTGGCTGAGAGCTAGAGGAAGGCAAGGGAGGCCATTGAAGAGCTTGGTGGTTGCATGCAAAGCTTGGATCATCACCAACACATCCTCTAGTTCTCATTTCCACTTTCACCACTTCTCCTTTTCGGCTGAATTTCAACACTAAGTAAGGGGAACTCTCTTGTGGATTCTTTGTTTCCTTTTTCTGTTGAGAATATGGTTAAGGGCTGGGGGCCTTAACTATAGCATCCATGCATGCCTCCATTGATAAGAATTGTGATGTGTTTGAATTGTTTGTTGAATTGACATTGGACGGGTAGTGTTGAATTCTCTTTGGCAGTAGTTGTGAGCCTTTGCATGTGGGGAGTAAATTCATTTTTCACCTTGTAATTGGAATGAAAATGGCCCTGGAAACAAGTGAGGTCATGTACCATTTTCTCAAAATGGTTTGATCAAGTTTTCTTTAAAAATGTTAACTAAAATTCGTTGGCAGTGGCTGTATTTTCGTTTAGTGTGGAACAACCCTCACTGTTTTGCCATTTTTGGAAGATATGACGGTTAGTTTTTTGTGAAATTTGTTTTGAATAAAAATAGACACAAAATGAAACAACTTTTTTGTTGATACCTTTGAAAAATAATTTCATCTTGGGGTTCATCCATGGCTCAAAATTGGACTGTCCTGTTTTGGGGTTTCACTAGAACAGGGCTCGGTTTTTGTTAAAATTCTCCCTGTGTACTTAATGTTTTTGAAATGTAATTAAACCCTTAAAAACTAGACACAATAAGGTTTTTAACCATGTATATTAAAAAAATTACCAAGTACAATTTACAAATTAATTTTTCAAAAAGAAACAGAACAAGGGTTTAGGACCCTGTTTTGAGTCAAAAATTGTAGGCTGTTAGGAATATTTTCACTGGGAACAATAGAAAATTAATTTGGAAGCAAGAAATAACTTTTTGGAAATATCAAGATGTTATATTTAAACTGTAAAAATTTTCATTTAATTTAGCTTTGGGAAGTGGGAGAAATTTACATTTCTTTGAGCTATGTTCAGTGAGCACTCAAAATCCAGGGCTGCTGACTTAGAAATTTTTTTATAAAATTTTGTAGATGTTTATTTTATAAGTGGGATACCTTTCTGTAAACTAGATTTCAAGAGCTTCAATTTCATATAAAAAATTTTCAATTCCGAGGTCATTTGCTACAATCAGTGAGAGCTCACATTCAGTATTGCCAAAGAGAAATCTGTCTTTTTAGTCATTTGTGTTACCATATGTGTGTTATTTTGAATTGTGGCAATTATAATTATTAATTGTGATTTTGTAAGGCAGTGGATATGTAATATCCATTGACCTATTCTATTTTGGGTTTAAGTCCCAGAAATGTGAATCTTGGGTACTTAATCTTTGAAATTGTGGTTTTGTGTGCTTTTATGATACAGTCCTTTGGACTGTAGGTTGAACTTTGTGATAAAATTGTTTGTCTGTGTGATGTGTTTCACAAGAATCGGGCGCGAGTACTTGTGAGGACTATAACTATGTTCTAGTGTTTTTGGCTAGACTGCCATGTAACAGATAAATGAAACTTGAACAGTGAGCACAATTAATTAGACTAAAAGATTTATTTTATTTTTATTAAATAGAAATTAATTAACAAACTCTTTATTTTATACATTGTAAATAGAAAGAATTTAGGACCTTGGCGTGGATGAATCAATGGTAAGTTATTAATTATTAAAAATTATAGAAATTAATGAGAGGGTGAGGCACAAATAAAAACTTAACAAGATTTTTTTACGTGTTGTGAATCATGTTGATTTCTGAGAGTCGTGCAATGGAACTGCGTGTGCGCGATGATTCGTGGGAACTGCAAGATGAAAAGAGAGTCACGTGTAGTGTTCCAGCTGTGAGAATAACAAAGAGAGAGGGGAGTTCGAAAGACGTGTCACGACGTAATACGATGGTCACCCATAGAAAGGTGATGGAGGCAAATGTCCTCATACATATGATTTTTGAGCAGAGACGGGGTCTCAGGCTTGGCGTCTATTCGACCGTCCTGTACCATGTGCAGCAGAACCCCACTGTGACGAGGAAGAATAATCCTTGTGAGGAGAGTTGTGGAGGAGTCAGTCCTCCAAGTATTGGATGATCACAGTTGGTACCTGGGAGATGATCGTAAGGCAAATTGACCTTGGAGGGTAAGGCACTGAGTTTTGACGATAGATCACATAGCTGACTCGGCCACCCTGACAAAAATATGAGACATCATCAGTTGGTGAGAGCCCACCATAGTACCATGGTGAAAGGTGTACTCCCAACAGTCATCCAACTCAATTGTGTAAGACCATTGAGTTCTAGGAGTTCCAGTGGCAGCTAGCCAGTAAGAAAGGATTTACAGAATTAGTGAAAGGAAATGATTAGGATTACGAGTGTGAACGTTAGACAACCACATGGCGATGGTGGACAGGATTTTGTTTGTGACTTGTAAAGTCGTTGTTTGTGTGCTGCTTGATGAAGCAGAGAGTTCACCCTTCTGTTTATTTTCTTTTAGGGGCAGATGGAAGTGGAGGACTCAACCCTCCATTGGAGGATTGAGAGCATATTTGGGAGATGGATAACAGTTGTGGTCCAGGGCGTAGATCACATCTTGGGCTACATCCGGTTCATACGAATGCCCACGTATGACCCTTGGGGCTTAGGATCTCTGCATAGGGTGGGAGTTAGAAGATGACTACTCTGAGTCCTAGGACTTTCTTTTCTTTGTCATGTATCTAGTTGGGGTATACATAGGCACTCAGATTTCTTTTGTTATCTGTATATGTCAGTCATCATGTCATATGACTATGTTCTAGTTTTCCCGTACTTTGCCTTTCTACGTGTTTACTGTTATGCTCCCGGGGTACATTATGTTAAACACTTTCAGATATGCATATGTTATATTTTAGTTAAAATTATCAATTGTATTTACATATTTCTACTCCTTCGAAAAATTAAAATCGTTCCTTTACAATCAAAATAACGCCACAACCTTTTCTGTCAAATTATATTAACTCATTATAAGTATTAAAACGAAGCGCAACTTTCGAAATTAAAATTGAGGAAAAAGTTTGTTTTAAAAAAAAGTATATCCATAAAATCCAAATTAAGTTTTCTTAATTTCACTAGATTTTCGTAAGTAAAATAATAAAAATGTGTTATGAAATAATTAATTGAATTAAACCTCGCATATTTCCATAATAGAAATTAGCGTGTTACACGGAGAACTTTTAAGTATTGTGGTCCGAGGTGCCCCGTGGTCCAATTTTGGTGCCCGTGGTGCATTTTCGGCCCATTGTACAATTTTCGTACAAAAATAAGACTTTTGGGTTTTGTTGCACTGTGATCCCTTGTGCATTCTTATGCATAAAAAACCATAATGCTCAGAGTACTTTTCAGTTTTGAGGTCCGAGGAGCCCTGTGGTCCAATTTTTGTGCCCGTGGTGCATTTTCGGCCCATTGTGCAATTTTCATGCCAAAATAAGACTTTTGGGTTTGGTATCCGTGATCCCTGGTGCATTCTTACGCATAAAAAACCATAATGCTCGGATCACTTTCAGTTTTGAGGTTTGGGGTGCCCCGTGGTCCAATTTTGGTCCCCGTGGCGCATTTTCGACCCATTGTGCAATTTTCGTGCGAAAATAAGACTTTTGGGTTTTGGTACCCCGTGATCCCTGGTGCATTCTTATGCATAAAAAACCATATTGCTTGGAACACTTTTCAGTTTTGATGTATGTGGTCCAATTTTGGTGCCGGTGGTGCATTTTCGGCCATTTGTGCAATTTTTGTGCGAAAAGAAGACTTTTGGGTTTTGGTACCCCGGGATCCTTGGTGCATTCTTATGCATAAAAAACCATAATGCTTGGAACACTTTTCAGTTTTGATGTCCGTGGTGACCCGTGGTCCAATTTTGGTGCCGGTGGTGCATTTTCGGCCATTTGTGCAATTTTCGTGCGAAAATAAGACTTTTGGGTTTTGGTGCCCTTTGAACCCTGGTCCATTATTATGCATGAAAAACCATAACGGTCAGAGCACTTTTTAGTTTCGAGGTCCGAGGTGTCTCTTGGTCCAATTTTGGTGCACATGGTGCATTTTCGGCCATTTGTGCAATTTTCGTGCGAAAATAAGACTTTTAGTTTTGGTGCCCTGTGATCCTTGGTGCATTCTTATGTATAAAAAACCATAATTCTTGGAACTATTTTCAGTCTTGATGTTCGTGGTGCCCCGTGGTCCAATTTTGGTGCCGGGGGTGCATTTTCGGCCATTTGTGATATTTTTTAGCGAAAATAAGACTTTTGGATTTTGGTGCCCCGTGATCCCTGGTGCATTCCTATACATCAAAGACCATAATGCTCGAACCACTTTTAAGTATTGACGTCCGAGATGCCCCGTGGTCCAATTTTGGTGCCCGTGGTGCATTTTCGGCTCATTGTGCAATTTTCTTGCGAAAATAAGACTTTTGGATTTTGGTGCTCCGTGATCACTGGTGCATTCTTATGCATAAAAAACCATAATGCTTGGAACAGTTTTCAGTCTTGAGGTTTGTGGTGCCCCGTGGTCCAATTTTGGTGCCGGGAGTGCATTTTCGGCCATTTGTGATATATTTGAGCGAAAATAAGACTTTTGGGTTTTGGTGCCCCGTGATCCCTGGTGCATTCTTATGCATAAGAAATCATAATGCTCGAAGCACTTTTAAGTATTGAGGTTCGAGGTGCCCCGTGGTCCAATTTTGGTACCCATGGTGCATTTTTGGCTCATTGTGCAATTTTCGTGCGAAAATAAGACTTTTGGGTTTTGGTGCCTCCTGATCCCTGGTGCTTTCATATGCATAAAAAACCATAATGCTTGGAACACTATTCAGTTTTGATGTCCGTGGTGCCCCGTCATCATATTTTGGTGCCCGTGGCGCAGTTTCGGCCCATTGTACAATTTGCATGCGAAAATAAGACTTTTGGGTTCTGGTACCCCATGATCCCTGGTGCATTCTTATGCATAAAAAACCATAATGCTTGGAACACTTTTCAGTTTTGATGTCCATGGTGACCCGTTGTCCAATTTTGGTGCCGGTGGTGCATTTTCGGCCATTTGTACAATTTTCGTGCGACAATAATACTTTTGGGTTTTGGTACCCCATGATCCTTGGTGCATTCTTATGCATAAAAAACAATAATTCTCGGAGCACTTTTCAGTTTTGAGGACCATGGTGCCCCGTGGTCCAATTTTGGTGTCGGTGGTGCATTTTCGGCCATTTGTGCAATTTTCGTGTGAAAATAAGACTTTTGGGTTTTGGTGCCCCGTGATCCTTGGTGCATTCTTATGCATAAAAAACCATAATGCTCGGAAAAACTTTCAATCTAGAGGTTCGTGGTGCCCTGTGGTCCAATTTTGGTGCCGGGGGTGCATTTTCGGCCATTTGAGCAATTTTCGTGCGAAAATAAGACTTTTGGGTTTTGGTGCCCCGTGATCCCTGGTGCATTCTTATGCATAAAAAACCATAATGCTCAGAACACTTTCCGGTTTTGAGGTCCATGGTGCTCCGTGGTCTCACTTTAATGCCGGTGCTGCATTTTCGGCCATTTGTGAAATTTTCGTGCGAAAATAAGACTTTTGGGTTTTGGTACCCCGTGATCCTCGGTGCATTCTTATGCATAAGAAACCATAATGGTCGAAGCACTCTTCAGTTTTGAGTACCGTGATGCCCCGTGGTCCAATTTTGGTGCCGGTGGTGCATTTCCGGCCATTTGTACAATTTTCGTGCGAAAATAAGACTTTTGGGTTTTGGTGCCCCGTGATCCTTGGTGCATTCCTATGCATAAAAAACCATAATGCTCAGAACATTTTGCAGTCTTGAGATTCGTGGTGCCCGGTGGTCCAATTTTGGTGCCAGGGGTGCATTCTCAGCCATTTGTGCAATTTTCGTGCGAAAATAAGACTTTTGGGTTTTGGTACCCCATGATCCTGGGTGCATTCTTATGCATAAAATCCATAATGCTCGAAGCACTTTTCGGTTTTGAGGTTCGTGGTGCACCGTGGTCCAATTTTGGTGCCGGTGTTGCATTTTCGGGCATTTGTGAAATTTTCTTGCAAAAATAAGACTTTTGGGTTTTGGTACCTCGTGATCCTTGGTGCATTCTTATGCATAAGAAACCATAATGCTCGAAGCACTTTTAAGTATTAAGGTTTGAGGTGCCTCGTGGTCCAATTTTGGTACCCATGGTGCATTTTCGGCTCATTGTGCAATTTTCGTGCGAAAATAAGACTTTTGGGTTTTGGTGCCTCGTGATCCCTGGGGCTTTCTTATGCATAAAAAATCATAATGCTTGGAACACTTTTCAGTTTTGATGTTCGTGGTGCCCCGTCATCATATTTTGGTGCCTGTGGCGCATTTACGGCCCACAGTGCAATTTCCATGCGAAAATAAGACTTTTGGGTTCTGGTACCCCCGTGATCCCTGGTTGCTCTTATGCATAAAAAACCATAATGCTTGGAACACTTTTCAGTTTTGATGTCCATGGTGACCCGTTGTCCAATTTTGGTGCCGGTGGTGCATTTTCGGCCATTTGTACAATTTTCGTGCGACAATAAAACTTTTGGGTTTTGGTACCCCATGATCCTTGGTGCATTCTTATGCATAAAAAACCATAATTCT
Organism: Pueraria montana var. lobata; assembly: GCA_026413185.1. NCBI lineage: Eukaryota > Viridiplantae > Streptophyta > Magnoliopsida > Fabales > Fabaceae > Pueraria > Pueraria montana. The sequence goes on from CM048656.1 coordinate 824,101, forward strand.
CGGAGCACTTTTCAGTTTCGAGGACCGTGGTGCCCCGTGGTCCAATTTTGGTGCCGGTGGTGCATTTCCGGCCATTTGTGCAATTTTCGTGTGAAAATAAGACTTTTGGGTTTTGGTGTCCCGTGATCCTTGGTGCATTCTTATGCATAAAAAACCATAATGCTCAGAAAAATTTTCAATCTAGAGGTTCGTGGTGCCCCGTGGTCCAATTTTGGTGCCGGGGATGCATTTTCGGCCATTTGAGCAATTTTCGTGCGAAAATAAGACTTTTGGATTTTGGTGCCCCGTGATCCCTGGTGCATTCTTATGCATAAAAAATCATAATGCTCAGAACACTTTCCGGTTTTGAGGTCCATGGTGCTCCGTGGTCTCACTTTAATGCCGGTGCTGCATTTTCGGCCATTTGTGAAATTTTCGTGCGAAAATAAGACTTTTGGGTTTTGGTACCCCGTGATTCTCGGTGCATTCTTATGCATAAAAAACCATAATATTTGGAGCACTTTTCAGTTTTGAGTACCGTGATGTCCCGTGGTCCAATTTTGGTGCCGGTAGTGCATTTTCGGCCATTTGTACAATTTTCGTGCGAAAATAAGACTTTTGGATTTTGGTGCCCTGTGATCCTTGGTGCATTCCTATGCATAAAAAACCATAATGCTCGGAACATTTTTCAGTCTTGAGATTCGTGGTGCCCGGTGGTCCAATTTTGGTGCCAGGGGTGCATTCTCGGCCATTTGTGCAATTTTCGTGCGAAAATAAGACTTTTGGGTTTTGGTGCCCCGTGATCCTTGGTGCATTCCTATGCGTAAAAAACCATAATGCTCAGAACATTTTTCAGTCTTGAGATTCGTGGTGCCCGGTGGTCCAATTTTGGTGCCAGGGGTGCATTCTCGGCCATTTGTGCAATTTTCGTGCGAAAATAAGACTTTTGGGTTTTGGTACCCCATGATCCTTGGTGCATTCTTATGCATAAAAAAGAATAATGCTCGGAGCACTTTTCGGTTTTGAGGTTCGTGGTGCCCCGTGGTCCAATTTTGGTGCCAGTGGTGCATTTTCGGCCATTTGTGTAATTTTCGTGCGAAAATAAGACTTTTAGCTTTTGGTGCCCCGTGATCCTTGGTGCATTCCTATGCATAAAAAACCATAATGCTCATAACATTTTTCAGTCTTGAGATTCGTGGTGCCCGGTGGTCCAATTTTGGTGCCAGGGGTGCATTCTCGGCCATTTGTGCAATTTTCTTGCGAAAATAAGACTTTTAGCTTTTGGTGCCCCGTGATCCTTGGTGCATTCCTATGCATAAAAAACCATAATGCTCAGAACATTTTTTAGTCTTGAGATTCGTGGTGCCCGGTGGTCCAATTTTGGTGCCAGGGGTGCATTCTCGGCCATTTGTGCAATTTTCGTGCGAAAATAAGACTTTTGGGTTTTGGTACCCCATGATCATTGGTGCATTCTTATGCATAAAAAAGCATAATGCTCGGAGCACTTTTCGGTTTTGAGGTTCGTGGTGCCCCGTGGTCCAATTTTGGTGTCGGTGCTGCATTTTCAGCCATTTGTTAAATTTTCGTGCGAAAGTAAGACTTTTAGCTTTTGGTGCCCCGTGAACCCTAGTGCATTCTTATGCATAAAAAACCATAATGCTTGGAGCACTTTTAAGTATTGAGGCCTGAGGTGCCCCGGGGTCCAATTTTGGTGCCTGTGGTGCATTTTCCGCACATTGTGAAATTTTCATATGAAAATCAGACTTTTTGAGTTTTGGAGCCCCGTCATCCCTGGTGCATTCTTGTGCATAAATAATCATAATGCTCGCAGCACTTTTAGGTTTTGAGGTTCGAGGTGCCCCATGGTCCAATCTTGGTGCCCGCGGTGCATTTTCGGCCCATTGTGTAATTTTTATGCTAAAATAACACTTTTGGGTTTTGGTGCCCCATGATCCCTGGTGCATGCTTATGCATAAAAAACCATAATACTTGGTGTACTTTTCAGTTTTCAGGTCCGTGGTGTCTCGTGGTCCAATTTTGGTGCCGATAGTGCATACTAGGCCATTTGTACAATTTTCGTGCGAAAATAAGACTTTTGGGTTTTGGTGCCGTGTGATCCTTGGTGCATTCTTTGTATAAAAAGCTATAATGCACGGAACAGTTTTCAGTCTTGAGGTTCGTGGTGCCCCGTGGTCCAATTTTGGTGCCGAGGCTGGATTTTCGCCCTTTTGTGCAATTTTCGTGCGAAAATAAGACTTTTGGATTTTGGTGCATCGTGATCTCTGGTTCATTCTTATGCATAAAAAATCATAATGCTCAAAGCACTTTTCAATTTTGAGGTACAAGGTGCCCTGTGGTCCAATTTTGGTGCCCGCGGCCCATTGTGATATTTTAGTGCGAAAATAAGACTTTTGGGTTTTGGTGCCCCGTGATCCCTGGTGCATTCTTATGCATAAAAAACCATTATGCTCAGAACTCTTTTCAGTTTTGAGGTCCGTGGTGCCCCGTGATCCAATGCTGGTGCCAGTTGGGCATTTTCGGCCCTGTGAGCAATTTTTGTGCGAAAATAATACTTTTGGCTTTTGGTGCCCCGTTATCCCTGGTGCATTCTGATGCATTAAAAACCATAATGCTTGGAACACTTTTGGTACCTGTGGTGCATTTTAGGCCATTTATGAAATTTTCGTGCGAAAATAAGACCTTTAGGTTTTTGTGCCCCATGATCCCTGGTGCATTCTTATGCATAAAAAACCATAATGTTTGGAGTACTTTTCAGTTTTATGGTCCGAGGTGCACAATGGTCCAATTTTGGTGCCAATGGTGCATTTTCGGCCCATTGTGCAATTTTCATGCGAGAATAAGACTTTTGGGTTTTGGTGCCCCATGATCCCTGGTGCATTCTTATGCATAAAAAACCATAATGCTCGGAACACTTTTCAGTCTTGAGGTCCGTGGTGCCCCGTGGTCCAATTTTGGTGCCGGTGGTGCATTTTCGGCCATTTGTGCAATTTTCGTGCAAAAATAAGACTTTTAGGTTTTGGTGCCCCGTGATCCCTGGTGCATTCTTATGCATAAAAAACCATAATGCTCGGAACACTTTTCAGTTTTGAGGTCCGTGGTGCCCCGTGGTCCAATTTTGGTGCCCGTGGTGCATTTTCAGCCCATTGTACAATTTTCGTGCAAAAATAAGACTTTTGGATTTTTGTGCCACGTGATCCCTAGGTCATTCTTATGCATAAGAAATCATAATTCTCGTAGCACTTTTAAGTTTTGAGGTTCGAGGTGCCCCGTGGTCCAATCTTGGTGCCCGTGGTGCATTTTAAGCCCATTGTGCAATTTTCATGCTAAAATAAGACTTTTGGATTTTGGTGCCTCGTGATCCCTGGTGCATTCTTATGCATAAAAAACCTTAATTCTTGGAGTACATTTCAATTTTGAGGTCCGTGGTGCCTCGTGGTCCAATTTTGGTGCCGGTGGTGCATACTTGGCCATTTGTGCAATTTTCGTGCGAAAATAAGACCTTTGGGCTTTGGTGCCCCGTGATCCCTGGTGCATTCTTATACATAAAAAACCATAATGCTTGGAGCACTTTTCAGTTTTGAGGTCTGTGGTGCCCCATGTTCCAATTTTGGTGCTTGTGGTGTATTTTCCGCCTTTTGTGAAATTTTAGTGCGAAAATAAGGCTTTTGGGTTTTGGTGCCCTATGATCCTTGGTGCATTCTTATGCATAAAAAACCATAATGCTTGGAGAACTTTTAAGTTTCGAGGTCCGAGGTGGCCCATGGTCCAATTTTGGTGCCTGTGGTGCATTTTCTGCCATTCGTGAAATTTTCGTGCGAAAATAAGGCTTTTGGGTTTTGGTGCCCCGTCATCCTTGGTGCATTCTTATGCATAAAAAGTAATAATGCTCAGAGAACTTTTAAGTTTCGAGGTCTGAGGTGCCCCGTGGTCCAATTTTTGTGCACGTGGTGCATTTCGGCCCATTGTGCAATTTTCGTGCTAAAATAAGACTTTTGGGTTTTTGTGCCTAGTGATGCCTGGTGCATTCTTATGCATAACCAACCATAATGCTCAGAACAGTTTTCAGTCTTGAGATTCGTGGATCACGGTGGTCCAATTTTGGTGCCGGGGTAGCATTTTAGGCCATTGTGCAATTTTCGTGCAAAAATAAGACCTTTGGGTTTTGGTGCCCTGTGAACCCTGGTGCATTCATATGCATAAAAAACCATAATGCTCGAAGAACTTTTTAGTTTTGAGGTTCGAGGTGCCTCGTGGTCCAATTTTGGTGCACGTGGTGCATTTTCAGCCCTTTGGTAAATTTTCCTGCAAAAATAAGACTTTTGGGTTTTGTTGATCTATGATCCTTGGTTGATTCTTATGCATAAATAACCATAATGCTCAGAACAGTTTTCAGTCTTGAGGTTCGTTGTGCCTCGTGGTCCAATTTTAGTGCCGATGGTGCATTTTCGGCCATTTGTGCAATATTCGTGCGAAAGTAAGACTTTTGGGTTTTGGTGCCCTGCAAACCCTAGTGCATTCTTTTGCATAAAAAACCATAATGCTTGGACCACTTTTTATTTTTGAGGTTCGAGGTGCCTCGTGGTCCAATTTTGGTGCATGTGGTGCATTTTCGGCCCTTTGGTAAATTTTTGTGCGAAAATAAGACTTTTGGGTTTTGTTGACCTGTGATCCTTGGTTGATTTTATGCATAAATAACCATAATGCTTAGAACAGTTTTCAGTCTTGAGGTTCGTTGTGCCTCGTGGTCCAATTTTGGTGCCAATGGTGCATTTTCGGCCATTTGTGCAATATTCGTGCGAAAATAAGACTTTTGGGTTTTGGTGCCCTGCAAACCCTAGTGCATTCTTTTGCATAAAAACCATAATGCTTGGAGCACTTTTTAGTTTTGAGGTTCGAGGTGCCCCGTGGTCCAATTTTGGTGCACGTGGTGCATTTTCGGCCCATTGGGAAATTTTCGTGCGAAAATAAGACTTTTGGGTTTTGGTGACCCGTGATCCCTGGTGCATTCTTATGCATAAAAAACCATAATGCTCGGAACACTTTTGCAGTCTTGAGGTCCGTGGTGCCCCATGGTCCAATTTTGGTGCCGGTGGTGCATTTTCGGCCATTTGTGCAATTTTCGTGCAAAAATAAGACTTTTGGGTTTTGGTGCCCCGTGATCCCTGGTGCATTCTTATGCATAAAAAACCATAATGCTCGGAACACTTTTCAGTTTTGAGGTCAGTGGTCCAATTTTGGTGCCCGTGGTGCATTTTCAGCCCATTGTACAGTTTTCGTGCAAAAATAAGACTTTTGGATTTTGGTGCCACGTGATCCCTAATGCATTTTTATGCATAAGAAATCATAATGCTTGCAGCACTTTTAAGTTTTGAGGTTCGAGGTGCCCCGTGGTCCAATCTTGGTGCCCGTGGTGCATTTTCAGCCTATTGTGCAATTTTCATGCTAAAATAAGACTTTTGGGTTTTGGTGCCCCGTGATCCTTGGTGCATTCTTACACATAAAAAACTATAATGCACGGAACAGTTTTCAGTCTTGACGTTCGTGGTGCCCCGTGGTCCAATTTTGGTGCCGAGGCTGGATTTTCGCCCATTTGTGCAATTTTCGTTCGAAAATAAGACTTTTGGATTTTGGTGCATCGTGATCTCTGGTGCATTGTTATGCATAAAAAACCATAATGCTCAAAGCACTTTTCAATTTTGAGGTCCGAGGTTCCCTGTGGTCCAATTTTGGTGCCTGCGGCCCATTGTGATATTTTAGTGCGAAAATAAGACTTTTGGATTTTGGTGCCCCGTGATCCCTGGTGCATTCTTATGCATAAAAAACCATTATGCTCAGAACTCTTTTCAGTTTTGAGGTCCATGGTGCCCCGTGATCCAATGCTGGTGCCAGTTGGGCATTTTCGGCCCTGTGAGCAATTTTTGTGCGAAAATAATACTTTTGGCTTTTGGTGCCCCGTTATCCCTGGTGCATTCTGATGCATTAAAAACCATAATGCTTGGAACACTTTTGGTACCTGTGGTGCATTTTAGGCCATTTATGAAATTTTCGTGCGAAAATAAGACCTTTAGGTTTTGGTGTCCCATGATCCCTGGTGCATTCTTATGCATAAAAAACCATAATATTTGGAGTACTTTTCAGTTTTATGGTCCGAGGTGCACAATGGTCCAATTTTGGTGCCAATGGTGCATTTTCGGCCCATTGTGCAATTTTCATGCGAGAATAAGACTTTTTGGGTTTTGGTGCCCCGTGATCCCTGGTGCATTCTTATGCATAAAAAACCATAATGCTCGGAACACTTTTCAGTCTTGAGGTCCGTGGTGCCCCGTGGTCCAATTTTGGTGCCGGTGGTTCATTTTCTGCCATTTGTGCAATTTTCGTGCAAAAATAAGACTTTTAGGTTTTGGTGCCCCGTGATCCCTGGTGCATTCTTATGCATAAAAAACCATAATGCTCGGAACACTTTTCAATTTTGAGATCCGTGTGCCCCGTGGTCCAATTTTGGTGCCCGTGGTGCATTTTCAGCCCATTGTACAATTTTCATGCAAAAATAAGACTTTTGGATTTTTGTGCCACGTGATCCCTAGTGCATTCTTATGCATAAGAAATCATAATGCTTGCAGCACTTTTAAGTTTTGAGGTTCGAGGTTCCCCGTGGTCCAATCTTTGTGCCCGTGGTGTATTTTCAGCCCATTGTGCAATTTTCATGCTAAAATAAGACTTTTGGGTTTTGGTGCCCCGTGATCCCTGGTGCATTCTTATGCATCAAAAACCATAATGCTCAGAACACTTTTCAGTTTTGAGGTCCGTGGTCCAATTTTGGTGCCTGTGGTGCATTTTCAGCCCATTGTACAGTTTTCGTGCAAAAATAAGACTTTTGGATTTTGGTGCCACGTGATCCCTAGTGCATTCTTATGCATAAGAAATCATAATGCTTGCAGCACTTTTAAGTTTTGAGGTTCGAGGTGCCCTGTAACATCCTATTTTATTAATTGTACGCATTTATATATGTATATTATTAACATTTATGCACTGTATTTTATAGAAACCTTGTGTACATATTCTCTTAATGAAATTAATATAGTTCTACTCAGAAGAATTTTCTGAATTTGCAAATGTCTTTATTTTTGCCGAAATTGATAGTTGACTGGACTGCTATGTCAGACAGCTGTCCAGGATAAATTTTCAAGTATAGAATTTTGAACTCATTTATAACTTAAAAGAAAGGTAATAGAATATAGATTAAAAATATATACAGATAAAGAATTAAAATGCTTATTCAGAATTGTTAGGATTTTCTGAAAGTTAGAACTTTGAGGAATTATTACGGTAAAATTCTAAGACAGAAAATTTAGAGAAAATTCATAGGATATCTATAGAATTATCTAATAATTGTAATATACTTAGAATAATTATTAAAAATGTTTAACCAAGAAAATTTTAATTTAGAACCTTAACCAATCAAAAAGTGACAACTTAGGCTTTTCTAAGATCACTAAATTAAGCTAATTAGGCTTGGATTAAGAGATAAGTAGGACACTACCCCAAGGTTTTTGATAGTGAGGAATCCAATGGTGATGTTATTTTCTTCAAATTCTAATCACATTGTAAAATAATTAGCAGCCCTAATTACCTTCTAGAAATTTCTACAAAGTTCTTGAAATGTTGACTTTTGGGGTAGGCAAGTGACTTGGAACTCCTTTGGCTGTCCAAGTGGATGGGAAAGCTTGGAGAACTGATCTCCCTTGGCCAATAGGGGCTGCTGGACGTGCAGGAGCTGCTGGATGTGAAGGAAACATCCAATTTGGTTAATTCTTGGTTTAATGAAGCAAATAACTTAAGTAAAAGGCAAAAAGTCACAAAAACTATTTTTCTCTCCAAAACAGAACCGTGAGCTCTCCAAACTCAGCAGCTGCAGTTTTTCATTCAATTTCATCTTAACTTCATCATCTCATCCCAAATTAAGAAACCAAACCATCCAAACTTCCAAAACCCTAAGCTAATTCGGCTAGTAGAGAAAGAATTGGAAGAAATCTCAAAAATTCCTACAAGACCAAGGAGTGAGGGAGAAAGGAATTCAAGGCTTTTTCTTCAATTAAAGAGTTTAAGGTAAGGATCTAGGCATTTAATTTCAATTAGAACCCTTGGAATTAGAAGAAAACATGTTGTAGGGTTAAATTCAATTTGTGACCTAGAATCATGAAAACTTGAAATTGATTTAGGGGTTTTGTGTTTTTGATGCTTGTGATTGTAATTCATGGATTGGAATGATGTGTGATTGAATTTTTAATGTGTTGTGATGGTTGAAATTTGAGTTGCTTGATTTTTAATTGAATTGAGATTTGGTTGAATTTTGGTTGGAATTGGAGTTTGTTGCTTTGGAAAATATGTTGAGAATGGTAGTGAGACCATTCGGCCAGCCCTAAATGCAAGGGATATTATGTGGAAATTTTTATAAAACCAAGGGCAAAATGGTCATTTTACATGTAGGGACACATTGGGTATTTTGGAAAAAGATTGAGGGCAATTTCAGAAATTATTAAAAATACTAATTTTAATGTAAATTGCTTAAATTTTTATATCCTTGTATGTTAATGTGTACAAATTATTTATTTGATTGTGATCATGAACAAAATTCATTAGCATGAGTCTTTTTGGGGAATTTATAAAAGTATCAAATGAGAAATGAATTGTTGACTGACCGGGACTGCGGTAGTCATGTGAAATGAAACTGATTGAGAAATGAATTGTTGACTGACCGGGACTGCGGTAGTCATGTGAAATGAAACTGATTGAGAAATGAATTGTTGACTAACCGGGACTGCGGTAGTCATGTGAAATGAAAATGATTGAGAAAGGATTTTTGGGGTGAGTAGAATTTGTTAAACAGGACCGTATAATCAGTGATTATATAGTCTGTGGGGATAAGGATATTGTCAATTCCATATGTGGCTGTAATCTGGACAGAGATGCGGTCGTGGTGGCCTTCCTGGATATCCTGATCTCCTAATTCTGTTTAGTTTATTCGCGTTTAGTAGGGGCTGATGGCTGAATTGCTGTACGTAATGGTAGGCCAGTTACTTACTAAACACTCAAAGGGGAAGTCCCCATGGAGCAGGGTCAAAAATGAATTTGAGTCAAAAATTGCATTTGCATAAATCATACTGCATTTAATTATGTGTGTAATTAATTAAATTGTTATGATGTGTAATTGTTTGAAATTGTTTTATTCTATGAGAAATTAAATGCCTGATCCGGTAATGCTGTCCCCAGATTCTAGGGGAGTGTGATTGCAGGTATTTGGAAGATTAATTAGAAGTTACAGATGCAGACATGGTCCAGAGCTATAGGATGGGGACTATTTTGGGTAGACAATAATGTTGTAGTAGTTAGAATTATTTTGTAGCAGTGTTTATATAAATTTTAATGATGTAAATTACAGAACATATTTTGGATTGTAATAGAACGTATCAGAACTTTGAAAAAAAAATATATAAAATAAATTAAATAGTTAAATTATGTTTTATAAGAAAGGGGGGTTACATGCCCCGTGGTCCAATCTTGGTGCCCGTGGTGCATTTTCATCCCATTGTGCAATTTTAATGCTAAAATAAGACTTTTGGGTTTTGGTGCCCCGTGATCCCTGGTGCATTCTTATGCATAAAAAACCTTAATGCTTGGAGTACATTTCAATTTTGAGGTCCGTGGTGCCTCGTGGTCCAATTTTGGTGCCGGTGGTGCATACTCGGCCATTTGTGCAATTTTCGTGCGAAAATAAGACCTTTGGGCTTTGGTGCCCCGTGATCCCTGGTGCATTCTTATACATAAAAAACCATAATGCTTGGAGCACTTTTCAGTTTTGAGGTCTGTGGTGCCCCATGTTCCAATTTTGGTGCCTGTGGTGTATGTTCCGCCTTTTGTGAAATTTTAGTGCGAAAATAAGGCTTTTGGGTTTTGGTGCCCTGTGATCCTTGGTTCATTCTTATGCTTAAAAAATCATAATGCTTGGAGAAATTTTAAGTTTCGAGGTCCGAGGTGCCTCGTGGTCCAATTTTGGTGCCTGTGGTGCATTTTCCGCCATTTGTGAAATTTTCGTGCGAAAATAAGGCTTTTGGGTTTTGGTGCCCCGTGATCCTTGGTGCATTCTTATGCATAAAAAACCATAATGCTCGGAGAACTTTTAAGTTTCGAGGTCCGAGGTGCCCCGTGGTCCAATTTTTGTGCACGTGGTGCATTTCGGCCCATTGTGCAATTTTCGTGCTAAAATAAGACTTTTGGGCTTTTGTGCCCAGTGATGCCTGGTGCATTCTTATGCATAACCAACCATAATGCTCAGAACAGTTTTTAGTTTTGAAATTCGTGGATCACGGTGGTTCAATTTTGGTGCCGGGGTAGCATTTTAGGCCATTGTACAATTTTCGTGCGAAAATAAGACCTTTGGGTTTTGGTGCCCTGTGAACCCTGGTGCATTCATATGCATCAAAAACCATAATGCTCGAAGAACTTTTTAGTTTTGAGGTTCGAGGTGCCTCGTGGTCCAATTTTGGTGCACGTGGTGCATTTTCAGCCCTTTGGTAAATTTTCGTGCGAAAATAAGACTTTTGGGTTTTGTTGATCTGTGATCCTTGGTTGATTGTTATGCATAAATAACCATAATGCTCAGAATAGTTTTCAGTCTTGAGGTTCGTTGTGCCTCATGGTCCTATTTTGGTGCCAATGGTGCATTTTCGGCCATTTGTGCAATATTCGTGCGAAAGTAAGACTTTTGGGTTTTGGTGCCCTGCAAACCCTAGTGCATTCTTTTGCATAAAAAACCATAATGCTTGGACCACTTTTTATTTTTGAGTTTCGAGGTGCCTCGTGGTCCAATTTTGTTGCACGTGGTGCATTTTCGGCCCTTTGGTAAATTTTCATGCGAAAATAAGACTTTTGGGTTTTGTTGACCTGTGATCCTTGGTTGATTCTTATGCATAAATAACCATAATGCTCAGAACAGTTTTCAGTCTTGAGGTTCGTTGTGCCTCGTGGTCCAATTTTGCTGCCGATGGTGCATTTTCGGCCATTTATGCAATATTCGTGCGAAAATAAGACTTTTGGGTTTTGGTGCCCTGCAAACCCTAGTGCATTCTTTTGCATAAAAAACCATAATGCTTGGAGCACTTTTTAGTTTCGAGGTTCGAGGTGCCCCGTGGTACAATTTTGGTGCACGTGGTGCATTTTCGGCCCTTTGGGAAATTTTCGTGCGAAAATAAGACTTTTGGGTTTTGGTGACCCGTGATCCTTGGTGCATTCTTATGCATAAAAAACCATAATGCTCGGAACACTTTTCAGTCTTGAGGTCCGTGGTGCCCCATTGTCCAATTTTGGTGCGGTGGTGCATTTTCGGCCATTTGTGCAATTTTCGTGCAAAAATAAGACTTTTGGGTTTTGGTGCCCCGTGATCCCTGGTGCATTCTTATGCATAAAAAACCATAATGCTCGGAACACTTTTCAGTTTTGAGGTCCGTGGTACCCCGTGGTCCAATTTTGGTGCCCGTGGTGCATTTTCCGCCCATTGTACAATTTTCGTGCAAAAATAAGACTTTTGGATTTTGGTGCCACGTGATCCCTAGTGCATTCTTATGCATAAGAAATCATAATGCTTGCAGCACTTTTAAGTTTTGAGGTTCGAGGTGCCCCGTGGTCCAATCTTGGTGCCCGTGGTGCATTTTCAGCCTATTGTGCAATTTTGATGCTAAAATAAGACTTTTGGGTTTTGGTGCCCCGTGATCCCTCATGCATTCTTATGCATAAAAAACCTTCATGCTTGGATTACATTTCAGTTTTGAGGTCCGTGGTGCCTCGTGGTCCAATTTTGGTGTCGGTGGTGCATACTCGGCCATTTGTGCAATTTTCGTGCGAAAATAAGACCTTTGGGCTTTGGTGCCCCGTGATCCCTGGTGCATTCTTATACATAAAAAACCATAATGCTTGGAGCACTTTTCAGTTTTGAGGTCTGTGGTGCCCCATGGTCCAATTTTGGTGCATGTGGTGTATTTTCTGCCTTTTGTGAAATTTTAGTGCGAAAATAAGGCTTTTGGGTTTTGGGGCCCCATGATCCTTGGTGCATTCTTATGCATAAAAAACCATAATTCTTGGAGAACTTTTAAGTTTCGAGGCCCGAGGTGCCCCGTGGTTCAATTTTGGTGCCTGTGGTGCATTTTCCGCCATTTGTGAAATTTTCGTGCGAAAATAATGCTTTTGGGTTTTGGTGCCCCGTGATCCTTGGTGCATTCTTATGCATAAAAAACCATAATGATCGGAGAACTTTTAAGTTTCGAGGTGCCTCGTGGTCCAATTTTTGTGCACGTGGTGCATTTCGGCCCATTGTGCAATTTTCGTGCTAAAATAAGACTTTTGGGTTTTGGTGCCCAGTGATCCCTGGTGCATTCTTATGCATAACCAACCATAATGCTTAGAAAAGTTTTCAGTCTTGAGATTCGTGGATCACGGTGGTCAAATTTTGGTGCCAGGGTAGGATTTTAGGCCATTATGCAATTTTCGTGCGAAAATAAGACCTTTGGGTTTTGGTGCCCTGTGAACCCTGGTGCATTCATATGCATAAAAAACCATAATGCTCGGAGAACTTTTTAGTTTTGAGGTCCGAGGTGCCTCGTGGTCCAATTTTGGTGCACATGGTGCATTTTCGGCCCTTTGGTAAATTTTCGTGCGAAAATAAGACTTTTGGGTTTTGTTGACCTGTGATCCTTGGTTGATTGTTATGCATAAAAAGCCATAATGCTCATAACAGTTTTCAGTCTTGAGGTTCGTTGTGCCCCGTGGTCCAATTTTGGTGCTGATGGTGCATTTTCGGCCATTTGTGCAATTTTCGTGCGAAAATAAGACTTTTAGATTTTGGTGCCCTGCGAACCCTAGTGCATTCTTTTGCATAAAAACCATAATGCATGGAGCACTTTTTAGTTTTGAGGTTCGAGGTGCCCTGTGGTCCAATTTTGGTGCACGTGGTGCATTTTCGGCCCTTTTGGGAAAATTTCGTGCAAAAATAAGACTTTTGGGTTTTGGTGACCCGTGATCCTTGGTGCATTCCTATGCATAAAAAACCATAATGCTCGGAACAGTTTTCAGTCTTGAGGTTCGTTGTGCCTCGTGGTCCAATTTTAGTGCCGGTGGTGCATTTTCGGCCATTTGTGCAATTTTCGTGCGAAAATAAGACTTTTGGGTTTTGGTACCCTGCGAACCCTAGTGCATTCTTATGCATAAAAAACCATAATGCTTGGAGCACTTTTAAGTATTGAGGTCCGAGGTGCCCCGTGGTGCATTTTCGGCCATTTGTGCAATTTTCGTGTGAAAATAAGACTTTTGGGTTTTGGTGCATCGTGATCCCTGGTGCATTCTTATGCATAAAAAACCATAATTCTCAAAGCACTTTTCAGTTTTGAGGTTCGAGGTGCCCCGTTGTCCAATTTTGGTGCCCGCGGCCCATTATGCAATTTTCGTGCGAAAATAAGACTTTTGGATTTTGGTGCCCCGTGATCCCTGGTGCATTCTTATGCATAAAAAACCATTATGCTCGGAACTCTTTTCAGTTTTGAGGTCCATGGTACCCTGTAGTCCAATGTTGGTGCTAGTGGGTCATTTTCGGCCATGTGAGCAATTTTGGTGCGAAAATAAGACTTTTGGGTTTTGGTGCCCCGTGATCCCTGGTGGATTCTTATGCATAAAATACCATAATGTTCGGAGCACTTTTCAGTTTAGGGTTTAGGGCATAGATTCTTGTACTCAATCTTTGATGAATCTGTAGACTTGTTCTTGCACAGTACCTTTCCAACGTAGTTTCCATATTGCTTGGTCCACTCTGACATGTGCTGATTTTGTTCCCTGATACAGCCAGTGACTTTGGCTATAGATTCAGTGGACAAAATCACTTCTCGTCCAAGCATAGTGGACACGAGTTCCCTTGAGTTCTAGAATCTTGCATTCCTCCAGAACATTCTGATCAGTTCTGGAAATATCTTCTGGTTTTCGTTGAAGGATTCTCTGATTCCGCATTTTAGAAGACTTTCATCGAGATTCAGACCCAACTTTTCTAGTTTTCCAATGTTGAAGAAGTGCTCAACGTGAACAGTGGCAGCACCTTGAGACACTATAGTGGTTTCAGGGTAGGTATGAACATCAAGTTCATAGTTGCTTGAGTTAGTAGAGTTCTTCATGATGATAAAGGTTTAATTTTTAGGTTTTGCAGATAGTGTTTAGGTTTTCTGAGAGAGAAAGAAGGAGAATGCTGGAGGTAGAAGATAATTTCGGAGAAGGGAAATTTGGTAAAGTAATTTTCTGAGTGAATTTGTCAGTTTAAGTATAGGCTCTGTTTGGAGAACGCGAATTATGAAATCCAGCATAGTCAACATCACAGTATCCAGCATAGTCAACATCACAGTATCCAACTAATATGAAATCCTTCTGCCTTTTGAAATGTAGACCAAGATTATTTGTTCCAACAAGATATCGAAACATTCTTTTAACAGCAGTTAAGTGAACTTCCCTTGGGTCAAATTGGAATCTGCCACATAAGCATACGCTGAACATGATGTCAGGTCTGGACGCTGTGAGGTATAGGAGTGATCCTATCATTCCTCTGTATAGGGTGTTGTCCACCTTCTTTGAACCATCGTCCAGTCCAAGTATTGTTGTTGGGTGCATAGGAGTTTTCATTGGCTTTGCATCATCCATTTTGAACTTCTTGAGAAGCTCCTTAAAATACTTGGTCTGATGTATTATATGCCTTTATCAGTTTGCTTGATTTGCAATCCAAGGAAGAATTTTAGTTCTCCCATCATGCTCATCTCGAATTCTGTTTGCATTAACTTAGCAAATTCTTCACAAAGAGATTCGTTAGTAGCACCAAATATGATATCATCAACATATACTTGAGCAATAATGAAATTAGAAGAATAATCTTTCCGAAATAGTGTAGTGTCTACTTTTCCTCTTGAGAAACCATTTTCTAAAAGAAATGAGCTGAGTTTTTCATACCAAGCTCTCGGTGCTTGTTTTAGTCCATATAATGCTTTGTTAAGTTTGAAAACATGATTAGGAAAAGCAACACTCTCAAACCCTGGGGGTTGCTCCACATAGACTTCTTCTTTTATCAGTCCATTGAGGAATGCACTTTTTACGTCCATTTGATATAGCTTCATATTGCTATGAGCTGCAAATGATAGTAAAATGCGAATTGCCTCTAGACGTGCAACAGGTGCATAAGTTTCAGTATAATCTATACCTTCTTGTTGTGAGTAACCTTTGGCTACCAGTCTGGCTTTGTTTCTCACAACATTACCTGTTTCCTCCAATTTGTTTCTGAACACCCATTTAGCTCCTACGACTTCTTTGTTATTAGGGAGTTCTACAAGTTTCCAGACATCGTTCTTTTAAAATTGGTCAAGTTCATCTTGCATTGCTTTGACCCAGCTTTCATCTTCCAGAGCATCGTCCACAGTCTTAGGTTCTATCTGTGATATGAGTGTTGTGTGACCTTGTTGTTGAAGTGAAGATCTGGTTTTGACTCTATCCTTTGGATCACCAATGATTTGGTCTTCGGGATGATGCTTCTTCATTTTTCAGTTGCGTCCAGTTGGTTCCCTTTGTTCTTCTGTTGGACCGTCCAAGGGAACATTAGACTCTTCAACTGTGACATCACTGTTGGACGTGTCTGAAGATTTCCTTGCATCGTCCAGCCTGAGTTCTGCAAATGATTCATCTAGCTCTAATAATTTTTTTATCAGGCTTAGTGTCATTGAACTTCACATGGATAGCTTCTTCAACAACTAAGCTTCTAGAATTATAAACTCTATATGAAGTTTCAGAATATCCAAGCAATATTCCTTCATCACACTTAGAATCAAATTTCCCAAGTTATCCTTAGTGTTCAAAATGAAGCATTGACATCCAAATGGATGGAAGTAGGATATGTTGGGTCTTCTCCCTTTCCACAATTCATATGGAGTCTTTTTAAAGATTGGCCTGATATAGATTTTGTTCTGTAAATAATAGGCAGTATTCACTACTTCAGCCCAACAGTGTTTTGGGGTTGAATTATCATTCAACGTGGTTCTGGCCATCTCTTGGAGTGACCTGTTCTTCCTCTCAACAACACCATTCTGTTGTGGTGTTCTGGGTGTTGAGAAGTTGTGAAGGATACCATTTTCTTCACTGAACCTTTGAAAACTTTCATTTTCAAATTCTCCCCCATGATCACTTCGGATCGAAATAATGCATACTCCTTTTTCATTTTGAATTCTTTTGCAGAAGTTATAGAAGGCCTTAAAAGACTCATCTTTGTGAGATAGGAACATGACCCATGTCCATCTAGTATAGTCATCCACTACAACTAATCCGTACCTCTTACCACCTACAGAGGCTGTTCTTGTGGGTCCAAACAGGTCAATATGTAACAGCTCAAGAGGTCTAGAAGTGGGAACGATGTTTTTACTTTGAAAATAATTTTTTACTTGTTTCCCTTTCTGACAGGCTTCACAAAGAATATCATCTTTATATGACATACTTGGTAATTCTCTCACGAGGTTGTGCCTATTAAGCTTTGATATTAATCTCAAACTGGCATGCCCAAATCTTTTATGCCGTAGCCAATTATTTTCTTTAACTGAAACTAAGCATGAAACATTTTGACTTGATAGTTCCCCAAGATTAATCTTGTAGAGATTACCTTGCCTCTTTACAGTAAAAAGAAGGGATCCATTAGAGTTCTTGACTATACATTCACCTTTGTTAAAGGCAACATCATATCCACTATCACATAATTGACTTATGCTAAGTTGATTGTGCTTGAGACCTTTAACATAAAGAACATTATCAATACAAGGATAGGGTGGTATACCAATCTTACCCACGCCAGCTATCATCCCTTTCTGATTCCCTCCAAAAGTGATTGTCCCACCAGTCTTGGGTTGGAGGCTTTGGAACATACACCTTTCTCCTGTCATGTGATGCGAGCACCCACTGTCCATGTACCATGACTGGAGTTTCTTTCCTGCTGTTAAGCATGTCTGCAATAGAAACAATTTTATCCTTAGGTACCCAGATTGACTTGGGTCCTTTCTTGTTAGTTTGAAAGGCACTGGATGCTCCATTCTTAGGCAGGTGTCTGCATTTGGACATTATATGTCCAGGTTTCCCACAGAAGTAACACACATCTACATCTTCGTCATGAATATATTTCTTTCCCTTATATCCATGCCCTGACCTGTCATTTGGTCTCCTACAATCTTCATATTTTAAAAGCATCTTAAGGTTGTCAGATCCCTTGACAAAGTTGGACAGATCCTTCTTTAGGCTGTCAATCTCTTCATGAAGTTTTACAACATCATGTGGTTGACCTCTTAAGGAAGTATCTGCATCAACTTTCAGAAGCTTCTCAACTAGCCTTTTGTTTTCTGCTTTTAGAGTTCGAATCTCTATGGAAAGGTTCATTTCTCTAGTCCTTGAATCCTTATAGGATTTATAGGCTTGAGCAGTATCATTCCAGAGAGTTCGTCCATCCTCATTTAAGGCTTCATGTTCTTTTGAGAGCTTTGTTAACTTTTTCTGTAAATCTTTCTTTTCACTTTCAAGTTGTTTGAGACTATTTTCTAAAACTTCTTTTTCTTTTGAAAGTGACTTGGACGATTTTTTCAAGGTTTTGTAGGCCTTTGACAGAATAGAAGAGTTTGAAAGCAAATCATGATAAGCTTCTTGAAGTGAATTCAGATCATTAAAGTTTACCTCATCTTCTTCTTCTGGTTCTGAAGAATCTGATGTAGTGTCTGCCATCAGACATATGTGTGCTTCCTCTTCCTCTTCATCGTCCGATGATGAGTCGTCATCCAGATCTTCCCATGTGGACATTAGAACCTTTTTGCACTTCTTTTTGTTGAAGCTTTTCTTCTTCTTGTCCTTGCTCTTGTCAAGATCTGGGCATTCTTATTTGAAGTGTTCGGGCTTTTTGCATTCGTAGCATACGATTGGACTCTTCTCCTTCTTTTCTTTGAGACCTTTCTTGTTCGGGTTTCTCCATCTGGATCCACCTTTCTTCTTCCACATAGAGTGGATTCTCTTGGATACGAAGGATAGCTCATCATCCTCGTCTGAGTCATCATCTTTAGATTGTTCGTCTGATGATGCTTCAGCTTGCATGGATTTGGACGATGATGCTTTCTTTGGCTTCTGGATATTGAGTGCCAGAGACTTCCTTTTCTTGCCATCACCATCTTGTTGCAGTTCCAGCTCATGCACCTTAAGGATTCCCACAAGCTCTTCTAAGGACATATCATCTAGTCCTTTGGTTGCTCTTAAGGCTGTAACCTGTGGTCTCCATTGCCTAGGCAAACTCCTCATAATTTTGTCAATATGTTCATAGTTATTGTAATCTTTACCATGTGCTCTAAGTTCATTTAGTATGGTTTGAAACCGTCCAAACATACTTTGTATGCCCTCGTCTCCTTCCATTCTAAACAATTCATATTGAAGAGTAAGAAGGCTAAGTTTGTTACGTTTTACCTGGGTGGAACCCTCATACGTTAACGTAAGAGTGTCCCACATTTGTTTTGCGCTTTTGAAACTGTGTACTTTATTGTATTCTTGTTCAGATAGTGCACACATGATGATATTTCTGGCTCTGGAGTTGACATGAAATCTTTGTTTTTGCTCCTCCGTCCATCTAGCCTTTGGGATCTCATTGAGACTCTCATCAACTGGAATGTAGTCGCCCATCTCCACAATGTCCCACATATCAATATGACAGGATTCAAAGAATGCTATCATTCTTTGCTTCCAATAATGATATTTGACACCCTTGAAGAGTGGTGGTTTGTTCACAGCTCGTCCCTCATTTTCCATCTTTCTTAGAATCTGGTTTCCTCTGTACTGCCAAGTACTCAACCCGAGTGGCCGAGCTCTGATGCCAACTGAAATGTAGAGATTCACACTAGAAGGGGGATTAAATAGTGTGAAAGTTATATTATTAAAAAAAAAACTTTTCGCAAAGATGGAGATAAAATATCTTAGGTTTCACAAGGGGCTTGTAAAACACAAGATCACAGGTATCGTCCAATAGTTAAAATGACAGTTTAGTGAAACTGCGTTTTCTTGTTAATCGTCCAGGCGTAAATAAGAGATTTTCGTAAATAGGATATAAAGAACCTTGTGCGCAAAGTGTGAAGAAATAACTTATGAGAATAAGTTGTAAGCTTGAAAGCGATAGAGTAAAAACACTTGGTTTATACTTGTTCACTCAACCTGAGCTACGTCCAGTTCTCCATCAAAAACTTTGAAGGGTTCCACTAATCAAGTTCTGATTACAAACAAGTATTATATATGGCTACAAGTATTCTTTAGGCCACTTCTGGAACACCTTTAATATCCCCCTGAGATTAAAGAACACCCAAGTATTCTTTGTCACTAAGCCACTCCTGGCTTTGCAAACAGAAACTGTTTGAGTACAAGTTAAATAAACAGCTCTCATAGAGAGGATATTACAATAAAAACTCAATTACATAGAATAACTTAGCAAAGCTAAGTAGATTACTCTTTTCACATAAGTGTCTGTCATCCAATCGATTTGGCAGAGTTACAACTCTTCTAAAAACTTGAAAAATTCTCTCTTCAAAACATGAGCTTGTTCCTGTATTTATAGGCAGCTTGGTGAAAATATCCATTGCGGGATCTGTACCTTTGCCAATACCCATTCTCTCACAATCATATGACCATTTCTACGTGTCACATTTGGGTGGAGAGATGGAGGAGACAACAGTACATGCAGTGCCTCCACTACTTGTACGGTTTCTACAGAGAGAGGCTTTTCTGCCCCCTGTGGTACACTTTTCGGCCCATTGTGCAATTTTCATGCGAAAATAAGACTTTTGGGTTTTGGAACCCCGTGATCCCTGGTGCACTCTTATGCATAAAAAACCATAATGCTTGGAGCACTTTTCAGTTTTGAGGTCCGTGGTGCCCCGTGGTCCAATTTTGGTGCCGGTGGTGCATTTTCGGCCATTTGTGCAATTTTCGTACGAAAATAAGACTTTTGGGTTTTGGTGCCCTGTGAACCCTGCTGCTTTCTTATGCATAAAAAACAATAATGCTCATAGTAATTTTCAGTTTTGAGGTCTGAGGTGCCCCGTGGTCCAATTTTGGTGCCCGTGGTGCATTTTCGGCCATTTGTGCAATTTTTGTGCGAAAATAATACTTTTGGGTTTTGGTGCAATGTGATCCCTAGTGCATTCTTATGCATAAAAAACCATAATGCTCAAAGCACTTTTCAGTTTTGAGGTCCGAGGTGCCCCGTGGTCCAATTTTGGTGCCTGCGGCCCATTGTGCAATTTTCGTGTGAAAATAAGACTTTTGGGTTTTGGTGTCCCGTGATCCCTGGTGCAGTCTTATTCATAAAAAAACCATTATGCTCATAACTCTTTTCAGTTTTGAGGTCTGTGGTGCCCCGTGGTCGAATGTTGGTGCCGGTGGTGGTGCATACTCGGCCATTTGTGCAATTTTCGTACGAAAATAAGACCTTTGGGTTTTGGTGCTTTGTGATCCCTGGTGCATTCTTACACATAAAAAACCATAATGCTTGGAGCACTTTTCAGTTTTGAGGTCCGTGGTGACCCATGGTCCAATTTTGGTGCCTGTGGTGCATTTTCGGCCATTTGTGAAATTTTCGCGCGAAAATAAGGCTATTGGGTTTTGGTGCCCCGTGATCCTTGGTGAATTCTTATGCATAAAAAACCATAATGCTCGGAGCACTTTTTAGTTTTGAGGTTCGAGGTGCCCCGTGGTCCAATTTTGGTGCACGTTGTGCATTTTCGGCCCTATGGGAAATTTTTGTGCGAAAATAAGATTTTTGGGTTTTGGTGACCCATGATCCTTGGTGCATTCTTATGCCAAAAAAACCATAATGCTCGGAACAGTTTTTAGTCTTGAGGTTCGTGGTGCCACGTGGTCCAATTTTGGTGCCGGTGGTGCATTTTCGGCTATTTGTGCAATTTTCGTGCGAAAATAAGACTTTTGGGTTTTGGTGCCCTGTGAACCCTGGTGCATTCTTATGCATGAAAAACCATAATACTTGGAGCACTTTTCAGTTTTGAGGCCCGAGGTGCCCCGTGGTCCAATTTTGGTGCCCGTGGTGTATTTTCGGCCTATTGTGCAATTTTCATGCGCAAATAAGACTTTTGGGCTTTGGTGCCACGTGATCCTTGGTGCATTCTTACGCATAAAAAACCATAATGCATGGAAAAGTTTTCAGTCTTGAGGTTGGTGGTGCCCCAAGGTCCAATTTTGGTGTCGGGGGTACATTTTCGGCCATTTGTGCAATTTTCGGGCGAAAATAAAACTTTTTGGTTTTGGAGCCCCGTTATCACTGGTGCATTCTTATGCATAAAAAACCATAATGCTTGGAGCACTTTTCAGTTATGATGTCCGTGGTGCCCCGTAGTCCAATTTTGCTGTTGGGGGTGCATTTTCGGCCATTTGTGCAATTTTCGAGCGAAAATAAGACTTTTGGGTTTTGGTACCCTGTGAACCCTAGTGCATTCTTATGCATAAAAAAACATAATGCTCGGAGCACTTTTCAGTTCTGAGGTCCGAGGTGCCCCGTGGTCCAATTTTCGTGCCTGTGGTGCATTTTCGGCCATTTGTGAAATTTTCGTGCGAAAATAAGACTATTGGATTTTGTTGCCCCCGTGATCCTTGGTGCATTCATATGCATAAAAAACCATAATGCTTGGAGCACTTTTTAGTTTTGAGGTTCGAGGTGCCCCGTGGTCCAATTTTGGTGCACGTGGTGCATTTTCGGCCCTATGGGAAATTTTCGTGCGAAAATAAGACTTTTGGGTTTTGGTGACCCATGATCCTTGGTGCATTCTTATGCCTAAAAAACCATAATGCTCGGAACAGTTTTCAGTCTTGAGGTTCGTGGTGCCCCGTGGTCCATATTTGGTGCCGGTGGTGCATTTTCGGCTATTTGTGCAATTTTTGTGTGAAAATAAGACTTTAGGGTTTTGGTGCCCTGTGAACCCTGGTGCATTCTTATGCATGAAAAACCATAATGCTTGGAGCACTTTTCAGTTTTGAGGCCCAAGGTGCCCCGTGGTCCAATTTTGGTGCACGTGGTGTATTTTCGGCCCATTGTGCAATTTTTGTGCGAAAATAACACTTTTCGGCTTTGGTGCCCCGAGATCCTTGGTGCATTCTAATGCATAAAAAACTGTAATGCACGAAAAAGTTTTCAGTCTTGAGGTTGGTGGTGCCCCATGGTCCAATTTTGGTGCCGGGGGTACATTTTCGGGCATTTGTGCAATTTTCGTGCGAAAATAAGACTTTTCGGTTTTGGAGCCCCGTTATGACTGGTGCATTCTTATGCATAAAAAACCATAATGCTTGGAGAACTCTTCAGTTTTGAGGTCCGTGGTCCAATTTTGGTGCCGGTGGTGCATTTTCAGCCATTTGTGCAATTTTCTTACAAAAATAAGACATTTGGGTTTTGGTGCCCTGTGAACCCTGGTGCATTTTTATGCATAAAAAAACATAATCCTCGGAACTCTTTTCAGTTTTGAGGTCCGTGGTGCCCCGAGGTCCAATGTTGGTGCCGGTGGGGAATTTTCGGCCATTTGTGCAATTTTCATGCGAAAATAAGACTTTTGGGTTTTGGTGCCCTGTGAACCCTAGTGCTTTCTTATGCATAAATAACCATAATGCTCGGAGCACTTTTCAGTTTTGAGCTCCGAGGTGCCCCGTGGTCCAATTTTGGCGCACGTGTGCATTTTCGGCCCATTGTGCAATTTTTGTGCGAAAGTAAGACTTTTGGGTTTTCGTGTCCCGTGATCCTTGGTGGACTCTTATGCATAAAAACCTTAATGCTAGGAACAGTTTTCAGTCTTGAGGTTCGTGGTGTCCCGTGGTCCAATTTTGGTGCTGGGGATGCATTTTCGGCCATTTTCTGCAATTTTCGTGCGAAAATAAGACTTTTGGGTTTTGGTGCATCGTGATCCCTAGTGCATTCTTATGCATAAAAAACCATAATGCTCAAAGCACTTTTCAGTTTTGAAGTCCGAGGTGCCCCGTGGTCCAATTTTGGTGCCTGCGGCCCATTGTGCAATTTTCGTGTGAAAATAAGACTTTTGGATTTTGGTGCCCCGTGATCCCTGGTGCATTCTTATGCATAAAAACCCATTATGCTCAGAACTCTTTTCAGTTTTGAGGTCTGTGGTGCCCCGTGGTCGAATGTTGGTGCCGGTGGGGCATTTTTGGGCATGTGAGCAATTTTGGTGCCAAAATAAGACTTTTGGATTTTGGTGCCCCGTTATCCCTGGTGCATTCTTATGCATAAAAAACCATAATGCTTGGAAAACTTTTCATTTTTCAGGTCTGAGGTGCCCTGTGGTCCAATTTTTGTGCCTATTCTGGATTTTCAGCCATTTATGAATTTTTCGTGTGAAAATAAGACTTTTGGGTTTTGGTGCCCCATGATCCCTGGTGCATTCTTATGCATAAAAACCCATAATGTTCGGAGCACTTTTCAGTTTTAAGGTCCGAGGTGCACCGTGGTCCAATTTTGGCTCCCATGGTGCATTTTCGGCCCATTGTGCAATTTTCATGCGAAAATAAGACTTCTGGGTTTTGGTGCCCCGTGCTCCTTGGTGCATTCTTATGCATAAAAAACAATAATGCTCAGAGCACTTTTCAGTTTTGAGGCCCTACGTGCCCCGTGGTCCAATTTTGGTGCCCGTGGTGCATTTTTGGCCAATTGTGCTATTTTCGTGAAAAAATAAGACTTTTGGGTTTTGGTACCCTGTGAACCCTAGTGCATTCTTATGCATGAAAAACCATTATGCTTGCAGCACTTTTCAGTTTTGAGGCCCGAGGTGCCCCGTGGTCCAATTTTGGTGCACGTGGTGTATTTTCGGCCCATTGTGCAATTTTGGTGCGAAAATAAGACTCTTGGGCTTTGGTGCCACGTGATCCTTGGTGCATTCTTATGCATAAAAAACCAGAATGCATCGAAAAGTTTTCAGTCTTGAGGTTGGTGGTGCCCCATGGTCCAATTTTGGTGCCGGGCGTACATTTTCGGCCATTTGTGCAATTTTCGTGCGAAAATAAGACTTTTCGATTTTGGAGCCCCGTTATCATTGGTGCATTTTTATGCATAAAATACCATAATGCTTAGAGCACTTTTCATTTTTGATGTCCGTGGTGCCCCGTAGTCCAATTTTGCTGTTGGGGGTGCATTTTCGGCCATTTGTGCAATTTTCGAGCGAAAATACGACTTTTGGGTTTTGGTACCCTGTGAACCCTGGTGCATTCTTATGCATAAAAAAACATAATGCTTGGAGCACTTTTCAGTTTTGAGGTCCGAGGTGCCCCGTGGTCCAATTTTGGTGCCTGTGGTGCATTTTCGGCCATTTGTGAAATTTTCGTGCGAAAATAAGACTATTGGCTTTTGGTGCCCCCGTGATCCTTGGTGCATTCATATGCATAAAAAACCATAATGCTCAGAGCAATTTTTAGTTTTGAGGTTCGAGGTGCCCCGTGGTCCAATTTTGGTGCACGTGGTGCATTTTCGGCCCTATGGGAAATTTTCGTTCAAAAATAAGACTTTTGGGTTTTGGTGACCCATGATCCTTGGTGCATTCTTATGCCTAAAAAACAATAATGCTCGAAACAGTTTTCAGTATTGAGGTTCGTGGTGCCCCGTGGTCCAATTTTGGTGCCAATGGTGCATTTTCGGTTATTTGTGCAATTTTCGTGCGAAAATAAGATTTTTGGGTTTTGGTGCCCTGTGAACCCTGGTGCATTCTTATGCATGAAAAACCATAATTCTTGGAGCACTTTTCAGTTTTGAGGCCCGAGGTGCCCCGTGGTCCAATTTTGGTGCACGTGGTGTATTTTTGTCCCATTGTGCAATTTTTGTGCGAAAATAAGACTTTTCGGCTTTGGTGCGCCGAGATCCTTGGTGCATTCTAATGCATAAAAAATCGTAATGCACGAAAAAGTTTTCAGTCTTGAGGTTGGTGGTGCCCCATGGTCCAATTTTGGTGCCGGGGGTACATTTTCGGCCATTTATGCAATTTTCGTGCGAAAATAAGACTTTTCGGTTTTGGAGCCCCTTTATGACTAGTGCATTCTTATGCATAAAAAACCATAATGCTTGGAGAACTTTTCAGTTTTGAGGTCCGTGGTGCCCCGTGGTCCAATTTTGGTGCCGGTGGTGCATTTTCGGCCATTTGTGCAATTTTCTTACAAAAATAAGACATTTGGGTTTTGGTGCCCTGTGAACCTTGGTGCATTGTTATGCATAAAAAAAATAATCCTCGGAACTCTTTTCAGATTTGAGGTCCGTGGTGCCCCGAGGTCCAATGTTGGTGCTTGTGGGGAATTTTCGGCCATTTGTGCAATTTTCATGCGAAAATAAGACTTTTGGGTTTTGGTGCCTGTGAACCCTAGTGCTTTCTTATGCATAAATAACCATAATGCTCGGAGCACTTTTCAGTTTTGAGCTCCGAGGTGCCCCGTGGTCCAATTTTGGCGCACGTGTGCATTTTCGGCCCATTGTGCAATTTTTGTGCGAAAGTAAGACTTTTGGGTTTTCGTGCCCTGTGATCCTTGGTGGACTCTTATGCATAAAAAACCTTAATGCTAGGAACAGTTTTCAGTCTGGAGGTTCGTGGTGTCCCGTGGTCCAATTTTGGTGCCGGGGATGCATTTTCGGCCATTTTGTGCAATTTTCGTGCGAAAATAAGACTTTTGGGTTTTGGTGCATTGTGATCCCTAGTGCATTCTTATGCATAAAAAAACATAATGCTTGGAACTCTTTTCAGTTTTGAGGTCCGTGGTGCCCCGTGGTACCCTGTGGTCGAATGTTGGTGTCGGTGGGGCATTTTCGGGCATGTGAGCAATTTTGGTGCCAAAATAAGACTTCTGGATTTTGGTGCCCCGTTATCCTTGGTGCATTCTTATGCATAAAAAACCATAATGCTTGGAAAACTTTTCATTTTTGAGGTCGGAGGTGCCCTGTGGTCCAATTTTGGTGCCTGTTGTGGATTTTCGGCCATTTATGAATTTTTTGTGCGAAAATAAGACTTTTGGATTTTGGTGCCCCGTGATCCTTGGTGCATTCTTATGCTTAAAAAACCATAATGCTCAGAGCACTTTTCAGTTTTGAGGCCCTAGGTGCCCCCGTGGTCCAATTTTGGTGCCCGTGGTGCATTTTCGGCCCATTGTGCAATTTTCGTGAAAAAATAAGACTTTTGGATTTTGGTGCCCCGTGATCCCTGGTGCATTCTTATGCATAAAAAATCCTAATGCTCGCAGCACTTTGAAGTTTTGAGGTTCGAGGTGCCCCGTGGTCTAATGTTGGTGCCCGTGGTGCATGTTCAGCCCATTGTGCAATTTTCATGCTAAAATAAGACTTTTGGGTTTTTGTGTCCGGTGATCCCTGGTGCATTCTAATGCATAAAAAACCATAATGCTCAGAGAACTTTAAAGTTTTGAGGACCAAGGTGCCCCGTGGTCCAATTTTGGTGCCCGTGGTGGATATTTGACGAAATGTGCAATTTTCGTACGAAAATAAGACTTTTGGGGTTTGGTGCCCCATGATCGCTGGTGCATTCTTATGCATAAAAAACCATAATGCTTGGAACACTTTTCAATTTTAAGGTCCGTGGTGCCCCGTGGTCCAATTTTGGTGCCCGTGGTACATTTTCAGTCCATTGTGCAATTTTCGTGCGAAAATAAGACTTTTGGGTTTTGGTGCCCCATGATCCCTGGTGCATTCTTATGCATAATAAACAATTATGCTCGAAACTCTTTTCAGTTTTGAGGTCCGTGGTGCCCCGTGGTCCAATGTTAGTGCCAGTTGGGCATTTTCGGCCATGTGAGCAATTTTCGTGCGAAAATAAGACTTTCGGATTTTGGTGCCCCGTTATCCCTGGTGCATTCTTATGCATAAAAAACCATAATGCTAGGAAAACTGTTCAGTTTTGAGGTCTGAGGTGCCCCGTGGTCCAATTTTGGTGCTTGTGGTGCATTTTCGACCATTTATGAAATTTTCGTGCGAAAATAAGACTTTTGGATTTTGGTGCCCCGTGATCCACGGTGCATTCTTATGCATAAAAAACCATAATGTTTGGAGCACTTTTCAGTTTTAACGTCCGAGGTGCACCGTGGTCCAATTTTGGTTCCCATGGTGCATTTTCGGCCCATTGTGCAATTTTCGTGCGAAAATAAGACTTCTGGGTTTTCGTGCCCCGTGATCCCTAGTGCATTCTTATGCATAAAAAACCATCATGCTTGGAACACTTTTCAGTTTTGAGGTCCGTGGTGCCCCGTCGTCCAATTTTGGTGATGGTGGTACATTTTCGGCCATTTGTGCAATTCTCGTGCGAAAATAAGACTTTTGGATTTTCATGCCCCGTGATCTCTGGTGCATTCTTATGCATAAAAAACCATAATGCTCGGAGAACTTTTCAGTTTTGAGGTCCGAGGTGCTCTGTGGTCCAATTTTAGTGCTCGTGGTGCATTTTCGGTCCATTGTGCAATTTTCGTGCGAAAATAAGACTTGGGTTTTGGTGCCCCGTGATCCTTGGTGCATTCTTATGCATAAAAAAACAATTATGCTCGGAACTCTTTTCAGTTTTGAGGTCCGTGGTGTCCAATGTTAGTGTCAGTGGGGCATTTTCGGCCATGTGAGCAATTTTGGTGCAAAAATAAGACTTTTGGGGGTTGGTGCCCCGTGATCGCTGGTGCATTCTTATGCATAAAAAACCATAATGCTTGGAACACTTTTCAATTTTAAGGTCTGTGGTGCCCCGTGGTCCAATTTTGGTGCCCGTGGTACATTTTCAGTCCATTGTGCAATTTTCGTGCGAAAATAAGACTTTTGGGTTTTGGTGCCCCATGATCCCTGGTGCATTCTTATGCATAATAAACAATTATGCTCAGAACTCTTTTCAGTTTTGAGGTCCGTGGTGCCCCGTGGTCCAATGTTAGTGCCAGTGGGGCATTTTCGGCCATGTGAGCAAATTTGGTGCGAAAATAAGACTTTTGAATTTTTGTGCCCCGTTATCCCTGGTGCATTCTTATGCATAAAAAACCATAATGCTTGGAAAACTTTTCAGTTTTGAGGTCTGAGGTGCCCCGTGGTCCAATTTTGGTGCCTGTGGTGCATTTTCGGCCATTTATGAAATTTTCGTGCGAAAATAAGACTTTTGGGTTTTGGTGCCCCGTAATCCCTCGTGCATTCTTATGCATAAAAAACCATAATGTTCAGAGTACTTTTCAGTTTTAAGGTCCGAGGTGCACCGTGGTCCAATTTTGGTGCCCATGGTGCATTTTCGGCCATTTTGTGCAATTTTCGTGCGAAAATAAGACTTTTGGGTTTTGGTGCATCGTGATCCCTGGTGCATTCTTATGCATAAAAAACCATAATGCTCAAAGCACTTTTCAGTTTTGAGGTTCGAGGTGACCCGGGGTCCGATTTTGGTGCCGGCGGCCCTTTGTTCAATTTTCGTGCGAAAATAAGACTTTTTGATTTTGGTGCCCCTTGATGCCTGGTGCATTCTTATGCATAAAAAACCATAATGCTCGGAGTACTTTTCAGTTTTGAGGTCCGTGGTGCCTCGTGGTCTAATTTTGGTACCGGTGGTGCATACTCGGCCATTTGTGCAATTTTCGTGCGAAAATAAGACCTTTGGGTTTGGGTGCCCCGTAATCCCTGGTGCATTCTTATACATAAAAAACCATAATGCTTGGAGCACTTTTAAGTTTTTAGGTATGTGGTTCCCCGTGGTCCAATTTTGGTGCCTGCGGTGCATTTTCGGCCATTTGTGAAATTTTCGTGCGAAAATAAGGCTTTTGGGTTTTGGTGCTCCGTGATCCGTGGTGCATTCTTATGCATAAAAAACCATGATGCCCAGAGAATTTTTAAGTTTCGATGGCCGAGGTTCCCCGTGGTCCAATTTTTGTGCCTGTGGTGCATTTCGGCCCATTGTGCAATTTTCGTGCGAAAGACTTTTGGGTTTTCGTGTCCCGTGATCCCTGGTGCATTCTTATGCATAAAAAACCACAATCCACAGAACAATTTTCAGTCTTGAGGTTCGTGGTGCCCCGTGGTCCAATTTTGGTGCCGGGGGTACATTTTTTGCCATTTGTGCAATTTTCGTGCGAAAATAAGACTTTTGGGTTTTGGTGCATCGTGATCCCTAGTGCATTCTTATGCATAAAAAACCATAATGCTCAAATCACTTTTCAGTTTTGAGGTCCGAGGTGCCCCGGGGTCAAATTTTGGTGCCCGTGGTACATTTTCGCCCCATTATGCAATTTTCGTGCGAAAATAAGACTATTGGGTTTTGGTGCCACGTGATCCGTGGTGCATTCTTGTGCATAAAAAACCATAATGCCCGAAACAGTTTTTAGTCTTGAGGTTTGTGGTGCCCCGTGGTCTAATTTCGGTGCAGGGGGTGCATTTTCGGCCATATGTGCAATTTTTTTGCGAAAATAAAACTTTTGGGTTTTGGTGCCCCGTGATCGCTGGTGCATTACTATGCATAAAAAACCATAATGCTCAGAACTCTTTTTAGTTTTGAGGTCCGTGGTGCCCCGTGGTCCAATGATGGTGACGGTGAGGCATTTTCGGCCATTTATGCAATTTTCATTCGAAAATAAGACTTTTGGGGTTTCGTGCCCCGTGATGCCTGGTGCATTCCTATGCATAAAAAACCATAATGCTCGGAGCACTTTTCAGTTTTGAGGTTTGATGTGCCCCGTGGTGGAACTTTGGTGCCCGTGGTGCATTTTCGGCCCATTGTGCAATTTTCGTGCGAAAATAAGACTTTTGGGTTTTGGTACCCCGTGATCCCTTGAGCATTCTTATGCATAAAAAACCATAATGCTCGAAGCACTTTTCAGTTTTGAGGTCCGAGGTGCCCCATGGTCCAATTTTGGTGCACGTGGTGGATTTTCGGCCCATTGTGCATTTTTGATGCGAAAATAACACTTTTAGGTTTTCTTGCCCCGTTATCCGTGGTGCATTCATATGCATAAAAAACCATCATGCCCAGAACAATTTTAAGTCTTGAGGTTCATGGTGCCCCGTGGTCCAATTTTGGTGCCGGGGGAGTATTTTCGGCCATTTGTGCAATTTTCGTGCGAAAATAAGACGTTTGGGTTTTGTTTTCCCGTGATCCGTGGTGCATTCTTATGCATAAAAAACCATAATGCCCAGAACAGTTCTCAGTCTTTAGGTTCGTGGTGCCCCGTGGTCCAATTTTGGTGCCGGGGGTGCATTTTCGGCCATATGTGCAATTTTCGTGCAAAAATAAGACTTTTGGGTTTTGGTGCCTCGTGATCCCTGGTGCATTATTATGCATAAAAAACCATAATGCTTGGAACTCTTTTCAGTTATGAGGTCCGTGGTGCCCCATGGTCCAATGTTGGTGCCGCTGGGGCATTTTCGGCCACTTGTGCAACTTTCATGCGAAAATAAGACTTTTGGGTTTTGGTGCCCCGTGATCCCTGGTGCATTCTTATGCATAAAAAACCATAATGCTCGGAGCACTTTTCAGTTTTGAGGTCCGAGGTGCCCAGTGGTCGAACTTTCGTGCATTTTCGGCCCATTGTGCAACTTTCATGCGAAAATAAGACTTTTGGGTTTTGAAGCCCCATGATCCCTGGTGCATTCTTATGCATAAAAAACCATAATGCTCGGAGCACTTTTCCGTTTTGAGGTCCGAGGTGGCCCGTGGTTCATTTTCGGCCCATTGTTCAATTTTTGTGCAAAAATAAGAAATTTGGGTTTTGGTACTCCGTGATCCCTGGTGCATTCTTAAGCATAAAAAATCATAATGCTCAGAGCACTATTAAGTTTTGAGGTCCCAAGTGCCCTGTGGTCTAATTTTGGTAGCCGTGGTGCATTTTAGTCCCATTGTGCAATTTTCGTGCAAAAATAAGACTTCTGGGTTTTGGTGCCCCGTGATCCTTGGTGCATTCTTATGCGTAAAATACCATAATGCTCGGAACACTTTTCAGTCTTGAGGTTCGTGGTGCCCCGTGGTCCCATTTTGGTGCCGGGGGTGCATTTTCGGCTATTTGTGCAATCTTCGTGCGAAAATAAGACTTTTGGGTTTTGCTGCCCCGTGATCCCTGGTGCATTCTTATGCATAAAAAACCTTAATGCTCAGAGCACTTTTATGTTTTGAGGTCCGAGGTGCCACGTGGTCCAATTTTGGTGCTGGTAATGCATTTTCGCCCATTTGTACAATTTTCGTGCGAAAATAAGACTTTTGGGTTTTGGTGCCTCATGATCCCTAGTGCATTCTTATGCAGAAAAAACCATAATGCTCCTAACACTTTTCAATTTTGAGGTCCGTGGTGCCCCGTGGTCCAATTTTTGTGCCAGTAATGCATTTTCGACCATTTGTGCAATTTTCGTGGGAAAATAAGACGTTTGGGTTTTGGTGTCCCATGATCCCCGGTGCATTCTTATGAATAAAAAACCATAATGCTTGGAATACTTTTCAGTTTTGAGGTCTGTGGTGCCCCGTGGTCCAATTTTGGTGCCGATGGTGCATTTTCGGCCATTTGTGAAATTTTCGTGCGAAAATAAGACTTTTGGTGCCTCGTGATCCCTGGTGCATTCTTATGCATAAAAAACATTAATGCTCGAAGCACTTTTTGAAATGTAGAGATTCACACTAGAAGGGGGTTGAATAGTGTGTAAGTTATATTATTAAAAGAAAAACTTTTCGCAAAGATGGAGATAAAATATGTTAGGTTTCACAAGGGACTTGTAAAACACAAGATCACAGGTATCGTCCAATAGTTAAAATGATAGTTTAGTGAAACTGCGTTCTCTTGTTAATCGTCCAGGCGTAAATAAGAAATTTTCGTAAATAGGATATAAAGAACCATGTGCACAAAGTGTGAAGAAATAACTTAAGAGAATAGCAAGTAAGCTTGAAAGCGATAGAGTAAAAACACTTGGTTTATACTGGTTCACTCAATTTGAACTACGTCCAGTTCTCCTTCAAAAACTTTGAAGGGTTCCACTAATCAAGTTCTGATTACAAACAAGTATTATATACCCTGCCACTCCTGGCTACAAGTATTCTCTAGGCCACTTCTGGCACACCTTTTATCTCCCCCTGAGATTAAAGAACACCCAAGTATTCTTTGTCACTAAGCCACTCCTAGCTTTCAAAACAGAAACTGTTTGAGTACAAGTTAAATAAACAGCTCTCACCGAGAGGATATTACAATAAAAACTCAATTACATAGAATAACTTAGCAAAGCTAAGTAGATTGCTCTTTTCGCACAAGTGTAGGTCGTCCAATCAATTTGGCAGAGTTACAGCTCTTCTAAAAACTTGAAAATTTCTCTCTTCAAAGCGTGAGCTTGTTCCTCTATTTATAGGCAGCTTGGTGAAGATATCCGTTGTGGGATCTGTGCCTTTGCCAATAACCGTTCTCTCACAATCATATAACCGTTGCTACGTGTCAGCTTGGGGTGGAGAGATGGAGGAGACAACAGTACATGCAGTGCCTCCACTAGTTGTAAGGTTTTTGCAGAGAGAGGCTTTTCTGCCCCCTGTGGTACACTTTTCGAATATTCAAATGAAATGTCATATTAGAAAAGGGAGGGAATAATAGAACATTTCAGATAATCATCATCGAAAAGCATAAGTGTACTTCTACTCAATTATGGACGCATTATATAACTGTTTGCTAGAGAGGGATGATGTAAGTTATATATGCGTTGGACGCTTCCTTGAATGGACGCAGTGTTTACACACTAGTTTTCTCAATGCATTTGGACGCATGTTTAATAATCAGTGTATTGGACTCTGAATTTTACACTTAACAAAAATAGTTGCTCATTAGACGTACTGTACACATAAATACAATACCATTGAGGCATTGGACGGCGTAGAACCTATAAAACTCAAACATAGATCATTAGATACTTCAAAATTTAACTTTATTTGTTATCATCAAAATCGAAGTTTGAGGGGTTGGACATAGTCCAAAGTCTCAGATTCTAACAATCTCCCCCTTTTTGATGATGACAAATAATACTAAATTTTGATGTGTGCAAATATATAATCATATTAAAGAATATCAGAGCAGATGATTGAATGATTATTTTATGCTAGTGTATGTTGACAGGGTGAGAAAGGTATGGAATGAAGTACTCCCCTTGAATTGAACATTTCTCATGTATTTAATAAAGCAATATATATCAGATAACACTGCATGATAAGAATGTATCAGAGTGAAAAGCATATCATAGATATGGATGCGGAAATTATGATAAAAAACACCTCATATGTATTCAATGAACAGCCATAGCGGTTTCACAGAGTAGTGTAACAACAAAAAAATATTCTATGACATCAAAAATTCCAATTTCTCCCCCTTTGTCATCAACAAAATAAAAAAAGGTTTGAAAGATGGAAAAATGATTTGACCATCATGGTCACCAAGGGCTGTTGAGGTGGATCTTGTGGTGGTGGTGGTGGTTGTTCTGGTGGTGCTTGAGGAGGTGGTGCAGGGTGGTTAACAGGTGGTTCTTGTTGAGGTATGGATTGACCAGGAGGAACCTGATGAATAACAGTGCCAATGAGGTTAGAAGCAGTGGATTGAATTTGATTTACCAACATCTGTGAGAGGTGCATGAACTGATCAGTAATAGCATTCTGCAACATTAATCGGTGTTGTGCAGCTTCTGCTTGTTGTCTTTCCTGAAAGGCACGAAGAGTAGCTTTGGTTTCCAGTTGTTGTCTTAGAGCCTATTAAACAATCTCGTTCACTCTGTCCTTAGAGACTCCTTGAGGTTCAACAAAGTGCAAGGGAATAATAGCCCTTGGACTTGAAGACCCTGTAGGAATCATTTGTCTGGTTCCAGAGTGTGCTTCATTGGACATACAAATAATTGGTTGGCTTGTGGCAACCTCTGGAGTAGGCTTTTCAGTAGTGGACTCCTTTGGTTGTGGCGCTTCAGTCTCAGCCATATGTTGCAAAGCTTCATCTTTGGACATGCCAGATTGGACTGTTTGTTCCTCATGAGAGATGACAAAGTATTCCACGTCCACTTGTACCTCAGACTATAAGTCCAAATGAATGAGCATATTAGTGACTTTTGCAGAGGCTTCATCCAATTCTGCTTGTGTCATTATTGGTTTGGCAATCGGCTCAGCTTTTTCTTTAGTAGCAATTCCAGCTTGCTCATTTTCAATTTCCACCAGGTGAGCTTGCTCAGCTTGTACTGCTCGTTCATGTTCCAAGCGAGCTTGTTCAGCTCGTTCTCTTTCAGCTTGCTCTTGTAAAGATCTTTCTTCTTCAGCCTTTTGAAGATCATGAAGCCTTTGAACTTCGTGTACAAATTCAGAGCGGTCAAGACTTCTAAGGTCATATACTTTGTTGCTTCTGATGATTGGCAGTGTCCTTAAAACTTCTAGAAAATCATCATTATTAGTCAGAAAGCACGTAAAGGTATTAGAGAAATGACATGTCTTGACTGGACACAGGACTTCAAGTCCTTCTGGAGGATGAAAGAAGGAATCCTTGGAGCATCCAGAGATTGAGGCTTCCTCAGTGTCTGCCCACACAATTTGACGCCAGAAGATCATGGTGTCAAAAGTGCCTAGGGGCCTTGTTAGCTTTCCAGTCTTATCAAAAAGGTGATTCCAGGTATGTGAGGAAGATGAGAGTTGAACCTTTCCATCTCTACTAGGCATCTTTGTACCGTAGTACTTAAACCCTTTCTTCTTTTCAGCATCATATAGAGGTAGTCTAGGACATACCTTATCAAGTACAAACTTGATATCCATGGAACGTCTGATGCGGAGGTTGGGTGGATAAGCAACAGCCTGGTCTTGAATGTACATTTGCTGGAGCAGTTTGCCAAGATCGTCATAGTCACTGGGCTGAAAGTTGAGCACTGGAGTTCCAGGTGGTAGTGGAAGAAATTTTGTGATGGGAGTCCAGATGTGAACATCTTTGACCCATTGCACCTCTGGACGCTGGTTTGCCTTGGATGGGTCCAGACTTTCTTTAATGGCTAATTGCAGTTCAGCATCTAATTCATCAAGATTGCTGGGAGATGACTTCTTTGTTGCTGGCTTCCTCTTCCTTTGAGTCTTGCCCTTTTGTTCAGCCACAGTTTTAGCAATATTTGATGCAATTTCAACCTCTGGCTCAGGAGGTACATCTTCAGCTGGACGCACCCTTTATTGAGTACCAGTTGGACATGTATTTCTGCTGTGTTGCAACTATTTCTCCTTTCTTCACAATGTTTTCATGATCATCTTCGTCCAACTCATCAAAGAAACATTGGTATACTTTCTTATCCTAGAGGATCTTATTTAGCAGTGCGGCATAGAAGATGTCATCATTTCCACCAATAGTTTTCATCATTCGTAGAATATTGATGTAAATGGTGTGAGGTAGGTTGAATGGGATACCTTCCATTAGATGAAATATCACGAACTTATGTAAGTCTGTGACTGAGTCCTTAGACCCAGCTTTGTGAAAATTGCTCTTGTTGCACACTTGCTGCCATATCTTTGCTTCTTCACATAGATTCTTGTACTCAATCTTGGATGAATCTGTAGACTTGTTCTTGCACAGTACCTTTCCAACGTAGTTTCCATATTGCTTCGCCCACTCTGACTTGTATTGATTTTGTTCCCTGATACAGCCAGTGACTTTGGCTATAGATTCAGTAGACAAAATCACTTCTCGTCCAAGCATAGTGGACTCGAGTTCCCTTGAGTTCTAGAATCTTGCGTTCCTCCAGAACATTCTGATCAATGCTGGAAATATCTTCTGGTTTTCGTTGAAGTATTCTCTGATTCTGCATTTTAGAAGACTTTCATCGAGATTCAGACCCAACTTTTCTAGTTTTCCAATGTCGAAGAAGTGCTCAATGTGAACAGTGGCAGCACCTTGAGACACTATTGTGGTTTCAGGGTAGGTATGGACATCAAGTTCAGAGTTGCTTGAGTTTGCAGAGTTCGTCATGATGATAAAGGTTTGATTTTTAGGTTTTGCAGATAGTGTTTAGGTTTTCCTGAGAGAGAGAGGAGAATGCTGGAGGTAGAAGATAATTTCGGAGAAGGGAAATTTGGTAAAGTAATTTTCTGAGTGAATTTGTCAGTTTAAGTATAGGCTCTGTTTGGAGAACACGAAACGGTTTTAGGCTTTTGTGAATGTTTGAAATGGAGGTTATGCCATAAGACCCGCCATGATGAGACATGCTGAGGATATGGGTAACTGTGTACGGTTATTAACAATTAGGTGACTCAGCATAGGGCATTAATTCACAATTACACAAAACGAAACCGTTTTGGCTATTAAAACAATGTTAAATAGAAAAAAAAATATCATCCAGTCATTGGACTTAAGTGTAGCATATGCAGTGCACGTGCATGTCAAAGTTACCTTTGGACGACATGTCCATTGGATGTTGTTTGTCACATTGGACGCTACATATGGATTTTAATCATTCTTTTACAAGACCCATGCCAAGTTTATTCCTCAGAAGGACGACTAGCTTGTCTTCAGTAAGGGGTTTTGTAAATATATCAGCTATCTGATTATCTCTGGTTACAAAATGTAATTCCACAGTATCCTTATGAACATGATCTCTTATAAAGTGATGTTTAATTTCTATATGTTTTGCCCTTGAATGCAATATTGGGTTTTTAGAAAGATCAATTGCAGCTTTACTATCACAGAAGATAGGAATGTTACTCTCATATATGTTGTAGTCCTCAAGTTGATGCTTGATCCATAGGATTTGAGAGCAGCACTTTGTAGCTAAAATATACTCTACTTCAGCGGTGGATAGTGCAATTGTTCCTTGCTTCATGCATATCCAGGAGACTAAGTTTCCACCAATGAAGTGACATCCTCCACTAGTGCTTTTTCTTTCAATTCTGTCTCCAGCATAGTCAGCATCACAGTATCCAACTAATCTGAAATCCTTTTGCCTTTTGAAATGTAGACCAAGATTAGTTGTTCCAATAAGATATCGAAAGATTCTTTTAACAGCAGTTAAGTGAGCTTCCCTTGGGTCAAATTGGAATCTTCCACATAAGCATACGCTGAACATGATGTCAGGTCTGGACGTTGTGAGGTATAGGAGTGATCCTATCATTCCTCTGCATAGGGTGTTGTCCACCTTCTTTGAACCATCGTCCAGTCCAAGTACTATTGTTGGGTGCATAGGAGTTTTCATTGGCTTTGCATCGTCCATTTTGAACTTCTTGAGAAGCTCCTTAACATACTTGGTCTGATGTATGTATATGCCTTTATCAATTTGCTTGATTTGCAATCCAAGGAAGAATTTTAGTTCTCCCATCATGCTCATCTCGAATTCTGTTTGCATTAACTTAGCAAATTCTTCACAAAGAGATTCGTTAGTAGCACCAAATATGATATCATCAACATATACTTGAGCAATAATGAAATTAGAAGAATAATCTTTGCGAAATAGTGTAGTGTCTACTTTTCCTCTTGAGAAACCATTTTCTGAAAGAAATGAGCTGAGTTTTTCATACCAAGCTCTCGGTGCTGGTTTTAGTCCATATAATGCTTTGTTAAGTTTGAAAACATGATTAGGAAAAGCATCACTCTCAAACCCTGGGGGTTGCTCCACATAGACTTCTTCTTTTATCAGTCCATTGAGGAATGCACTTTTTACATCCATTTGATATAGCTTCATTTTGCTATGAGCTGCAAATGATAGTAAAATGCGAATTGCCTCTAGACATGCAACAGGTGCATAAGTTTCAGTATAATCTATACCTTCTTGTTGTGAGTAACCTTTGGCTACCAGTCTGGCTTTGTTTCTCACAACATTACCTGTTTCGTCCAATTTGTTTCTGAACACCCATTTAGCTCCTACGGCTTCTTTGTTATTAGGGAGTTCTACAAGTTTCCAGACATCGTTCTTTTGAAATTGGTCAAGTTCATCTTGCATTGCTTTGACCCAGCTTTCATCTTCCAAAGCATCGTCCACAGTCTTAGGTTCTATCTGTGATATGACTGTTATGTGACCTTGTTGTTGAAGTGAAGATCTGGTTCTGACTATATCCTTTGGATCACCAATGATTTGGTCTTCTGGATGATGCTTCTTCATTTTCCAGTTGCGTCCAGTTGGTTCCCTTTGTTCTTTTGTTGGACCGTCCAGGGGAACATTGGACTCTTCAACTGTGACATCACTGTGTCTGATGATTTCCTTGCATCGTCCAGCCTAAGTTCTGCAAATGATTCATCTAGCTCTGATAATTTCTTATCAGGTTAGTGTCATTGAACTTCACATGGATAGCTTCTTCAACAACTAAGGTTCTAGAATTATAAACTCTATATGCCTTTGAAGTTTCAGAATATCCAAGCAATATTCCTTCATCACACTTAGAATCAAATTTTCCCAAGTTATCCTTAGTGTTCAGAATGAAGCATTGACATCCAAATGGATGGAAGTAGGATATGTTGGATCTTCTCCCTTTCCACAATTCATATGGAGTCTTTTTAAAGATTGGCCTGATATAGATTCTGTTATGTAAATAACAAGCAGTATTCAATGCTTCAGCCCAAAAGTGTTTTGGGGTTGAATTATCATTCAACATGGTTCTGGCCATTTCTTGGAGTGGCATGTTCTTCCTCTCAACAACACCATTCTGTTGTGGTGTTCTGGGTGTTGAGAAGTTGTGAAGGATACCATTTTCTTCACAGAACCTTTGAAAACTTTCGTTTTCAAATTCTCCCCCATGATCACTTCGAATCGAAATAATGCATACTCCTTTTTATTTTGAATTCTTTTGCAGAAGTTATAGAAGGCCTTAAAAGACTCATCTTTATGAGATAGGAACATGACCCATGTCCATCTAGTATAGTCGTCCACTACAATTAATCCGTACCTCTTACCACCTACAGAGGCTGTTCTTGTGGGTCCAAACAGGTCAATATGTAACGGCTCAAGAGGTCTAGAAGTGGAAACAATGTTTTTACTTTGAAAAGAATTTTTTACTTGTTTCCCTTTCTGACAGGCTTCACAAAGAAGATCATCTTTATATGACATACTTGGTAATCCTCTCACGAGGTTGTGCCTATTAAGCTTTGAGATTAATCTCAAGCAGGCATGCCCAAGTCTTTTATGCCATAGCCAATGATTTTTTTTTAACAGAAACTAAGCATGAAACATTTTGACTTGATAGTTCCCCAAGTTTAATCTTGTAAAGATTACCTTGCCTCTTTGTAGTAAAGAGAAGGGATCCATCAGAGTTCTTGACTATACATTCACCTTTGTTAAAGGCAACATCATATCCACTATCTCATAATTGACTTATGCTAAGTAGATTGTGCTTGAGACCTTTAACATAAAGAACATTATCAATATAGGGATAGGGTGGTATACCAATCTTACCCACGCCAGCTATCATCCCTTTCTGATTCCCTCCGTAAGTGACTGTCCCACCAGTCTTGGGTTGGAGGCTTTGGAACATACACCTTTCTCCTATCATGTGATGCGAGCACCCACTGTCCAGGTACCATGACTGTAGTTTCTTTTCTGCTGTTAAGCATGTCTACAACAGGAACAATTTTATCCTTAGGTACCCAGATTGACTTGGGACATTTCTTGTTAGTTTGAAGGGCACTGGACGCTCCCCTCTTAGGCAGGTGTCTGCATTTGGACGTTATATGTCTAGGTTTCCCACAGAAGTAACACACATCTGCATCTTCATCATGAATATATTTCTTTCCCTTATATCCATGGCCTGACCTGTCATTTGGTCTCCTACAACCTTCATATTTTAAAAACATCTTAAGGTTGTCAGATCCCTTGACAAAGTTGGACAAATCCTTCTTTAGGCTGTCAATCTCTTCATGAAGTTTTACAACATCAAGTGCTTGACCTCTTAAGGAAGTATCTGCATCAACTTTCAGAAGCTTCGCAACTAGCCTCTTGTTTTATGCTTTGAGAGTTCGAATCTCTATGGAAAGATTCATTTCTCTAGTCCTTGAATCCTCATAGGATTTATAGGCTCGAACAATATCATTCCAGAGAGTTCGTCTATCCTTATTTAAGGCTTCACGTTCTTTTGAGAGCTCTGTTAACTTTTTCTGTAAATCTTTCTTTTCACTTTCAACTTGTTTGAGACTATTTTCTAAAACTTCTTTTTCTTTTGAAAGTGACTTGGACGATTTTTTCAAGGTTTTGTAGGTCTTTGACAGAATAGAAGATTTTTTCAAGGTTTCTTCAGATTGTTCATCTGATGATGCTTCAGCTTGCATGGCTTTGGACGATGATGCTTTCTTTGGCTTCTGGACGCTGAGTGCCAGAGACTTGCTTTTCTTGCAATCACCATCTTGTTGCAGTTCCAGTTCATGCACCTTAAGGATTCCCCCAAGCTCTTCTAAGGACATGTCATCCAGTCCTTTGGTTGCTCTCGAGGCCGTAACCTGTGGTCTCCATTGCCTAGGCAAACTCCTCAGAATTTTGTAAATATGTTCATAGTTATTGTAATCTTTACCATGTGCTCTAAGTTCATTTAGTATGGTTTGAAACCGTCCAAACATACTTTGTATGTCCTCGTTTCCTTCCATACTAAACAATTCATATTGACGAGTAAGAAGGCTAAGTTTGTTACGTTTTACCTGGGTGGAACCCTCATACGTTAGCGCAAGAGTGTCCCACAATTGTTTTGCACTTTTGAAACTATGCACTTTGTTGTATTCTTGTTCAGATAGTGCACACATGATGATATTTCTGGCTCTGGAGTTGAGATGAAATCTTTGTTTCTGCTCCTCCGTCCATCTTGCCTTTGGGATCTCATTGAGACTCTCATCAACTGGAATGTAGTTACCCATCTCCACAATGTCCCACATATCAATATGACAGGATTCAAAGAATGCTATCATTCTTTGCTTCCACTAATCATATTTGACACCCTTGAAGAATGGTGGTCTGTTCACAGCTTGTCCCTCGTTTTCCATCTTTCTTAGAATCTGGTT
The DNA here is from genome assembly GCA_026413185.1 of Pueraria montana var. lobata. Lineage (NCBI taxonomy): Eukaryota > Viridiplantae > Streptophyta > Magnoliopsida > Fabales > Fabaceae > Pueraria > Pueraria montana. The sequence goes on from CM048656.1 coordinate 865,153, forward strand.
TCCTCTGTACAACCAAGTACTCAACTCGAGAGGCCGAGCTCTGATGCCAACTGAAATGTAGAGATTCACACTAGAAGGGGGGTTGAATAGTGTGTAAGTTATATTATTAAAAAAACTTTTCGCAAAGATGGAGATAAAATATCTTAGGTTTCACAAGGGACTTGTAAAACACAAGATCACAGGTATCATCCAATAGTTAAAATGACAGTTTAGTGAAACTGCGTTTTCTTGTTAATCGTCCAGGCGTAAATAAGAGATTTTCGTAAATAGGATATAAAGAACCTTGTGCGCAAAGTGTGAAGAAATAACTTAAGAGAATAGCAAGTAAGCTTGAAAGCGATAGAGTAAAAACACTTGGTTTATACTGGTTCACTCAACCTGACCTACATCCAGTTCTCCTTCAACAAGTATTAAATACCTTGCCACTCCTGGCTACAAGTATTCTTTAGGCCACTTCTGGCACACCTTTAATCTCCCCCTGAGATTAAAGAACACCCAAGTATTCTGTCACTAAGCCACTCCTGGCTTTCCAAACAGAACTGTTTGAGTACAAGTTAAATAAACAGCTCTCATAGAGAGGATATTACAATAAAAACTCAATTACACAGAATAACTTAGCAAAGTTAAGTAGATTGCTCTTTTCGCACAAGTGTAGGTCGTCCAATCGATTTGGCAGAGTTACAGCTCTTCTAAAAACTTGAAAAATTCTCTCTTCAAAACATGAGCTTGTTCTTCTATTTATAGGCAGCTTGGTGAAGATATCCGTTGTGGGATCTATGCCTTTGCCAATAACCGTTCTCTCACAATCATATGACCGTTGCTACGTGTCAGCTTGGGGTGGAGAGATGGAGGAGACAACAGTACATGTAGTGCCTCCACTACTTGAACGATTTCTGTAGAGAGAGGCCTTTCTGCCCCTTGTGGTACACTATTCGAATATTCAAATGAAATGTCACATTAGAAAAGAGAGGGAATAATGGAACATTTAAAAGAATCATCATTGAAAAGCATAAGTGTACTTCTACTTAATTATGGACGCATTATATAACTGTTTTTTAGAGAGGGATGATGTAAGTTATATATGCATTGGATGCTTCCTTGAATGGACGCAGTGTTTACACATGGGTTTTCTCAATGCATTTGGATGCATGTTTTATAATCAGTGTATTGGATGCTGAATTTTACACTTAACAAAAATAGTTGCTCATTGGACGTACTGTACACATAGAAACATAATGATTGAGTTTAAGAAATACAATATCAGTGAGGCATTGGACGGCGTAGAACCTATAAAACTCAAACATAGATCATTAAATACTTCAAAATTTAACTTTATTTGTTCTCATCAAAATTGAAGTTTCAGGGGTTGGACATCGTCCAAAGTCTTAGATTCTAACACTTTTAAGTTTTGAGGTCCGAGGTGCCCCGTGGTCCAATTTTGGTGCCCGTGATGCATTTTCGACTCATTGTGCAATTTTCATGCGAAAATAAGACTTTTGGGTTTTGGAGCCACGTGATCCCTGGTGCATTCTTATGCATAAAAAACCATAATGCTTGGAGAACTTTTCAGTTTTGAGGTCCGTGGTGCCCCGTGGTCCAATTTTGGTGCCGATGGTGCATTTTCGGCCATTTGTGCAATTTTCGTGCAAAAATAAGACTTTTGGGTTTTGGTGCCATGTGAAACCTGCTGCTTTCTTATGCATAAAAAACAATAATGCTCATAGCAATTTTCAGTTTTGAGGTCCGAGGTGCCCCGTGGTCTAATTTTGGTGCCTGTGGTGCATTTTCGGCCATTTGTGCAATTTTTGTGCGAAAATAATACTTTTGGGTTTTGGTGCCCCTTGATCCTTCATGCATTCTTACGCATAAAAAACCATAATGCTCGGAACACATTTCAGTCTTGAGGTTCGTGGTGCCCCGTGGTCCAATTTTGGTGCCCGGGGTTCATTTTCGGCGATTTGTGCAAGTTTCGTGCGAAAATAAGACTTTTGGATTTTCGTGCCCCATGATCCCTGGTGCATTCTTATGCATAAAAAACCATAATCCTCAAACACTTTTCACTTTTTAGGTCCGAGGTGCCCTGTGGTCCAATTTTGGTGCCCGTGGTGCATATTTGGCCCATTGTGCAATTTTCGTGCGGAAATAAGACTTTTCGGTTTTGGTGCCCCGTGATGCCTGGTTCATTCTTATGCATAAAAACCCATAATGCTCAGAACACTTTTAAGTTTTGAGGTCCGTGGTTCCTCGTGGTCCAATTCTGGTGCCGGTGGTGCATTTTCGGCCATTTGTGCAATTTTCGTGCGAAAATAAGACTTTTGGGTGTTGGTGCCCCGTGATCCTTGGAGCATTCTTATGCATAAAAAACCATAATGCTTGGAGTACTTTTCAGTTTTGAGGTTTGTGGTGCCCCGTGGTCCAATTTTCGTGCCGATAATGCATTTTCGGCCATTTATGCAATTTTCGTGCGAAAATAAGGTTTTTGGGTTTTGGTGCCCTGTGGTCCCTAGTGCATTCTTATGCAAAAAAAAAACCATAAAGCTCGGAGCACTTTTCAGTTTTGAGGTCCGACGTGCCCCGTGGTCCAATTTTGGTTCCCGTGGTGCATATTCGGCCCATTGTTCAATTTTCGTGCGAAAATAAGAATTTTTAGTTTTGGTGCCCCATGATCCTTGGTGCATTCTTATGCATAAAAAACCATAATTCTCAGTGCACTTTCAAGTTTTGAGGTCCCAGGTGCCCCGTGGTCCAATTTTGGTACCCGTGGTGCATTTTCGTCCCATTGTGCAATTTTCGAGCGAAAATAAGACTTCTGAGTTTTAGTGCCCCGTGATCCTTAGTGCATTCTTATGCATAAAATACCATAATGCTCAGAACACTTTTCAGTCTTGAGGTTCGTGGTGCCCCATGGTCCCATTTTGGTGCCGGGGGTGCATTTTCGGTCATTTTTGCAATTTTCGTGCGAAAATAAAACTTTTGGGTTTTGGTGCCCCGTGATCCCTGGTGCATTCTTATGCATAAAAAACCTTAATGCTCAGAGCACTTTTAATTTTTGAGGTCCGATGTGCCCCGTGGTCCAATTTTCGGCCCATTGTGCAACTTTCGTTCGAAAATAAGACTTTTGGGTTTTGGTGCCCCGTGATCCTTGGTGAATTATTATGCAGAAAAAACCATAATGCTCAGAACACTTTTCAGTTTTGAGGTTCGTGGTGCCCCGTGGTCCAATTTTGGTGCTGGTGGTGCATTTTCGGCCATTTGTGCAATTTTTGTGCGAAAATAACTTTTGAGTTTTTGTGCCCTGTTATCCGTGGTGCATTCTTATCCATAAAAAATGATAATGCTTGGAGCACTTTACCATTTTGAGGTCTGTGGTGGCCCGTGGTCCAATTTTGGTGCCGATGGTGCATTTCCGGCCATTTGTGCAATATTGGTGCTCGTGGTGCATTTTCAGCCCATTGTGCAATTTTCGTGCGAAAATAAGAATTTTGGGTTTCGGCGCCCCGAGATCCCTGGTGCATTCCTATGCATAAAATACCATAATGCTTGGAGCACTTTACCATTTTGAGGTCCGTGGTGCCTCGTGGTCAAATTTTGGTGCTGGTGGTGCATTTCCGGCCATTTGTGCAAATTTCGTACAAAAATAAGAGTTTTGGGTTTTGGTGCCCCGTGATCCCTGGTGCATTGTTATCCATAAAAACCCATAATTCTTGGAGAAATTTTCAGTTTTGAGGTCCTTGGTGCCCCATGGTCCAATTTTGGTGCTGGTGGTGCATTCTTGGCCATTAGTGAAATTTTCGTGCGAAAATATGACTTCTGGATTTTGGTGTCCCTTGATTCCTGGTGCATTCTAATGCATAAAAAACCGTAATGCTTAGAGAACTTTTAAGTTTTGAGGTTCGAGGTGCCTCGTGGTCCAATTTTGGTGCCCGTTGTGCATTTTCGGCCGATTGTGCAATCTTTGTGCGAAAATAAGACTTTTGGGTTTTGGTGTCCCGTGATTCCTGGTGCATTCTTATGCAGAAAAAAGCATAATGCTCGGAACACTTTCCTGTATTGAGGTCTGTGGTGCCCCGTGGTCCAATTTTGGGGCCGGTAATGCATTTTCGGCCATTTGTACAATAATGTTCACAAGGCACCAAAACCCAAAAGTCTTATTTTAGCACAAGAATTGCACAAATGGCCGAAAATGCACCACCGGCACCAAAATTGGACTACGGGGCACCACGGACCTCAAAACTGAAAAATTTTCCTAGCATTATGGTTTTTTATTCATACGAATGCACCAGGGATCATGGGGCACCAAAACCCAAAAAGTCTTATTTTCGCACGAAAATTACACAATGGGCCGAAGATGCACCACGGGGCACCTCGGACCTCAAAACTTAAAAGTGGTCCGATCATTATGGATTTTTATGCAAAAGAATGCACCAGGTATCACGGGGCACCAAAATCCAAAAGTCTTATTTTCGCTCGAAAATTGCACAAATGGCCGAAAATGCACCACCAGCACCAAAATTGGACCACAGGGCACCACGGACCTCAAAACTAAAAAGTGTTCCAAGCATTATGGTTTTTTATGCTTAACAATGCCCCAGGGATCACGGGGAAGCAAAACCCAAAACTCTTATTTTCACACGAAAATTACACAATTGGCCGAAAATGCACCACGGGCATCAAAATTGGACCACGGGGCACCTCGGACCTCAAAACTGAAAAGTGCTCCAAGGATTATGGTTTTTTATGCATCAGAATGCACCAGGGATCATGGGGCACCAAAACCCAAAAGTCTTATTTTCGCACGAAAATTGCACAATTGGCCGAAAATGCACCACGAGCACCAAAATTGGACCACGAGGCACCTCAGACCTCAAAACTTAAAAGTGGTCTGATCATTATGGTTTTTTATGCATAAGAATGCTCCATGGATCACGGGGCACCAAAACCCAAAAGTCTTATTTTCGCACTAAAATTGCACAAATGGCCGAAAATGCAACACCGGCACCAAAATTGGACCGCGGGGCACCACGGACCTCAAAAATGAAAAGTGTTCTGAGCATTATGGTTTTTTATTCAAAAGAATGCACCAGGGATCACGGGGTAGCAAATCCCAAAATTCTAATTTTCGCACGAAAATTGGACAATGGGCCGAAAATGCACTACACGACCAACATTGGACCACGGAACCCAAAATTGGACCAGGGGACACCTCGGACCTGAAAACTGAAAAGTTCTCCAAGCATTATGATTTTTTATACATAAGAATGCACTAGGGATCACGGGGCACCGAAACCCAAGAGTCTTATTTTCACACGAAAATTCCACAATGGGCCGAAAATGCACCACGGGCACCAAAATTGGACCACGGGGTACCTCGGACCTCAAAACTGAAATGTGCTTCAAGCATTATGGTTTTTTATGCATAAGAATCCACCAGGGATCATGGGCCACTAAAACCCAAGAGTCTTTTTTTTGCACGAAAATTGCACAATAGGCCGAAAATGCCCCACTGGCACCAAAATTGGACCACGGGGTAACTCGGACCTCAAAATTGAAATGTGCTCCGAGCATTATGGTTTTTTATGCATAAGAATGTACCAGGGATCACTAGGCACCAAAACCCAAAAGTCTTATTTTCGCATGAAAATTGCATAAATAGCGAAAATGCACCACCGACACCAACATTGGACCACGGGGCACCACGGACCTCAAAACTGAAAAGAGTTCCGAGCATTATGGTTTTTTATGCATAAGGATCCACCAGATATCACGGGGCACCAAAACCCAAAAGTCTTATTTTCGCACGAAAATTGCACAATGGGCCACGGACCTGAAAACTGAAAAGTGTTTCGAGCATTATGGTTTTTTATGCATAAGAATGCAGCAGGGATCACGCGGCACCAAAACCCAAAAGTCTTATTTTCGCACGAAAATTGCACAAATGTACCGAAAATGCACCACCAACACCAAAATTGGACGACGGTGCACCCCGGACCTCAAAACTATAAAGTGTTCCGAGCATTCTGGTTTTTTATGCATAAGAATGCACCAAGGATCACGGGCCATCAAAACCCAAAAGTCTTATTTTCGCAAAAAAATTCCACAAATGGCCGAAAATGCACCATGGGCACCAAAATTCGACCACGGTGCACCTCGGACCTCAATACTTAAAAGAGGTCCGAGCAGTATAGTTTTTTATGCATAAGAATGCACCAGGGATGGCGGGGCACCAAAATCCAAAAATCTTATTTTCGCACGAAAATTCACAATGGGCAGAAAATGCACCACGGGCACCAAAATTGGACCACGGGGCACCTCGGACCTCAATACTTAAAAGTGCTTTGAGAATTATGGTTTTTTATGCATAAGAATGCACCAGGGATCACGGGGCACCAAAACCCCAAAGTCTTATTTTCGCACGAAAATTGCACAATGGGTCGAAAATTCACCACGTGCACCAAAATTAGAGAACGGGGCACCTCGGACCTCAATATTGAAAAGTGCTCCGTGCATTATGGTTTTTTATTCATAGGAATGCACAAGGGATCACGGGGCACCAATTCCCAAAAGTCTTATTTTCGCACGAAAATTGCACAATGGGCCGATAATGCACCAAGAACACCGAAATTGGACCACGGGGCACCTCAGACCTCAAAACATAAAAGTGCTCCGAGCATTATGGTTTTTTATGCATAAGAATGCACAAGGGATCACGGGGCAGCAAAACCCAAAAGTCTTATTTTCGCAGGAAAATTGCACAAATGGGTAAATATGAACCACCGACACCAAAATTGGACCACGGGGAACCACGGACCTGAAAACTGAAAAGTGTTGCAAGCATTATGGTTTTTTATGCATAAGAATGCACCAGGGATCACGAGGTACCAAAACCCAAAAGTCTTATTTTCGAACGAAAATTGCACAATGTGCCGAAAAGGCACCGTCGCCAAATGTTCTGAGCATTATGGTTTTTATGCATAGGAATGCAACAGGGATCACGGGGCACCAAAACCTAAAAGTCTTATTTGCGCACGAAAATTGCACAAATGGCCGAAAATGCACCCTCGGAACCAAAAGTGGACCACAGGGGCACCACGAACATCTTGACTGAAAAGTGCTCCGAGCATTATGGTTTTTTATGCATAAGAATGCACCAGGGATCACGAGGCACCAAAACCCATAAGTCTTATTTTCGCACGAAAATTGCACAAATGTCCGAAATGCATTAACGGCACCAAAATTGGACCATGGGGCACCTTGGACCTCAAAACTGAAAAGTGCTCCAAGCATTATGATTTTTTGTGCATAAGAATGCACCAGGGATCACTGGGTACCAAAACCCAAAAGTCTTATTTTCACACGAAAATTGCACAATGGGCTGAAAATACAGCATGGGCACCAAAATTGGACCCTGGGGAACCTCGGACGTCAAAATTGAAAAGTTCTCTGAGTATTATGGTTTTTTATACATAAGAATGCACCATGGATCACGGGGCACCAAAACCCAAAAGTCTTAATATCGCACAAAAATTGCACAATGGACCGAAGATGCACCACGGGCACCAAAATTTGACCACAGGGCACCTCAGACCTCAATACTTAAAAGTGGTCCGAGCATTATAGTTTTTTATGCATACGAATGCACCAGGGATCACCGGGCACCTCAGACCTCAAAATTGAAAAGTGCTCCGAGCATTATGGTTTTTTATGCATAAGAATGCACTAGGGATCACGGGGGACCAAAACCCAAAAGTCTTATTTTCCCATGAAAATCGCACATATGGCCGAAAATGCACCACTGGCACCAAAATTGGACCCCGGGGCACCACGAACCTCAAATTTGAAAAGTGTTTTGAGCATTATGGTTTTTTATGCATAAGAATGCACCAGGTATCACGGGGCACCAAAACCCAAAAGTCTTATTTTCACACGAAAATTGCACAATGGGCCTAAAATGCACCAAGGGCACCAAAATTGGACCACGGTGCACCTCGGACCTCAAAACTGAACTGTGCTCCAAGCATTACGGTTTTTTATGCATAAGAATGCACCAGGGATCACACGGCAACAAAGCACAAAAGTCTTATTTTCGCACGAAAATTGCGCAATGGACAGAAAATGCACCACGGGCACCAAAATTGGACCACAGGGCACCTCGGACCTCAAAACTGAAAAGTGCTCTAAGCATTATGGTTTTTTATGCATAAGAATGCACAAGGGATCACGGGGCACCAAAACCCAAAAGTCTTATTTTCGCACAAACATTGCACATTGGGCCGAAAATGCACCACGGGCACCAAAAATGGACAACAGGGCATCTCGAACCTCAAAATTGACAAGTGCTCCGAGCATTATTGTTTTTTATGCATAAGAATGCACTAGGGATCACAAGGCACCAAAACCCAAAAGTCTTATTTTCCCATGAAAATTGTACAAATGGCCGAAAATGCACCATTGGCACAAAAATTGGACCACGGGGCACCACAGACCTTAAAACTGAAAAGTGTTCCGAGCATTATGGTTTTTTATGCATAAGAACGCACTAGGGATCATGGGGCACCAAAACCTAAAAGTCTTATTTTCCCATGAAAATTGCACGAATGGCTGAAAATGCACCGTGGGCACCAAAATTGGACCACGGGGCACCTCGGACCTCAAAATTGAAAAGTGCTATGAGCATTATGGTTTTTTATACATAAGAATGCACTAGGGATCATGGGGTAGCAAAACCCAAAAGTCTTATTTTCCCATGAAAATCGCACAAATGGCCGAAAATGCACCACTGGCACCAAAATTGGACCACGGGGCACCACGGACCTCAAAACTGAAAAGTGTTCCAAGCATTATAATTTTCTATGCGTAAGAATGCATCAGGGATCACAGGGCACCAAAACCCAAAAGTCTTATTTTCGTACGAAAATTGCACAATGGGCCGAAAATGCACCATGGGCACCAAAATTGGACCACGGTGCACCTCAGACCTCAAAACTGAAAAGTGCTCTGAGCATTATGGTTTTTTATGCATAAGAATACATGAGGGATCACGGGGCACAAAAACCCTAAAGTCTTATTTTCGCACAAAAATTGCACATTGGGCCACGGACCTCAAAACTGAAAAGTGTTCCGAGCATTATGGTTTTTTATGCATAGGAATGCACCAGGGACCATTAGGCACCAAAACCCAAAAGTCTTATTTTCGCACGAAAATTGCACAATGGGCTGAAAATGCACCACGGGCACCAAAATTGGACCACGGGGCACCTCGGACCTCAATACTTAAAAGTGCTTAGAGCATTATGGTTTTTTATGCATAAGAATGCTCCAGGGATCACGGGGTACCAAAACCCAAATTCTTATTTTCGCACGAAAATTGGACAAATGGCCGAAAATGCACCACCGGTACCAAAATTGGACAACGGGGCACCTTGGACCTCAATACTTAAAAGTGGTTCGAGCATTATTGTTTTTTATGCATAAGAATGCACCAGGGATCATGGGGCACCAAAACCCAAAGTCTTATTTTCGCACAAAAATTGCACAATGGGTCGAAAATGCACCACGGGCACCAAAATTGGACCACGGGGCACTCGGACCTCAATACTTAAAATTGCTCCGAGCATTAGGGCTTTTATGCATAAGAATGCTCTAGTGATCACAGGGCACCAAAACCCAAAAGTCTTAATTTTGCACGAACATTGCACAAATGGGCCGAAATGCACCACAGGCACCAAAATTGGACCACGGGGCACCTCGGACCTCAAAACTGAAAAGTGCTCTGAGCATTATGGTTTTTTATGCATAAGAATGCACCAGGGATCACGGGTCACCATAACCCAAAAGTCTTATTTTCGCACGAAAATTGCACAAATGTCCGAGAATGCAACACCGGCACCAAAATTGGAGCACCGGGCACCACGGACCTCAAAACTGAAAAGTGTTCCTAGCATTATGGTTTTTTATGCATAAGAATGCACCATGGATCACGAGGCACCAAAACCAAAAAGTCTTATTTTCGCACGAAAATTTCACAAATGGCCGAAAATGAGTTCTTGACACCAAAATTGGACCACGAGGCACCTCGGACCTCAATACTTAAAAGTACTCTGAGAATTATGGTTTTTTATGCATAAGAATGCACTAGGGATCATGGGGCACCAAAACCCAAAAGTCTTATTTTCGCACGAAAACTTCACATATGGCCGAAAATGAGTTCTTGACACCAAAATTGGACCACGGGGCACCTCGGACCTCAATACCTAAAAGTACTATGAGCATTATGGTTTTTTATGCATAAGAATGCACCAGGGATCACGGGGCACAAAAACCCAAAAGTCTTATTTTCGTACGAAAATTGCACAAATAGCCGAAAATGGACCACCGGCACCAAAATTGGACCACGGGGCACCTCGGACCTCAAAACTAAAAAGTGGTCCAAGCATTATAGTTTTTTATGCATAAGAATGCACCAGGATCACGGTGCACGAAAACCCAAAAGTCTTATTTTCACACAAAAATTGGACAAATGGCCGAAAATGCACCACCGGTACCAAAGTTGGACAACGGGGCACCACGAACCTCAAAACTAATAAGTTTTCTGAGCATTATGGGTTTTTATGCAAAAGAATGCACCAGGGATAACGGGGCACCAAAACCCAAAAGTCTTATTTTCGTACGAAAATTGCAAAATGTGCTAAAAATGCACCACGGGCACCAAAATTGGACCACGGGGCTCCTCGGACCTCAATACTTAAAAGTGCTTAGAGCATTATGGTTTTTTATTCATAAGAATGCTCTAGGGATCACGGGGCACCAAAACCCAACAGTCTTATTTTCGTACGAAAATTGCACAAATAGCCGAAAATGCACCACCGACACCAAAATTGGACCACGGAGCACCTCGGACCTCAAAACTGAAAAGTGGTCCGAGCATTATAGTTTTTTATCCATAAGAATGCACCAGGGATCATGGCATACGAAAACCCAAAAGTCTTATTTTCGCACGAAAATTGGACAAATGGCCGAAAATGCATGACCGGTAACAAAATTGGACCACGGGGCACTCGGATCTCAATACTTAAAATTGCTCTGAGCATTATGGGTTTTTATGAATAAGAATGCTGTAGGGATCACGGGGCACCAAAACCCAAAAGTCTTAATTTTGCACGAACATTGCACAAATGGGCCGAAAATGCACCACAGGCACCAAAATTGGACCACGAGGCACCTCGGACCTCAATACTTAAAAGTGGTCCGAGCATTATAGTTTTTATGCATAAGAATGCACCATGGATCATGGGGCACCAAAACCCAAAAGTCTTATTTTCGCACGAAAATTGCACAAATGGCCGAAAATGCACCACCGGCACCTAAATTGGAGCACGGGGCACCACAGACCTCAAAATTGAAAAGTGTTCCTAGCGTTATGGTTTTTTATGCATAAGAATGCACCATGGATCAAGAGGCACCAAAACCAAAAAGTCTTATTTTCGCACAAAAATTGCACAACAGGCTGAAAATGCACCATTGGCGCCAAAATTGGACCACGGGGCACCTCGGACCTCAAAACTGAAAAGTGCTCATAGCATTATGGTTTTTTATGCATAAGAATGCACCAGGGATCATGGGGTACCAAAATCCAAAAGTCTTATTTTCGCATGAAAATTGAACAATGGGCCGAAAATGCACCACGGGCACCAAAACCCAAAAGTCTTATTGTCGCAAGAAAATTGCATCAATGGCCGAAAATGCACCACCGGCACCGAAATTGGACCATTTGGCACCATGGACATCAAAACTGAAAAGTGTTTTGAGCATTATGGTTTTTTATGCATAAGAATGCACCATGGAGCACGGGGCAGCAAAACCCAAAAGTCTTATTTTCAAACGAAAATTGCACAATGGGCCGAAAATGCACCATGTGCACCAAAATTGGTCCACGGGGCACCTCAGACCTCAAAACTTAAAATTTCTCCGAGCATTATGGTTTTTTATGCATAAGAATGCACTAGGGATCACGGGGCACCAAAACCCAAAAGTCTTATTTTCGTACGAAAATTTCACAAATGGCTGAAAATGCACCACCGGGACCAAAATTGGACCACGGGGCACCCCGGACCTCAAAACTGAAAAGTGTTCCGACCATTATGTTTTTTTGTGCATAAGAATGCACCAGGGATAACGGGGCACCAAAACCCAAAAGTCTTATTTTCACACGAAAATTGCACAATGGGCCGAAAATGCACCACGGGGCACCTCGAACCTCAGAATTGAAAAGTGCTCTGAGCATTATGGATTTTATGCACAATAATGCACTAGGGATTACAGGGTACCAAAACCCAAAACTCTTATTTTCGCACGAAAATTGCACAATGGGCCGAAAATGCACCACGTTCACCAAAATTGTACCACGGGGCACCTCAGACCTCAAAACATAAAAGTGCTCTGAGCATTAAGGTTTTCATGCATAACAATGCACCGGGGATCACAGGGCACCAAATCCCAAAAGTCTTATTTTTGCACGAAAATTTCACTAATGGCCGAAAATGCACCACCGGCACCAAAATTGGACCCCTGGGCACCACGGACCTCAAAACTGAAAAGTGCTCCAAGCATTATGGTTTTTTATGCATAATAATGCACCATGCATCACTGCGCACGAAAACCCAAAAGTCTTATTTTCGCACGAAAATTGGACAAATGACCGAAAATGCACCACCGGCACCAAAAGTGGACAACGGGGCACCACGAACCTCAACACTGATAAGTTTTTCTAGCATTATGGTTTTTTATGCAAAAGAATGTCGGGGTGCATTTTCGCCCATTTGTGCAATTTTCGTGCGAAAATTAGACTTTTGGGTTTTGGTGCCCTGTGTACCCTGGTGCATTCTTATGCACAAAAAAACATAACGCTCGGAGGACTTTTGAATTTTGAGGTCCAAGGTGCCTTGTGGTCCAATTTTGGTGCCCTTTGTGCATTTTCAGCCTTTCGTGCAATTTTAGTGCGAAAATAAGACTTTTGGGTTTTTGCGCCCCGTGATCCCTGGTGCATTCTTATACATAAAAACTATAATGCTCGGACCACTTTTAAGTATTGAGGTCCGAGGTGCCCCGTGGTCCAATTTTGGTGCTCGTGGTGCATTTTCGGCCCATTGTACAATTTTCGTGCGAAAATAAGACTTTTTGGGTTTTTGTGCCCCATGATCCTGGTGCATTCTTTTGCATAAAAAACCATAATTCTCATAGCACTTTTCAGTTTTGAGGCCTGAGGTGCCCCGTTGTCTATTTTTGGTGCCCGTTGTGCATTTTCGGCCCGTTGTCCAATTTTTGTGCTAAAATAAGACTTTTGGGTTTTGGTGCCCCATGATCCCTGGTACATTCTTATACATAAGAAAACTATAATGCTTGGACCACTTTTAAGTATTGAGCTCCGAGGTGCCCCATGGTCCAATTTTGGTGCCTGTGGTGCATTTTCGGCCCATTGTGCAATTTTCGTGCGAAAATAAGACTTTTGGGTTTTTGTGCCCCGTGATCCCTGGTGCATTCTTTTGCATAAAAAACCATAATGCTCGGAGCACTTTTAAGTTTTGAGGTCTGAGGTGCCCCGTTGTCTAATTTTGGTGCCCGTGGTACATTTTCGGCCCATTGTGCAATTTTCGTGCTAAAATAAGACTTTTGGATTTTGTTGCCCCATGATCCCTAGTGCATTCCTATGCATAAAAAACCACAATGCTCGGAAAACTTTCCAGTTTTGAGGTTCATGGTGCCCCTTGGTCCAATTTTGGAACCGGTGGTGCATTTTCGGCCATTTGTGCAATTTTCGTGCAAAAATAAGACATTTGGGATCCCTGGTTCATTCGTATGCATAAAAATCCATAATGCTCAGAGCTCTTTTTAGCTTTGAGGTCTGAGGTGTCCCGTGGTCCAATTTTTGTGCCCGCGGTGCATTTTCAGCCCATTATGCAATTTTCGTACGAAAATAAGACTTTTCGGCTTTGGTGCCCGTGATCCCTGGTGCATTCTTATGCATAAAAAACCATAATGCTTGGAACACATTTCAGTTCTGAGGTTCGTGGTGCCCGTGGTCAGATTTTGGTGCCGGTGGTGCATTTTCAGCCATTTGTGCATTTTTCATGCGAAAATAAGACTTTTGGGTTTTGGTGCCCTGTGATCCCTGGTGCATTCTTATGCATAAAAAATCATAATGCTTGGGGAACTTTTCAGTTTTGAGGTCTGTGGTGCCCCGTGGTCCAGTTTTGGTGCCAGTGATGCATTTTCGGCCTATTGCGTAATTTTCGTGCGAAAATAAGACTTTTCGGTTTTGGTGCCCCGTGAACCCTGGGGCATTCTTATGCATAAAAAACCATAATGCTCAAAACAGTTTTCAGTCTTGAAATTCGTCGTGCCCGATGGTCCAATTTTGGTGCCGGGGGTGCATTTACGTCCATTTGTGCAACTTTCGTGCGAAAATAAGACTTTTGGGCTTTGGTGCCTTGTGAACCCTGGTGCATTCTTATGCATAAAAAACCATAATGCTCAGACCACTTTTCAGTCTTGAGATTCGTGGTGCCCAGTGGTCCAATTTTGGTGCCGATGGAGCATTTTCGGATATTTGTGCAATTTTCGTGCGAAAATAAGACTTTTGGGTTTTGGTGCCCGCCAATCCCTGGTGCATTCTTATGCATAAAAAACCATAATGCTCAGAACAGTTTTCAGTCTTGAGATTCGTCGTGCCCAGTGGTCCAATTTTGGTGTCGAGGGTGCATTTTTGGACATTTGTACAATTTTCGTGCGAAAATAAGACTTTTGGGTTTTGGTGCCCCGTGATCCCTGGTGCATTCTTATGCATAAAAAACCATAATGCTCAGAACAGTTTTCAGTCTTGAAATTCGTGGTGCCCGATGGTCCAATTTTTGTGCCGGGGGTGCATTTTTGTCCCTTTGTACAACTTTCGTGCGAAAATAAGACTTTTGGGCTTTGGTGCCTTGTGAACCCTGGTGCATTCTTAAGCATAGAAAACCATAATGCTCAGATCACTTTTCAGTCTTGAGATTCGTGGTGCCCAGTGGTCCAATTTTGGTGCCGATGGTGCATTTTCGACCATTTGTGCAATTTTCATGCGAAAATAAGACTTTTGGGTATTGGTGCCCCGTGATCCATGGTGCATTCTTATGCATAAAAAACCATAATGCTCAGAACAGTTTTCAGTCTTGAGATTCGTGGTGCCCAGTGGTCCAATTTTGGTGCGGAGGGTGCATTTTTGGCCATTTGTGCAATTTTCGTGTGAAAATAAGACTTTTGGGTTTTGGTGCGTCGTGATCCCTGGTGCATTCTTATGCATAAAAAACCATAATTCTCAGGACAGTTTTCAGTCTTGAGATTCGAGGTGCCCAATGGTCCAATTTTGGTGTCGGGGGTGCATTTTCGGCCAATGGTGCAATTTTCGTGCAAAAATAAGACTTTTGGGTTTTGGTGCCCCAGGATCCCTGGTGCATTCTTATGCATAAAAAACCATAATGCTCAGAATAGTTTTCAGTCTTGAAATTCGTGGTGCCCGATGGTCCAATTTTGGTGTGGGGGGCGCATTCTCGTCCATTTGAGCAACTTTCGTGCGAAAATAAGACTTTTGGGCTTTGGTGCCTTGTGAACCCTGGTGCATTCTTATGCATAAAAAACCATAAATCTTAGACCACTTTTCAGTTTTGAGGTCCGAGGTGCCTCGTGGACCAATTTTGGTGCCCGTGGTGCATTTTCGTCCCATTTTGCAATTTTTGTGCGAAAATAAGACTTTTGGGTCTTGGTGCCCCGTGATCCCTGGTGCATTCTTATGCATAAAAAACCTTAATGCTCAGAGCTCTTTTCAGTTTTGAGGTCCGAGGTGCCCCGTGGTCCAATTTTTGTGCCCGTGGTGCATTTTCGGCCCATTGTACAATTTTCGTGCGAAAATAAGACTTTTGGGCTTTGGTGCCCCGTGATCCCTGGTGCATTCTTATGCATAAAAAAGCATAATGCTCGGAACACATTTCAGTTTTGAGGTTAGTGGTGCCCATGGTCAGATTTTGGTGCCCGTGGTGCATTTTCAGCCATTTGTGCATTTTTCATGCGAAAATAAGACTTTTGGGTTTTGATGCCCTGTGATCCATGGTGCATTCTTATGCATAAAAAATCATAATGCTTGGGGCGCTTTTCAGTTTTAAGGTCCGTGGTGCCCCGTGGTCTAATTTTGGTGCCCGTGCTGCATTTTTGGCAAATTTTGTAATTTTGGTGCGAAAATAAGACTTCTCAATTTTGGTGCTCCGTGAACCCTGGTGCATTCTTATGCATAAAAAACCATAATGCTCGGAGTACTTTTCACCTTTGAGGTCCGAGGTGCACCGTGGTCCAATTTTCATTCTTATTTTCACACCAAAATTACACAATGGGCCGAAAATGCACCACGGGCACCAAAAATGGTTTTGGCATCTCGATTTTGGTTTTGGTGCACTGTGGTCCATTTTTTGTGCCCGTGGTGTATTTTAGGCCCTTTCTGCAATTTTTGTGCGAAAATAAGACTCTTGGGTTTTGGTGCCCCGTGATCCCTGGTGCATTCTTATGCATAAAAAATGATAATGCTTAGAACAGTTTGCAGTCTTGAGATTCGTGGTGCCCATGGTCAGATTTTGGTGCCGGTGGTGCATTTTCAGCCATTTGTGCCTTTTTCATGCGAAAATAGGACTTTTGGGTTTGGGTGCCCTCTGATCCCTGTGCATTCTTATGCTTAAAAAATGATAATGCTTGGGGTAATTTTCTGTTTTAAGGTCAGTGGTGCCCCGTGGTCTAATTTTGGTGCTCGTGGTGCATTTTCGGCAAATTTTGTAATTTTGGTGCGAAAATAAGACTTTTCGATTTTGGTGCCCCGTGAACCCTGGTGCATTCTTATGCATAAAAAACCATAATGCTCGAAGCACTTTTCAGTTTTGAGGTCCGAGGTGCACCGTGGTCTAATTTTCATTCTTATTTTCGCACCAAAATTACACAATAGGCCGAAAATGCACGACGGGCACCAAAAATGGTTTTGGCACCTCGGTTTTGGTTTTGGTGCACTGTGGTCCATTTTTGGTGCCTGTGGTGCATTTTCGGCCCTTTGTGCAATCTTTGTGCGAAAATAAGACTTTTGGGTTTTGGTACCCCGTGATCCCTGGTGCATTCTTATGCATAAAAAACCATAATGCTCAGAGATTCATGGTGCCTAGTGGTCCAATTTTGGTGTCGGGGGTGCATTTTTTGCCATTGGTGCAACTTTCGTGCGAAAATAAGAATTTTGGATTTTGGTGCCCGATGGACCATGGTGCATTCTTATGCATAAAAAACCTTAATGCTTAAAACACTTTTAAGTTTTAAGGTCCGTGGTGCCCCGTGGTCCAATTTTGGTGCACGTGGTGCATTTTCAGCCCATTGTGCAACTTTCGTGTGAAAATAAGAATTTTGGGTTTTGGTGCCCCCGTGATCCCTGGTGCATTCTTATGCATAAAAAATTTTAATGCTCAAAGCACTTTTATCTTTTGAGGTCCGAGGTGCCCCGTGGTCCAATTTTGGTGCCCGTGGTGCATTTTCGGCCCATTGTGCAATTTTAATGCGAAAATAAGACTTTTGGGTATTGGTGCCCCGTGATCCTTGCTGCATTCTAATGCATAAAAAACAATAATGCTCAGAATAGTTTTCAGGCTTGAGGTTCGTCGTGCCCCGTGGTCCAATTTTGGTGTCGTGGGTGCATTTTCGGCCATTTGTACTATTTTCGTGCGAAAATAAGACTTTAGGGTTTTGGTGCCCCGTGATCCCTGGTTCATTCTTATGCATAAAAAATCATAATGCTTGAAGCACTTTTCAGTTTTGAGGTACGAGGTGCTCCATGGTCCAATTTTTGTGTTAGTGGTGCATTTTCGGCCCATTGCGCAATTATTGTGTGAAAATAAGACTTTTGGGTTTCAGTGCCCCGTGATCCCCGGTGCTTTCTTATGCATAAAAAACCATAATGCTTAGAACACTTTTCAGTTTTGAGGTCTGCGGTGCCCCATGGAACAATTTTGGTGCAGGTGGTTAATTTTCGGCCATTTAAGTAATTTTCTTGCGAAAATAAGACTTTTGGGTTTTGGTGCCCGATGATCCTTGGTGCATTCTAATGCATAAAAAACCATCATGCTCGGAACAGTTTTCAGTCTTGAGGTTTGTCGTGCCCCGTGGTCCAATTTTGGTGTCGTGGGTGCATTTTCGGCCATTTGTGCAATTTTCGTGCGAAAATAATACTTTTGGGGTTTGGTGCCCCGTCATCCCTGGTGCATTCTTATGCATGAAAAACCATAATGCTCAAAGAACTTTTTAGTTTTGAGGTACGAGGTGCTCCGTGGTCCAATTTTTGTGCCCGTGGTGCATTTTCGGCCCATTACGCAATTTTTGAGCAAAAATAAGACTTTTGGGTTTTGGTGCCCCATGATCCCTGCTGCTTTCTTATGCGTAAAAAACCATAATGCTCATAACACTGTTCAGTTTGAGGTCCATGGTGCCCCGTGGAACAATTTTGGTGCAGATGGTGATTTTCGGCCATTTTAGCAATTTTCATGCGAAAATAAGACTTTTGGGTTTTGGTGCCCCATGATCCTTGGTGCATTCTAATGCATAAAAAACCATAATGCTCGGAACAATTTTCAGTCTTGAGGTTCGTCGTGCCCCGTGGTCCAATTTTGGTGCCGTTGGTGCATTTTCGGCCATTTGTGCAATTTTCGTGCGAAAATAATACTTTTGGGGTTTGGTGCCCGATCATCCCTGGTGCATTCTGATGCATAAAAAACCATAATGCTCAAAGCACTTTTCAGTTTTGAGGTACGAGGTGCTCCGTTGTCCAATTTTTGTGCCTGTGGTGCATTTTCGGCCCATTGCACAATTTTTGTGCGAAAATAAGACTTTTGGGTTTCGGTGCCCCGTGATCCCTGCTACTTTCTTATGCGTAAAAAATCAAAATGCTCAAAACACTTTTCCGTTTGAGGTCCGTGGTGCCCCGTGGAACAATTTTGGTGCAGATGGTGATTTTCGGCCATTTTAGCAATTTTCGTGCGAAAATAAGACTTTTGGGTTTTGGTGCCCCGTGATCCTTGGTGCATTCTAATGCATGCAAAACCACAATGCTCGAAATAGTTTTCAGTCTTCAGGTTCGTGGTGCCCCGTGGTCCAATTCTGGTGCCAGTGGTGTATTTTCGACGATTTGTGCAAGTTTCGTGCGAAAATAAGACTTTTGGGATTTGGTGCCCGTAATCCCTAATGCATTCTTATGCATTAAAAACCATCATGCTCATACTACTTTTCAGTTTTGAGGTCCGAGGTGCCCCGTGGTCCAAGTTTGGTACCTGTGGTGCATTTTCAGCCCATTGTGCAACTTTCGTATGAAAATAAGACTTTTGGGTTTTGGTGCCCCGTGATCCCTGGTGCATTCTTATCCCTAAAAAACCGTAATGCTTGGAGGACTTTTGTGTTTTGTTCCCCGTGGTCCAATTTTGGTGCCTGTGGTGCATTTTCGGCCATTTGTGCAATTTTCGTGCGAAAATAAGACTTTTGGGTTTTGGTGCCCCGTGATCCCCAATGCATTCTTATGCATAAAAAACCATAATGCTTGGAGCACTTTTAAGTTTCGAAGTCCGAGGTGCACCATGGTCCAATTTTGGTGCCCGTGGTGCATTTTCGGCAGATTGTGCAATTTTCGTGCGAAAAAAAGATTTTGGGTTTGCGTGCCCCGTGATGCTTGGTGCATTCTTATATATAAAAAACCATAATGCTCGGAACAGTTTTCATTCTTGAGATTCGTGGTGCCCGATTGTCCAATTTTGGTGCTAGGGTGCTTTTTCGGCCATTTGTGCAATTTTCATGTGAAAATAAGACTTTTGGGTTTGGGTGCCCCGTGATCCCTGGTGCCTTCTTATGCATAAAAAACTGCAATGCTCAGAACACTTTGGTTTTGGGGTCCGTGGTGCCCCGTGCTCTAATTTTAGTGTCGGTGGTGCATTTTCGGCCATTTGAGCAATTTTCGTGCGAAAATAAGACTTTTGGGTTTTGGTGCCCCGTGATCCCTGGTACATTCTTATGCATAAAAAACAATAACGCTTGGAGCAATTTTCAGTTTTTAGGTCCGTGGTGCCCCGTGGTCCAATTTTGGTGCCAATGGTGAAATTGTGGCCATTTGTGCAATTTTCATGGGAAAATAAGACTTTTGGATTTTTGTGCCCCGTGATCCCTGGTGCATTCTTATGCATAAAAAACCATAATGCTCGGAGCACTGTTCAGTTTTGAGGTCCGAGGTGCACCGTGGTCCAATTTTGGTGCCGGGGGTGTATTTTCGGCCATTTGTGCAATATTCGTGCGAAAATAAGACTTTTTGATTTTGGTGCCCCATGATCCTTGGTGCATTCTTTTGCATAAAAAACCATAATGCTTGGAAAACTTTTCAGTTTAGAGGTCCGTGGTGCCCCGCGGTCCAATTTTGGTGCTGGTGGTGCATATTCGGCCATTTGTGCAATTTTCATGCGAAAATATGAGTTTTGGGTTTTGGTGCCCCGTGATCCCTGGTGCATTCTCATACATTAAAAACCATAATTCTTGGAGGACTTTTCAGTTTTGAGGTCCGTGGTGCCCCGTGGTCCAATTTTGGTGCATGTGGTGCATTTTCGGCCATTTGTGAAATTTTCGTTCGACAATAAGACTTTTGGGTTTTGGTGCCCCGTGATCCCTGGTGCATTCTTATGCATAAGAAACCATAATTCTTGGAACACTTTGCATTTTTGAGGTCCGTGGTGCCCCGTGGTCCAATTTTTGTGCCGGTGGTGCATATTCGGCCATTGGTGCAATTTTCGTGCGAAAATAAGACTTTTGGGTTTTGGTACCCCGTGATCCCTGGTGCATTCTTATACATAAAAAACCATAATGCTTTGAGGACTTTTCAGTTTTGAGGTCCGTGGTGCCCTGTGGTCCAATTTTGGTGCCAGTGGTCCATTTTTGACCATTTGTGAAATTTTCGTGCGAAAATAAGACTTTTGGGTTTTGGTGCCCCGTGATCCCTGTTGTATTCCTATGCATTAAAAACCAGAATGCTTGGAACACTTTTCAGTTTTGAGGTCTGTGGTGCCTAGTGGTCCAATTTTGGTGCCGGTGGTGCATTTTCAGCCATTTGTGCAATTTTCGTGCGAAAATAAGACTTTTGGGTTTTGGTGCCCCATGATCCCTGCTGCATTCCTATGCATAAAAAACCATAATGCTAAGAGCACTTTTAAGTTTTGAGGTCCGAGGTGCCCCATGGTCCAATTTTGGTGCACGTGGTGCATTTTTGGCCCATTGTGCAATTTTCGTGCGAAAACAAGACTTTTGGATTTTGGTGCCCCGTGATCCCTGTTGCATTCTTATGCATAAAAAACCATAATGCTCGAAGATCTTTTCAGTTTTGAGGTCCGAGGTGCACCATGGTAAAATTTTGGTGCCCGTGGTGCATTTTCGGTCCATTGTGCAATTTTCGTGCGAAAATAAGACTTTTGGGTTTTGGTGCCCGTGATCCCTGGTGCATTCTTATGCATAAAATACCATAATGCTTGGAGGACTTTTCAGTTTTGAGGTCCGAGGAGCACCGTGGTCCAATTTTGGTGCCTGCCATGCATTTTCAGCTCTTTGTGCAATTTTAGTGTGAAAATAAGACTTTTGGATTTCGGTGCCCCATGATCCTTGGAGCATTCTTATGCATAAAAAACCATAATGCTCAGAACAGGTTTCAGTATTCAGATTCGTGGTGCCCGGTGGTCCAATTTTGGTGTCGGGGTGCATTTTCGGCCATTTGTGCTATTTTCGTGCGAAAATAAGATTTTGGGTTTTGGTGCCCCGTGAACCTTAGTGCATTCTTTTGCATAAAAAACCATAATGCTCGGAATAGTTTTCAGTTTTAAGGTCCGAGGTGAACCGTGGTCCAATTTTGGTGCCCGTGGTGAATTTACGACCCATTCTGCAATTTTCGTGCGAAAATTAGACTTTTGGGTTTTGGGGCCCCGTGATCCCTGGTGGATTCTTATGGTTAAAAAACCATAATTCGGAGCACTTTTCAGTTTTGAGGTTCGAGGTGCACCGTGGTCCAATTTTGTGCTCGTGGTGCATTTTCGACCATTACGCAATTTTCGTGCGAAAATAAGACTTTTGGGTAATGGTACCCCGTGATCCCTGGTGCATTCTTATATATAAAAACCATAATGCTCTGAGCACTTTTCGGTTTTGAGGTCCGAGGTGCCCCATGGTCCAATTTTGGTGCATGTGGTGCATTCTCGGCCCGTTGTTCAATTTTCGTGCGAAAATAATACTTTTGGGTTTTGGTGCCTTGTGATCCCTGGTGCATTCTTATGCATAAAAACCATAATGCTCAGAGCACTTTTCAGTTTTGAGGTCCGAGGAGCACCGTCGTCCAATTTTGGTGCATGTGGTGCATTCTCGGCCCTTCGTGCAATTTTCGTGCGAATATAAGACTTTTGGGTTTTGGTGCCCCGTGATCCCTGTTGTATTCCTATGCATAAAAAACTAGAATGCTTGGAACACTTTTCAGTTTTGAGGTCTGTGGTGCCTAGTGGTCCAATTTTGGTGCCGATGGTGCATTTTCAGCCATTTATGCAATTTTCGTGCGAAAATAAGACTTTTGGTTTTTAGTGCCCCGTGATCCCTGCTGCATTCCTATGCATAAAAAACCATAATGCTAAGAGCACTTTTAACTTTTGAGGTCCGAGGTGCCCCATGGTCCAATTTTGGTGCATGTGGTGCATTTTCGACCCATTGTGCAATTTTCGTACGAAAACAAGACTTTTGGATTTTGGTGCCCCGTGATCCCTGTTGCATTCCTATGCATAAAAAACCATAATGCTCGAAACACTTTTCATTTTTGAGGTTCGTGGCCCTCGTGGTCCAATTTTAGTGCCGGTGGTGCATTTTCGACCATTTGTGCATTTTTCGTGCGAAAATAAGACTTTTGGGTTTTGGTGCCCCGTGATCCCAGCTGCATTCCTATGCATAAAAAACCATAATGCTCAGAGCACTTTTAAGTTTTGAGGTCCGAGGTGGATTTTCGGCCCATTCTGGAATTTTCGTACGAAAATAAGACTTTTGGGTTTTGGTGCCCCGTGATCCTTGGGGCATTCTTATGCATAAATAACCATAATTCTTGGAACACTTTTCAGTTTTGAGGTCCGTGGTGCACCGTGATCCAATTTTCGTTCCCGTGGTGCATTTTCGGCCCATTGTTCAATTTTTGTGCGAAAATAGGACGTTTGGGTTTTGGTGCCCCATGATCCCTGGTGCATTCTTATGCGTAGAAAACCATAATGCTCGGAATTCTTTTAAGGTTTTAGGTCCATGGTGCCCCATGGTCCAATGTTGGTGTCGGTGGTGCATTTTCGGCCATTTGAGCTATTTTCGTGCGAAAATAAGACTTTTGGGTTTTGGTGCCCCGTGATCCCTGGTACATTCTTATGCATAAAAAACAATAACGCTTGGAGCAATTTTCAGTTTTTAGGTCCGTGGTGCCCCGTGGTCCAATTTTGGTGCCAGTGGTTTTTTTTCGGCCAGTTGTGCAATTTTCGTGCGAAAATAAGACTTTTGGGTTTTGGCCCCTTGTTATCCTTGGGCAATTCTTATGCATAAAACACCATAATGCTCGGAACTCTTTTCATGTTTTGAGGTCCGTGGAGCCCCGTGGTCCAATGTTGGTGCCGGTGGTACATTTTTGTCCATTTGTGCAATTTTCATGCGAAAATAAGACTTTTGGGTTTTTGTGCCCCTTGATCCCTGGTTCATTCTTATGCATAAAAAACCATAATGCTTGGAGCACTTTTCATTTTTGAGGTTCGAGGTGCACCGCGGTCAAATTTTCGTGCCCGTGGTGCATTTTCGGCCCATTGTTCAATTTTCGTGCGAAAATAAGACTTTTGGGATTTAGCCCCCCGTTATCCCTGGGGAATTCTTATGCATAAAAAACCATAATGCTCGGAACTCTTTTCAGTTTTGAGGTCCGTGGAGCCCCGTGGTCCAATGTTTGTGCCGGTGGTGCATTTTTGTCCATTTGTGCAATTTTCATGCGAAAATAAGACTTTTGGGTTTTTGTGCCCCTTGATCCCTGGTGTATTCTTATGCATAAAAGACCATAATGCTTGGAGCACTTTTCATTTTTGAGGTCCGAGGTGCCCAGCGGTCCAATTTTCGTGCCCGTGGTGCATTTTCGGCACATTGTTCAATTTTCGTGCGAAAATAAGACTTTTGGATTTTGGTGCCCCGTTATCCCTGGGGAATTCTTATGCATAAAAAATCATAATGCTTGGAACACTTTTAAGTTTTGTGGTCCAAGTTGGCCCGTGGTCCAATTTTGGTGTCGGTGGTGCATTTTCGGCCATTTGGGCAATTTTCGTGCGAAAATAAGACTTTTGGGTTTTGGTGCCCCGTGATCCCTAGTGCATTCTTATGCATAAAAAATGATAATGCTTGGCACACTTTTCAATTTTGAGGTCTGTGGTGCCCTGTGGTCCAATTTTGGTTTCGATAATGCTTTTTCGGGCATTTGTCCAATTTTCGTGCGAAAATAAGACTTTTGGGTTTTGGTTCAACGTGATCCCTAGTGCATTGTTATGCATAAAAAACAATAATGCTTGGAGTACTTTTATGTATTGAGGTCCGAGGTGCCCCGTGGTCCAAGTTTGGTGCCCGTAGTGCAGTTATTGGCCATGGTGTAATTTTCGTGCGAAAATAAGACTTTTGGATTTTAGTGCCCCATGATCCCTGCGGAATTCTTACGCATAAAAACCCATAATTCTCGGAGAACTTTTCAGTATTGAGGTCCGAGGTGCACCGTGGTCCAATTCTGGTGCCCGTGGGGCATTTTCGGCCCATTGTGCAATTTTCGTGCGAAAATAAGACCTTTGGGTTTTGGTGCCCCGTGATCCCTGGTGCATTCTTATGCATAAAAAACCATAATGCTCGGCACACTTTTCAATTTCCAGGTCCGTGGTGCCCCGTGGACCAATTTTGGTACTGCAAATGCATTTTCGCCCATTTGTGCAATTTTTGATCGAAAATAAGACTTTTCGGTTTTGGTGCCCCATGATACCTAGTACATTCTTATGCATAAAAACCATAATATTTGGAACACTTTTCATTTTTGAGGTTCGTGGTGCCCCGTGGTCCAATTTTTGTGCCGGTGGTGCATTTTCGAACATTTGTACAATTTTCGTACGAAAATTATACTTTTGGGTTTTGGTGCCCCGTGATCCTTGGTGCATTCTTAAGCATAAAATACCATAATGATCGGAACACTTTTAAGATTTGAGGTTCGTGGTGCCCCGTGGTCCAATTTTGGTTTCGGTAATGCTTTTTCGGGCATTGGTTCAATTTTCGTGCGAAAATAAGACTTTTAGGTTTTGGTGCCCCGTGATCCCTAGTTCATTCTTAAGCCTAAAAAACATAATGCTCGGGCCACTTTTCAGTTTTGAGGTCCGTGGTGCCCTGCTATCGAATTTTGGTGTTGGTGGTGCATTTTCGGCCATTTGTGAAATATACGTGCGAAAATAAGACTCTTAGGTTTTGCTGCCCCGTGATCCCTGGTGCATTCTTTTGCATAAAAAACCATAGTGCTCAGAGCACTTTTAAGTTTTCAGGTCCAAGGCGGCCCGTGGTCCAATTTTGGTGCCCGTGATGCATTTTCGACCCATTGTACAATTTTTGTGCGAAAATAAGACTTTTGGGTTTTGGTGCCCCGTGATCCCTAATGCGTTCTTATGCATAAGAAACGATAATGGTTGGAGCAGTTTTCAGTTTTGAGGTCCGTGGTGCCCCGTGGTCCAATTTTGGTGCCAGTGGTTTTTTTTCGGCCAGTTGTGGAATTTTCGTGCGAAAATAAGACTTTTGGGTTTTGGTGCCCTGTGAACCCTAGTGCATTCTTATGCATAAAAAACCATAATGCTCAGGACAATGTTCAGTTTTGGGGTTAGTGGTGCCCCGTAGTCTAATTTTGGTGCCGATGGTGCATTTCCAACCATTTGTGCAATTTTCGTACGAAAATAAGACATTTGGGGTTTGGTGCCCCGTGATCACTAGTGCATTCTTATGCATAAAAAATCACAGTGCTTGGAACACTTTTCAATTTTGAGGTCTGTGGTGCCCTGTGGTCCAATTTTGGTGCTGGGAATGCATTTTTGGCCATTTGTGCAATATTCGGGTGAAAATAAGACTTTTGGGTTTCGGTGCCCCGTGATCCCTGGTGCATTCTTATGCATAAAAAACCATAATGCTCAAAACACTTTTCAGTTTTGAGGTCCGTGGTGCCCCGTGGTCGAATTTTGGTGCCGGTGGTTCGTTTTCAATCATTAGTGCAATTTTCATGATAAAATAAAACTTTTGGATTTTGGTGCTCTGTGAACCCTAGTGCATTCTTATGCATAAAAAACCATAATGCTAATAGCACTTTTTAGTTTTGAGGTCCGAGGTGCCCCATGGTCCATTTTTGGTGCACGTGGTGCATTTTCGGCCCGTTGTGCAATTTTCGTGCGAAAATAAGAATTTTGGGTTTTGGTGCGCCGTGATTCCTGGTGCATTCTTATGCATAAAACACCTTAATGCTTGGGACACTTTTCAATTTTGAGGTTCGTGGTCCCCCGTGGTCCAATTTTGGTGTCGGTGATGCATTTTCGGCCATTTGTGCAATTTTCGTGCGAAAATAAGACTTTTGGGTTTTGGTGCCCCGTGATCCCTGGTGCATTCTTATGTATAAAAAACCATAATGCTCGGTACACTTTTGAATTTTGAGGTCTGTGGTGCCTCGTGGTCCAATTTTGGTGCCGATAATGCATTTTCGGCTATTTGTTCAATTTTCGAAAATAAGACTTTTGGATTTTGGTACCACGTGATCCCTGGTGTTCTCTTATGCTTAAAAAACCATAATGCTCGGAGCACTTTTAAGTTTTCAGGTCCGAGGTGCCCCGTGGTCCAATTTCGGTACCCGTGATGCATTTTCGGCCCATTGTGCAATTTTCTTGTGAAAATAAGAATTTTGGGTTTTTGTGCCCTGTGAACCCTGGTGCATTCTTATGCATTAAAAACCGTAATGCTGATAGCTCTTTTCAGTTTTGAGGTCCGAGGTGCCCCGTGGTCCAATTTTGGTGCCCGTGTTGCATTTTCAACCCATTGCGCAATTTTCGTGCGAAAATAAGACTTTTGGGTTTTGGTGCCCCATGATCCTTGGTGCATTCTTATGCATAAAAAACCGTAATGCTCGGAACACTTTTCAGTTTTGAGGTTCGGGGTGCCCAGTGGTCCAATTTTGGTGCTGGTGGTGCATTTTCGGCCATTTGTGCAATTTTCATGCGAAAATGAGACTTTTGGGTTTTGGTGCCCGTGATCCTTGGTGCATTCTTATGCATAAAAAACCATAATGCTTGGAGCACTTTTCAATTTTCAGGTCCGTGGTGCCCCATGATCCAATTTTGGTGCCCGTGGTGCATTTTCGGCCATTTGTGCAATTTTCGTGCAAAAATAAGACTTTTGGATTTTGGTACCCCGTGATTCTTGGTGCATTCTTATGCATGAAAAACCATAATGCTCGGAACACTTTTCAGTTTTGAGGTTCGTGGTGCCCCGACGTCCAATTTTAGTGCCGGTGGTGCATTTTCGGCCATTTGTGCAATTTTCGTGCGAAAGTAAGACTTTTGGGTTTTGGTGCCCCGATATCCCTGGTGCATTTGTATGCATAAAAAATCATAATGCTCATAGCACTTTTAAGTATTAAGGTCCAAGGTGCCCCGTGGTCCAACTTTGGTGTCGGTGGTGCATTTTCGGCCCATTGTTCAATTTTTGTTCGAAAATAAGACTTTTGGGTTTTGGTCCCCCGTTATCCCTGGGGAATTCTTATGCATAAAAAACCATAATGCTCGAAACTCTTTTCATGTTTTGAGGTCCGTGGAGCCCCGTGGTCCAATGTTGGTGCCGGTGGTGCCTTTTTGTCCATTTGTGCAATTTTCATGTGAAAATAAGACTTTTGGGTTTTGGTTCCCCGGGATCCCTGGTGCGTTCTTAACCATAAAAAACCATAATGCTCGGAGCACTTTTCAGTCTTGAGGTCCGTGGTGCCTCGTGGTCCAATTTTGGTACCGGTGGTACATTTTCGGCCGTTTGTGCAATTTCCATGCGAAAATAAGACTTTTAGGTTTTGGTGCCCCGTGATCCCTGGTGCATTCCTATGCATAAAAAATGACAATGCTCGAAACACTTTTTAGTTTTGAGGTCCGAGGTTCCCCATTGTCCAATTTTGGGGCCTGTGGTGCATTTTTCGCCCATTATGCGATTTTCGTGCGAAAATAAGACTTTTGTGATTTGGTGCCCCGTGATCCCTGGTGCATTCTATCCTTAAAAACTATAATACTCGGAAAACTTTTCAGTTTTGAGGTCCGTGGTGCCCCGTGGTCCAATTTTGGTGCCGGTGGTGCATTTTCGGCTCATTGTGCAATTTTCGTGCGAAAATAAAACTTTTGGGTTTTGCTGCCCCGTGATCCCTGGTGCATTCTTATGGTTTTTTACGCATAGGAATACACCAAGGATCACAGGGCACCAAAACACAAAAGTCTTATTTTCGCACGAAAATTGCACAAATGGTCGAGAATGCGCCCCCGACAGTAAAATTCGACCACCGGGCACCACGAATCTCAAGACTGAAAACTGTTCCGAGCATTATGGTTTTTGATGCATAGGAATGCACTAATGATCACAGGGCACCAAAACCCAAAAGTCTTATTTTCGCACGAAAATTTCACAAATGGCCGAAAATGCACCACTGGCACCAAAATTGGACCACGGGGCACCACGGACCTCAAAACTGAAAAGTGTTCTGAGCATTATGGTTTTTTATGCTTAAGAATGCACCAAGGATCACAGGGCCCGAAAATTGCACAAATGGCCGAAAATGCACCACCGGCACCAAAATTGGACCACGGGGCACCATGGACCTCAAAACTGAAAAGTCCTCCCAGCATTATGGTTTTTTATGCATAAGAATGCACCAAGGATCATGGGGCACCAAAACCCAAAAGTCTTATTTACTCACGAAAATTGCACAAATGGCCGAAAATGAACCACTAGCAACAAAATAGGACAACGGGGAACCACGGACATCAAAACTGAAAAGTGTTCCAAGCATTATGGATTTTTATGCTGAAGAATGCACCAGGCATCATGGGGCACGAAAACCCAAAAGTCTAATTTTCGCACGAAAATTGCACAATGGCTGAAAATGCACCACCGGCACCAAAATTGGACCACGGGGCACCTTGGACCTCAAAATTGAAAAGTGCTCCGAGCATTATGGTTTCTTATGCATAAGAATATACCAAGGATCATGGGGCACCAAAACCCAAAAGTCTTATTTTCGCACGAATATTGCATAATGGGTCGAAAATACACCACGGGCACCAAAATTGGCCCACGGGGCACCTCGGACCTCAATACTGAAAAGTGCTTCGAGCATCATGGTTTTTTATTGATAAGAATGCACCAGAACCACTGGGCACCATAACCCAAAAGTCTTATTTTTGCACGAAAATTGCATAAATGGCCGAATATGCACCACCGGCACTAAAATTGGACCATGGGGCACCACAGACCTCAAAACTTAAAAGTGTTCCAAGCATTATGGTTTTTTATGCATAAGAATGCAGCAGGGATCACGGGGCACCAAAACCCAAAAGTCTTATTTTCGCATGAAAATTGCACAATGGGCCGAAAATGCACCACGGGCACCAAAATTGGACCACGGGGCATCTCGGACCTCAAAACTTAAAAGTGATCCGAGCGTTATGGTTTTTTATGCATAAGAATGCACCAGGGATCATGGGGCACCAAAATCCAAAAGTCTTACTTTCGCATGAAAATTGCACAATGGACAGAAAATGCACCACGGGAACCAAAATTGGACTACGGAGCACCTCGGAGCTCAATACTTAAAAGTGCTCTGAGCATGATGATTTTTTATGCATAAGAATGCACCAGGGATCACGAGGCACCAAAACCCAAAAGTCTTATTATCGCATGAAAATTGCACAATGGGGCGAAAATGCACCATGCGCACAAAAATTATACAACAGGGCACCTCGGACCGCGAAACTTAAAAGTGCTCCGAGCATTATAGTTACTTATGCATAAGAGTGCACAAGGGACCACGGAGCACCAAAATCCAAAATTCTTATTTTCGCATGAAAATTGCATAAATGGCCGAATATGCACCACCGGCACCAAAGTTGGACCACGAGGCACCACAAACCTGAAAACTGAAAAGTGTTCCAAGCATTATGATTTTTTATGCATAAGAATGCACCAGGGATAACGGGGCACCAAAACCTAAAAATCTTATTTTCGCACAAAAATTGCACAATGGGCCGAAACTGCACCACGGGCAACAAAATTAGACCACGTGGCACCTCGGACCTCAATACTTAAAAGTGCTCCGAGCATTATGGTTTTTTATGCATAAGAATGCACCAGGGATCTTGGGGCACCAAAACCCAAAAGCCTTATTTTAGCACGAAAATTGCACAAATGGTCGAAAATGCACCACCAACACCAAAATTGGACCACGGGGCACCACGATCCTCAAAACTGAAAAGTGTTCCGAGTTTGTGGTTTTTTATGCATAGGAATGCACCAGGGATCATGGGGCAACAAAACCCAAAAGTCTTATTTTCGCACGAAAATTGCACAACGGGTCGAAAATGCACCGTGGTCACCAAAATTGGACCAAGGGGCACCTCGGACCTCAAAATTGAAAAGTGCTCCGAGCATTATGGTTTTTTATGCATAAGAATGCACTAGGGATCTCGAGTCACCAAAACCCAAAATTCTAATTTTCCCACGAAAATTTCAAAAATGGCCGAAAATGCACCACCGGCACCAAAATTCGACCACGGGGCACCACAGACCTGAAAACTGAAAAGTGTTCTGAGCATTATGGTTTTTTATGCATAAGAATGCACCAAGGAACACTGGGCAACAAAACCCAGAAGTCTTATTTTCGTACGAAAATTGCACAATGGGCCAAAAATGCACCACGGGCACCAAAATTGGACGACGGGGCACGTCAGACCTCAATACTTAAAAGTGGTCTGAGCATTATAGTTTTTTATGCATAAGAATGCACCAGGGATCACGGCGCACCAAAACCCAAAAGTCTTATTTTCGCACCAAAATTGCACAACGGACCGAAAATGCACCACGGGGCACCTCGGACCTCAAAACTGATACATGCTTTGAGCATTATAGTTTTCTATGCATAAGAATGCACTAGGGATAACCGGGCACCAAAACCCAAAAGTCTTATTTTCGCACGAAAATTGCACAAAAGGCTGAAAATGCATCACAGACACCAAAATTGGACCACGGAGCACCATGGACCTCAAAACTGAAAAGTGTTCCAAGCATTATGGTTTTTTATACATAAAAATGCACCAGGGATCACGGGGCACCAAAACCCAAAAGTCTTGTTTTCGAACGAAAATTGCACAAATGGCTGAAAATCCACCCCCGACAACAAAATTGGACCACAGGGCACGACGTACCTCGAGACTAAAAAGTGTTCCTAGCATTATGATTTTTTATGCATAAGAATGCACCAAGGATCATGGGGCACCAAAACCCCAAAGTCTTATTTTCGCACGAAAATTGCACAAATGGCCGAAAATGCACGACCGACGCCAAAATTGGACCACGTGGCACCACGGTCCTCAAAACTAAAAAGTGTTGCAAGCATTATGGTCTTTTATGCATAAAAATGCACCAGGGATCATGGGGCACCAAAATCCAAAAGTCTTATTTTTGTACGAAAATTACACAATGGGCCGTAAATGCACCACGGGAACCAAAATTGGACCATGTGGCACCTCGGACCTCAAAACTGAAAAGTTTTCCGAGCATTATGGTTTTTTCTGCATAACAATGCACCAGGGATCACGGGGCACCAAAACCCAAAAGTCTTATTTTCGCTAGAAAATTGCACCATGGGCCGTAAATGCACCACGGGCACCAAAATTGGATCAGGTGGCACCTCGGACCTCAAAACTGAAAATTTTTCTGAGCATTATGGTTTTTTATTCATAACAATGCACCAGGGATCACGGGGCACCAAAACCCAAAATTTTTATTTTTGTACGAAAATTGCACAATATGCCGAAAATGCACCATGGGCACCAAAATTGGACCACGGGGCACCACGAACCTCAAAACTGAAAAGTCTTTCGAGCATTGTGGTTTTTTTGCATAGGAATGCACCAGCGATCATGGGGGCACCAAATCCCAAAAGTCTTATTTTCGCACGAAAATTGCACAAACGGCCTAATATGCACCACCGGCACCAAAATTGGACCACGGGGCACCGCGGACCAGAAAATTGAAAAGCATTCCAAGCATTATGGTTTTATGCATAAGAATGCACCAGGGATCACGGGGCACCAAAACCCAAAAGTCTTATTTTCGCCCAAAAATTGGACAATGGGCCGAAAATGCACCACGGGCACCAAAATTAGACAACGGGGCACCTAGGACCTCAAAACTAAAAAGTGCTCTGAGCATTATGATTTTTTATGCATAAGAATGCACCAGGTATCACGGGGAACCAAAACCCAAAAGTCTTATTTTCGTACGAAAATTGCACAATGGGCCGAAAATGCACCACGGGCACCAAAATTGGATGACGGGGCACCTCGGACCTCAATACTTAAAAGTGTTCCGAGCATTATAGTTTTTTATGCATAAGAATGTACCAGGGATCACGGGGCACCAAAACCCAAAAGTCTTATTTTCGCACCAAAATTGCACAACGGGCCAAAAATGCACCACAGGCAACAAACTTGAACAATGGGGCACCTCGGAGCTCAAAATTGAAAAGTTCTCCGAGCATTATGGTTTTTTATGCATAAGAATGCACTAGGGATCACGGGTCACCAAAACCCAAAAGTCTTATTTTCCCATGAAAATTGCACAAATGGCCGAAAATCCAACGCCGACACCAAAATTGGACCACGGGGCACCTCGGACTTGAAAACTGAAAAGTGTACTGAGCATTATGGTTTTCTATTCATAAGAATGCACTAGGGATCATGGGCACCCAAACCCAAAAGTCTTATTTTCGCACCAAAATTCCATGAATGGCT
The DNA here is from genome assembly GCA_026413185.1 of Pueraria montana var. lobata. NCBI lineage: Eukaryota > Viridiplantae > Streptophyta > Magnoliopsida > Fabales > Fabaceae > Pueraria > Pueraria montana. The sequence goes on from CM048656.1 coordinate 898,359, forward strand.
GAAAATGCAGCACCAGCCACAAAATTGGACCACAGTGCACCTCGGACCTCAAAACTAAAAAGTGCTCCGAGCATTATGGTTTTTTATGCATAAGAATGCACCAGGGATCACGGGGCACCAAAGCCCAAAAGTCTTATTTTCGCACGAAAATTGGACAAACGACCAAAAATGCACCCCCGGCACAAAATTTGGACGACGGGGTACCTCGGACCTCAAAACTGAAAAGTGTTCCGAGCATTTTGGTTTTTTATGCCTAAGAATGCACCAGGGATCACGAGACACCAAACCACAAAAGTCTTATTTTCACACGAAAATTGCACAAAGGATCGAAAATGCACCACGAGCACCAAAATTGAACCACGGGGCACCATGGACCTCAAAACTGAAAAGTGTTATGAGCATTATGGTTTTTTATGCATAAGAATGCACCAAGGATCATGGGGCACCAAAACCCAAAAGTCTTATTTTCGCACGAAAATTGGACAAATGGACGAAAATGCACCATCGGCACCAAAATTGGACCACGTGGCACATCGGACCTCAAGATTGAAAAGTGCTCTGAGAGTTACGGTTTTTTATGCATAAGATTACACTAGGGATCACGGGGTACCAAATTCAAAAGTCTTATTTTCCCATTAAAAATGCACAAAGGGCCAAAAATGCACAAATGACACCAAAATTGGACCACGGGGCACCACGAACCTCAAAACTGAAAGGTGTTTCGAGCATTATGGTTTTTATGCACAGGAATGCACCAGGGATCATGGGGTACCAATACCCAAAAGTCTTATTTTCGCACGACAATTGCACAATGGACCGAAAATGCACCACCGGAACAAAAGTTGGACCACAGGACACCACGGACCTCAAAAGTCAAAAGTGTTTTGAGCATTATCAATTTTTATGCATAATAATGCACCATGGATCACGGGGCACGAAAACCCAAAAGTCTTATTTTCGTACGTCAAGTGCACAATGGGCCGAAAATGCACCATGGGCACCAAAATTGCACCACGAGGCACCTCGGACCTCAAAATTGAAAAGTGCTCCGAGCATGATGGCTCTTTATGCATAAGAATGCACCAAGGATCATGGGGAACCAAAACCCAAATGTCTTATTTTCGCACGTTGTCTAATTTTGGTGCCCGTGGTGCATTTTTGGCCCATTGTGCAATTTTCGTGCGAAAATAAGACTTTTGGGTATTGGTGCCCCACGCTCCCTGGTGCATTCCTATGCATAAAAACCATATTGCTCGGAACATCTTCCAGTTTTGTGGTTCATGGTGCCCCGTGGTCTAATTTTGGTGCCGGTGCTGCATTATCGACCATTTGTGCAATTTTCATGCGAAAATAAGAATTTTGGGTTTTGGTGCCCGTGATCCTTGGTGCATTCTTATGAATAAAAAACCATAATGCTTGAAGCACTTTTAAGTATTGAGGTCCGAGGAGCCCCGTGGTCCAACTTTGGTGCCCGTGGTGCATTTTCGGCCCATTTTGCAATTTTCGTGAAAAAATAAGACTTTTGGGTTTCGGTGCCCCGTGATCCCTGGTGCATTCTTATGCATTAAAAATCATAATGCTCAGAGCACTTCCAGTTTTGAGGTCCGAGGTGCCCTGTTGTCTAATTTTGGTGCCCGTGGTGCATTTTCGGGCCATTGTGCAATTTTTGTGCGAAAATAAGGCTTTTCGGTTTGTGTGCCCCATGATCCCTGGTGCATTCTTATGCATAAAAACCATAATTCTTGGAGCACTTTTTAGTTTTGAGGTCCGTGGTGCCCCAGGGTCCAATTTATGTGTCGGTAGTGCATTTTCGGCCATTTCTAAAATTTTCGTGCGAAAATAAGACTTTTGGGTATTGGTGCCCTGTGATCCTTGGTGCATTCTTATGCATAAAAACCATAATTCTCAGAGAACTTTTAAGTTTTGAGGTCCGAGGTGCCCCGTGGTCCAATTTTGGTGCCCGTTGTGCATTTTCGGCCCATTGTGCAATTTTCGTGCGAAAGTATGACCTTTGGGTTTTGCTGTCCCATGATCCCTGGTGTATTCTTATGCATAAAAAACCATAGTGCTCGGAACACTTTTTAGTTGTTAGGATCGTGGTGCCCCATGATCAAATTTTGGTGCCGATAATGCATTTTCGACAATTTGTTCAATATTCGTGCAAAAATAAGACTTTTGGGTTTTGGTGCCCCATAATCCCTGGTGCATTCTTATGCATAAAAAATCATAATGCTCAGAGCACTTTTCAGTTTTGAGGTCTGACGTGCCCCGTGGTCCAGTTTTGGTGCTCGTGGTGCATTTTCGGCACATTGTGCAATTTTCGTACGAAAATAAGACTTTTGGGTTTTGCTGCCTCGTGATTCCTGGTTATGCATGAAAAAACCATAATGATTGCAACACTTTTCAGTTTTCAGGTATGTGGTGCCCCGTGGTCGAATTTTGGTGCCGGTGGTGCATATTCGGCCATTTGTGCAATTTTCGTGCGAAAATAAGACTTTTGGGTTTGGTGCCCCGTGATCCCTTGTGCACTTATTCATAAAAAACCATAATGCTCGGAGCACTTTTAAGATTTGAGGTCTGAGGTGCCCCGTGGTCCAATTTTGGTGCCGGTGGTGCATTTTCGGCCAATTGTGCAATTTTCGTGCGAAAATAAGACTTTTGCATTTTGGTTCCCCGTGATCCCTGGTGCATTCTTATGCGTAAAAAACCATAATGCTAAGAGCACTTTTTAGTTTTGAGGTCCGATGTGCCTCGTGGTGCAATTTTGGTGCCCATGGTGCATTTTAGGCCCATTGCGCACTTTTTGTGCGAAAATCAGACTTTTGGGTTTTTGTGCCCCATTATGCATGGTGCATTCTTATGCATAAAAAACCATAATGCTCGAAACAATTTTCAGTTTTGAGGTCCGTCGTGCGTCGTGGTCCAAATTTCGTGTCGGTGGTGCATTTTCGACCATTTGTGAAATTTTCGTGCGAAAATAAGACTTTAGGTTTTGGTGCCCCGTGATCCCTGGTGCATTCTTATGCATAAAAAATGATAATGTTCGACCACTTTTAGGTTTTGAGGTCCGAGGTGCCCCGTGGTCCAATTTTGGTGCTCGTGATGCATTTTCGGCCCAATGTGCAATTTTCGTGCGAAAATAAGACTTTTGGGTTTTAATGCCGCGTGATCCCTGGTGCATTCTTATGTATAAAAAACCATAATGCTTCGAGCACTTTTCAGTTTTGAGGTCCGTGGTACCCCGTGGTCCAATTTTGGTATCGGTGATGCATTTTCGGCCATTTGTGCAATTTTCCTGCGAAAATAATACTTTTGCGTTTTGGTGCCCTGTGAACCCTGGAGCATTCTTATACATAAAATCCATAATGTTCGGAACACTTTTCAGTCTTGAGGTCCGTGGTGGCCCGTCGTCCAATTTTCGTGCCGGTGGTGCATTTTCGGCCATTTGTGAAATTTTCGTGCAAAAATGAGACTTTTGGGTTTTGGTGCCCCGTGATCCCCGGTGCATTCTTATGCATAAAAAACCATAATGTCAGACCAACTTTAGGTTTTGAGGTCCGAGGTGCCCCGTGGTCCAATTTTGGTGCTCGTGATGCATTTTCGGCCAATTGTGCAATTTTCGTGCAAAAATAAGACTTTTCGGTTTTGGTGCCCCGTGATCCCTGGTGCATTCTTATTCTTAAAAACCATAACGCTTCGATCACTTTTTAGTTTTGAGATCCGTGGTCCAATTTTGGTGCATGTGGTGCTTTTTTGGCCCATTGTGCAATTTTCTTGCGAAAATAAGACTTTTGGGTTTTGGTTCCCCATGATCCCCTAGTGCATTCTTATGTATAAAAAACCATAATGCTTCGAGCACTTTTTAGTTTTGAGGTACGTGGTGCCCCGTGGTCCAATTTAGGTGCCGGTGGTGCATTTGCGGCCATTTGTCCAATTTTCGTGCGAAAATATGACTTTTTGGTTTTGGTGCCCCTTGATCCATGGTGCATTCTTATGCATAAAAAACTATAATGCTTGGAACACTTTTCAGTTTTGAGGTCCGTGGTTCCACGTCGGCCAACTTTGGTGCCCGTGGTGCATTTTCGACCCATTTGCAACTTTCGTGCGAAAATAAGACTTTTGGGTTTTGGTACCCTATGGTCCCTGGTGCATTCTTAAGCATAACAAACCATAATGCTCATAGCACTTTTTAGTTTTGAGGTCCGAGGTGCCCCGAGGTCCAATTTTGGTGTCGGGGGTGCATTTTCCGCCATTTGTGCAATTTTCGTTCGAAAATAAGACTTCTGGGTTTTGGTGCCCTGTGATCCCTGGTGCATTCTTATGCATAAGAAACCATAATGCTCGGAGAACTTTTAAGTTTTGAAGTCCGAGTTGTTCTGTTGTCCAATTTTGGTGCCCGTGGTGCATTTTCGGCCCACTGTGCAATTTTCGTGCTAAAATAAGACTTTTGGGTTTTCGTGCCCTGTGATCCCTGGTGCATTCTTATGCCTAAAAAACCATAATGCTTCAAGCACTTTTCAGTTTTGAGGTCCGTGGTGCCCCATGGTCCAATTTTGGTGCCAGTGGTGCATTTTCGGCCATTTGTGCAATTTTTGTGCGGAAATATGACTTTTTGGTTTTGGTGCTTTGTGAACCCTGGTGCATTCTTATGCATAAAAAACCATAATGCTCATAGCACTTTTCAGTTTTGAGGTCCGAGGTGCCCCGTGGTCCAATTTTGGTGCCAGGGTGCATTTTCGGCCCATTGTACATTTGTCGTGCGAAAATAAGACTGTTGGGTTTTGGTGCGCCGTGAGCCCTGGTGCATTCTTATGCACAAAAAACCATAATGCTCAGAGCACTTTTTTGTTTTGATGTCTGAGATGCCCCGTGGTGCATTTTCTGCCTGTTGTGCAATTTTCATGCGAAAATAATACTTTTTGGTTTTGGTGCCCTGTGAACCCTGGAGCATTATTATACATAAAAATCCATAATGCTCGGAACACTTTTCAGTCTTGTGGCCCGTGGTGGCCTGCCGTTCAATTTTCGTGCCGGTGGTGCATTTTCGGCCATTTGTGAAATTTTCGTGCGAAAATAAGACTTTTGAGTTTTGGTGCCCCATGATCCCTGGTGCATTCTTATGCATAAAAAACCATAATGTCAGACCAACTTTAGGTTTTGAGGTCCGAGGTGCCCCATGGTCCAATTTTGGTGCTCGTGATGCATTTTCGGCCAGTTGTGCAATTTCTGTGCAAAAATAAGACTTTTCTTTTTGGTGCCCCGTGATCCCTGGTGCATTCTTATTCTTAAAAAACCATAACGCTTCGATCACTTTTTAATTTCGAGGTCCGTGGTGCCCCGTGGTCCAATTTTGGTGCATGTGGTTCATTTTCGACCCATTGTGCAATTTTCTTACGAAAATAAGACTTTTGGGTTTTGGTACCCTATGATCCCTGGTGCATTCTTAAGCATAACAAACCATAAGCACTTTTTAGTTTTGAGGTCCGAGGTGCCCCGAGGTCCAATTTAGGTGCCGGTGGTGCATTTTCGGCCGTTTGTACAATTTTCGTGCAGAAATATGACTTTTTGGTTTTGGTGCCCCTTGATCCCTGGTGCATTCTTATGCATAAAAAACTATAATGCTTGGAACACTTTTCAGTTTTGGGGTCCGTGGTTCCACGTGGGCCAACTTTGGTGCCCGTGGTGCATTTTCGACCCATTGTGCAACTGTCGTGCGAAAATAAGCCTTTTGGGTTTTGGTACCCTATGATCCCTGGTGCATTCTTAAGTATAACAAACCATAAGAAATTTTTAGTTTTGAGGTCTGAGGTGCCCCGAGGTCCAATTTTGGTGCCCGTGGTGCATTTTCCACCATTTGTGCAATTTTCGTTCGAAAATAAGACTTTTGGGTTTTGGTGCCCCGTGATCCCTAGTGCATTCTTATGCATAGAAAACCATAATGCTCGGAGAACTTTTAAGTTTTGAGGTCCGAGTTGTTCTGTTGTCCAACTTTGGTGCCCGTGGTGCATTTTCGGCCCATTGTGCAATTTTCGTGCTAAAATAAGACTTTTGGGTTTTGGTGCCCTGTGATCCCTGATCCATCCTTATGCATAAAAAATCATAATGCTTCGAGCACTTTTCAGTTTTGAGGTCCGTGGTGCCCAATGGTCTAATTTTGGTGCCAGTGTGCCTTTTCGGCCATTTGTACAATTTTTGTGCAGAAATATGACTTTTTGGTTTTGGTACCCTGTGAACCCTGGTGCATTCTTATGCATAAAAAACCATAATGCTCATAGCACTTTTCAGTTTTGAGGTCCGAGGTGCCCCGTGGTCCAATTTTGGTGCCCAAGGTGCATTTTCGGCACTTTGTGCAATTGTCGTGCGAAAATAAGACTTTTGGGTTTTGGTTCCCCGTGATCCTTGGTGCATTCTTATGCATAAAAAACCATATTTCTTGGAACACTTTTCAGTTTTGAGGTCTGTGGTGCCCTGTGGTCCAACTTTGGTGCCCGTCGTGCATTTTCGACCCGTTGTGCATTTTCGACCCGTTGTGCAATTTTCGTGCGAAAATAAGACTTTTGGGTTTTGGTACCCTGTGATCCCTGGTGCATTCTCATTCATAAAAAACCATAATGCTCATAGCACTTTTCAGTTTTGATGTCCGAGGTTCCCCGTGGTCCAATTTTGGTGCCCGTGGTGCATTTTTGGCCCTTTGTGCAATTTTCGTGCTAAAATAAGACGTTTGGGTTTTGGTGCCCCATGATCCTTGGTGCATTCTTATGCATAAAAACTACCATAATGCTCATAACACTTTTCAGTCTTGAGGTTCGTGGTGCCCCGTGGTTCAATTTTGATGCTGGGGGTGCATTTTTGGCCATTTGTGCAATTTTCGTGCGAAAATAAGACTTTTTGGTTATAGTGCCCCATAATCCCTGCAACATTCTTATGCGTAAAAAACCATAATGCTCGAAGCACTTTTCAGTTTTGAGGTCCGAGGTGCCCCGTGCTCCAATGTTGGTGCCGGTGGTGCATTTTTGGCCATTTGTGTAATTTTTGTGCGAAAATAAGCCTTTTGGGTTTTTGTGCCCCGCGATCCCTAGTGCATTCTTATGCATAAAAAACCATAATGCTCAGAGCACTTTTCAGTTTTGAGGTCCAAGGTGCCCCGTGGTCCAATTTTGGTGCCCGTGGTGCATTTTCAGCCCATTGTGCAATTTTCGTGCCAAAATAAGACTCTTGGGTTTCGGTTCCCCATGATCCCTGTGTATTCTTATGCATAAAAATCCATAATGCTCAGAACACTTTTCAGTTTTGAGGTCCGTCATGCGCCGTGGTCCAATTATGGTGCCAGTGGTGCATTTTCGGCCATTTGTGAAATTTTCGTGCTAAAATAAGACTTTTAGGTTTTGGTGCTCCGTGATCCCTGGTGCATTCTTATGCATAAAAAACCTTAATGTTCGACCACTTTTGGGTTTTGAGGTCCGAGGTGCCCCGTGGTCCAATTTTCGTGCCGGTGGTGCATTTTCGGCCATTTGTGCAATTTTCATGTGGAAATATGACTTTTTGGTTTTGGTGCCCCATGATCCCTGGTGCATTCTTATGTATAAAAAACTATAATGCTTTGAACACTTTTCAGTTTTGAGGTTCGTGGTTCCCCGTGGTCCAACTTTGGTACCCGTGGTGCATTTTCGACCCATTGTGCAATTTTCGTTCAAAAATAAGACTTTTGGGTTTTCGTACGCTATGATCCCTGGTGCATTCTTATGCATAACAAACCATAATGCTCATAGCATTTTTTACTTTTGAGGTCCGAGGTGCCCCGATGTGCAATTTTGGTGTCGGGGGTGCATTTTCTGCCATTTGTGCAATTTTCGTTCGAAAATAAGACTTTTGGATTTTGGTGCCCCGTGATCCCTGGTCCATTCTTATGCATAAAAAACCATAATGCTCAAAATAGTTTTCAGTCTTGACATTCGTGGTGCCCAGTGGTCCAATTTTGGTGTCGGGGGTGCATTTTCGCCCATTGGTGCAATTTTCGTGCGAAAATAAGACTTTTGGGTTTTGGTGCCCCGTGATCCCTGGTGCATTCTTATGCATAAAAAACCATAATGGTCAAAACAATTTTCAGTCTTGAAATTCGTGTTCCCCATGGTCCAATTTTGTTGCCGGTGGTGCATTTTCGGCCATTTGTGAAGTTTTCGTGCGAAAATAAGACCTTTGGGTTTTTGTGCCCCGTGATCCCTGGTGCAATCTTATCCATGAAAAACCATAATGCTTCGAGCACTTTTCAGATTTGAGGGCCATGGTGCCCCGTGGTCCAATTTTGGTGCCGGTGGTGCATTTTTGGCCCGTTGTGCAATTTTGGTGCGAAAATAAGACTTTTTGGTTTTGGTGCCCTGTGAACCCTGGTGCATTCTTATGCATAAAAAACCATAATGCTCATAGCACTTTTCAGTTTTCAAGTTTCGGTTTTCAGGTCCGAGGTTCCCCGTGGTTCAATTTTGGTGCCTGTGGTGCATTTCGACCCTTTGTGCAATTTTCATGCGAAAATAAGACTTTTGGGTTTTGGTTCCCCATGATCCCTGGCGCATTCTTATGCATAAAAAATCATATTGCTTGGAACACATTTCAGTTTTGAGGTCCGTGGTGCCCCGTGGTCCAACTTTGGTGCCCGTGGTGCATTTTCGACCCATTGTGCAATTTTCGTGTGAGAATAAGACTTTTGGGTTTTGGTACTCTGTGATCCCTGGAGCATTCTCATTCATAAAAGAACCATAATGCTCATAGCACTTTTCAGTTTTGATGTCCGAGGTGCCCCGTGGTCCAATTTTGCTGCCCGTGGTGCATTTTCGACACTTTGTGCATTTTTTGTACGAAAATAAGACTTTTGGATTTTGGTGCCCCGTGATCCTTAGTGCATTCTTATGCATGAAAACTACCATAATGCTCGTAACACTTTTCAGTCTTGAGGTTCGTGGTGCCCCGTGGTTCAATTTTGGTGCCGGAGGTGCATTTTCAGCCATTTGTGCAATTTTCGTGCGAAAATAAGACTTTTGGGTTATAGTGCCCTGTCATCCCTAGAGCATTCTTATGCATAAAAAACCATAATACTCAAAGCACTTTTCAGTTTTGAGGTCCGAGGTGCCCCGTGGTCCAATGTTGGTGCTGGTGGTGCATCTTTTGCCCATTTGTGCAATTTTCATGCGGAAATAAGCCTTTTGGGTTTTTGTGCCACATGATCCCAGGTGCATTCTTATGCATAAAAACCGTAATGCTTGGAGCACTTTTCAGTTTTGAGGTCCGAGGTGCCACATGTAACGACCCATCTTCGTTACAGATTTGTTATACTTAAACAATTATTTAATATTATCAAATGAAATTTCAAAGAATTTTTTTTTCTCATTTAACACATATTATATGTACCTACTTCCCTACGGATAACGTACATCATCACATCATAAAAATGTTAAGTCTGGCTTTCCAAAACTTACGTATATATACATACATACAATACCAATACAGTCTTCTTTTAAAGGACATTCATAGCAACCTAAATATTTATACATATTTCCTAAGCTGGTCCCCATACTATGTACATATATACTAGAACATAATCAGCAGAACAGGAGGATCGTCCAATCTTTAGATCGTCCAATCCAAAGGAACAAAAGGATCGTCCAATTTTCAACCTTGACTATCATGAGAGCCTGCGCCATCACTATTACCTGCTCCCGTGTCAATACACGATCATTGCAGTAATACAATACAAACACAAATTGCAAGGGTAAGCTTCTTATAAAAAGAATGATAGATATTACACAAAATTTCAATCAACATCATTCACACTAAACATTCAGTTCATTTCATATGTCACTCTACACATCAATATCATCATGCAATATTATGCTGACTCGACTCCATGGAGATTTCAACAAATTTCGGGCGGTCCTCATAGGCCCCATCCCCTACCATTAGTCTCACCTTAGACCATTCAGGGAGTCCCTTGAGCCACCATGTGGAGGAAGTGTGAATTTAATCCGATATAGACAAGTGTTGGTATTGGCTTACCTCTGTCAGGTTTGCAAAACCTTCCATCTTTAGGAATTCGCCCACTTGTCTATTCTATATGCCCACCATTGGCCACCACGAAATCCTCCAGCACTAGGTTGAGAGCCCACCTAGCACCCTCAACTTACGTGCCTACCCGTATGCAATCTTATGCACAAACCAAACAACTCTACTCGCCACATGTTCCCTCTATGTTATAAATTCACCATTTTTCTTAAATCACACTTATGAACCCAATCTAGCAGTTCAGTAAGCACAAGTAAGGCATTCTCAACACTTGAATCCTTACTCACAACTCAACATCAACGTTAACCAAAAATGTGAATTTCCTAACATAGTTCTAGAACCAAAAATAGCGGCATATCCAACATCTTCGTTCGTAACAAAACTAGGTTCTGATTCTCTGTTAAACACACCCTCAAAATTTCACAACCACCATCGTTGGACGTCAGACTTTACTGAACATAAGGCACCGCTGGATGCGGGTCATTATACACTGAATCGTTGGACATTGGTCTCTAGACACTGGGTCATTGGACGCTGGTCTTTAGACACTGGGTCATTGGACGCTGGTCTTTAGACACTGGGTCATTGGACGCTGGTCTCTAGTATTCACTGGACGTTGTTTTTAATTGTAGTATAGATAGATGGACGATGGTTTTCTTTGGACGAGTGGTTTTCTGCAGAGCCCAGAACCTTTCAAAAACCCATTACGAACACATGTTTCAAAGATTTTGAAACCATTTCCATCACTTACAATCTCATTCCAAAGCACAACAACATTTTATCACAACAAACTCAGCTCAAATCATCAAAACATCAAGAGAGAAAAATCATCACATCATCATAACAAATCTTTAAAGCATACAAACAGAAACAGAATTCCAAACATATCACCACCAGATCATTTCAAACAGTTATGAAGCTTCCCTTACCTACAACTCTTGATTCAAACCGTGAAGAAGAAAAAGCTAGAGAGGATAACTTTGGATTTCTTGAGTGATCTGTCCTCAAGTTTTGTTACAGAATCAACTAGGAGACACCTAAAACAACATCAAAGTAAACTCAAAAATTAAGATTTCTCTCATCTCTTAAAATCTAACCAAGACCCATTTCTCATGTTCTTGGGAGGAGATGAGAAAGATACGTAGAAATCAAGAATAGGAAGGAACTGCGCTTACCAACTTAACATCAACTAAGAAATCTCTAGGGAAGAAGAAATCAAGCTTCAAGCTAAGTAGAAATAAATCTCTCACTCACGGTAAAGAAACTTATAGAAAAAGAAAGATAAGGATGAAGGAGAATGGAAGAAACAGGAAGCTTTGCACGTTTAATAAGAAGATTTGCATGGAATTTTGCTATTTGTCTCTACTTTTCCTCTAAAGACACTCCCTTCCCTTATTATTTTCTTCTACAACTTATGGAACTTACGTAAAAATCCCAAAAATCTCTCAACACACACTCTAAGCCCAACACCTCATTAAATTCCAAAAGTAACACCACAACACATAGCACAACGTATAACTTAAGTTAATTATTATATTATTTCAACATAATTTAATTTTAATTTTTCTCTTGCATTATTGGTCAAACACTTAATCATACAATCAGGAAAACTACAACGTTACACCACATGGTCCAATTTTGGTGCCCGTGGTGGATTTTCGGCCCATTGTGCAATTTTCGTGTGAAAATAAGACTTTTGGGTTTTAGAAACCCATGATCCTTGTGCATTCTTATGCATAAAAATCCATAATGCTCGGAACACTTTTCAGTTTTGAGGTGCGTTGTGCGCCGTGGTCCAATTTTGGTGCCGGTGGTGCATTTTCGGCCATTTGTGAAATTTTCGTGCGAAAATAAGACTTTTTGGTTTTGGTGCCCTGTGAACCCTGGTGCATTCTTTTGCATAAAAAACCATAATGCTCATAGCACTTTTCAGTTTTGAGGTCCGAGGTGCCCCGTGGTCCAATTTTGGTACCCGTGGAGCATTTTCAACCTATTGTTCAATTTTCGTGCCAAAGTAAGACTCTTGGGTTTTGGTGCCCCGTGATCCTTGTGCATTCTTATGCATAAAAATCTATAATGCTCAGAACACTTTTCAGTTTTGAGGTCCGTCATGCGCCGTGGTCCAATTTTGGTGCCGGTGGTGCATTTTTGGCCATTTGTGAAATTTTCGTGCTATTATAAGATTTTTGGGTTTTGGTTCCCCGTGATCCGTGGTGCATTCTTATGGATAAAAAACCATAATGCTCAGAGCACTTTTAAGTTTTGAGGTCCAAGGTGTCCCGTGGTCCAATTTTGGTGCCTGTGATGCATTTTTGGGCCATTGTGCAATTTTCGTGCAAATATAAGACATTTGGGTATTGGTGCCCCGTGATCCCTGGTGCATTCTTATGCATAAAAAACCATAATGCTCGTAGCACTTTTCAGTTTTGAGGTCTGTGGTACCCCGTGGTCCAATTTCGGTGTCCATGGTGCATTTTCGGCCCTTTGTACAATTTTCGTGCGTAAATAAGACTTTTGCGTTTTGGTACCCCGTGATCCAAGGTGCATTCTTATGCATAAAAAACCATAATGCTCGGAACACTTTTCAGTCTTGAGATTCGATGTGCCCCGTGGTCCAATTTTGGTGCCAGAGGTGCATTTTTGGCCATTTGTGCAATTGTCGTGCGAAAATAAGACTTTCGGGTTTTGGTGCCCCATGTTCCCTGGGGCATTCTTATGCATAAAAACCCACAATGCTCGGAGCACTTTTCAATTTTGACGTCTGAAGTGCCCCGTGGTCCAATTTTGGTGCTCGTGGTACATGTTTGGTCAATTGAGCAATTTTCTTACGAAAATAAGACTTTTGGGTTTCGGTGCCCTGTGATCCCTGGTACATTTTTATGCATAAAAAACCATAATGCTCGGAGAACTTTTAAGTTTTGAGGTCCGAGGTGCTCGTGGTCAAATTTTGGTGCCCGTGGTGCATTTGTAGCCCATTGTGCAATTTTCGGGCGAAAATAAGACTTTTGGATTTTGTTGCCCCGTGATCCTTGGTGCATTCTTATGCATAAATAACCATAATGCTTGGAACATTTTTCAGTTTTGAGGTTTGTGGTGCCCCGTGGTCCAATTTTGGTGTCGGTAATGCTTTTTCGCCAATTGTGCAATTTTTGTGCAAAAATAAGACTTTTGGGTTTTTCTGCCCCGTGATCCCTGGTGCATTCTTATGCATAAAAAGCCATAATGCTTGGACCACTTTTTAGTGTTGAGGTCTGTGGTTACTCGTGGTCCAATTTTGGTGCCCGTGGTGGATTTTCGGCACATTGTGTAATTTTTATGCGAAAATAAGACTTTTGGGTTTTTGTGCCCTGTGATCCCTGATGCATTTTTATGCATAGAAAACCATAATGCTCGGAACACATCTCAGTTTTGAGGTCCGTGGTGTCCCGTGGTCCAATTTTGGTGCCCGTGGTGCATTTTCGTCCCATTGTGCAATTTTCGTGCGAAAATAAGACTTTTGGGTTTTGGTGCCCCATGATCCTTGGTGCATTCTTATGCATAAAAGACCATAATGGTGGGAACACTTTTCAGTCTTGAGGTTCGTGGTTCCCCGTGGTCCAATTTTGGTGCCGAGGGTGCATTTTCGGTCATTTATGCAATTTTCGTGCGTAAATAAGGCTTTTGGGTTTTGGTACCTCGTGATCCCTGGTGCATTCATATGCATAAAAAACCATAATGCTTAGAACACTTTTCAGTTGTGAGATCTATGGTTACTTGTGGTCCAATTTTGGTGCCCGTGGTGGATTTTCGGCACATTGTGCAATTTTCGTGCGAAAATAAGACTTTTGGGTTTTTTTGCCATGTGATCCCTGGTGCATTCTTGGGCATAAAAAACCATAATGCTGGGAGAACTTTTATTTTTTGAGGTCTCAGGTGCCTTGTGGTCCAATTTTGGTGCCCATCGTGCATTTTTGGCCCGTTATGCAATTTTCGTGCAAAATTAAGACTTTTGGGTTTTGGTGCCCCGTGATCCCTGGTGCATTCTTATGCATAAAAAACCTTAATTCTCATAGAACTTTTAAGTTTTGAGGTCCGAGGTGCCCCGTGATCCAATTTTGGTGCCCGTGGTGCATTTTCGGCCCATTGTGCAATTTTCGTGCGAAAATAAGACTTTTGGGTTTTGGTGCCCCGTGGTCCCTGGTGTACTCTTATGGAAAAAAAATACCATAATGCTCGGAGCACTTTTCAATTTTCAGGTCCAAGGTGCCCCATGGTCCAATTTTGGTGCCCGTGGTGCATTTTAAGCCCATTCTGCAATTTTCGTGCGAAAATAAGACTTTTCGGTTTCGGCGTCCCATGACTCCTGGTGCATTCTTTTGCATAAAAAACCATAATGCTCGGAACACTTTTCAGTTTTGAGGTTCATGGTGCCCCGTGGTCCAATTTTGGTGCCGGTGGTGCATTTTCGGCCATTTGTGAAATTTTCGTGCGAAAATAAGACTTTTGGGTTTTGGTGCCCCGTGATCCCTGGTGCATTCTTATGCAAAATAAAGCATAATTCTCATAGCACTTTTAAGTTTTGAGGTCCGAGGTTCCCCGTGGTCCAATTTTGGTACCCGTGGTGCATTTTCAGCACATTGTTCAATTTTCGTGCTAAAATAAGAGTTTTGGGTTTTGGTGCCCCATGATCCCTGGTGCATTCTTATGCATAAAAAATCATAATGCTTGGAACACTTTTCAGTTTTGAGGTCTGTGGTGCCTCGTTATCCCTAGTGCATTTTCGGCCTTTTGTGCAATTTTCGTGCGAAAATCAGGCTTTTGGGTTTTGGTGCCTTGTGATCCCTGGTGCATTCTTATGCATAAAAAACCATAAAGCTCGGAGCACTTTTCAATTTTGATGTCCGAGGTTCCCCATGGTCCAATTTTGGTGCCCGTGGTGAATTTTCGACCCATTGTTCAATTTTCGTGCGAAAATAAGAATTTTTGGTTTTGGTGCCCCATGATCCTTGGTGCATTCTTATGCATCAAAGACCATAATGGTCGGAACACTTTTCAGTCTTGAGGTTCGTGGTGCCTTTGATCCCATTTTGGCTTTTTATGCATAAGAATGCACCAGGGATCACGGGGCACCAAAACCAAAAATTCTTATTTTCGCACGAAAATTGAACAATGGGCCGAAAATGCACCACGGGCACCAAAATTGGACCATGGGCAACTCAGACCTCAAAATTGAAAATTTCTATGAGCATTATTGTTTTTTATGCATAAGAAAGCAGCAGGGTTCACAGGGCACCACAAACCAAAAGTCTTATTTTCGCACGAAAATTGTACAAATGGCCGAAAATGCACCACCGGCACCAAAATTGGACCATGCGGCACCACGGACCTCAAAACTGAAAAGTGCTCCAAGCATTATCGTTTTTTATGCATAAGAATGCACCAGGGATCACGGGGCTCCAAAACCCAAAAGTCTTATTTTCGCATGAAAATTGTACAATGGGCCGAAAATACATCACGGGCACCAAAATTGGACCACGGAGCACCTCGGACCTCAAAACTTAAAAGTGTTAGAATCTTAGACTTTGGACGATGTCCAACCCCTTAAATGTCGATTTTGATGAGAACAAATAAAGTTAAATTTTGAAGTATTTAATGATCAATGTTTGAGTTTTATAGGTTCTACGCCGTCCAATGCCTCAATGGTATTGTATTTCTTAAACTCAATCATTATGTTTCTATGTGTACAGTACGTCCAATGAGCAACTATTTTTGTTAAGTGTAAAATTCAGCGTCCAATACACTGATTATAAAACTTGCGTCCAAATGCATTAAGAAAACCAGTGTGTAAACACTGCGTCCATTCAAGGAAGCGTCCAACACATATATAACTTACATCATCCCTCTCTAGCAAATAGTTATATAATGCGTCCATAATTAAGTAGAAGTACACTTATGCTTTTCGATGATGATTCTCTGAAATGTTCTATTATTCCCTTTATTTTCTAACGTGACATTTCATTTGAATATTCGAAAAGTGTACCACAGGGGGCAGAAAAGCCTCTCTCTGCAGAAATCGTTCAAGTAGTGGAGGCACTGTATGTACTGTTGTCTCCTCCATCTCGCCATCCCAAGCTGACACGTAGCAACGGTCATATGATTGTGAGAGAACGGTTATTGGCAAAAGCACAGATCCCACAATGGACATCTTCACCAAGCTGTCTATGAATAGAGGAACAAGCTCATGTTTTGAAGAGAGAATTTTTCAAGTTTTTAGAAGAGCTGTAACTCTGCCAAATCGATTGCACGACCTACACTTGTGCGAAAAGAGCAATCTACTTAGCTTTGCTAAGTTATTCTGTGTAATTGAGTTTTTATTGTAATATCCTCTTTGTGAGAGCTATTTATTTAACTTGTACTCAAACAGTTTCTGTTTGGAAAGCCAGGAATGGCTTAGTGACAAAGAATACTTGGGTGTTCTTTAATCTCAGGGGGAGATTAAAGGTGTGCCAGAAGTGGCCTATAGAATACTTGTAGCCAGGAGTGGCAGGGTATTTAATACTTGTTTGTAATCAGAACTTGATTAGTGGAACCCTTCAAAGTGTTTGAAGGAGAACTGGACGTAGTTCAAGTTGAGTGAACCAGTATAAACCAAGTGTTTTTACTCTATCGCTTTCAAGCTTACTTGCTATTCTCTTAAGTTATTTCTTCACACTTTGCGCACAAGGTTCTTGATATCCTATTTACGAAAATCTCTTATTTACGCCTGGACGATTAACAAGAAAACGCAGTTTCACTAAACTGTCATTTTAACTATTGGACGATACCTGTGATCTTGTTTTTTACAAGTCCCTTGTGAAACCTAAGATATTTTATCTCCATCTTTGCGAAAAGTTTTTTTTTTAATAATATAACTTACACACTATTCAACCCCCCTTCTAGTGTGAATCTCTACATTTCAGTTGGAATCAGAGCTCGACCTCTCGGGTTGAGTACTTGGCAGTACAGAGGAAACCAGATTCTAAGAAAGATGGAAAACGAGGGACAAGCTGTGAACAGACCACCACTCTTCAAGGGTGTCAAATATGATTATTGGAAGCAAAGAATGATAGCATTCTTTGAATCCTGTCATATTGATATATGGGACGTTATGGAGATGGGCGACTACATTCCAGTTGATGAGTGTCTCAATGAGATCCCAAAGGCTAGATGGACGGAGGAACAGAAACAAAGATTTCATCTCAACTCCAAAGCCAGAAATATCATCATGTGTGCACTATCTGAACAAGAATACCACAAAGTGCACAGTTTCAAAAGCGCAAAACAAATGTGGGACACTCTTGCTTTCACGTATGAGGGTTCCACCCAGGTAAAACGTAACAAACTTAGCCTTCTTACTAGTCAATATGAATTGTTTAGTATGGAAGGAAATGAGGACATACAAAGTATGTTTGGACGGTTTCAAACCATACTAAATGAACTTAGAGCACATGGTAAAGATTACAATAACTATGAACATATTGACAAAATTCTAAGGAGTTTGCCTAGGCAATGGAGACCACAGGTTACAGGCTTGAGAGTAACCAAAGGACTGGATGACATGTCCTTAGAAGAGCTTGTGGGAATCCTTAAGGTGCATGAGTTGGAACTGCAACAAGATGGTGATGGCAAGAAAAGAAAGTCTCTGGCACTCAACGTCCAGAAGCCAAAGAAAGCATCATCATCTAAAGCCATGCAAGCTGAAGCATCATCAGACGAACAATCTGAAGATGATGACTCAGATGAGGATGATGAGCTATCCTTCATATCCAAGAGAATCCACTCTATGTGGAAGAAGAAAGGTGGATCCAGATGGAGAAACCCGAACAAGAAAGTCTCAAAGAAAATAAGGAGAAGAGTCCAATCGTATGCTACGAATGTAAAAAGCCCAGACACTTCAAATAAGAATGCCCAGATCTTGACAAGAGCAAGGACAAGAAGAAGAAAAGCTTCAACAAAAAGAAGGGCAAAAAGGTTCTGATGTCCACATGGGAAGATCTGGACGACGACTCATCATCGGACGATGAAGAGGAAGAGGAAGCACACATATGTCTGATGGCAGACACTACATCAGATTCTTCAGAACCAGAAGAAGAAGATGAGGTAAACTTTAATGATCTAAATTCACTTCAAGAAGCTTATCATGATTTGCTTTCAAACTCTTCTATTATGTCAAAGGCCTACAAAACCTTGAAAAAATCGTCCAAGTCACTTTCAAAAGAAAAAGAAGTTTTAGAAAATAGTCTCAAACAACTTGAAAGTGAAAAGAAAGATTTACAGAAAAAGTTAACAGAGCTCTCAAAAGAACATGAAGCCTTAAATGAGGATAGACGAACTCTCTGAAATGATACTGCTCGAGCCTATAAATCCTATGAGGATTCAAGGACTAGAGAAATGAATCTTTCCATAGAGATTCGAACTCTCAAAGCAGAAAACAAAAGGCTAGTTGAGAAGCTTCTGAAAGTTGATGCAGATACTTCCTTAAGAGGTCAACACATGATGTTGTAAAACTTCACGAAGAGATTGACAACCTAAAGAAGGATCTGTCCAACTTTGTCAAGGGATCTAACAACGTTAAGATGCTTTTAAAATATGAAGGTTGTAGGAGACCAAATGACAGGTCAGGGCATGGATATAAGGGAAAGAAATATATTCATGACGAAGATGCAGATGTGTGTTACTTCTGTGGGAAACCTGGACATATAACATCCAAATGCAGACACCTGCCTAAGAGGGGAGCGTCCAGTGCCCTTCAAACTAACAAGAAAGGACCCAAGTCAATCTGGGTACCTAAGGATAAAATTGTTCCTGTTGCAGACATGCTTAACAGCAAGAAAGAAACTCCAGTCATGGTACCTGGACAGTGGGTGCTCGCATCACATGATAGGAGAAAGGTGTATGTTCCAAAGCCTCCAACCCAAGACTGCTGGGACAGTCACTTTCAGAGGGAATCAGAAAGGGATGATAGCTGGCGTGGGTAAGATTGGTATACCACCCTATCCCTATATTGATAATGTTCTTTATGTTAAAGGTCTCAAGCACAATCTACTTAGCATAAGTCAATTATGTGATAGTGGATATGATGTTGCCTTTAACAAAGGCGAATGTATAGTCAAGAACTCTGATGGATCCCTTCTCTTTACTGCAAAGAGGCAAGGTAATCTCTATAAGATTAAACTTGGGGAACTATCAAGTCAAAATGTTTCATGCTTAGTTTCAGTTAAAGAAAATCATTGGCTATGGCATAAAAGTCTTGGGCATGCCAGCTTGAGATTAATCTCAAAGCTTAATAGGCACAACCTCGTGAGAGGATTACCAAGTATGTCATATAAAGATGATCTTCTTTGTGAAGCCTGTCAGAAAGGGAAACAAGTAAAAAATTCTTTTCAAAATAAAAACATTGTTTCCACTTCTAGACCTCTTGAGTTGTTACATATTGACCTGTTTGGACCCACAAGAACAGCCTCTGTAGGTGGTAAGAGGTACGGATTAGTTGTAGTGGACGACTATACTAGATGGACATGGGTCATGTTCCTATCTCAAAAAGATGAGTCTTTTAAGGCCTTTTATAACTTCTGCAAAAGAATTCAAAATGAAAAAGGAGTATGCATTATTTCGATCCGAAGTGATCATGGGGGAGAATTCGAAAACGAAAGTTTTCAAAGGTTCTGTGAAGAAAATGGTATCCTTCACAACTTCTCAACACCCAGAACACCACAACAGAATGGTGTTGTTGAGAGGAAGAACAGGTCACTCCAAGAGATGGATAGAACCATGTTGAATGATAATTCAATCCCAAAACACTTTTGGGCTGAAGCAGTGAATACTGCCTGTTATTTACATAACAGAATCTATATCAGGCCAATCTTTAAAAAGACTCCATATGAATTGTGGAAAGGGAGAAGACCCAACATATCATACTTCCATCCATTTGGATGTCAATGCTTCATTCTGAACACTAAGGATAACTTGGGAAAATTTGATTCTAAGTGTGATGAAGGAATATTGCTTGGATATTCTTAAACTTGAAAGGCATATGGAGTTTATAATTCTAGAACCTTAGTTGTTGAAGAAGCTATCCATGTGAAGTTCAATGACACTAAGCCTGATAAGAAATTATCAGAGCTAGATGAATCATTTGCAGAACTCAGGTTGGACGATGCAAGGAAATCATCAGACACGTCCAACAGTGATGTCACAGTTGAAGAGTCCAATGTTCCCCTAGACGGTCCAACAGAAGAACAAAGGGAACCAACTGGACACAACTGGAAAATGAAGAAGCATCATCCAGAAGACCAAATCATTGGTGATCCAAAGGATAGATTCAGAACCAGATCTTCACTTCAACAACAAGGTCACACAACACTCATATCACAGATAGAACCTAAGACTGTGGACGATGCTTTGGAAGATGAAAGCTGGGTCAAAGCAATGCAAGATGAACTTGACCAATTTCAAAAGAACGATGTCTGGAAACTTGTAGAACTCCTTAATAACAAAGAAGCCGTAGGAGCTAAATGGGTGTTCAGAAACAAATTGGACGAAACAGGTAATGTTGTGAGAAACAAAACCAGACTGGTAGCCAAAGGTTACTCACAACAAGAAGGTATAGATTATACTAAAACTTATGTACCTGTTGCACGTCTAGAGGCAATTCGCATTTTACTATCATTTGCAGCTCATAGCAATATGAAGCTATATCAAATGGACGTAAAAAGTGTATTCCTCAATGGACTGATAAAAGAAGAAGTCTATGTGGAGCAACCCCCAGGGTTTGAGAGTGTTGCTTTTCCTAATCATGTTTTCAAACTTAACAAAGCATTATATGGACTAAAACAAGCACCGAGAGCTTGGTATGAAAAACTCAGCTCATTTCTTTTAGAAAATGGTTTCTCAAGAGGAAAAGTAGACACTACACTATTTCGCAAAGATTATTCTTCTAATTTCATTATTGCTCAAGTATATGTTGATGATATCATATTTGGTGCTATTAACGAATCTCTTTGTGAAGAATTTGCTAAGTTAATGCAAACAGAATTCGAGATGAGCATGATGGGAGAACTAAAATTCTTCCTTGGATTGCAAATCAAGAAAACTGATAAAGGCATATACATACATCATACCAAGTATGTTAAGGAGCTTCTCAAGAAGTTCAAAATGGACGATGCAAAGCCAATGAAAACTCCTATGCACCCAACAACAGTACTTGGACTGGACGATGGTTCAAAGAAGGTGGACAACACTCTATACAGAGGAATGATAGGATCACTCCTATACCTCACAGCGTCCAGACCTGACATCATGTTCAGCGTATGCTTATGTGGCAGATTCCAATTTGACCCAAGGGAAGTTCACTTAACTGCTGTTAAAAGAATCTTTTGATATCTTGTTGGAACAACTAATCTTGGTCTACATTTCAACAGGCAGAAGGATTTCAGATTAGTTGGATACTGTGATGCTGACTATGTTGGAGACAGAATTGAAAGAAAAAGCACTAGTGGAGGATGTCACTTCATTGGTGGAAACTTAGTCTCCTGGATATGCAAGAAGCAAGGAACAATTGCACTATCCACCGCTGAAGCAGAGTATATTTCAGCTGCAAAGTGCTGCTCTCAAATCCTATGGATCAAGCATCAACTTGAGGACTACAACATATATGAGAGTAACATTCCTATCTTCTGTGATAGCAAAGCTGCAATTGATCTTTCTAAAAACCCAATATTGCATTCAAGGGCAAAACATATAGAAATTAAACATCACTTTATAAGAGATCATGTTCAGAAGGGTACTGTGGAATTACATTTTGTAACCACAGATAATCAGCTAGCTGATATATTTACAAAACCCCTTATTGAAGACAAGCTAGTTGTCCTTCTGAGGAATAGACTTGGCATGGGTCTTGTAAAAGAATGATTAAAATCCATATGTAGCGTCCAATGTGACAAACAGCGTCCAATGGACATGTCATCTAAAGGTAACTTTGACATGCACGTGCACTGCATATGCTACACTTAAGTCAAATGACTGGACGATATTTTTTTTCTATTTAACATTGTTTTAATGGCCAAAACGGTTTCATTTTGTGTAATTGCAAATTAATGGCCTATGCTGAGTCACCTAGTTGTTAATAACCATACACAGTTACCCATATCCTCAGCACGTCTCATCATGGCGGGTCTTATGGCATAACCTCCATTTCAAATATTCTCAAAAGCCCAAAACCGTTTCGTGTTCTCCAAATTCACTCAAACTGACAAATTCACTCAGAAAATTACTTTACCAAATTTCCCTTCTCCAAAATTATCTTCTACCTCTAGCATTCTCCTTCTCTCTCTCTCAAAAAACCTAAACACTATCTGCAAAACCTAAAAATCAAACCTTTATCATCATGACGAACTCTGCTAACTCAAGAAACTCCGAACTTGATGTTCATACCTACCCTGAAACTACTATAGTGTCTCAAGGTACTGCCACTGTTCATGTTTAGCACTTCTTCGACATTGGAAAACTAGAAAAGTTGGGTCTGAATCTCGATGAAAGTCTTCTAAAATGCGGAATCAGAGAATACTTCAACGAAAACCAGAAGATATTTCCAGAATTGATCAGAATGTTCTGGAGGAACGCAAGATTCCAGAACTCAAGGGAACTCGTGTCCACTATGCTTGGACGACAAGTGATTTTGTCTACTGAATCTATAGCCAAAGTCACTGGCTGTATCAGGGAACAAAATCAATACAAGTCAGAGTGGGCGAAGCAATATGGAAACTACGTTGGAAAGGTACTGTGCAAGAACAAGTCTACAGATTCATCCAAGATTGAGTATAAGAATCTATGTGAAGAAGCAAAGATATGGCAGCAAGTGTGCAACAAGAGCATTTTGCACAAAGCTGGGTCTAAGGACTCAGTCACAGACTTACACAAGTTCGTGATATTTCATCTAATGGAAGGTATCCCATTCAACCTACCTCACACCATTTACATCAATATTCTACGAATGATGAAAACTATTGGTGGAAATGATGACATCTTCTATGCCACACTGCTAAATAAGGTCCTCTGGGATCAGAAAGTATACCAATGTTTCTTTGATGAGTTGGACGAAGATGATCATGAAAACATTGTGAAGAAAGGAGAAATAGTTGCAACACAGCAGAAATTTGGTGAATCAAACATCAAGCCAATGAAGATAAAGCTCACAGTAAAGGTCCTAAGGGATTTGGATGAGGGCAGTATAAATAAGAAACGTCATGAACAAAGCAGACTCATTTCAAATGATGATGAAGAAGAAATTGATCTTCTTGGAAGAAAGATCAAACAGTTGATGAAGGAATAAGGAAGCAGGAAAGTAACAAGACACATGTCGCAACAGCATGAAGAAGATGCAGAAAAAGAAAGAAGGACCAAGAAAAGATATGTTGATCCTGCTCCGTCCAGTCCACCTGCTGAGAAGCGTCCAAGGACTGCTCCGTCCAAACCAAAATAGGATGAGCTGCATCCAAAGACTGCTCCAGTGAAGCTTGCATCAGAAAAATCTAGAGTTCGCAAATTGAAAGTGCTTGACAACTCCGATGACGAGGATCAAATGCCCATTTGCCAGATTAAAAGAAAAGTTCAAGAGATGGAGTTTGCACAGCAGAAGAAACAAAAGGTATCTGATGCACCCAAAACTGGTGCCACAGTCTTTCCTACTAAAGTACCTAGACGAGTAATAACTCAGGCAGCAAGGCCAAGGAAAGTTCCGATTAAACTCCCTACCTCTCAAGACACTGAGAACGAATCTACAAGTGCTCCATAACCTGCTCCAACAGTTGCTTCAACAGTCACATCAGCACAGCGTCCAACTCTCAAATTAAACTTATCAAGATTTGTGCGTCCAAGGGATGCTTGGAGAGATGCATGGCCTCAATGGACGATTCCACCAAAGGGGAAGACAAAAGAAGAAGAAGACAAGGAAAGGTTTCTTGTTGCATTCCTTACAAGGAATGAATAGAACTATTGTAAGAAAAGTGACGTTATTTGGAGAGCTCGACAGGAACCACTGGAAAGGAGCCTGACTTCAGTATCTGCACCTGAATGGACGAGGTATGACTATGTTCATCCTCAATCTACTGAATTTGCTTTATTACCAGAAGGAACCATTATCAACAATCCTCCACCAACTTGGACGAGAGAATCTTATCTAAACCTGGTTCGGATGGAACGACCTTATTCAAGTCCAACTAGTACTCAACAAAGGGTGCGTCCAGCTGAAGATGTACCTCTTGAGCCAGAGATTGAAATTGCATCAAATATTGCTAAAACTATGGCTGAACAAAAGGGCAAGACTCAAAGGAAGAGGAAGCCAGCAACAAAGAAGTCATCTCCTAGCAATCTTGATGAATTGGATGCTGAACTGCTATTAGCCATTAAAGAAAGTCTGGACCCATCCAAGGCAAACCAGCGTCCAGAGGTGCAATGGGTCAAAGATGTTCACATCTGGACTCCCATCACAAAATTTCTTCCACTACCACCTGGAACTCCAGTGCTCAACTTTCAGCCCAATGATTATGACGATCTTGGCAAACTGCTCCAGCAAATGTACATTCAAGACACGACTGTTGCTTATCCACCCAACCTCAGCATCAGACGTTCCACGGATATCAAGTTTGTACTTGATAAGGTATGTCCTAGACTACCTCTATATGATGCTGGAAAGAAGAAAGGGTTTAAGTACTATGGCATAGAGATGCCTAGTAGAGATGGAAAGGTTCAACTCTCATCTTCCTCACATACCTGGAATCACCTTTTTGATAAGATTGGAAAGCTAACAAGGCCCTTAGGCACTTTTGACACCATGATCTTCTGGCTTCAAATTGTGTGGGCAGACACTCAGGAAGCCTCAACCTCTGGATGCTCCAAGGATTCCTTCTTTCATCCTCTAGAGGACTTGAAGTCCTGCGTCCAGTCAAGACATGTCATTTCTCTGATACCTTTGCGTGCTTTCTGACTAATAATGATGATTTTCTAGAAGTTTTAAGGACATTGCCAATCATCAGAAGCAACAAAATATATGACCTTAGAAGTCTTGACCGCTCTGAATTTGTACACGAAGTTTAAAGGCTTCATGATCTTCAAAAGGCTGAAGAAGAAAGAGCTTTACAAGAGCAAGCTGAAAGAGAACGAGCTAAATAAGCTCCCTTGGAACAAGAACGAGCAGTACAACCAGAGCAAGCTCACCTGGTGGAAATTGAAAATGAGCAAGCTAGAATTGCTAGTAAAGAAAAAGCTGAGCCGATTGTCAAACCAACAATCACACAAACAGAATTGGATGAAGCCTCTACAAAAGTCACTAATATGCTCATTCATTTGGACTTACAGTCTGAGGTACAAGTGGACGTGGAACACTTTGTCATCTCTCATGAGGAACAAACAGTCCAATCTGGCACGTCCAAAGATGAAGCTTTGCAACATATGGCTGAGACTGAAGCGCCACAACCAAAGGAGTCCACTGCTGAAAAGCCTACTCCAGAGGTTGCCACAAGCTAACCAATTATTTGTGCGTCCAATGACATATACTCTGGAACCCGACAATGATTCCTACAGGGTCTTCAAGTCCAAGGGCTATTATTCCCTTGCACTTTGTCGAACCTCAAGGAGTCTCTGAGGATAGAGTGAACGAGATTGTTCAACAAGCTCTAAGACAACAACTGGAAACTAAAGCTACTCTTCGTGCCTTTCAGGAAAGACAACAAGCAGAAGCCACACAACACCGATTAATGTTGCAAAATGCTATTACTGATTAGTTCATGCACCTCTCACAGATGTTGGTAAATCAAATTCAATCCACTGCTGCTAACCTCATTGGCACTGTTATTCATCAGGTTCCTCCTGTTCAACCCATACCTCAACAACAACCACCTGTTAACCACCCTGCACCACCTCCTTAAGCACCACCAGAACAACCACCACCACCACCACAAGATCCACCTCAACAGCCCTAGGTGACCATGATGGTCAAATCATTTTCCATCTTTCAAACCTTTTTTTATTTTGTTGATGACAAAGGGGGAGAAATTGGAATTTTTGATGTCATAGAGTATTTTTTTTGTTGTTACACTACTCTGTGAAACCGCTGTGGCTGTTCATTGAATACATATGAGGTGTTTTTTATCATAATTTCTGCATCCATATCTATGATATGCTTTTCACTCTGATAACTATCGTCTCTGATACATTCTTATCATGCAATGTTATTTGATATATATTGCTTTATTAAATACATGAGAAATGTTGAACTCAAGGGGAGTACTTCATTCCATACCTTTCTCATCCTGTCAACGTACACTGGCATAAAATAATCATTCAATCATCTGCTCTGATATTCTTTAATAAGATTATATATTTGCACACATCAAAATTTAGTATTATTTATCATCATCAAAAAGGGGGAGATTGTTAGAATCTAAGACTTTGGACTATGTCCAACCCCTCAAACATCGATTTTGATGATAACAAATAAAGTTAAATTTTGAAGTATCTAATGATCTATGTTTGAGTTTTATAGGTTCTACGCCGTCCAATGCCTCAATGGTATTGTATTTCTTATGTTTCTATGTGTACAGTACGTCTAATAAGAAACTATTTTTGTTAAGTGTAAAATTCAGCATCCAATACACTGATTATAAAACATGCGTCCAAATGCATTGAGAAAACCAGTGTGTAAACACTGCGTCCATTCAAGGAAGCGTCCAACGCATATATAACTTACATCATCCCTCTCTAGCAAACAGTTATATAATGCGTCCATAATTGAGTAGAAGTACACTTATGCTTTTCGATGATGATTCTCTGAAATGTTCTATAATTCCCTCCCTTTTCAAATATGACATTTCATTTGAATATTCGAAAAGTGTACCACAAGGGGCAGAAAAGCCTCTCTCTGCAGAAACCGTACAAGTAGTGGAGGCACTGCATGTACTGTTGTCTTCTCCATCTCTCCACCCCAAGCTGACACGTAGCAACGGTCATATGATTGTGAGAGAACGGTTATTGGCAAAGGCACAGATCCCACAATGGATATCTTCACCAAGCTGCCTATAAATAGAGGAACAAGCTCACGTTTTGAAGAGAGAAATTTTCAAGTTTTTAGAAGAGCTGTAACTCTGCCAAATTGATTGGACGACCTACACTTGTGCGAAAAGAGCAACCTACTTAGCTTTGCTAAGTTATTCTGTGTAATTGAGTTTTTATTGTAATATCCTCTCGGTGAGAGCTGTTTATTTAACTTGTACTCAAACAGTTTCTATTTTGAAAGCTAGGAGTGGCGTAGTGACAAAGAATACTTGGGTGTTCTTTAATCTCAAGGGGAGATTAAAGGTGTGCCAGAAGTGGCCTAGAGAATACTTGTAGTCAGGAGTGGCAGGGTATATAATTCTTGTTTGTAATCAGAACTTGATTAGTGGAACCCTTCAAAGTTTTTGAAGGAGAACTGGACGTAGTTCAGGTTGAGTGAACAAGTATAAACGTGTTTTTACTCTATCGCTTTCAAGCTTACTTGCTATTCTCTTAAGTTATTTCTTCACACTTTGCGCACAAGGTTCTTTATATCCTATTTACGAAATTCTCTTATTTACGCCTGGACGATTAACATGAAAATGCAGTTTAACTAAACTATCATTTTAACTATTGGACGATACCTGTGATCTTGTGTTTTACAAGTCCCTTGTGAAACCTAAGTTATTTTATCTCCATCTTTGCGAAAAGTTTTTTTTTTTAATAATATAACTTACACACTATTCAACCCCCCTTCTAGTGTGAATCTCTACATTTCAAAAAGTGCTTCGAGCCTTAATGTTTTTTATGCATAAGAATGCACCAGGGATCACGGGGAACCAAAAGCCTTATTTTCACACGAAAATTTCACAAATGGCCAAAAATGCACCACCGGCACCAAAATTGGACCACAGGGCACCACGGACCTCAAAACTGAAAAGTATTCCAAGCATTATGGTTTTTTATTCATAAGAATGCACCAGGGATCATGGGGCACCAAAACCCAAACGTCTTATTTTCCCACGAAAATTGCACAAATGGACGAAAATGCATTACCGGCACCAAAATTGGACCACGGGGCACCACAGACCCCAATATTGAAAAGTGTTAGGAGCATCATGGTTTTTTCTGCATAAGAATGCACTAGGGATCTTGAGGCACCAAAACCCAAAAGTCTTATTTTCGCATGAAAATTGCACAAATGGGCGAAAATGCATTACCGGCACCAAAATTGGACCACGTGGCACCTCGGACCTCAAAACTTAAAAGTGCTCTTAGCATTAAGTTTTTTATGCATAAGAATGCACCGGGGATCATGGGGCACCAAAACCCAAAAGTCTTATTTTCGCACGAAAATTGCACAAATGGCCGAAAATGCACCCCCAGCACCAAAATGGGACCACGGGGCACCACGAACCTCAAGACTGAAAAGTGTTCCGAGCATTATGGTATTTTATGCATAAGAATGCACCAAGGATCACGGGGCACCAAAACCCAGAAGTCTTATTTTTGTACGAAAATTGCACAATGGAACGAAAATGCACCACGGGTACCAAAATTGGACCACAGGGCACCTGGGACCTCAAAACCTAAAAGTGCTCTGAGCATTATGGTTTTTTATGTTTAAGAATGCACCAGGGATCACGGGACACCAAAACCCAAATTTCTTTTTTTTGCACAAAAATTGAACAATGTGCCGAAAATGAACCACGGGCACCAAAATTGGACCACGGGGCACCTCAGACCTCAAAACTGAAAAGTGATCCGAGCATTATGGTTGTTTATGCATAAGAATGCACCAGGGATAATGGGGCTCCAAAACCCAAAAGTCTTATTTTCGCACAAAAATTACCCAATGGGCCGAAAATACACCCCGGGCACCAAAATTGGACCACGGGGCGCCTCGGACCACAACACTGAAAAGTACTTCGAGCATTATGGTTTTTAATGCATAAGAATGCACCAGGGATCACAGGGCACCAAAGCCCAAAAGTCTTATTTTCACACAAAAGTTGCACAATGCGCCGAAAATGCACCACGTGCACCAAAGTTCGACCACGGGGCACCTGGGACCTCAAAACTGAAAAGTGCTCCAAGCATTATGGTTTTTTATGCATAAGAATGCACCAGGGATCACGGGGCACGAAACCCCAAAAGTCTTATTTTCGCACGAAAATTGCACAATGTGCCGAAAATGCACCACGAGCAGCATAATTGGACAATGGGGCACCTCAAACCTCAATACTTAAAAGTTCTCCGAGAATTATGGTTTTTTATGCATAAGAATGCACCAGGGATCACGGGGCACCAAAACCCAAAAGTCTTATTTTCGCACGAAAATTGCACAATGGGTCGAAAATGTACCACGGGGTACCTCGAACCTCAAAACTGTAAAGTGATTCGAGCATTATGGTTTTTTATGCATAAGAATGCACCAGGGATCACGGGGTACCAAAGCCCAATAGTCTTATTTTCGTATGAAAATTGTACAATGGGCCGAAAATGCATCACGGGCACAAAAATTGGACCACGAGTCACCTCGGACCTCAAAACTGAAAAGTGGTCCGAGCATTATGGTTTTTTATGGATAAGAATGCACTAGGGTTCACAGGGCACCAAAACCCAAAAGTCTTATTTTCGCACGAAAATTGCACAAATGGCCGAAAATGCACCACGGGCACAAAAATTAGACCACGGGGCACCTCGGACCTCAAAACTGAAAAATGCTTCCAGCATTATGGTTTTTTATGCATAAGAATTCACTAGGGATCACGGGGCACCAAAACCCAAAAGTCTTATTTTCGTATGAAAATTGTAGAAAGGGCTGAAAATGCACCACGGGCACGAAAATTGGACCCCGGAGCACCTCGGACCTCAAAACTTAAACGTGCTATGAGCATTATGGTTTTTTATGCATAAGAATGCACCAGGGATCACGAGGCACCAAAACCCAAAAGTCTTATTTTCGCACGAAAATTGTACAATGGGCCGAAAATGCACCACGGGCACCAAAATTGGACCACGGGGCACCTCGGACCTCAAAACAGAAAAGTGCTCCGAGCATTATGGTTTTCTATGCATAAGAATGCACCAGGGATCACGGGGCACCAAAGCCCAAAAGTCTTATTTTCGCTCGAAAATTGCACAAATCCCTGAAAATGCACCCCCGGCACCAAAATTGGACCACTGGGCACGACGAACCTCAAAACTGAAAAGTGTTCCGAGCATTATGGTTTTTTACGCATAAGAACGCATCGGGGATCACGGGGCATGCAAATCCAAAAGTCTTATTTTCGCACAAAAATTGCAAAAAGGGCCGAAATGCACCACAAGCACCAAAATTGGACCACGGGGTACCTCGGACCTCAAAACTTAAAACTTCTATGAGCATTATGGTTTTTTATGCATAAGAATGAACCAGCGATCACGGGGCACCAAAGCCAAAAAGTCTTATTTTCGCTCAAAAATTGCACAAATTGCCGAAAATGAACCCCCGACACCAAAATTGGACCACGGGGCACCACAGACCTCAAAACTTAAAAGTGTTTCAAGCATTATGGTTTTTTTTGCATAAGAATACACCAAAGATCACGAGCCACCCAAACCCAAAAGTCTTATTTTCGCACGAAAATTGCACAATGGGCCGAAAATGCACCACGGGGCACCTCGGACCTCAAAACTAAAAAGTGCTCCGAGGATTATGCTTTTTTATGCATAAAAATGCACTAGGGATCACGGGGCACCAAAGCCCAAAAGTCTTATCTTCGCTAAAAAATTGCACATATCCCCGAAAATGCACCCCTGGCACCAAACTTGGACCACGGGTCACCACGAACCTCAACACTGAAAAGTGTTATGAGCATTATGGGTTTTTATGCATAAGAATGCACCAGGGATCACAGGGCACCGAAACCCAAAAGTCTTAATTTTGCACGAAAATTGCATAACGGGCCGAAAATGCACCACGGGCACCACGGGACACCTCCGACCACAAAACTTAAAAGTGCTCCAAGCATTATGGTTTTTTATGCATAAGAATGCACTAGGGATCACGGGGCACCAAAACAAAAAAGTCTTATTTTCGCACAAATTGCACAAATGGCCGAAAATGCACCACCGGCACCAAAATTGGACCACGGGGCACCACGGACCTCAAAACTGAAAAGTGTTCCAAGAATTACGATTTTTTATGCATAAGAATGCCCCAGGGATCACGGGTCACCAAAACCCAAAAGTCTTATTTTGGCACGAAATTTGAACAATGGGCTGTGGGAACCAAAATTGGACCCCCGGGCACCTCGGACCTCCAAACTGAAAAGTGCTTTGAGCATTATGGTTTTTTCTGCATAAGAATGCACCAAGGATCATGGGGTACCAAAAACAAAAAGTCTTATTTTCGCACGAAAATTGCACAATGGGCCGAAAATGCACCACATGCACCAAAATTGGACCACGAGGCACCTCGGACCTCCAAACTGAAAATTGCTCCGAGCATTATGGTTTTTTATGCATAAGAATGCACCAGGGATCACGGGGCACCAAAACCCAAAAGTCTTATTTTTGCAGGAAAATTGCACAATAGGCAGAAAATGCACCACGGGGACCAAAATTGGACCACGGGGCACCTCGGACCTCAAACTGAAAACTATTCCGATCATTATGGTTTTTTATGCATAAGAATGCACCAAGGATCACGGGGCACGAAAACCAAAAAGTGTTATTTTCGCACAAAATTTGCACAACGGGCCGAAAATGCGACACGTGCACCAAAATTGGACCACAGGACACCTCGGACCTCAAAACTTAAAAGTTCTCTGACCATTATGGTTTTTTAGGTATAACAATGCATTATGGATCACGCGGCACCAAAACCTAAAAGTCTTATTTTCGCACAAAAATTACACAAATGGCCGAAAATGCACCACGGGCACCAAAATTGGACCATGGGGCACCTCGGACCTTAAAACTGAAAAGTGCTATGAGCATTATGGTTTTTTATACATAAGAATGCACCAAGGATCATGGGGCACCATAAACAAAAAGTCTTATTTTCGTATGAAAATTGCACAATGGGCCGAAAATGCACCACCGGCACCAAAATTGGACCACGGGGCACCACGGACCTCAAAACTGCATAGGAATGCACTAGGGTTCACAGGACACCAAAACCCAAAAGTATTATTTTCGCATGAAAATTGCACAATAGGCAGAAAATGCACGATGGTCACCAAATTTGGACCACGGGGCACCTCGGACCTCAAAACTGAAAAGTGCTCTGAGCATTATGGTTTTTTATGCATAAGAATGCACCAAGGATCATGAGGCAGCAAAACCCAAAAGTCTTATTTTCGCACGAAAATTGCACAAATGGCCGAAAATGCACCACCGGCACCAAAATTGGACCACGGGGCACCACGGACCTCAAAACTTAAAAGTGTTCCGAGCATTATGGTTTTTTACGCATAAGAATGCACCAGAGATCACGGGGTACCAAAACCCAAAAGTCTTATTTTAGTACGAAAATTGCACAATGGGCCGAAAATGCTCCACGGGCACCAAAATTGGACCATGGGGCACCTCGGACCTCAAAACTTAAAAGTGCTCAGAGAATTATGGTTTTTTATGCATAAGAATGTACTAGGGATCACGGGGTACCAAGACCCAAAAGTCTTATTTTTGCACGAAAATTGCACAATGGGCCGAAAATGCACCACGGGCACCAAAATTGGACCACGGGGCACCTAGAACCTCAAAACTGAAAAGTGCTCTGAGCATTATGGTTTTTTATGCATAAGAATGCACTAGGGATCACGGGGCACCAAAACCCAAAAGCCTTATTTCCGCACGAAAATTGCACAATGGGCCGAAAATGCACCATGGGCACCAAAATTAGACCACGTGGCACCTCGAACCTCAAAACTGAAAAGTGCTATGAGCATTATGGTTTTTTATGCATAAGAATGCACCAGGGATCACGGGGCACCAAAACCCAAAAGTTTTATTTTCGCACGAAAATTGCACAATTGGCAGAAATTGCACCACGGGCACCAAAATTGGACCACAGAGCACCTCGAACCTCAAAATATAAAAGTTCTCCGAGCATTATGGTTTTTTATGTATAAGAATTCACCAAGGATCAGACGGCACCAAAACCTAAAAGTCTTATTTTCGCACGAAAATTACACAAATGGCCGAAAATGCACCACGGGCTCCAAAATTGGACCTTGCGGCACCTTGAACCTTAAAACTGAAAAGTGCTCTGAGCATTATGGTTTTTTATGCATAAGAATGCACCAAGGATCATGGGGTACCAAAAACAAAAAGTCTTATTTTCGCACGAAAATTGCACAATGGGCCGAAAATGCACCACGTGCACCAAAATTGGACCACGGGGCTCCTCGGACCTCCAAACTGAAAATTGCTCCGAGAATTATGGTTTTTTTTGCATAAGAATGCACCATGGATCACGGGGCTCCAAAACCCAAAAGTCTTATTTTCCCACGAGAATTGCGCAAATGGCCGAAAATGCATTACCGGCACCAAAATTGGACCACAGGGCACCATAGACCTCAAAATTGAAAAGTGTTAGGAGCATTATGGTTTTGTATGCGTAAGAATGCACCAGGGATCACGGGGCACCAATACCCAAAAGTCTTATTTTCGTACGAAAATTGAATAATGGGCCTAAAATGCACCACAGGCACCAAAATTGTACCACGGGGCACCTCGGACATCAAAACTTAAAGGTGCTCTGAGCATTAAAGTTTTTTATGCATAAGAACCAAAAGTCTTATTTTCGCACGAAAATTGCACAAATGGCCCAAAATGCACCCCCGGCACCAAAATGGGACCACCGGGCACCACGAACCTCAAGACTGAAAAGTGTTCCGAGCATTATGGTATTTTATGCATAAGAAAGCACCAGGGTTCACACGACACCAAAAACCAACAATCTTATTTTCGCACGAAAATTGTACAATGGGACGAAAATGCATCACGGGCAGCAAAATTGACCACGTGGCACCTCAGACCTCAAAACTTAAAAGTGCTCCAAGCATTATGGTAGTTTTTATGCATAAGAATGCACCAAGGATCCTGGGGCACCCAAACCCAAAAGTCTTATTTTCGCACGAAAAATGCACAAAGGGCCAAAAATGCACCACGGGCACCAAAATTGGACCACGGGGAACCTCGGACGTCAAAATTGAAAAGTGATCTGAGCATTATGGTCTTTTATGCATAAGAATGCACCAAGGATCACGGGCACCAAAACCGAAAAGTCTTATTTTCGCACGAAAATTGCACAATGGGCCGAAAATGCACCACGAGGACCAAAATTGGACCACATGGCACCTCGGACCTCAAAACTTAAAAGTTCTAAAAGTCTTATTTTCGCACGAAAATTACATAATGGGCCGAAAATGCAACACGGGGACCAAAATTGGACCATAAGGCACCTCAGACCTCAAAACTTAAAAGTTCTTCGAGCATTCTGGTTTTTTATGTATAAAAATGCACCAAGGATCACACGGCACCAAAACCTAAAAGACTTATTTTCGTACGAAAATTACCCAAATGGCCGAAAATGCACCACCGACACCAAAATTGGACCACGGGGCACCCCGGACCTCAAAACTGAAAAGTGTTCCAAGCATTATGGGTTTTTATGCATAAGAATGCACCTAGGATCACGGGGCACCAAAACCCAAAAGTCTTATTTTCGCACGAAAATTGCACAATGGGCCAAAAATGCACCACGGGCACCAAAATATGACCACAGGGTACCTCGGACCTCAAAACTTAAAATTTCTTTGAGCATTATGGTTTTTTATGTATAAGAATGCTCCAAGGATCACATGGCACCAAAACCTAAAAGACTTATTTTCGCACGAAAATTACAAAAATGGCCGAAAATGCAGCACCGACACCAAAATTGGACCACGGGGCACCCTGGAACTCAAAACTGAAAAGTGTTTTGAGCATTATGGTTTTTTATGCATAAGAATTCACTAGGGATCATGGGGCAAAAAAACCCAAAAGTCTTATTTTCGCACGAAATTTGTACAAACGGCTGAGTATGCACCACCGGCACCAAAATTGGACCACGGAGCACCTCGGACCTCAAAACTGAAAAGTGCTCTGAGCATTATGGTTTCTTATGCATAAGAATGCACCAAGGATCACGGCGCACCAAAACCCAAAAGTCTTATTTCGCACAAAAATTTCACAGATGGCCAAAAATGCAGCAACGGCACCAAAGATGGACCATGGGGCACGTCGGACCTCAAAACTGAAAAGTTCTCCTAGGGTTTTGGTTTTTTATGCATAAGAATGCTACAGGGATCACGGGGCACCAAACCCCAAAAGTCTTATTTTCGCAAGAAAATTGCACAATGGGCCGAAAATGCACCACGGGCAACAAAATTGGACCACGGGTCACCTCGGACCTCAAAACATAAAAGTGCCCCAAGCATTACGGTTTTTTATGCATAACAATGCACCAGGGATATGGGGTACCAAAACCCAAAAGTCTTATTTTCGCACGAAAATTGTACAATGGGTCGAAAATGGATCACGGGCACCAAAATTGGCCCACGGGGCACCTCAAACCTCAAAACTTAAAAGTGCTCCTAGCATTATGGTAGTTTTTATGCACAAGAATGCACTAAGAATCACGGGGCACCAAAACCCAAAAGTCTTATTTTCGCACGAAAATTGTACAAATGGCCGAAAATGCACCACCGGCACCAAAATTGGACAACGGGGCACCACGGACCTCAAAACTGAAAAGTGCTCCAAGGATTATGGTTTTTTATGCATAAGAATGCACCAGTGATCCCGGGGCTCCAAAACCCAAAAGTCTTATTTTCCCACGAGACTTGCGCAAATGGCCGAAAATGCATTACCGGCACCAAAATTGGACCACGGGGCACCATAGACCTCAAAATTGAAAAGTGTTAGGAGCATTATGGTTTTGTATGCGTAAGAATGCACCAGGGATCATGGGGCACCAATACCCAAAAGTCTTATTTTCGTACGAAAATTGAAAATTTGGCCTAAAATGCACCACGGGAACCAAAATTGTACCACTTGGCAAGTCAGACATCAAAACTTAAAGGTGCTCTGAGCATTAAAGTTTTTTATGCATAAGAATGCACCAGGGATCACGGGGCACCAAAACCGAAAAGTCTTATTTTCGGACGAAAATTGCACAAATGGCCGACAATGCACCCCCGACACCAAAATGGGACCACGGGGCACCACGAACCTCAAGACTGAAAAGTGTTCTGAGCATTATGGTATTTTATGCCTAAGAAAGCAGCAGGGTTCACAGGGCACCAAAACCCAAAAGTCTTATTTTCGCATGAAAATTGCACAAAGGGCCAAAAATGCACCACGGGCACCAAAATTGGACCACGGGGCACCTCGGACCTCAAAACTAAAAAGTGCTATGAGCATTATGGTTTTTTATGCCTAAGAATGCACCAGGGCTCACACGGTACCAAAATCCAAAAGTCTTATTTTCGCACGAAAATTGTACAATGGGACGAAAAAGCGTCACAAGCACCAAAATTGACCACGGGGCACGTCGGACCTCAAAACTTAAAAATGCTCCAAGCATTATGGTTTTTTATGCATAAGAATACACCAGGGACCACGGGGCAGCAAAAGTCTTACTTTCGCACGAAAATTTCACAAATGGCCGAAAATGCACCACCGGCACAAAATTTGGACCACGGGGCACCTCGGACCTCAAAACTTAAAAGTGCTCCGAGTATTATGGTTTTTTATGCATAAGAATGCATCAAGGATCAAGGGCACCGAAACCCAAAAGTATTATTTTTGCACAAAAATTGCACAATGGGCCGAAAATGCACCTCGGGCACCAAAATTGACCCATAGGGCCCCTCGGACCTCAAAACTTAAAAGTGCTATGAGCATTATGGTTTTTTATGCATAAGAATGCACCAGGGATCACGGGGCACCAAAACCCAAAACTCTTAATTTTGCACGAAAATTGCATAACGGGCCGAAAATGCACCACGGGCACCAAAATTGGACCACGGGGCACATCGGACCTCAAAGCTTCAAAGTGCTATGAGCATTATGGTTTTTTATGCATAAGAATGCACCAGGGATCATGGGGCACCAAAACCCAAAGGTCTTATTTTCGCATGAAAATTGCACAAAGGGCCGAAAATGCACCACCGGCACCAAAATTGGACCATGGGGCACCTCGGACCTCAAAACTTAAAAGTGCTCCGAGTATTATGGTTTTTTATGCATAAGAATGCATCAAGGATCAAGGGCACCGAAACCCAAAAGTATTATTTTTGCACAAAAATTGCACAATGGGCCGAAAATGCACCTCGGGCACCAAAATTGACCCATAGGGCCCCTCGGACCTCAAAACTTAAAAGTGCTATGAGCATTATGGTT
The DNA here is from genome assembly GCA_026413185.1 of Pueraria montana var. lobata. Lineage (NCBI taxonomy): Eukaryota > Viridiplantae > Streptophyta > Magnoliopsida > Fabales > Fabaceae > Pueraria > Pueraria montana. Next base: position 935,898 of record CM048656.1, read on the forward strand.
TTTTATGCATAAGAATGCACCAGGGATCACGGGGCACCAAAACCCAAAACTCTTAATTTTGCACGAAAATTGCATAACGGGCCGAAAATGCACCACGGGCACCAAAATTGGACCACGGGGCACATCGGACCTCAAAGCTTCAAAGTGCTATTAGCATTATGGTTTTTTATGCATAAGAATGCACCAGGGATAATGGGGCACCAAAGCCCAAAGGTCTTATTTTCGCACGAAAATTCCACAAAGGGCCGGAAATGCACCACTAGCACCAAAATTGCACAAAGGGCCGGAAATGCACCTCGGGCACCAAAATTGACCCATAGGGCACCTCGGACCTCAAAACTTAAAAGTGCTATGAACATTATGGTTTTTTATGCATAAGAATGCACCAGGGATCACGGGGCACCAAAACCCAAAAGTCTTATTTTCGAACGAAAATTACATAATGGGACGAAAATGCACAAAACGGCACCAAAATTGGACAACGGGGCACCTCAGACCTCAAAACTTAAAAGTGATCCGAGCATTATGGTTTTTTATGCATTAGAATGTACCAGGGATCAGGGGTACCAAAACCCAAAATTCTTATTTTCGCATGAAAATTGCACAAATAGCCGAAAATGCACCACCGACACCAACATTGGACCACGGGGAACCACAGACCTTAAAACTGAAAAGTGGTCCAAGCATTATTGTTTTTTATGCATAAGAATGCACCAGGGATCACGGGGCTCCAAAACCCAAAAGTTTTATTTTCACACGAAAATTGCACAAATGGACGAAAATGCATCACCAGCACCAAAGTTGGCCCACGGGGCACCACGGACCTCAAGACTTAAAAGTCCTCTGAGCATTATGGTTTTTTATGTGTAAGAATTCACCAGGGATCATCGGGCACCAAAACCCTAAATTCTTATTTTCTGACGAAAATTTCACAAATGGCTGAAAATGCACCACCGGCACCAAAATTAGACCACGGGGCACCACGAACTTCAAAACTGAAAAATGTTCTGAGCATTATGATTTTTTATGCATAAGATGGCCCCAGGGATCACGGGGCACGAAAATCCAAAAGTCTTATTTTCACACGAAAATTGAACAATGGGCCGAAAATGCACCACTGGCTCCAAAATTGGAGCACGAGGCACCTCGGACCTCAAAAATGAAAAGTGCTTCGAGCTTTTATGATTTTTTATGCATAATAATGCACCAGGGATCACGGGGCACCAAAACCCTAAAGTCTTATTTTTGTACCAAAATTGGACAAATGGCCGACAATGCACCACCGGCACCAAAATTGAACCATGGGGCACCACGGACCTCAAAACTGAATAGTGTTCCAAGCATTATGGTTTTTTATTCATAAGAATGCACCAAGGATCACGGGTCACCAATACCCAAAAGTCTTATTTTCGCACGAAAATTCAACAATGGGCCGAAAATGCACCACGGGCACCAAAATTGGACCACGGGGCACCTCGGACCGCAAAACTAGAAAGTGCTCCATGCATTATGGTTTTTTATGCATTAGAATGCACCATGGATCACGGGGTACCAAATCCCAAAAGTCTTATTTTCGCACGAAAATTGCACAATGGGCCGAAAATGCACCACGGGCACCAAAATTGGACCACGGGGCACCTCGGACTTCAAAACTGGAAAGTGCTCTGAGCATTATGGTTTTTATGCATAAGAATGTACCAGGGATAACGGGGCACCAAAACCCAAAAGTCTTAATTTCGCACAAAAATTGCATAATGGGCCAAAAATGCACAACTGGCACCAAAGTTGGACCACAGGGCACCACAGACCTCAAAATTGAAAAGTGCTATTAGCATTATGGTTTTCTATGCATAAGAATTAACCAGGGTTCACAGGGCACCAAAATCGAAAAGTCTTGTTTACGAACGAATATTGCACAAATGGCCGAATATGCACCATTGGCACCAAAATTGGGCCACGAGGCACCACGGACCTCAAAACTGAAAAGTACTCCTAGCATTATGGTTTTTTATGCATAAGAATGCACCAGGGATCACGGGGCACCAAAACCCAAAAGTCTTATTTTCGCACGAAAATTTCCCAAATGGCCGAAAATGCAACACCGGCACCAAAGTTAGACCACGGGGCATCGTAGACCTCAAAACTGAAAAGTGCTATTAGCATGATGGTTTTCTATGCATAAGACTGCACCAGGGATCATGGGGCACCAAAACCCAAAGGTCTTATTTTCGCATGAAAATTGCATAAAGGGCTGAAAATGCACCACCGGCACCAAAATTGGACCACGTGGCACCTCGGACTTCAAAACTGGAAAGTGCTCCGAGCATTATGGTTTTTATGCATTAGAATGCACCAGGGATCACGGGGCACCAAAAGCCAAAAGTCTTGTTTTCGCACGAAAATTTCACAAATGGTCGAAAATGCACCACTGGCACAAAAATTGGACCAAGGGGTACCACGGACCTCAAAACTGAAAAGTGCTCCAAGCATTATGATTTTTTATTGATAAGAATTCCCCATGGATCATAGGGCAACAAAATCGAAAAGTCTTATTTTCGCACAAAAATTGTACAAATGGCCGAAAATGCACCACCGGAACCAAAATTGGACCACGGGGTACCACAGACCTCAAAACTGAAAAGTGATCCAAGCTTTATAGTTTTTTCTGCATAAGAATGCACCAGGGATCACGGGGCACCAAAACCCAAAAGTCTTATTTTTCGCACGAAAATTTCACAAATGGCCGAAAATGTACCATCGGCACCAAAATTGAACCACGGGGCACCACGGGCGTCAAAACTGAAAGGTGCTCCAAGCATTATGATTTTTTATTCCTAAGTATTCACCATGGATAACGAGGCACCAAAACCCAAAAGTCTTATTTTTGCACGAAAATTGCACAAATGGCTGAAAATGCTCCACCGGCACCAAAATTGGACCACGGGGCACCACGTACCTCAAAACTGAAAACTGTTCCAAGCATTATGGTTTTTTATGCATAACAATGCACAAGGGATCACGGGGCACCAAAACCCAAAAGTCTTATTTTCGCACGAAAATTGGACAATGGGCCGAAAATGCACCACGGGCACCAAAATTGGACCACGGGGCACCTCGGACCTCAAAACAGAAAAGTGCTCTGAGCATTATGGTTTTTTATACATAAGAATGCACCAGGGATAACAGGGCACCAAAACTCAAAAGTCTTATTTTCGCACGAAAATTGCACAAATTGCCGAAAATGCATCGTCGGCACCAAAATTGAACCACGGGGCACCAGGAACCTCAAAACTGAAGAAGTTCCAACCATTATGGTTTTTTATGCATAAGAATGCACCAGGGATCACGGGGAACCGAAACCCAAAAGTCTTATTTTCGCACGAAAATTGCATGATGGGCTGAAAATGCACCACGGGCACCAAAATTGGACCACGGCCACCTCGGACCTCAATACTTAAAATTAGTCTGAGCATTATAGTTTTTTATGCATAAGAATGCACCAGGGATCACGGGCACCAAAACCCAAAAGTCTTATTTTCGCACGAAAATTGCAGAATGGGCCAAAAATGCACCACGGGCACCAAAGTTGGACCAGGGGCACCTCGGACCTCAAAACTGGAAAGTGCTCCAAGCATTATGGTTGTTTATGCATAAGAATGCACCAGGGATCACGGGACACCAAAACCCAAAAGTCTTATTTTTGCACGAAAATTGCACAAATGGCCGAAAATGCACCACCGGCACCAAAATTGGGCCACATGGCATCATGGACCTCAAAACTGAAAAGTGTTCCGAGTATTATTATTTTTTATGCATAGCAATGCACCAGGAATCTCAAGACACCAAATCCCAAAAGTCTTATTTTCGCACGAAAATTGCATAATAGGCGGAAAATTCACCACGGGCACCAAAATTGGACCACGGGGCACCACAGACCTCAAAACTGGGAAGTGTTCCGAGCATTGTTATTTTTTATGCATAAGAATGCACCAAGGATCACAGGGCACCAGAACCCAAAAGTCTTATTTTCGCACGAAAATTGTACAATGGGCAGAAAATGCATCACAGCCACCAAAATTGGACCACGGGGCACCTCGGATCTCAAAACTGAAAAGTGCTCTGAGCATTACGGTTTTTTATGCATAAGAATGCACCAAGGATCATAATGCACCTGTGATCCCTGGTGCATTCTTATGCATAAAAAACCATAATGCTTGGAATACTTTTCAATTTTGAGGTACGTGGTGCCCCGTGGTCCAATTTTGGTGCCCGTGTTGCATTTTCGACCCATTGTGCAATTTTCGTGTGAAAATAAGACTTTTGGGTTTTGGTTCCCCATGATCCCTGGTGCATTCTTATGCATAAAAATTCATAATGCTCATAGTACTTTTCAGTTTTCAGGTCCGAGGTGCCCCGTGTTCCAATTTTGGTGCCTTTGGCGCATTTTCAGCCCATTGTACAATTTTCCTACGAAAATAAGACTTTTTGATTTTGGTACCCCCGTGATCCCTAGGGCATTCTTATTCATAAAAAACTATAACGCTCAGAGAACTTTATGTTTTGAGGTCTGAGGTGTCCCGTGGTCCAATTTTGGTGCCGGTGGTGCATTTTCGGCCATTTGTGAAATTTTCGTGCGAAAATAAGACTTTTGGGTTTTGGTGCCCCGTGATCCCTGGTGCATTCTTATGCAAAATAAAGCATAATTCTCATAGCACTTTTAAGTTTTGAGGTCCGAGGTTCCCCGTGGTCCAATTTTGGTACCCGTGGTGCATTTTCAGCACATTGTTCAATTTTCGTGCTAAAATAAGAGTTTTGGGTTTTGGTGCCCCATGATCCCTGGTGCATTCTTATGCATAAAAAATCATAATGCTTGGAACACTTTTCAGTTTTGAGGTCTGTGGTGCCTCGTTATCCCTAGTGCATTTTCGGCCTTTTGTGCAATTTTCGTGCGAAAATCAGGCTTTTGGGTTTTGGTGCCTTGTGATCCCTGGTGCATTCTTATGCATAAAAAACCATAAAGCTCGGAGCACTTTTCAATTTTGATGTCCGAGGTTCCCCATGGTCCAATTTTGGTGCCCGTGGTGAATTTTCGACCCATTGTTCAATTTTCGTGCGAAAATAAGAATTTTTGGTTTTGGTGCCCCATGATCCTTGGTGCATTCTTATGCATCAAAGACCATAATGGTCGGAACACTTTTCAGTCTTGAGGTTCGTGGTGCCTTTGATCCCATTTTGGCTTTTTATGCATAAGAATGCACCAGGGATCACGGGGCACCAAAACCAAAAATTCTTATTTTCGCACGAAAATTGAACAATGGGCCGAAAATGCACCACGGGCACCAAAATTGGACCATGGGCAACTCAGACCTCAAAATTGAAAATTTCTATGAGCATTATTGTTTTTTATGCATAAGAAAGCAGCAGGGTTCACAGGGCACCACAAACCAAAAGTCTTATTTTCGCACGAAAATTGTACAAATGGCCGAAAATGCACCACCGGCACCAAAATTGGACCATGCGGCACCACGGACCTCAAAACTGAAAAGTGCTCCAAGCATTATCGTTTTTTATGCATAAGAATGCACCAGGGATCACGGGGCTCCAAAACCCAAAAGTCTTATTTTCGCATGAAAATTGTACAATGGGCCGAAAATACATCACGGGCACCAAAATTGGACCACGGAGCACCTCGGACCTCAAAACTTAAAAGTGTTAGAATCTTAGACTTTGGACGATGTCCAACCCCTTAAATGTCGATTTTGATGAGAACAAATAAAGTTAAATTTTGAAGTATTTAATGATCAATGTTTGAGTTTTATAGGTTCTACGCCGTCCAATGCCTCAATGGTATTGTATTTCTTAAACTCAATCATTATGTTTCTATGTGTACAGTACGTCCAATGAGCAACTATTTTTGTTAAGTGTAAAATTCAGCGTCCAATACACTGATTATAAAACTTGCGTCCAAATGCATTAAGAAAACCAGTGTGTAAACACTGCGTCCATTCAAGGAAGCGTCCAACACATATATAACTTACATCATCCCTCTCTAGCAAATAGTTATATAATGCGTCCATAATTAAGTAGAAGTACACTTATGCTTTTCGATGATGATTCTCTGAAATGTTCTATTATTCCCTTTATTTTCTAACGTGACATTTCATTTGAATATTCGAAAAGTGTACCACAGGGGGCAGAAAAGCCTCTCTCTGCAGAAATCGTTCAAGTAGTGGAGGCACTGTATGTACTGTTGTCTCCTCCATCTCGCCATCCCAAGCTGACACGTAGCAACGGTCATATGATTGTGAGAGAACGGTTATTGGCAAAAGCACAGATCCCACAATGGACATCTTCACCAAGCTGTCTATGAATAGAGGAACAAGCTCATGTTTTGAAGAGAGAATTTTTCAAGTTTTTAGAAGAGCTGTAACTCTGCCAAATCGATTGCACGACCTACACTTGTGCGAAAAGAGCAATCTACTTAGCTTTGCTAAGTTATTCTGTGTAATTGAGTTTTTATTGTAATATCCTCTTTGTGAGAGCTATTTATTTAACTTGTACTCAAACAGTTTCTGTTTGGAAAGCCAGGAATGGCTTAGTGACAAAGAATACTTGGGTGTTCTTTAATCTCAGGGGGAGATTAAAGGTGTGCCAGAAGTGGCCTATAGAATACTTGTAGCCAGGAGTGGCAGGGTATTTAATACTTGTTTGTAATCAGAACTTGATTAGTGGAACCCTTCAAAGTGTTTGAAGGAGAACTGGACGTAGTTCAAGTTGAGTGAACCAGTATAAACCAAGTGTTTTTACTCTATCGCTTTCAAGCTTACTTGCTATTCTCTTAAGTTATTTCTTCACACTTTGCGCACAAGGTTCTTGATATCCTATTTACGAAAATCTCTTATTTACGCCTGGACGATTAACAAGAAAACGCAGTTTCACTAAACTGTCATTTTAACTATTGGACGATACCTGTGATCTTGTTTTTTACAAGTCCCTTGTGAAACCTAAGATATTTTATCTCCATCTTTGCGAAAAGTTTTTTTTTTAATAATATAACTTACACACTATTCAACCCCCCTTCTAGTGTGAATCTCTACATTTCAGTTGGAATCAGAGCTCGACCTCTCGGGTTGAGTACTTGGCAGTACAGAGGAAACCAGATTCTAAGAAAGATGGAAAACGAGGGACAAGCTGTGAACAGACCACCACTCTTCAAGGGTGTCAAATATGATTATTGGAAGCAAAGAATGATAGCATTCTTTGAATCCTGTCATATTGATATATGGGACGTTATGGAGATGGGCGACTACATTCCAGTTGATGAGTGTCTCAATGAGATCCCAAAGGCTAGATGGACGGAGGAACAGAAACAAAGATTTCATCTCAACTCCAAAGCCAGAAATATCATCATGTGTGCACTATCTGAACAAGAATACCACAAAGTGCACAGTTTCAAAAGCGCAAAACAAATGTGGGACACTCTTGCTTTCACGTATGAGGGTTCCACCCAGGTAAAACGTAACAAACTTAGCCTTCTTACTAGTCAATATGAATTGTTTAGTATGGAAGGAAATGAGGACATACAAAGTATGTTTGGACGGTTTCAAACCATACTAAATGAACTTAGAGCACATGGTAAAGATTACAATAACTATGAACATATTGACAAAATTCTAAGGAGTTTGCCTAGGCAATGGAGACCACAGGTTACAGGCTTGAGAGTAACCAAAGGACTGGATGACATGTCCTTAGAAGAGCTTGTGGGAATCCTTAAGGTGCATGAGTTGGAACTGCAACAAGATGGTGATGGCAAGAAAAGAAAGTCTCTGGCACTCAACGTCCAGAAGCCAAAGAAAGCATCATCATCTAAAGCCATGCAAGCTGAAGCATCATCAGACGAACAATCTGAAGATGATGACTCAGATGAGGATGATGAGCTATCCTTCATATCCAAGAGAATCCACTCTATGTGGAAGAAGAAAGGTGGATCCAGATGGAGAAACCCGAACAAGAAAGTCTCAAAGAAAATAAGGAGAAGAGTCCAATCGTATGCTACGAATGTAAAAAGCCCAGACACTTCAAATAAGAATGCCCAGATCTTGACAAGAGCAAGGACAAGAAGAAGAAAAGCTTCAACAAAAAGAAGGGCAAAAAGGTTCTGATGTCCACATGGGAAGATCTGGACGACGACTCATCATCGGACGATGAAGAGGAAGAGGAAGCACACATATGTCTGATGGCAGACACTACATCAGATTCTTCAGAACCAGAAGAAGAAGATGAGGTAAACTTTAATGATCTAAATTCACTTCAAGAAGCTTATCATGATTTGCTTTCAAACTCTTCTATTATGTCAAAGGCCTACAAAACCTTGAAAAAATCGTCCAAGTCACTTTCAAAAGAAAAAGAAGTTTTAGAAAATAGTCTCAAACAACTTGAAAGTGAAAAGAAAGATTTACAGAAAAAGTTAACAGAGCTCTCAAAAGAACATGAAGCCTTAAATGAGGATAGACGAACTCTCTGAAATGATACTGCTCGAGCCTATAAATCCTATGAGGATTCAAGGACTAGAGAAATGAATCTTTCCATAGAGATTCGAACTCTCAAAGCAGAAAACAAAAGGCTAGTTGAGAAGCTTCTGAAAGTTGATGCAGATACTTCCTTAAGAGGTCAACACATGATGTTGTAAAACTTCACGAAGAGATTGACAACCTAAAGAAGGATCTGTCCAACTTTGTCAAGGGATCTAACAACGTTAAGATGCTTTTAAAATATGAAGGTTGTAGGAGACCAAATGACAGGTCAGGGCATGGATATAAGGGAAAGAAATATATTCATGACGAAGATGCAGATGTGTGTTACTTCTGTGGGAAACCTGGACATATAACATCCAAATGCAGACACCTGCCTAAGAGGGGAGCGTCCAGTGCCCTTCAAACTAACAAGAAAGGACCCAAGTCAATCTGGGTACCTAAGGATAAAATTGTTCCTGTTGCAGACATGCTTAACAGCAAGAAAGAAACTCCAGTCATGGTACCTGGACAGTGGGTGCTCGCATCACATGATAGGAGAAAGGTGTATGTTCCAAAGCCTCCAACCCAAGACTGCTGGGACAGTCACTTTCAGAGGGAATCAGAAAGGGATGATAGCTGGCGTGGGTAAGATTGGTATACCACCCTATCCCTATATTGATAATGTTCTTTATGTTAAAGGTCTCAAGCACAATCTACTTAGCATAAGTCAATTATGTGATAGTGGATATGATGTTGCCTTTAACAAAGGCGAATGTATAGTCAAGAACTCTGATGGATCCCTTCTCTTTACTGCAAAGAGGCAAGGTAATCTCTATAAGATTAAACTTGGGGAACTATCAAGTCAAAATGTTTCATGCTTAGTTTCAGTTAAAGAAAATCATTGGCTATGGCATAAAAGTCTTGGGCATGCCAGCTTGAGATTAATCTCAAAGCTTAATAGGCACAACCTCGTGAGAGGATTACCAAGTATGTCATATAAAGATGATCTTCTTTGTGAAGCCTGTCAGAAAGGGAAACAAGTAAAAAATTCTTTTCAAAATAAAAACATTGTTTCCACTTCTAGACCTCTTGAGTTGTTACATATTGACCTGTTTGGACCCACAAGAACAGCCTCTGTAGGTGGTAAGAGGTACGGATTAGTTGTAGTGGACGACTATACTAGATGGACATGGGTCATGTTCCTATCTCAAAAAGATGAGTCTTTTAAGGCCTTTTATAACTTCTGCAAAAGAATTCAAAATGAAAAAGGAGTATGCATTATTTCGATCCGAAGTGATCATGGGGGAGAATTCGAAAACGAAAGTTTTCAAAGGTTCTGTGAAGAAAATGGTATCCTTCACAACTTCTCAACACCCAGAACACCACAACAGAATGGTGTTGTTGAGAGGAAGAACAGGTCACTCCAAGAGATGGATAGAACCATGTTGAATGATAATTCAATCCCAAAACACTTTTGGGCTGAAGCAGTGAATACTGCCTGTTATTTACATAACAGAATCTATATCAGGCCAATCTTTAAAAAGACTCCATATGAATTGTGGAAAGGGAGAAGACCCAACATATCATACTTCCATCCATTTGGATGTCAATGCTTCATTCTGAACACTAAGGATAACTTGGGAAAATTTGATTCTAAGTGTGATGAAGGAATATTGCTTGGATATTCTTAAACTTGAAAGGCATATGGAGTTTATAATTCTAGAACCTTAGTTGTTGAAGAAGCTATCCATGTGAAGTTCAATGACACTAAGCCTGATAAGAAATTATCAGAGCTAGATGAATCATTTGCAGAACTCAGGTTGGACGATGCAAGGAAATCATCAGACACGTCCAACAGTGATGTCACAGTTGAAGAGTCCAATGTTCCCCTAGACGGTCCAACAGAAGAACAAAGGGAACCAACTGGACACAACTGGAAAATGAAGAAGCATCATCCAGAAGACCAAATCATTGGTGATCCAAAGGATAGATTCAGAACCAGATCTTCACTTCAACAACAAGGTCACACAACACTCATATCACAGATAGAACCTAAGACTGTGGACGATGCTTTGGAAGATGAAAGCTGGGTCAAAGCAATGCAAGATGAACTTGACCAATTTCAAAAGAACGATGTCTGGAAACTTGTAGAACTCCTTAATAACAAAGAAGCCGTAGGAGCTAAATGGGTGTTCAGAAACAAATTGGACGAAACAGGTAATGTTGTGAGAAACAAAACCAGACTGGTAGCCAAAGGTTACTCACAACAAGAAGGTATAGATTATACTAAAACTTATGTACCTGTTGCACGTCTAGAGGCAATTCGCATTTTACTATCATTTGCAGCTCATAGCAATATGAAGCTATATCAAATGGACGTAAAAAGTGTATTCCTCAATGGACTGATAAAAGAAGAAGTCTATGTGGAGCAACCCCCAGGGTTTGAGAGTGTTGCTTTTCCTAATCATGTTTTCAAACTTAACAAAGCATTATATGGACTAAAACAAGCACCGAGAGCTTGGTATGAAAAACTCAGCTCATTTCTTTTAGAAAATGGTTTCTCAAGAGGAAAAGTAGACACTACACTATTTCGCAAAGATTATTCTTCTAATTTCATTATTGCTCAAGTATATGTTGATGATATCATATTTGGTGCTATTAACGAATCTCTTTGTGAAGAATTTGCTAAGTTAATGCAAACAGAATTCGAGATGAGCATGATGGGAGAACTAAAATTCTTCCTTGGATTGCAAATCAAGAAAACTGATAAAGGCATATACATACATCATACCAAGTATGTTAAGGAGCTTCTCAAGAAGTTCAAAATGGACGATGCAAAGCCAATGAAAACTCCTATGCACCCAACAACAGTACTTGGACTGGACGATGGTTCAAAGAAGGTGGACAACACTCTATACAGAGGAATGATAGGATCACTCCTATACCTCACAGCGTCCAGACCTGACATCATGTTCAGCGTATGCTTATGTGGCAGATTCCAATTTGACCCAAGGGAAGTTCACTTAACTGCTGTTAAAAGAATCTTTTGATATCTTGTTGGAACAACTAATCTTGGTCTACATTTCAACAGGCAGAAGGATTTCAGATTAGTTGGATACTGTGATGCTGACTATGTTGGAGACAGAATTGAAAGAAAAAGCACTAGTGGAGGATGTCACTTCATTGGTGGAAACTTAGTCTCCTGGATATGCAAGAAGCAAGGAACAATTGCACTATCCACCGCTGAAGCAGAGTATATTTCAGCTGCAAAGTGCTGCTCTCAAATCCTATGGATCAAGCATCAACTTGAGGACTACAACATATATGAGAGTAACATTCCTATCTTCTGTGATAGCAAAGCTGCAATTGATCTTTCTAAAAACCCAATATTGCATTCAAGGGCAAAACATATAGAAATTAAACATCACTTTATAAGAGATCATGTTCAGAAGGGTACTGTGGAATTACATTTTGTAACCACAGATAATCAGCTAGCTGATATATTTACAAAACCCCTTATTGAAGACAAGCTAGTTGTCCTTCTGAGGAATAGACTTGGCATGGGTCTTGTAAAAGAATGATTAAAATCCATATGTAGCGTCCAATGTGACAAACAGCGTCCAATGGACATGTCATCTAAAGGTAACTTTGACATGCACGTGCACTGCATATGCTACACTTAAGTCAAATGACTGGACGATATTTTTTTTCTATTTAACATTGTTTTAATGGCCAAAACGGTTTCATTTTGTGTAATTGCAAATTAATGGCCTATGCTGAGTCACCTAGTTGTTAATAACCATACACAGTTACCCATATCCTCAGCACGTCTCATCATGGCGGGTCTTATGGCATAACCTCCATTTCAAATATTCTCAAAAGCCCAAAACCGTTTCGTGTTCTCCAAATTCACTCAAACTGACAAATTCACTCAGAAAATTACTTTACCAAATTTCCCTTCTCCAAAATTATCTTCTACCTCTAGCATTCTCCTTCTCTCTCTCTCAAAAAACCTAAACACTATCTGCAAAACCTAAAAATCAAACCTTTATCATCATGACGAACTCTGCTAACTCAAGAAACTCCGAACTTGATGTTCATACCTACCCTGAAACTACTATAGTGTCTCAAGGTACTGCCACTGTTCATGTTTAGCACTTCTTCGACATTGGAAAACTAGAAAAGTTGGGTCTGAATCTCGATGAAAGTCTTCTAAAATGCGGAATCAGAGAATACTTCAACGAAAACCAGAAGATATTTCCAGAATTGATCAGAATGTTCTGGAGGAACGCAAGATTCCAGAACTCAAGGGAACTCGTGTCCACTATGCTTGGACGACAAGTGATTTTGTCTACTGAATCTATAGCCAAAGTCACTGGCTGTATCAGGGAACAAAATCAATACAAGTCAGAGTGGGCGAAGCAATATGGAAACTACGTTGGAAAGGTACTGTGCAAGAACAAGTCTACAGATTCATCCAAGATTGAGTATAAGAATCTATGTGAAGAAGCAAAGATATGGCAGCAAGTGTGCAACAAGAGCATTTTGCACAAAGCTGGGTCTAAGGACTCAGTCACAGACTTACACAAGTTCGTGATATTTCATCTAATGGAAGGTATCCCATTCAACCTACCTCACACCATTTACATCAATATTCTACGAATGATGAAAACTATTGGTGGAAATGATGACATCTTCTATGCCACACTGCTAAATAAGGTCCTCTGGGATCAGAAAGTATACCAATGTTTCTTTGATGAGTTGGACGAAGATGATCATGAAAACATTGTGAAGAAAGGAGAAATAGTTGCAACACAGCAGAAATTTGGTGAATCAAACATCAAGCCAATGAAGATAAAGCTCACAGTAAAGGTCCTAAGGGATTTGGATGAGGGCAGTATAAATAAGAAACGTCATGAACAAAGCAGACTCATTTCAAATGATGATGAAGAAGAAATTGATCTTCTTGGAAGAAAGATCAAACAGTTGATGAAGGAATAAGGAAGCAGGAAAGTAACAAGACACATGTCGCAACAGCATGAAGAAGATGCAGAAAAAGAAAGAAGGACCAAGAAAAGATATGTTGATCCTGCTCCGTCCAGTCCACCTGCTGAGAAGCGTCCAAGGACTGCTCCGTCCAAACCAAAATAGGATGAGCTGCATCCAAAGACTGCTCCAGTGAAGCTTGCATCAGAAAAATCTAGAGTTCGCAAATTGAAAGTGCTTGACAACTCCGATGACGAGGATCAAATGCCCATTTGCCAGATTAAAAGAAAAGTTCAAGAGATGGAGTTTGCACAGCAGAAGAAACAAAAGGTATCTGATGCACCCAAAACTGGTGCCACAGTCTTTCCTACTAAAGTACCTAGACGAGTAATAACTCAGGCAGCAAGGCCAAGGAAAGTTCCGATTAAACTCCCTACCTCTCAAGACACTGAGAACGAATCTACAAGTGCTCCATAACCTGCTCCAACAGTTGCTTCAACAGTCACATCAGCACAGCGTCCAACTCTCAAATTAAACTTATCAAGATTTGTGCGTCCAAGGGATGCTTGGAGAGATGCATGGCCTCAATGGACGATTCCACCAAAGGGGAAGACAAAAGAAGAAGAAGACAAGGAAAGGTTTCTTGTTGCATTCCTTACAAGGAATGAATAGAACTATTGTAAGAAAAGTGACGTTATTTGGAGAGCTCGACAGGAACCACTGGAAAGGAGCCTGACTTCAGTATCTGCACCTGAATGGACGAGGTATGACTATGTTCATCCTCAATCTACTGAATTTGCTTTATTACCAGAAGGAACCATTATCAACAATCCTCCACCAACTTGGACGAGAGAATCTTATCTAAACCTGGTTCGGATGGAACGACCTTATTCAAGTCCAACTAGTACTCAACAAAGGGTGCGTCCAGCTGAAGATGTACCTCTTGAGCCAGAGATTGAAATTGCATCAAATATTGCTAAAACTATGGCTGAACAAAAGGGCAAGACTCAAAGGAAGAGGAAGCCAGCAACAAAGAAGTCATCTCCTAGCAATCTTGATGAATTGGATGCTGAACTGCTATTAGCCATTAAAGAAAGTCTGGACCCATCCAAGGCAAACCAGCGTCCAGAGGTGCAATGGGTCAAAGATGTTCACATCTGGACTCCCATCACAAAATTTCTTCCACTACCACCTGGAACTCCAGTGCTCAACTTTCAGCCCAATGATTATGACGATCTTGGCAAACTGCTCCAGCAAATGTACATTCAAGACACGACTGTTGCTTATCCACCCAACCTCAGCATCAGACGTTCCACGGATATCAAGTTTGTACTTGATAAGGTATGTCCTAGACTACCTCTATATGATGCTGGAAAGAAGAAAGGGTTTAAGTACTATGGCATAGAGATGCCTAGTAGAGATGGAAAGGTTCAACTCTCATCTTCCTCACATACCTGGAATCACCTTTTTGATAAGATTGGAAAGCTAACAAGGCCCTTAGGCACTTTTGACACCATGATCTTCTGGCTTCAAATTGTGTGGGCAGACACTCAGGAAGCCTCAACCTCTGGATGCTCCAAGGATTCCTTCTTTCATCCTCTAGAGGACTTGAAGTCCTGCGTCCAGTCAAGACATGTCATTTCTCTGATACCTTTGCGTGCTTTCTGACTAATAATGATGATTTTCTAGAAGTTTTAAGGACATTGCCAATCATCAGAAGCAACAAAATATATGACCTTAGAAGTCTTGACCGCTCTGAATTTGTACACGAAGTTTAAAGGCTTCATGATCTTCAAAAGGCTGAAGAAGAAAGAGCTTTACAAGAGCAAGCTGAAAGAGAACGAGCTAAATAAGCTCCCTTGGAACAAGAACGAGCAGTACAACCAGAGCAAGCTCACCTGGTGGAAATTGAAAATGAGCAAGCTAGAATTGCTAGTAAAGAAAAAGCTGAGCCGATTGTCAAACCAACAATCACACAAACAGAATTGGATGAAGCCTCTACAAAAGTCACTAATATGCTCATTCATTTGGACTTACAGTCTGAGGTACAAGTGGACGTGGAACACTTTGTCATCTCTCATGAGGAACAAACAGTCCAATCTGGCACGTCCAAAGATGAAGCTTTGCAACATATGGCTGAGACTGAAGCGCCACAACCAAAGGAGTCCACTGCTGAAAAGCCTACTCCAGAGGTTGCCACAAGCTAACCAATTATTTGTGCGTCCAATGACATATACTCTGGAACCCGACAATGATTCCTACAGGGTCTTCAAGTCCAAGGGCTATTATTCCCTTGCACTTTGTCGAACCTCAAGGAGTCTCTGAGGATAGAGTGAACGAGATTGTTCAACAAGCTCTAAGACAACAACTGGAAACTAAAGCTACTCTTCGTGCCTTTCAGGAAAGACAACAAGCAGAAGCCACACAACACCGATTAATGTTGCAAAATGCTATTACTGATTAGTTCATGCACCTCTCACAGATGTTGGTAAATCAAATTCAATCCACTGCTGCTAACCTCATTGGCACTGTTATTCATCAGGTTCCTCCTGTTCAACCCATACCTCAACAACAACCACCTGTTAACCACCCTGCACCACCTCCTTAAGCACCACCAGAACAACCACCACCACCACCACAAGATCCACCTCAACAGCCCTAGGTGACCATGATGGTCAAATCATTTTCCATCTTTCAAACCTTTTTTTATTTTGTTGATGACAAAGGGGGAGAAATTGGAATTTTTGATGTCATAGAGTATTTTTTTTGTTGTTACACTACTCTGTGAAACCGCTGTGGCTGTTCATTGAATACATATGAGGTGTTTTTTATCATAATTTCTGCATCCATATCTATGATATGCTTTTCACTCTGATAACTATCGTCTCTGATACATTCTTATCATGCAATGTTATTTGATATATATTGCTTTATTAAATACATGAGAAATGTTGAACTCAAGGGGAGTACTTCATTCCATACCTTTCTCATCCTGTCAACGTACACTGGCATAAAATAATCATTCAATCATCTGCTCTGATATTCTTTAATAAGATTATATATTTGCACACATCAAAATTTAGTATTATTTATCATCATCAAAAAGGGGGAGATTGTTAGAATCTAAGACTTTGGACTATGTCCAACCCCTCAAACATCGATTTTGATGATAACAAATAAAGTTAAATTTTGAAGTATCTAATGATCTATGTTTGAGTTTTATAGGTTCTACGCCGTCCAATGCCTCAATGGTATTGTATTTCTTATGTTTCTATGTGTACAGTACGTCTAATAAGAAACTATTTTTGTTAAGTGTAAAATTCAGCATCCAATACACTGATTATAAAACATGCGTCCAAATGCATTGAGAAAACCAGTGTGTAAACACTGCGTCCATTCAAGGAAGCGTCCAACGCATATATAACTTACATCATCCCTCTCTAGCAAACAGTTATATAATGCGTCCATAATTGAGTAGAAGTACACTTATGCTTTTCGATGATGATTCTCTGAAATGTTCTATAATTCCCTCCCTTTTCAAATATGACATTTCATTTGAATATTCGAAAAGTGTACCACAAGGGGCAGAAAAGCCTCTCTCTGCAGAAACCGTACAAGTAGTGGAGGCACTGCATGTACTGTTGTCTTCTCCATCTCTCCACCCCAAGCTGACACGTAGCAACGGTCATATGATTGTGAGAGAACGGTTATTGGCAAAGGCACAGATCCCACAATGGATATCTTCACCAAGCTGCCTATAAATAGAGGAACAAGCTCACGTTTTGAAGAGAGAAATTTTCAAGTTTTTAGAAGAGCTGTAACTCTGCCAAATTGATTGGACGACCTACACTTGTGCGAAAAGAGCAACCTACTTAGCTTTGCTAAGTTATTCTGTGTAATTGAGTTTTTATTGTAATATCCTCTCGGTGAGAGCTGTTTATTTAACTTGTACTCAAACAGTTTCTATTTTGAAAGCTAGGAGTGGCGTAGTGACAAAGAATACTTGGGTGTTCTTTAATCTCAAGGGGAGATTAAAGGTGTGCCAGAAGTGGCCTAGAGAATACTTGTAGTCAGGAGTGGCAGGGTATATAATTCTTGTTTGTAATCAGAACTTGATTAGTGGAACCCTTCAAAGTTTTTGAAGGAGAACTGGACGTAGTTCAGGTTGAGTGAACCAGTATAAACGTGTTTTTACTCTATCGCTTTCAAGCTTACTTGCTATTCTCTTAAGTTATTTCTTCACACTTTGCGCACAAGGTTCTTTATATCCTATTTACGAAATTCTCTTATTTACGCCTGGACGATTAACATGAAAATGCAGTTTAACTAAACTATCATTTTAACTATTGGACGATACCTGTGATCTTGTGTTTTACAAGTCCCTTGTGAAACCTAAGTTATTTTATCTCCATCTTTGCGAAAAGTTTTTTTTTTTAATAATATAACTTACACACTATTCAACCCCCCTTCTAGTGTGAATCTCTACATTTCAAAAAGTGCTTCGAGCCTTAATGTTTTTTATGCATAAGAATGCACCAGGGATCACGGGGAACCAAAAGCCTTATTTTCACACGAAAATTTCACAAATGGCCAAAAATGCACCACCGGCACCAAAATTGGACCACAGGGCACCACGGACCTCAAAACTGAAAAGTATTCCAAGCATTATGGTTTTTTATTCATAAGAATGCACCAGGGATCATGGGGCACCAAAACCCAAACGTCTTATTTTCCCACGAAAATTGCACAAATGGACGAAAATGCATTACCGGCACCAAAATTGGACCACGGGGCACCACAGACCCCAATATTGAAAAGTGTTAGGAGCATCATGGTTTTTTCTGCATAAGAATGCACTAGGGATCTTGAGGCACCAAAACCCAAAAGTCTTATTTTCGCATGAAAATTGCACAAATGGGCGAAAATGCATTACCGGCACCAAAATTGGACCACGTGGCACCTCGGACCTCAAAACTTAAAAGTGCTCTTAGCATTAAGTTTTTTATGCATAAGAATGCACCGGGGATCATGGGGCACCAAAACCCAAAAGTCTTATTTTCGCACGAAAATTGCACAAATGGCCGAAAATGCACCCCCAGCACCAAAATGGGACCACGGGGCACCACGAACCTCAAGACTGAAAAGTGTTCCGAGCATTATGGTATTTTATGCATAAGAATGCACCAAGGATCACGGGGCACCAAAACCCAGAAGTCTTATTTTTGTACGAAAATTGCACAATGGAACGAAAATGCACCACGGGTACCAAAATTGGACCACAGGGCACCTGGGACCTCAAAACCTAAAAGTGCTCTGAGCATTATGGTTTTTTATGTTTAAGAATGCACCAGGGATCACGGGACACCAAAACCCAAATTTCTTTTTTTTGCACAAAAATTGAACAATGTGCCGAAAATGAACCACGGGCACCAAAATTGGACCACGGGGCACCTCAGACCTCAAAACTGAAAAGTGATCCGAGCATTATGGTTGTTTATGCATAAGAATGCACCAGGGATAATGGGGCTCCAAAACCCAAAAGTCTTATTTTCGCACAAAAATTACCCAATGGGCCGAAAATACACCCCGGGCACCAAAATTGGACCACGGGGCGCCTCGGACCACAACACTGAAAAGTACTTCGAGCATTATGGTTTTTAATGCATAAGAATGCACCAGGGATCACAGGGCACCAAAGCCCAAAAGTCTTATTTTCACACAAAAGTTGCACAATGCGCCGAAAATGCACCACGTGCACCAAAGTTCGACCACGGGGCACCTGGGACCTCAAAACTGAAAAGTGCTCCAAGCATTATGGTTTTTTATGCATAAGAATGCACCAGGGATCACGGGGCACGAAACCCCAAAAGTCTTATTTTCGCACGAAAATTGCACAATGTGCCGAAAATGCACCACGAGCAGCATAATTGGACAATGGGGCACCTCAAACCTCAATACTTAAAAGTTCTCCGAGAATTATGGTTTTTTATGCATAAGAATGCACCAGGGATCACGGGGCACCAAAACCCAAAAGTCTTATTTTCGCACGAAAATTGCACAATGGGTCGAAAATGTACCACGGGGTACCTCGAACCTCAAAACTGTAAAGTGATTCGAGCATTATGGTTTTTTATGCATAAGAATGCACCAGGGATCACGGGGTACCAAAGCCCAATAGTCTTATTTTCGTATGAAAATTGTACAATGGGCCGAAAATGCATCACGGGCACAAAAATTGGACCACGAGTCACCTCGGACCTCAAAACTGAAAAGTGGTCCGAGCATTATGGTTTTTTATGGATAAGAATGCACTAGGGTTCACAGGGCACCAAAACCCAAAAGTCTTATTTTCGCACGAAAATTGCACAAATGGCCGAAAATGCACCACGGGCACAAAAATTAGACCACGGGGCACCTCGGACCTCAAAACTGAAAAATGCTTCCAGCATTATGGTTTTTTATGCATAAGAATTCACTAGGGATCACGGGGCACCAAAACCCAAAAGTCTTATTTTCGTATGAAAATTGTAGAAAGGGCTGAAAATGCACCACGGGCACGAAAATTGGACCCCGGAGCACCTCGGACCTCAAAACTTAAACGTGCTATGAGCATTATGGTTTTTTATGCATAAGAATGCACCAGGGATCACGAGGCACCAAAACCCAAAAGTCTTATTTTCGCACGAAAATTGTACAATGGGCCGAAAATGCACCACGGGCACCAAAATTGGACCACGGGGCACCTCGGACCTCAAAACAGAAAAGTGCTCCGAGCATTATGGTTTTCTATGCATAAGAATGCACCAGGGATCACGGGGCACCAAAGCCCAAAAGTCTTATTTTCGCTCGAAAATTGCACAAATCCCTGAAAATGCACCCCCGGCACCAAAATTGGACCACTGGGCACGACGAACCTCAAAACTGAAAAGTGTTCCGAGCATTATGGTTTTTTACGCATAAGAACGCATCGGGGATCACGGGGCATGCAAATCCAAAAGTCTTATTTTCGCACAAAAATTGCAAAAAGGGCCGAAATGCACCACAAGCACCAAAATTGGACCACGGGGTACCTCGGACCTCAAAACTTAAAACTTCTATGAGCATTATGGTTTTTTATGCATAAGAATGAACCAGCGATCACGGGGCACCAAAGCCAAAAAGTCTTATTTTCGCTCAAAAATTGCACAAATTGCCGAAAATGAACCCCCGACACCAAAATTGGACCACGGGGCACCACAGACCTCAAAACTTAAAAGTGTTTCAAGCATTATGGTTTTTTTTGCATAAGAATACACCAAAGATCACGAGCCACCCAAACCCAAAAGTCTTATTTTCGCACGAAAATTGCACAATGGGCCGAAAATGCACCACGGGGCACCTCGGACCTCAAAACTAAAAAGTGCTCCGAGGATTATGCTTTTTTATGCATAAAAATGCACTAGGGATCACGGGGCACCAAAGCCCAAAAGTCTTATCTTCGCTAAAAAATTGCACATATCCCCGAAAATGCACCCCTGGCACCAAACTTGGACCACGGGTCACCACGAACCTCAACACTGAAAAGTGTTATGAGCATTATGGGTTTTTATGCATAAGAATGCACCAGGGATCACAGGGCACCGAAACCCAAAAGTCTTAATTTTGCACGAAAATTGCATAACGGGCCGAAAATGCACCACGGGCACCACGGGACACCTCCGACCACAAAACTTAAAAGTGCTCCAAGCATTATGGTTTTTTATGCATAAGAATGCACTAGGGATCACGGGGCACCAAAACAAAAAAGTCTTATTTTCGCACAAATTGCACAAATGGCCGAAAATGCACCACCGGCACCAAAATTGGACCACGGGGCACCACGGACCTCAAAACTGAAAAGTGTTCCAAGAATTACGATTTTTTATGCATAAGAATGCCCCAGGGATCACGGGTCACCAAAACCCAAAAGTCTTATTTTGGCACGAAATTTGAACAATGGGCTGTGGGAACCAAAATTGGACCCCCGGGCACCTCGGACCTCCAAACTGAAAAGTGCTTTGAGCATTATGGTTTTTTCTGCATAAGAATGCACCAAGGATCATGGGGTACCAAAAACAAAAAGTCTTATTTTCGCACGAAAATTGCACAATGGGCCGAAAATGCACCACATGCACCAAAATTGGACCACGAGGCACCTCGGACCTCCAAACTGAAAATTGCTCCGAGCATTATGGTTTTTTATGCATAAGAATGCACCAGGGATCACGGGGCACCAAAACCCAAAAGTCTTATTTTTGCAGGAAAATTGCACAATAGGCAGAAAATGCACCACGGGGACCAAAATTGGACCACGGGGCACCTCGGACCTCAAACTGAAAACTATTCCGATCATTATGGTTTTTTATGCATAAGAATGCACCAAGGATCACGGGGCACGAAAACCAAAAAGTGTTATTTTCGCACAAAATTTGCACAACGGGCCGAAAATGCGACACGTGCACCAAAATTGGACCACAGGACACCTCGGACCTCAAAACTTAAAAGTTCTCTGACCATTATGGTTTTTTAGGTATAACAATGCATTATGGATCACGCGGCACCAAAACCTAAAAGTCTTATTTTCGCACAAAAATTACACAAATGGCCGAAAATGCACCACGGGCACCAAAATTGGACCATGGGGCACCTCGGACCTTAAAACTGAAAAGTGCTATGAGCATTATGGTTTTTTATACATAAGAATGCACCAAGGATCATGGGGCACCATAAACAAAAAGTCTTATTTTCGTATGAAAATTGCACAATGGGCCGAAAATGCACCACCGGCACCAAAATTGGACCACGGGGCACCACGGACCTCAAAACTGCATAGGAATGCACTAGGGTTCACAGGACACCAAAACCCAAAAGTATTATTTTCGCATGAAAATTGCACAATAGGCAGAAAATGCACGATGGTCACCAAATTTGGACCACGGGGCACCTCGGACCTCAAAACTGAAAAGTGCTCTGAGCATTATGGTTTTTTATGCATAAGAATGCACCAAGGATCATGAGGCAGCAAAACCCAAAAGTCTTATTTTCGCACGAAAATTGCACAAATGGCCGAAAATGCACCACCGGCACCAAAATTGGACCACGGGGCACCACGGACCTCAAAACTTAAAAGTGTTCCGAGCATTATGGTTTTTTACGCATAAGAATGCACCAGAGATCACGGGGTACCAAAACCCAAAAGTCTTATTTTAGTACGAAAATTGCACAATGGGCCGAAAATGCTCCACGGGCACCAAAATTGGACCATGGGGCACCTCGGACCTCAAAACTTAAAAGTGCTCAGAGAATTATGGTTTTTTATGCATAAGAATGTACTAGGGATCACGGGGTACCAAGACCCAAAAGTCTTATTTTTGCACGAAAATTGCACAATGGGCCGAAAATGCACCACGGGCACCAAAATTGGACCACGGGGCACCTAGAACCTCAAAACTGAAAAGTGCTCTGAGCATTATGGTTTTTTATGCATAAGAATGCACTAGGGATCACGGGGCACCAAAACCCAAAAGCCTTATTTCCGCACGAAAATTGCACAATGGGCCGAAAATGCACCATGGGCACCAAAATTAGACCACGTGGCACCTCGAACCTCAAAACTGAAAAGTGCTATGAGCATTATGGTTTTTTATGCATAAGAATGCACCAGGGATCACGGGGCACCAAAACCCAAAAGTTTTATTTTCGCACGAAAATTGCACAATTGGCAGAAATTGCACCACGGGCACCAAAATTGGACCACAGAGCACCTCGAACCTCAAAATATAAAAGTTCTCCGAGCATTATGGTTTTTTATGTATAAGAATTCACCAAGGATCAGACGGCACCAAAACCTAAAAGTCTTATTTTCGCACGAAAATTACACAAATGGCCGAAAATGCACCACGGGCTCCAAAATTGGACCTTGCGGCACCTTGAACCTTAAAACTGAAAAGTGCTCTGAGCATTATGGTTTTTTATGCATAAGAATGCACCAAGGATCATGGGGTACCAAAAACAAAAAGTCTTATTTTCGCACGAAAATTGCACAATGGGCCGAAAATGCACCACGTGCACCAAAATTGGACCACGGGGCTCCTCGGACCTCCAAACTGAAAATTGCTCCGAGAATTATGGTTTTTTTTGCATAAGAATGCACCATGGATCACGGGGCTCCAAAACCCAAAAGTCTTATTTTCCCACGAGAATTGCGCAAATGGCCGAAAATGCATTACCGGCACCAAAATTGGACCACAGGGCACCATAGACCTCAAAATTGAAAAGTGTTAGGAGCATTATGGTTTTGTATGCGTAAGAATGCACCAGGGATCACGGGGCACCAATACCCAAAAGTCTTATTTTCGTACGAAAATTGAATAATGGGCCTAAAATGCACCACAGGCACCAAAATTGTACCACGGGGCACCTCGGACATCAAAACTTAAAGGTGCTCTGAGCATTAAAGTTTTTTATGCATAAGAACCAAAAGTCTTATTTTCGCACGAAAATTGCACAAATGGCCCAAAATGCACCCCCGGCACCAAAATGGGACCACCGGGCACCACGAACCTCAAGACTGAAAAGTGTTCCGAGCATTATGGTATTTTATGCATAAGAAAGCACCAGGGTTCACACGACACCAAAAACCAACAATCTTATTTTCGCACGAAAATTGTACAATGGGACGAAAATGCATCACGGGCAGCAAAATTGACCACGTGGCACCTCAGACCTCAAAACTTAAAAGTGCTCCAAGCATTATGGTAGTTTTTATGCATAAGAATGCACCAAGGATCCTGGGGCACCCAAACCCAAAAGTCTTATTTTCGCACGAAAAATGCACAAAGGGCCAAAAATGCACCACGGGCACCAAAATTGGACCACGGGGAACCTCGGACGTCAAAATTGAAAAGTGATCTGAGCATTATGGTCTTTTATGCATAAGAATGCACCAAGGATCACGGGCACCAAAACCGAAAAGTCTTATTTTCGCACGAAAATTGCACAATGGGCCGAAAATGCACCACGAGGACCAAAATTGGACCACATGGCACCTCGGACCTCAAAACTTAAAAGTTCTAAAAGTCTTATTTTCGCACGAAAATTACATAATGGGCCGAAAATGCAACACGGGGACCAAAATTGGACCATAAGGCACCTCAGACCTCAAAACTTAAAAGTTCTTCGAGCATTCTGGTTTTTTATGTATAAAAATGCACCAAGGATCACACGGCACCAAAACCTAAAAGACTTATTTTCGTACGAAAATTACCCAAATGGCCGAAAATGCACCACCGACACCAAAATTGGACCACGGGGCACCCCGGACCTCAAAACTGAAAAGTGTTCCAAGCATTATGGGTTTTTATGCATAAGAATGCACCTAGGATCACGGGGCACCAAAACCCAAAAGTCTTATTTTCGCACGAAAATTGCACAATGGGCCAAAAATGCACCACGGGCACCAAAATATGACCACAGGGTACCTCGGACCTCAAAACTTAAAATTTCTTTGAGCATTATGGTTTTTTATGTATAAGAATGCTCCAAGGATCACATGGCACCAAAACCTAAAAGACTTATTTTCGCACGAAAATTACAAAAATGGCCGAAAATGCAGCACCGACACCAAAATTGGACCACGGGGCACCCTGGAACTCAAAACTGAAAAGTGTTTTGAGCATTATGGTTTTTTATGCATAAGAATTCACTAGGGATCATGGGGCAAAAAAACCCAAAAGTCTTATTTTCGCACGAAATTTGTACAAACGGCTGAGTATGCACCACCGGCACCAAAATTGGACCACGGAGCACCTCGGACCTCAAAACTGAAAAGTGCTCTGAGCATTATGGTTTCTTATGCATAAGAATGCACCAAGGATCACGGCGCACCAAAACCCAAAAGTCTTATTTCGCACAAAAATTTCACAGATGGCCAAAAATGCAGCAACGGCACCAAAGATGGACCATGGGGCACGTCGGACCTCAAAACTGAAAAGTTCTCCTAGGGTTTTGGTTTTTTATGCATAAGAATGCTACAGGGATCACGGGGCACCAAACCCCAAAAGTCTTATTTTCGCAAGAAAATTGCACAATGGGCCGAAAATGCACCACGGGCAACAAAATTGGACCACGGGTCACCTCGGACCTCAAAACATAAAAGTGCCCCAAGCATTACGGTTTTTTATGCATAACAATGCACCAGGGATATGGGGTACCAAAACCCAAAAGTCTTATTTTCGCACGAAAATTGTACAATGGGTCGAAAATGGATCACGGGCACCAAAATTGGCCCACGGGGCACCTCAAACCTCAAAACTTAAAAGTGCTCCTAGCATTATGGTAGTTTTTATGCACAAGAATGCACTAAGAATCACGGGGCACCAAAACCCAAAAGTCTTATTTTCGCACGAAAATTGTACAAATGGCCGAAAATGCACCACCGGCACCAAAATTGGACAACGGGGCACCACGGACCTCAAAACTGAAAAGTGCTCCAAGGATTATGGTTTTTTATGCATAAGAATGCACCAGTGATCCCGGGGCTCCAAAACCCAAAAGTCTTATTTTCCCACGAGACTTGCGCAAATGGCCGAAAATGCATTACCGGCACCAAAATTGGACCACGGGGCACCATAGACCTCAAAATTGAAAAGTGTTAGGAGCATTATGGTTTTGTATGCGTAAGAATGCACCAGGGATCATGGGGCACCAATACCCAAAAGTCTTATTTTCGTACGAAAATTGAAAATTTGGCCTAAAATGCACCACGGGAACCAAAATTGTACCACTTGGCAAGTCAGACATCAAAACTTAAAGGTGCTCTGAGCATTAAAGTTTTTTATGCATAAGAATGCACCAGGGATCACGGGGCACCAAAACCGAAAAGTCTTATTTTCGGACGAAAATTGCACAAATGGCCGACAATGCACCCCCGACACCAAAATGGGACCACGGGGCACCACGAACCTCAAGACTGAAAAGTGTTCTGAGCATTATGGTATTTTATGCCTAAGAAAGCAGCAGGGTTCACAGGGCACCAAAACCCAAAAGTCTTATTTTCGCATGAAAATTGCACAAAGGGCCAAAAATGCACCACGGGCACCAAAATTGGACCACGGGGCACCTCGGACCTCAAAACTAAAAAGTGCTATGAGCATTATGGTTTTTTATGCCTAAGAATGCACCAGGGCTCACACGGTACCAAAATCCAAAAGTCTTATTTTCGCACGAAAATTGTACAATGGGACGAAAAAGCGTCACAAGCACCAAAATTGACCACGGGGCACGTCGGACCTCAAAACTTAAAAATGCTCCAAGCATTATGGTTTTTTATGCATAAGAATACACCAGGGACCACGGGGCAGCAAAAGTCTTACTTTCGCACGAAAATTTCACAAATGGCCGAAAATGCACCACCGGCACAAAATTTGGACCACGGGGCACCTCGGACCTCAAAACTTAAAAGTGCTCCGAGTATTATGGTTTTTTATGCATAAGAATGCATCAAGGATCAAGGGCACCGAAACCCAAAAGTATTATTTTTGCACAAAAATTGCACAATGGGCCGAAAATGCACCTCGGGCACCAAAATTGACCCATAGGGCCCCTCGGACCTCAAAACTTAAAAGTGCTATGAGCATTATGGTTTTTTATGCATAAGAATGCACCAGGGATCACGGGGCACCAAAACCCAAAACTCTTAATTTTGCACGAAAATTGCATAACGGGCCGAAAATGCACCACGGGCACCAAAATTGGACCACGGGGCACATCGGACCTCAAAGCTTCAAAGTGCTATGAGCATTATGGTTTTTTATGCATAAGAATGCACCAGGGATCATGGGGCACCAAAACCCAAAGGTCTTATTTTCGCATGAAAATTGCACAAAGGGCCGAAAATGCACCACCGGCACCAAAATTGGACCATGGGGCACCTCGGACCTCAAAACTTAAAAGTGCTCCGAGTATTATGGTTTTTTATGCATAAGAATGCATCAAGGATCAAGGGCACCGAAACCCAAAAGTATTATTTTTGCACAAAAATTGCACAATGGGCCGAAAATGCACCTCGGGCACCAAAATTGACCCATAGGGCCCCTCGGACCTCAAAACTTAAAAGTGCTATGAGCATTATGGTTTTTTATGCATAAGAATGCACCAGGGATCACGGGGCACCAAAACCCAAAACTCTTAATTTTGCACGAAAATTGCATAACGGGCCGAAAATGCACCACGGGCACCAAAATTGGACCACGGGGCACATCGGACCTCAAAGCTTCAAAGTGCTATTAGCATTATGGTTTTTTATGCATAAGAATGCACCAGGGATAATGGGGCACCAAAGCCCAAAGGTCTTATTTTCGCACGAAAATTCCACAAAGGGCCGGAAATGCACCACTAGCACCAAAATTGCACAAAGGGCCGGAAATGCACCTCGGGCACCAAAATTGACCCATAGGGCACCTCGGACCTCAAAACTTAAAAGTGCTATGAACATTATGGTTTTTTATGCATAAGAATGCACCAGGGATCACGGGGCACCAAAACCCAAAAGTCTTATTTTCGAACGAAAATTACATAATGGGACGAAAATGCACAAAACGGCACCAAAATTGGACAACGGGGCACCTCAGACCTCAAAACTTAAAAGTGATCCGAGCATTATGGTTTTTTATGCATTAGAATGTACCAGGGATCAGGGGTACCAAAACCCAAAATTCTTATTTTCGCATGAAAATTGCACAAATAGCCGAAAATGCACCACCGACACCAACATTGGACCACGGGGAACCACAGACCTTAAAACTGAAAAGTGGTCCAAGCATTATTGTTTTTTATGCATAAGAATGCACCAGGGATCACGGGGCTCCAAAACCCAAAAGTTTTATTTTCACACGAAAATTGCACAAATGGACGAAAATGCATCACCAGCACCAAAGTTGGCCCACGGGGCACCACGGACCTCAAGACTTAAAAGTCCTCTGAGCATTATGGTTTTTTATGTGTAAGAATTCACCAGGGATCATCGGGCACCAAAACCCTAAATTCTTATTTTCTGACGAAAATTTCACAAATGGCTGAAAATGCACCACCGGCACCAAAATTAGACCACGGGGCACCACGAACTTCAAAACTGAAAAATGTTCTGAGCATTATGATTTTTTATGCATAAGATGGCCCCAGGGATCACGGGGCACGAAAATCCAAAAGTCTTATTTTCACACGAAAATTGAACAATGGGCCGAAAATGCACCACTGGCTCCAAAATTGGAGCACGAGGCACCTCGGACCTCAAAAATGAAAAGTGCTTCGAGCTTTTATGATTTTTTATGCATAATAATGCACCAGGGATCACGGGGCACCAAAACCCTAAAGTCTTATTTTTGTACCAAAATTGGACAAATGGCCGACAATGCACCACCGGCACCAAAATTGAACCATGGGGCACCACGGACCTCAAAACTGAATAGTGTTCCAAGCATTATGGTTTTTTATTCATAAGAATGCACCAAGGATCACGGGTCACCAATACCCAAAAGTCTTATTTTCGCACGAAAATTCAACAATGGGCCGAAAATGCACCACGGGCACCAAAATTGGACCACGGGGCACCTCGGACCGCAAAACTAGAAAGTGCTCCATGCATTATGGTTTTTTATGCATTAGAATGCACCATGGATCACGGGGTACCAAATCCCAAAAGTCTTATTTTCGCACGAAAATTGCACAATGGGCCGAAAATGCACCACGGGCACCAAAATTGGACCACGGGGCACCTCGGACTTCAAAACTGGAAAGTGCTCTGAGCATTATGGTTTTTATGCATAAGAATGTACCAGGGATAACGGGGCACCAAAACCCAAAAGTCTTAATTTCGCACAAAAATTGCATAATGGGCCAAAAATGCACAACTGGCACCAAAGTTGGACCACAGGGCACCACAGACCTCAAAATTGAAAAGTGCTATTAGCATTATGGTTTTCTATGCATAAGAATTAACCAGGGTTCACAGGGCACCAAAATCGAAAAGTCTTGTTTACGAACGAATATTGCACAAATGGCCGAATATGCACCATTGGCACCAAAATTGGGCCACGAGGCACCACGGACCTCAAAACTGAAAAGTACTCCTAGCATTATGGTTTTTTATGCATAAGAATGCACCAGGGATCACGGGGCACCAAAACCCAAAAGTCTTATTTTCGCACGAAAATTTCCCAAATGGCCGAAAATGCAACACCGGCACCAAAGTTAGACCACGGGGCATCGTAGACCTCAAAACTGAAAAGTGCTATTAGCATGATGGTTTTCTATGCATAAGACTGCACCAGGGATCATGGGGCACCAAAACCCAAAGGTCTTATTTTCGCATGAAAATTGCATAAAGGGCTGAAAATGCACCACCGGCACCAAAATTGGACCACGTGGCACCTCGGACTTCAAAACTGGAAAGTGCTCCGAGCATTATGGTTTTTATGCATTAGAATGCACCAGGGATCACGGGGCACCAAAAGCCAAAAGTCTTGTTTTCGCACGAAAATTTCACAAATGGTCGAAAATGCACCACTGGCACAAAAATTGGACCAAGGGGTACCACGGACCTCAAAACTGAAAAGTGCTCCAAGCATTATGATTTTTTATTGATAAGAATTCCCCATGGATCATAGGGCAACAAAATCGAAAAGTCTTATTTTCGCACAAAAATTGTACAAATGGCCGAAAATGCACCACCGGAACCAAAATTGGACCACGGGGTACCACAGACCTCAAAACTGAAAAGTGATCCAAGCTTTATAGTTTTTTCTGCATAAGAATGCACCAGGGATCACGGGGCACCAAAACCCAAAAGTCTTATTTTTCGCACGAAAATTTCACAAATGGCCGAAAATGTACCATCGGCACCAAAATTGAACCACGGGGCACCACGGGCGTCAAAACTGAAAGGTGCTCCAAGCATTATGATTTTTTATTCCTAAGTATTCACCATGGATAACGAGGCACCAAAACCCAAAAGTCTTATTTTTGCACGAAAATTGCACAAATGGCTGAAAATGCTCCACCGGCACCAAAATTGGACCACGGGGCACCACGTACCTCAAAACT
The DNA here is from genome assembly GCA_026413185.1 of Pueraria montana var. lobata. Taxonomy (NCBI): domain Eukaryota; kingdom Viridiplantae; phylum Streptophyta; class Magnoliopsida; order Fabales; family Fabaceae; genus Pueraria; species Pueraria montana. The sequence continues at coordinate 966,515 of CM048656.1, forward strand.
GAAAACTGTTCCAAGCATTATGGTTTTTTATGCATAACAATGCACAAGGGATCACGGGGCACCAAAACCCAAAAGTCTTATTTTCGCACGAAAATTGGACAATGGGCCGAAAATGCACCACGGGCACCAAAATTGGACCACGGGGCACCTCGGACCTCAAAACAGAAAAGTGCTCTGAGCATTATGGTTTTTTATACATAAGAATGCACCAGGGATAACAGGGCACCAAAACTCAAAAGTCTTATTTTCGCACGAAAATTGCACAAATTGCCGAAAATGCATCGTCGGCACCAAAATTGAACCACGGGGCACCAGGAACCTCAAAACTGAAGAAGTTCCAACCATTATGGTTTTTTATGCATAAGAATGCACCAGGGATCACGGGGAACCGAAACCCAAAAGTCTTATTTTCGCACGAAAATTGCATGATGGGCTGAAAATGCACCACGGGCACCAAAATTGGACCACGGCCACCTCGGACCTCAATACTTAAAATTAGTCTGAGCATTATAGTTTTTTATGCATAAGAATGCACCAGGGATCACGGGCACCAAAACCCAAAAGTCTTATTTTCGCACGAAAATTGCAGAATGGGCCAAAAATGCACCACGGGCACCAAAGTTGGACCAGGGGCACCTCGGACCTCAAAACTGGAAAGTGCTCCAAGCATTATGGTTGTTTATGCATAAGAATGCACCAGGGATCACGGGACACCAAAACCCAAAAGTCTTATTTTTGCACGAAAATTGCACAAATGGCCGAAAATGCACCACCGGCACCAAAATTGGGCCACATGGCATCATGGACCTCAAAACTGAAAAGTGTTCCGAGTATTATTATTTTTTATGCATAGCAATGCACCAGGAATCTCAAGACACCAAATCCCAAAAGTCTTATTTTCGCACGAAAATTGCATAATAGGCGGAAAATTCACCACGGGCACCAAAATTGGACCACGGGGCACCACAGACCTCAAAACTGGGAAGTGTTCCGAGCATTGTTATTTTTTATGCATAAGAATGCACCAAGGATCACAGGGCACCAGAACCCAAAAGTCTTATTTTCGCACGAAAATTGTACAATGGGCAGAAAATGCATCACAGCCACCAAAATTGGACCACGGGGCACCTCGGATCTCAAAACTGAAAAGTGCTCTGAGCATTACGGTTTTTTATGCATAAGAATGCACCAAGGATCATAATGCACCTGTGATCCCTGGTGCATTCTTATGCATAAAAAACCATAATGCTTGGAATACTTTTCAATTTTGAGGTACGTGGTGCCCCGTGGTCCAATTTTGGTGCCCGTGTTGCATTTTCGACCCATTGTGCAATTTTCGTGTGAAAATAAGACTTTTGGGTTTTGGTTCCCCATGATCCCTGGTGCATTCTTATGCATAAAAATTCATAATGCTCATAGTACTTTTCAGTTTTCAGGTCCGAGGTGCCCCGTGTTCCAATTTTGGTGCCTTTGGCGCATTTTCAGCCCATTGTACAATTTTCCTACGAAAATAAGACTTTTTGATTTTGGTACCCCCGTGATCCCTAGGGCATTCTTATTCATAAAAAACTATAACGCTCAGAGAACTTTATGTTTTGAGGTCTGAGGTGTCCCGTGGTCCAATTTTGGTGCCCGTGAGGCATTTTCTACCCATTGCGCAATTTTCGTGCGAAAATAAGACTTTTGGATTTTGGTGCCCATGATCCTTGGTGCATTCTTATGCATAAAAAACCATAATGCTTGGAGAACTTTTAATTTTTGAGGTCCGAGGTGCCCCGTGGTCCAATTTTTGTGCCCGTGGTGCATTTTCGGCCCATTGTGCAATTTTCGTGCGAAAATAAGTCTTTTGGGTTTTCGCGCTACGTGATCCTTGGTGCATTCTTATTCATAAAAAACCATATTGCTTGGAACACTTTTAAGTTTAGAGGTCCGTGGTGCCCCGTGGTCCAATTATGGTGCCGGTGGTGCATACTTGGCCATTTGTGCAATTTTCGTGCGAAAATAAGACTTTTGGGTTTTGGTGCCCCGTGATCCCTGGTGCATTATTATACATAAAAAAAACCATAGACCTTGGAGCATTTTTCAGATTTGAGTTCCATGGTGCCCCATGGTCGAATTTTGGTGCATGTGGTGCATTTTCGACCATTTGTGAAATTTTCGTGCGAAAATAAGACTTTTGGGTTTTGGTGCCCCATGATCCTTGGTGCATTGTTATGCATAGAAAACCATATTGCTTTGAACACTTTTAAGTTTAGAGGTACGTGGTGCCCCGTGGCCCAACTTTGGTGCATGTGGTGCATTTTCGGTAATTAGTGAAATTTTCGTGCTAAAATAAGACTTTTGGGTTTTGGTGCCCCGTGATCCTTGGTGCATTCTTATGCATAAAAAACCATAATGCTTGGAGAACTTTTAATTTTTTAGGTCCGAGGTGCCCCGTGGTCCAATTTTGGTGCCCGTGGTGCATTTTTTGCCCATCGTGCAATTTTCGTACGAAAATAAAACTTTTGAGTTTTGGCGCTCTGTGATCCTTGGCGCATTCTTATGCATAAAAAACCATATTTGTTGGAACACTTTTAAGTTTAGAGGTCCGTGGTGCCCCATGATCCAATTATGGTGCCGGTGGTGCATACTTGGCCATTTGTGCAATTTTCGTGCGAAAATAAGACTTTTGGGTTTTGGTGCCCCGTGATCCCTGGTGCATTCTTATACATAAAAAACCATAGACCTCGGAGCATTTTTCAGATTTGAGGTCCATGGTGCCCCGTGGTCCAATTTCGGTGCCAGTGGTGCATTTTCGACCATTTGTGAAATTTTCGTGCAAAAATAAGACTCTTGGGTTTTGGTGCCTTGTGATCCCTGGTGCATTCTTATGCATAAAAAACCATAATGCTTGTAGCACTTTTCAGTTTTGAGGTTTGAGGTGCCCCGTGGTCCAATTTTCGTGCCCGTGGTGCATTTTCATCCCATTGTGCAATTCTCGTGCGAAAATAAGACTTTCGGGTTTTGGTGCCCTATGATCCCTGGTGCATTCTTATGCATAAAAAACCATAATGCTCGGAACACTTTTCAGTCTTCAGGTTCGTGGTGCCCCCATGGTCCAATTTGGTGCAGGGGGTGCTTTCTCGGCCATTTGTGCACTTTTCGTGCGAAAATAAGACTTTTGGGTTTTGGTGCCCCGTGATCCCTGTTGCATTCCTATGCATAAAAAAACATAATACTCAAAACACTTTTCAGTTTTGAGGTCCGTGGTGCCTCGTGGTCCAATTTTGGTGCCGGTGGTGCATATTCGGCCATTTGTGCAATTTTCGTGCGAAAATAAGACTTTTGGGTTTTGGTGCCCCATCATCCCTGGTTCATTCTTATGCATAAAAAACCATAATGCTCGGAACACTTTTTAGTTTTTAGGTCCGTGGTGCCCCGTGGTCCAATTTTGGTGCTGGTGGTGCAATTTCGACCATTTGTGCAATTTTCGTGCGAAAATAAGACTTTTGGGTTTTGGTGCCCGTAATCCCTTAAAAAACCATAATGCTCAGAGGACTTTCAAGTATTGAGGTCCGAGGTGCCCCGTGGTCCAATGTTGGTGCTCATGGTGCATTTTCGGCACATTGTGCAATTTTTGTGAGAAAATAATAGACTTTTGGGTTTTGTTGCCCTGTGATCCCTGTTGCATTCTTATGCATAAAAAACCACAATGCTCAGAATACTTTTCAATTTTGAGGTCTGTGGTGCCCCTTGGTCCAATTTTGGTGCCCGTGTTGCATTTTCGGCCCATTGTGCAATTTTCGTGCGAAAATAAGACTTTTCGGTTTTGGTGCCCCGTTATCCCTAGTGCATTCTTATGCATAAAAAACCATAATGCTCATAGTACTTTTCAATTTTGAGGTCCGAGGTGCCCCGTGGTCCAATTTCGGTGCCTATGGTGCATTTTCGACCATTTGTGAAATTTTCGTGCGAAAATAAGTCTTTTAGGTTTTGGTGCCCCGTGATCCTTGGTGCATTCTTATGCTTAAAAAACCATAATGCTTGGAACATTTTTCATTTTTGAGATCCGTGGTGCCCCGTGGTCCAATTTTGGTGCCCGTGTGCATATTCGACCATTTGTGAAATTTTCGTGCGAAAATAAGACTTTTGGGTTTTCGTGCCCCATGATCCCTGGTGCATTCTTATGCATAAAAAACCATAAGGATCGGTGAACTTTTAAGTTTTGAGGTCCGACGTGCCCCGTGGTCCAATTTTGGTGCCCGTGGTGCATTTTCGGCCCATTGGGCAATTTCGTGCGAAAATAAGACCTTTGCGTTTTGGTGCCCCGTGATCCCTGGTGCATTCTGATGCATAAAAAACCATAATGCTTGGAACACTTTTCAGTTTAGAGGTCCGGGGTGCCCCGCGGTCCAATTTTGGTGCCAGTGGTGAGTTTTCGGCCCATTGTGCAATTTTCTTGCGAAAATAAGACTTTTAAGTTTTGGTGCTCCGTGATCCCTGGTGCATTGTTATGCATAAAAAACCATAATGCTCGGAGTACTTTTAAGCATGGTGGTCCGAGGTGCCCCGTGGTCCAAGTTTGGTGCCCGTGGTGCATTTTCGGCCCATTGTGCAATTTTCGTGCAAAAATAAGACTTTTGGGTTTTGGTGCCCCGTGATCCCTGGTGCATTCTTATGCATAAAAAACCATAATGCTTGGAACACTTTTCATTTTAGAGGTCCGTGGTGCCCCGCGGTCCAATTTTGGTGCCGGTGGTGCATGTTCGACCAATTGTGCAATTTTCGTGCGAAAATATGTGTTTTGGGTTTTGGTGCCCCGTGATCCCTGGTGCATTCTAATACATAAAAAACCATAATGCTTGGAGGAATTTTCAGTTTTGAGGTCCGTGGTGCCCCGTGGTCCAATTTTGGTGCCTGTGGTGCATTTTCGACCATTTGTGAAATTTTCGTGCTAAAATAAGACTTTTGGGTTTTGGTGCCCCATGATCCTTGGTGCATTGTTATGCATAAAAACTAGACACAACAAGCTTTTTAACCATGTATATTACAAAAATTATCAAGCATAATTTACAAATTAATTTTTCAAAAAGAAACCGAACAAGGGTTTAGGACCCTGTTTTGAGTCAAAAATTGTAGGCTGTTAGGAATATTTTTACTGGGAACAATAGAAAATGAATTTGGAAGCAAGAAATACCTCTTTGGAAATATCAAGATGTTAGCTTTAAACTGTAAAAAGTTTCATTTAATTTAGCTTTGGGAAGTGGGAGAAATTTACATTTCTTTGAGTTATGTTCAGTGAGCACTCAAAATCCAGGGCTGCTGACTTAGAAATTTTTTTATAAAATTTTATAGATGTTTATTTTATAAGTGGGATACCTTTCTGTAAACTATATTTCAAGATCTTCGATTTCATATAAAAAAATTTCAATTCCGAGGTCATTTGCTACAATCAATGAGAGCTCACATTCAGTATTGCCAAAGAGAAATCTGCCTTTTTAGTCAATTGTGTTACCATATGTGTGTTATTTTGAATTGTGGCAATTATAATTATTCATTGTGGTTTGGTGTGCTTTAATGATACAGTCCTTTGCACTATAGGTTGAACTTTTTGATAAAATTGTTTGTCTGTGTGATGTGTTCACAAGACTCGGGCACAAGTACTTGTGAGGACTACAACTATGTTCTACTGTTTTGGCTAGACTGCCATGTAATAGATAAATGAAACTTGAACAGTGAGCACAATTAACTAGACTAAAAGATTTATTTTATTTTTATTAAATAGAAATTAATTAACGAACTCTTTATTTTATACATTTGACATAGAAAGAATTTAGGACCTTGGCGTGGATGAATCAATGGTAAGTTATTAATTATTAAAATTATAGAAATTAATGAGAGGGTGAGGCATAAATAAAACTTAACAAGATTTTGTTACGTGCTGTGAATCATGTTGATTTCTGAGAGTCGTGTAATGGAACTGCGTGTGCGTGGTGATTCGTGGGAACTGCAATATGAAAAGAGAGTCACGTGGAGTGTTCCAACTGTGAGAATAACAAAGAGAGGGGGGAGTTCGAAAGACGTGTCACGACGTAATGTGACGGTCACCCATAGAAATGTGATGGAGGCAAATGTCCTCATACATATGATTTTTGAGCAGAGACGGGGTCTCAGGCTCGGCGTCTATTCGACCGTCCAGTACCATGTGCAGCGGAACCCCACTGTGACGAGGAAGAATAATCCTTGTGAGGAGAGTTGTGGAGGAGTTAGCCCTCTCAGTATTGGATGATCACAGTTGGTACTTGGGAGATGATCGTAAGGCAAATTGACCTTGGAGGGTAAGGCACTGAGTTGTGACGATAGATCACATAGCTGACTCGGCCACCCTGACAAAAATACGAGACATCATCGTTTGGTGAGAGCCCACCATAGTACCATGGTGAGAGGTGTACTCCCAACAGTCATCCAACTCAATTGTGTAAGACCACTGAGTTCTGGGAGTTCCAGTGGCAGCTGGCCAGTAAGAAAGGATTTACAGAATTAGTGAAAGGAAACGATTAGGATTATGAGTGTGAACGTTAGACAACCACATGGCGATGGTGGACAGGATTTTGTTTGTGACTTGTAAAGTCATTGTTTGTCTGCTGCTTGATGAAGCAGAGAGTTCACCCTTCTATTTATTTTCTTTTAGGGGCAGATGGCAGTGGAGGACTCAACCCTCCATTGGAGGATTGAGAGCATATTCAGGAGATGGATAACAGTTGTGGTCCAGGGGGTAGATCACATCTTGGGCTACATCCGGTTCGCACGAATGCCCACGTATGACCCTTGGGGCTTAGGATCTCTGCATAGGGCGGGAGTTAGAAGATGACTACTCTGAGTCCTAGGATTTTCTTTTCTTTGTCATGTATCTCGTTGGGGTAGACATAGGCACTCAAATTTCTTTTGTTATGTGTATATGTCAGTCATCGTGTCATATGATTATGTTCTAGCTTTCCCGTACTTTGCCTTTCTACGTGTTTACTGTTATGCTCCGGGGGTACATTATGTTAAACACTTTCAAATATGCATATGTTATATTTCAGTCAAAATTATCAATTGTATTTACATATTTCTACTCCTTCAAAAACTTAAAACCGTTCCTTTACAATCAAAATAACACCACAACCTTTTCTGCCAAATTATATTAATGCATTATAAGTATTAAAATGAAGCGCAACTTTCGAAATTAAAATTGAGGAAAAAGTTTGTTTTAAAAAAAAATCCATAAAATCCCAATTAAGTTTGCTTAATTTCACTAGATTTTCGTAAGTAAATTAACAAAAAATGTGTTATGAAATAATTAATTGAATTAAACCTTGCATATTTCCATAATAGAAATTAGGGTGTTACACGGAGCTCTTTTAAGTATTGTGGTCCAAGGTGCCCCGTGGTCCAATTTTGGCGCCCGTGGTTCATTTTTGGCCCATTGTACAATTTTTGTGCAAAAATAAGACTTTTGGGTTTTGGTGCCCCGTGATCCTTGGTGCATTCCTATGCATAGAAAACCATAATGCTCAGAACAATTTTTAGTCTTGAGGATCGTGTGCCCCGTGGTCCAATTTTGGTGTCGAGGGTGCATTTTCGGCCATTTGTGCAATTTTTGTGTGAAAATAAGACTTTTGGGTTTTGCTGACCCGTGATCCCTGGAGCATTCTTATGCATAAAAAATCATAATGCTCAAAGTACTTTTCAATTTTGAGGTCCCAAGTGCCCTGTGGTCCAATTTTGGTGCTCGTGGTGTATTTTCGGCCCATTGTGCAACCTTAGTGCGAAAATAAGACTTTTGGGTTTTGGTGCCCCGTGATCCCTGGTGCATTCTTATGCATAAAAAACGATAATGCTTGGATCATTTTTCAGTTTTGAGGTCAGAGGAGCCCCGTGGTCCAATTTTGTTGCCCGTGGTGTATATTCGGCCCATTGTGCTATTTTCTTGCGAAAATAAGACTTTTGGGTTTTGGTGCCCCGTGATCCTTGGTGCATTCGTATATATAAAAAACCATAATGCTTGGAACACTTTCAAGTATTGAGGTCCGAGGTGCCCCGTGGTCTAATTTTGGTGCCCGTGGTGCATTTTCAGCCCAATGTGCAATTTTCATGCGAAAATAAGACTTTTGGGCTTGGTGCCTCATGATCCTTGGTGCATTCTTATGCATAAAAAACCATGATTCTCAGAAAAGTTTTCAATCTTGAGATTCGTGGTGCCCGGTGGTCCAATTTTGGTGCCAGGGGTACATTATCGGCATTTGTGCAATTTTTGTGCAAAAATAAGACTTTTGGCTTTTGGTGCCCCGTGATCCATGGTGGATTCTAATGCATAAAAAACCATAATTCTGGAACACTTTTCAGTTTTGAGGTTCGTGGTGCCCCGTGGTCTAATTTTGGTGCCGGTGGTGCATTTTCGGCCATTTGTGCAATTTTCGTGCGAAAATAAGGCTTTTGAGATTTGGTGCCTGTGATCCCTGGTGTATTCTTATGCATAAAAAATAATAATGCTTTGAGCACTTTTCAGATTTGAGGTCCGAGGTGCCCCGTGGTCCAATTTTGTTGCCGGTAATGCATTTTCGGACATTTGTGAAATTTTCGTGTGAAAATTAGACTTTTGGGTTTTGGTGCCCTGTGATCCATGGCGCATTCTTATGCATAAAAAACCATAACCCTCGAAGAACTTTTAAGTTTTGAGGTCTGAGGTGCCCCATGGTCCAATTTTGGTGCCCGTGGTGCATTTGCGGCACATTGTGCAATTTTCGTGCGAAAATAAGACTTTTGGGTTTTGGTGCTCAGTGATCCTGGTGCATTCTTATGCATAAAAAACCATAATGCCCAGAACAGTTTTTAGTCTTCAGGTTCGTGGAGCCCCGTGGTCCAATTTTGGTGCCAGCGGTGCATTTTCGGCCATTTGTGCAATTTTCGTGCGAAAGTAAGACTTTTGGGTTTTGGTGCATCGTGATCCATGGTGCATTCTTATGCATAAAAAACCATAATGCTCGAAGCACTTTTTAGTTTTGAGGTCCAAGGTCCCCCGTTGTCCAATTTTGGTGCACGTGGTTCATTTTCGGCTCATTGTGCAATCGTCGTACGTAAATAATATTTTTGGGTTTTGGTGCCCCGTGATCCCTAGTGCATTCTTATGCATAAAAAACCATAATGCTAGGATCAGTTTTCAGTCATGAGGTTCGTGGTGCCCGTGGTCCAATTTTTGTGCCGGGGGTGCATTTTCAGCCATTTGTGCAATTTTCGTGCGAAAATAAGACTTTTGCGTTTTTGTGCCCCGTGATCCCTGGTACATTCTTATGCATAAAAAACCATACTGCTCGAACTACTTTTCAGTTTTGAAGTCCGAGGTGCCCCGTGGTCCAATTTTTGTTCCGTGGTGCATTTTCGGCCCATTGTGCAAGTTTTGTGCGAAAATAAGACTTTTGGGTTTTGAAGCCCCGTAATCCACTGTGCATTCTTATGTATAAAAAACCATAATTCTCAGAGCACTTTTAAGTTTTCAGGTCTGAGGTGCCCGGTGATCCAATTTTGGTGCCGGTGGTGCATTTTCGGCCATTTGTACAATTTTCGTGCGTAAATAAGAATTTTGGGTTTTGGTGTCCTGTGAATCCTGGTGCATTCTTATACATAAAACACCATAATTCCAAGAGCACTTTTCTGTTTGGAGGTCCGACGTGCCCCGTGGTCCAATTTTGCTGTACCGGGTGCATTTTCGGCCCTTTGTGCAATTTTTGTGCGAAAATAAGACTTTTGGGTTTTGGTGCCCCGTGATCCCTGGTGCATTCTTATGCATAAAAAACCATAATGCTCGGAGCACTTTTCAGTTTTGAGGTTCGTGGTGCCCCGTGGTTCAGTTTTGGTGCCGGTGGTGCATTTTCGGCCATTTGTGCGATTTTCGTGCAAAAATAAGACTTTTGGATTTTGGTGCCCTATGATCCCTGGTGCATTCTTATGCATAAAAAATCATAATTCTTGGAACACTTTTCAGTTTTGAGGTCCGTGGTGCCCCATTGTCCAATTTTGGTGCCGGTTGTGCCATTTGACAAATTTTCGTTTGAAAATAAGACTTTTGGGTTTTGGTACCCCGTGATCCCTAGTGCATTCTTATGCATAAAAAATGATAATGCTCAGAACAGTTTTTGGTCTTGAGGTTCGTGGTTCCCTGGGGTCCAATTTTGGTGCCGGGGGTGCATTTTCGGCCATTTGTGCAATTTTCATGCGAAAATATGGCTTTTGGGTTTTGGTATCCTGTGATCGCTGGTGCATTCCTATGCATAAAAAACCATAATGCTCGAAACAGTTTTCAGTCATGAGGTTCGTGGTGCCCCGTGATCCAGTTTTGGTGCGTGTGGTGCATTCTCGACCCATTGTGCAATTTTCGTGCGAAAATAAGACTTTTGGGTATTGGTGCCCCGTGATCCCTGGTGCATTCTTATGCATAAAAAACCATAATTCTCATAGCACTTTTAAGTTTTGAGGTCCGAGGTGCCCCGTGGTCAAATTTTGGTGCCCGTGCTGCATTTTCGGCCAATTGTGCAATTTTCGTGCGAAAATAAGACTTTTGGGTTTTGGTGCCCGGTGAACCCTGGTGCATTCTTATGCATAAAAAATAATAATGCTCAGAGCACTTTTCAATTTTGAGATCCGAGGTGCCCCATGCTCGAACTTTGGAACACGTGGTGCCTTTTCGACCCATTGTGTAACTTTCGTGCGAAAATAAGACTTTTGGGTTTTGGTGTCCCGTGATCGATAGCGTATTCTTATGCATAAAAAACCATAATGCTTGGTGTACTTTTATGTTTTGAGGTCCGAGGTGCCCCGTGGACCAATTTTGGTGCCGGTGGTGCATTTTCGGCCCATTATGCAATTTTCGTGCAAAAATAACAGTTTTAGGATTTGGTGCACCGTGATCCCTAGTTCATTCCTATTCATAAAAAACCATAATACTTGGATCACTTTTCAGTTTTGAGTTCCCTGGTGCTCCGTGGTCCAATTTTGGTGCCAGTGGTGCACATTTGGCCATTTGTGAAATTTTCGTGCGAAAATAACACTTTTGGGTTTTGGTGCCCCGTGATCCTTGGTGCATTCTTATGCATAAAAAACCATAATGCTCGGAACACTTTTCAGTTTTGAGGTCCGGGTTGCCGCGTGGTCCAATTTTGGTGTCGGTGGTGCATATTCAGTCATTTGTGCAATTTTCGTGCAAAATTAAACTTTTGAGTTTTGGTGTCTCGTGGTGCCTGGTGCATTCTTATACATAAAAAACCATAATGCTTGGAGGACTTTTTAGTTTTGAGGTCCGTGGTGCCTCGTGGTCCAATTTTGGTGCATGTGGAGCATTTTCGGCCATTTGTGAAATTTTCATGCGAAAATAAGACATTTGGGTTTTGGTGCCCTGTGATCCCTGGTGGATTCTTATGCATAAAAAACCATAATGCTTGGAACACTTTTCAATTTAGAGGTCAGTGGTGCCCCGTGGTCCAATTTTGGTGCCGGTGGTGCATTTTGGGCCGTTTGTGCAAATTTCGTGCGAAAATAAGACTTTGGGTTTTGGTGCCCCGTGATCCCTGGTGCACTCTTATGCATAAAAAACCATAATGCTCGGAGCACTATTAAGTATTGAGGTCCAAGGTGCCCGTGGTCAAATTTTGGAGCCCGTGGTGTATTTTCGGCCCTATGTGCAATTTTCGTGCGAAAATAAGACTTTTGGGTTTTGGTGCACCGTGATCTCTGGTGCATTCTTATGAATAGAAAACCATAATGCTTGGAACACTTTTCAATTTAGAGGTCCGTGGTGCCCCTTGGTCCAATTTTGGTGCCGGTGGTGCATTTTGGGCCATTTGTGCAATTTTCGTGCGAAAATAAGACTTTGGGTTTTGGTGCCCCGTGATCCCTGGTGCACTCTTATGCATTAAAAACCATAATGCTCAGACCACTTTTAAGTATTGAGGTCCGAGGTGCCCTGTCGTTCAATTTTGGTGCCCGTGGTGTATTTTCAGTCATTGTGCAATTTTCGTGCGAAAGTAAGACTTTTGGGTTTTGTTGCCCCGTGATCCCTAGTGCATTCTTAAGCATAATAAACAATAATGCTCGGAGCACTTTTCAGTTTTGTTGTCTGAGGTGCCCCGTGGTCCAATTTTGGTGCACGTGGTGCATTTTCGGCCCATTGTGCAATTTTTGTGCGAAAATAAGACTTTTGAGTTTTGGTGCCCCGTGATCCTTGGGGCATTCTTATGCATAAAAACCATAATGCTCAGAGCACTTTCAAGTATTGAGGTCCGAGGTGCCCTGTCATCCAATTTTGGTGCCTGTGGTGTATTTTCGGCCCATTGTGCAATTTTCGTGCGAAAATAAGACTTTTGGGTTTTGGTGCCCCGTGATCCCTGGTGCATTCTTATGCATAATAAACAATAATGCTCAGAGCACTTTTCAGTTTTGAGGTCCGTGGTGCCCAGTTGTCCAATTTTGGTGCCGTTAGTGCATTTTTGGCCAATTGTAGGTTTTTCGAACGAAAATAAGACTTTTGGGTTTTGGTGCCCTATGAACCCTAGTGCATTCTTATGCATAAAAAACCATAATGCTCGGAGCAGTTTTCAATTTTGTTGTCCGAGGTGCCCCGTGGTCCAATTTTGGTGCACGTGGTGCATTTTCGGCCCATTGTGCAATTTTTGTGCGAAAATAAGACTTTTGAGTTTTGGTGCCCCGTGATCCTTGGGGTATTCTTATGCATAAAAACCATATTGCTCAGAACAGTTTTCAGTCTTGAGGTTCGTGGTGCCCCATGGTCCAATTTTTGTGCCGGGGTTGTATTTTCGACCATTTGTGAAATTTTCGTGCAAAAATAAGACTTTTGGGTTTTGGTGCCCCATGATCCTTGGTGCATTCTTATGCATAAAAAACCATAATGCTCGGAACACTTTTCAGTTTTGAGGTCCAGGGTGCCCCATGGTCCAATGTTGGTGCCGGTGGTTCATTTTCGGCCATTTGTGCAATTTTCGTGCGAAAATAACAATTTTAGGTTGAGGTGCCCCGTGATCCTTGGTGCATTCTTATACATAAAAAACCATAATGCTAGGAGAACTTTCAAGTTTTGAGGTCCGAGGTGCCCCGTGGTCCAATTATGGTGCTCGTGGTGCATTTTTGGCCCATTGTGCAATTTTCGTACGAAATTTGGGTTTTGGAGCCCCGCAATCCCTGGTGTATTCTTATGGATAAAAAAACATAATGCTTGGAACCCTTTTTAGTTTAGAGGTCTGTGGTACCCCGTGGTCCAATTTTGGTGCCGGTGGTGCATTTTCGGCCATTTGTGCAATTTTCGTGTGAAAATAAGACTTTTGGGTTTTGGTGCCCCATGATCCTTGCTTCTTTCTTATGCATAAAAAACCATAATGCTCGGAGCACTTTTCAGTTTTGTGGACCGTGGTGCCTCGTGGTCTAATTTTGGTGCCGGTGATGCATTTCTGGCCATTTGTGCAATTTTTGTGCGAAAATAAGACTTTTGGGTTTTGGTGCCCATTGATCCTTGGTGCATTCTTACGCATAAAAAATCATAGTGCTCAGAACAGTTTTCAGTCTTGAGATTTGTGGTGCCCGGTGGTCTAATTTTGGTTCCAGGGGTGCATTCTCTGCCATTTGTGCAATTTTCTTGCGAAAATAAGACTTTTGGGTTTTGGTGCCCTGTGAACCCTGGTGAATTCTTATGCATAAAAAACCAAAATGCTCGGAGCACTTTTTAGTTTTGAGGTCTGAGGTGCCCTGTGGTCCAATTTTGGTGCACGTGGTGCATTTCGGCCCATTCTGCAATTTTCTTGCGAAAATAAGAATTTTGGGTTTTCGTGCCTCGTGATCCCTGGTGCATTCTAATACATAAAAAACCATAATGCTTGGAGTACTTTTCAGTTTTGAGGTCCGTGGTGCCCCGTGGTCCAATTTTGGTGCCTGTGGTGCATTTTCGGCCATTTGTGAAATTTTCGTGCGAAAATAAGACTTTCGGGTTTTAGTGCCCCATGATCCCTGGTGCATTCTTATGCATAAAAAACCATAATGCATGGAACACTTTTCAGTGTAGAGGTCCGTGGTGCCCCGTGGTCCAATTTTGGTGCCAGTGGTGCATTTTCGGCCATTTATGGAATTTTCGTGCAAAAAATAAGACTTTTGGGTTTTGGTGCCCCATGATCCTTGGTGCATTCTTATGCGTAAAAAACCAGAATGCTTGGAGCACTTTTCAGTTTTGAGGTCTGTGGTGCCCCGTGGTCCAATTTTGGTGCCAGTTGTGCATTTCCGGCCATTTGTGCAATTTTCGTGCGAAAATAAGACTTTTGGGTTTTGGTGCCCTGTGATCCTTGGTGCATTCCTATGCATAAGCATAATGCTCGGAATAGTTTTCAGTCTTGAGATTCGTGGTGCCCAGTGGTCCTATTTTTGTGCCGGGGGTGCATTCTCGGCCATTTGTGCAATTGTCGTGCGAAAATTAGACTTTTGGGGGATACCAGAATCCCAACCCGAACAACAACAACAACAACAACTTAGAGTGCTATAGGTGTGGAGGACCGCATCTAGCAAGGAACTGCAACCAGTCACAAGTTGTTATCTGTAACAACTGCGGGAAAATGGGGAACGCAACCAAGAACTGTTGGGCTGCTCCGAGGATCACCAGAGGTGCTGAAAATGTGGTTAAGGACAATCAAGGGAGACCAAGGGTAGCTGCGAAGGTATTTGCTATGAGTGGCTCTGAGGTCACTGCATCTGATGACCTAATCCAAGGTTAGTAAATTTCGGGGACGAAATTTCTGAAAGGGTGGGAGAGTTGTAACACCCTGAAAATTTCAACTCAGTTATATAAGTATATACGTATATATATTTATAAATATGTATATATTTATATAATTCTCTGTATGTAACTCTCTGGAATTAATTTTCTACAATTAATTCTCTATAGTTACTTTCCTGTGTTTTTGTTTGTAAGTTGCTATAAAATTCTGTGTGATTGAATTGTCTATGTTGTGTATTTATTTATTTAATTGTGCAGTGTAATATGTACTTAATGATCAAGTACGTATATTGTCTGTGTATGCTTATCTGTTATACCTGCTAGTAATTAATTGAGCTGAGATTAATTACTAGTAGTAAAATATTTATAATATCTATTGCTATGCACTAATTAATCTATTGTTTGCAAATTGGTTTTAAGTATTTTAATTATATTAAATTCTAGTAACTTGCACACCAAGTTACCTCTTATAAAGTTTATCGGTAAATAATTTCTTTATAGAGGAAATTTTATTTGAGCTACTAGAAAAGTTTTTATTACTAGAAGTTTTATAAAATTAATTAGATGTTTGAAATTAAGTTTTAAAATTTTAAAACACACCTCTTTACGATTACACAGTATAAAATTACACTGTGTAAATTAAATTGAGTAACCAAAGTCCCTAATCCTAAGCTAATGACACAACATTACATGCAAAGCCTAAACTAATGACACCTAAGCTAATACATACATGCATGTCATCTATGATCAACACCTAAGCATCACTAAGACAACACCTAATCCCATGCACTTAACCTAAGCTTGACACCTAGCTACCCAAAACCCCACGGCCAAACCCAACAACACAACACTAATCTCACTTTCTCTCACTCACCTAAACACCAAACTTAATCTCCAAGTTTTGAACAAGAAAAAAAATCCTCTCATCTCTCTCTTTTCTTCTCTTGGCCGAGAGCTAGAGGAAGGCAAGGGAGGCCATTGAAGAGCTTGGTGGTTGCACGCAAAGCTTGGATCATCACCAACACATCCTCTAGTTCTCATTTCCACTTTCACCACTTCTCCTTTTCGGTTGAATTTCAACACTAGGTAAGGGGAACTCTCGTATGGATTCTTTGTTTCCTTTTTCTGTTGAGAATATGGTTAAGGGATGGGGGCCTTAACTATAGCATCCATGCATGCCTCCATTGATAAGAATTGTGATGTGTTTGAATTGTTTGTTGAATTGAAATTGGACGGGTAGTGTTGAATTCTCTTTGGCAGTAGTTGTGAGCCTTTGCATGTGGGGAGTAAATTCATTTTTCACCTTGTAATTGGAATGAAAATGGCCCTGGAAACAAGTGAGGTCATGTACCATTTTCTCAAAATGGTTTGATCAAGTTTTCTTTAAAAATGTTAACTAAAATTCGTTGGCAGTGGCTGTATTTTCGTTTAGTGTGGAACAGCCCTCACTGTTTTGCCATTTTTGAAAGATATAACCGTTAGTTTTTGTGAAATTTGTTTTGAATCAAAATAGACACAAAATGAAACAACTTTTGTGTTCATACCTTTGAAAAATAATTTCATCTTGGGATTCATCCATGGCTCGAAAGTGGACTGTCCTGTTTTGGGGTTTCACTGGAATAGGGCTAGGTTTTTGTTATAATTCTCCCTGTGTACTTAATGTTTTTGAAATGTAATTAAACCTTTAAAAACTAGACACAACTAGGTTTTTAACCATGTATATTACAAAAATTACCAAGCACAATTTACAAATTAATTTTTCAAAAAGAAACAGAACAAGGGTTTAGGACCCTGTTTTGAGTCAAAAATTGTAGGCTGTTAGGAATATTTTTACTGGGAACAATAGAAAATTAATTTAGAAGCAAGAAATACCTTTTTGGAAATATCAAGATGTTAGCTTTAAACTTTAAAAAGTTTCATTTAATTTAGCTTTGGGAAGTGGGAGAAATTTACATTTCTTTGAGCTATGTTCAGTGAGCACTCAAAATCCAGGGCTGCTGACTTAGAAATTTTTTTATAAAATTTTATAGATGTTTATTTTATAAGTGGGATACCTTTCTGTAAACTAGATTTCAAGAGCTTCAATTTCATATAAAAAAATTTCAATTCCGAGGTCATTTGCTACAATCAGTGAGAGCTCACATTCAGTATTGCCAAAGAGAAATCTGCCTTTTTAGTCATTTGTGTTACCATATGTGTGTTATTTTGAATTGTGGCAATTATAATTATTAATTGTGATTTTGTAAGGCAGTGGATATGTAATATCCATTGACCTATTCTGTTTTGGGTTTCAGTCCCAGAAATGTGAATCTTGGGTACTTAATCTTTGAAAGTGTGGTTTGGTGTGCTTTTATGATACAGTCCTTTGGACTGTAGGTTGAACTTTGTGATAAAATTGTTTGTCTGTGTGACGTGTTCACAAGAATCGGGCGCGAGTACTTGTGAGGACTAGAACTATGTTCTAGTGTTTTTGGCTAGACTGCCATGTAACAGATAAATGAAACTTGAACAGTGAGCACAATTAATTAGACTAAAAGATTTATTTTATTTTTATTAAATAGAAATTAATTAACGAACTCTTTATTTTATACATTGGACATAGAAAGAATTTAGGACCTTGGTGCGGATGAATCAATGGTAATTTATTAATTATTAAAAATTATAGAAATTAATGAGAGGGTGAGCCACAAATAAAAACTTAACAAGATTTTGTTACGTGTTGTGAATCATGTTGATTTATGAGAGTCGTGCAATGGAACTGCGTGTGTGCGATGATTCGTGGGAACTGCAAGATGAAAAGAGAGTCACGTGGAGTGTTCCAGCTGTGAGAATAACAAAGAGAGGGGGGAGTTCGAAAGACGTGTCATGACGTAATGTGACGGTCACCCATAGAAAGGTGATGGAGGCAAATGTCCTCACACATATGATTTTTGAGCAGAGACGGGGTCTCAGGCACGGCATCTATTCGACCGTCCTGTACCATGTGCAGCAGAACCCCACTGTGACGGGGAAGAATAATCCTTGTGAGGAGAGTTGTGGAGGAGTCAGTCCTCTGAGTATTGGATGATCACAGTTGGTACCTGGGAGATGATCGTAAGGCAAATTGACCTTGGAGGGTAAGGCACTGAGTTGTGACGATACATCACATAGCTGACTCGGCCACCCTGACAAAAATACAAGACATCATCAGATGGTGAGAGCCCACCATAGTACCATGGTGAGAGGTGTACTCCCAACAGTCATCCAACTCAATTGTGTAAGACCACTGAGTTCTGGGAGTTCCAGTGGCAGCTGGCCAGTAAGAAAGGATTTACAGAATTAGTGAAAGGAAATGATTAGGATTACGAGTGTGAACGTTAGACAACCACATGGTGATGGTGGATAGGATTTTGTTTGTGACTTGTAAAGTCATTGTTTGTGTGTTGCTTGATGAAGCAGAGAGTTCACCCTTTTGTTTATTTTCTTTTAGGGGCAGATGGCAGCGGAGGACTCAACCCTCCAATGGAGGATTGAGAGCATATTTAGGAGATGGATAACAGTTGTGGTCCAGGGCGTAGATCACATCTTAGGCTACATCTGGTTCGCACGAATGCCCACGTATGACCCTTGGGGCTTAGGATCTCTGCATAGGGTGGGAGATACTGAGTCCTAGGACTTTCTTTTCTTTGTCATGTATCTAGTTGGGGTAGACATAGGCACTCAGATTTCTTTTGTTATGTGTATATGTCAGTCATCATGTCATATGACTATGTTCTAGTTTTCCCGTACTTTGCCTTTCTACGTGTTTACTATTATGCTCCCGGGGTACATTATGTTAAACACTTTCAGATATGCATATGTTATATTTCAGTTAAAATTATCAATTGTATTTACATATTTCTACTCCTTCGAAAACTTAAAGCCGTTCCTTTATAATCAAAATAACGCCACAACCTTTTCTGCCAAATTATATTAACTCATTATAAGTATTAAAATGAAGCGCAACTTTAGAAATTAAAATTGAGGAAAAAGTTTGTTTTAAAAAAAAATATCCATAAAATCCCAATTAAGTTTTCTTAATTTCACTAGATTTTCGTAAGTAAAACAATAAAAATATGATATGAAATAATTAATTGAATTAAACCTTGCATATTTCCATAATAGAAATTAGCGTGTTACACAGAGAACTTTTAAGTATTGTGGTCCGAGCTGCCCCGTGGTCCAATTTTGGTGCCAGTGGTGCATTTTCGGCCCATTGTGCAATTTTCGTCCAAAAATAAGACTTTTGGGTTTTGTTGCACTGTGATCCCTGGTGTATTCTTATGCATAAAAAACAATAATGCTCAGAGCACATTTCAGTTTTGAGGTCCGAGGTGCCCTGTGGTCCAATTTTTGTGCCCGTGGTGCATTTTCGGCTCATTGTGCAATTTTTGTGCGAAAATAAGACTTTTGGGTTTGGTATCCGTGTTCCCTAGTGCATTCTTAAGCATAAAAAACCATAATCCTCGGAACACTTTTTAGGTCCGGGTGCCCCGTGGTCCAATTTTGGTGCCTGTGGCGCATTTTCGGCCCATTGTGCAATTTTCGTGCGAAAATAAGACTTTTGGGATTTGGTACCCCGTGATCCCTGGTGCATTATTATGCATAAAAAACCATAATGCTTGGAACACTTTTCAGTTTTGATGTTCGTGGTGACCCGAGGTCCAATTTTGGTGCCGGCAGTGCATTTTCGGCCATTTGTGCAATTTTCGTGCGAAAATAAGACTTTTCAGTTTTTGTACCCCATGATCCTTGGTGCATTCCTATGCATAAAAAACCATAATGCTCGGAGCACTTTTCAGTTTTGAGGACCGTGGTGCCCCGTGGTCCAACTTTGGTGTCGGTGGTGCATTTCCGGCCATTTGTGCAATTTTAGTGCGAAAATAAGACTTTTGGGTTTTGGTGCCCTGTGATCCCTGGTGCATTCAACCATAATGCTTGGAACATTTTTGAGTCTTGAGATTCGTGGTGCCCGGTGGTCCAATTTTCGTGCCAGGGGGCATACTCGGCCATTTGTGGAATTTTCGTGCGAAAATAAGACTTTTGGGTTTTGGTGCCCTGTGTACCCTGGTGCATTCTTATGCATGGAAAACCATAATGCTCGAAGCACTTTTTAGTTTCGAGGTCCGAGGTGTCCCGTGGTCCAATTTTGGTGCACGTGGTGCATTTTCGGCCCATTGTACAATTTTCGTGCGAAAATAAGACTTTTTGCTTTTGGTGCCCCGTGATCCTTGGTGCATTCTTATGCATAAAAACCATAATGCTCGGAACAGTTTTTAGTCTTCAGGTTCGTGGTGCCCTGTGGTCCAATTTTGGTATCAGGGGTGCACACTCGGCCATTTGTGCAATTTTCGTGCGAAAATAAGACTTTTGGGTTTTGGTACCCCATGATCCCTGGTGCATTCTTATGCATAAAAAACCATAATGCTTGGAACACTTTTCAGTTTTGATGTCCATGGTCACCCGTGGTCCAATTTTGCTACCGGTGGTGCATTTTCGGCCATTTGTGCAATTTTCGTGCGAAAATAAGACTTTTGGGTTTTGGTACCCATTATCCTTGGTGCATTCTTATGCATAAAAAACCATAATGCTCGGAGCACTTTTCAGTTTTGAGGACCGTGGTGCCCCGTGGTCCAATTTTGGTGGCGGTGGTGCATTTCCGGCCATTTGTGCAATTTTCATGCGAAAATAACACTTTTGGTTTTGGTGCCCCGTGATCCTTGGTGCATTCCTATGCATAAAAAACCATAATGCTTGAAACATTTTTCAGTCTTGAGATTCGTGGTGCCCGGTAGTCCAATTTTGGTGCCAGGGGTGCATTCTCGGCCATTTGTGCAATTTTCGTGCGAAAATAAGACTTTTGGGTTTTGGTGCCCTGTGAACCCTGGTGCATTCTTATGCATGAAAAACCATAATGCTCAAAGCACTTTTAAGTAGTGAGGTCCGAGGTGCCCCGTGGTCCAATTCTGGTGTCCATGGTGCATTTTCGGCTCATTGTGCAATTGTCGTGCGAAAATAAGACTTTTGGGTTTTGGTGCCCCGTGATCCCTGGTGCTTTCTTATGCATAAAAAACCATAATGCTTGGAACACTTTTCAGTTTTGATGTCCGTAGTGCCCCGTCGTCCAATTTTGGTACCCGTGGTGCATTTTCGGCCCATTGTGCAATTTTCGTGCGAAAATAAGACTTTCGGGTTTTGGAACCCCGTGATCCCTGGTGCATTCTTATGCATAAAAAACCATAATGCTCAAAGCACTTTTAAGTAGTGAGGTCTGAGGTGCCCCGTGGTCCAATTCTGGTGTCCGTGGTGCATTTTCGGCTCATTGTGCAATTGTCGTGCGAAAATAAGACTTTTGGGTTTTGGTTCCCCGTGATCCCTTGTGTTTTCTTATGCATAAAAAACCATAATGCTTGGAACACTTTTCAGTTTTGATGTCCGTAGTGCCCCGTCGTCCAATTTTTGTACCCGTGGTGCATTTTCGGTCCATTGTGCAATTTTCGTGCGAAAATAAGACTTTCGGAACCCCGTGATCCCTGGTGCATTCTTATGCATAAAAAACCATAATGCTTGGAAAACTTTTCAGTTTTGATGTCCGTGGTGACCCGTGGTCCAATTTTGGTGCCGGTGGTGCAATTTCGGCCATTTGTGCAATTTTCGTGCGAAAATAAGACTTTTAGGTTTTGGTACCCCATGATTCTTCATGAATTCTTATGCATAAAAAACCATAATGCATGGAGCACTTTTCAGTTTGGAGGACCGTGGTGCCCCGTGGTCCAATTTTGGTGTCGGTGGTGCATTTTCGCCCATTTGAGCAATTTTCCTGCGAAAATAAGACTTTTGGGTTTTGGTGCCCCGTGATCCCTGGTGCATTCTTTTGCATAAAAAACCATAATTCTCATAGCACTTTTCAGTTTTGAGGTCCGAGGTGCCCCATGGTCCAATATTGGTTCCCATGGTGCATTTTCGACGATTTGTGCAATTTTCGTGTGAAAATAAGACTATTGGGTTTTGGTGCCCCTTGATCACTGGTGCATTCTTATTCATAACAAACCATAATGCTCGGAACACTTTTCAATTTTGAGGTCCGTGGTGCCCCATGGTCTAATTTTGGTGCTGGTAGTGCATTTTCGGCCATTTGAGCAATTTTCGTGCGAAAATAAGACTTTTGGGTTTTGGTGCCCCGTGATCCCTAGTGCATTCTTATGCATAAAAAACCATAATGCTCAGAGCATTTTTCAGTTGGAGGTCCGAGGTGCCCCGTGCTTCAATTTTGGTGCCCTTGGGTCATTTTCGGCGATTTATGCAATTTTTGTGCGAAAATAAGACTTTTCAATTTTTTTTCCCTGTGAACCCTGGTGCATTCTTATGCATAAAAAAACATAATGCTTGGAACACTTTTCAGTTTTGAGGTCCGAGGTGCCCCGTGGTCCAATTTTGGTGCACTTGGTACATTTTCGGCCCATTGTGCAATTTTCGTGCGAAAATAGGACTGTTGGGTTTTGGTGCCCCGTGATCCTTGGTGCATTCTAATGCATAGAAACCATAATGCTCGGAACAGTTTTCAGTCTTGAGGTTCGTGGTGCCCCGTGGTCTAATTTTGGTGCCGGTAGTTCATTTTCGGCCATGTGAGCAATTTTTGTGCGAAAATAAGACTTTTGGGTTTTGGTGCCCCTTGATCCCTAATGCATTTTTATGCATAAAAAACCATAATACTCAGATCACTTTTCATTTTTTAGTTCCCTGGTGCTCCGTGGTCCAATTTTGGTGTGGGTGGTGCATTTTCGGCCCATTGTGCAATTTTCTTGCGAAAATAAGACTTTTAAGTTTTGGTGCTCCGTGATCCCTGGTGCATTGTTATGCATAAAAAACCATAATGCTCGGAGTACTTTTAAGCATGGTGGTCCGAGGTGCCCCGTGGTCCAAGTTTGGTGCCCGTGGTGCATTTTCGGCCCATTGTGCAATTTTCGTGCAAAAATAAGACTTTTGGGTTTTGGTGCCCCGTGATCCCTGGTGCATTCTTATGCATAAAAAACCATAATGCTTGGAACACTTTTCATTTTAGAGGTCCGTGGTGCCCCGCGGTCCAATTTTGGTGCCGGTGGTGCATGTTCGACCAATTGTGCAATTTTCGTGCGAAAATATGTGTTTTGGGTTTTGGTGCCCCGTGATCCCTGGTGCATTCTAATACATAAAAAACCATAATGCTTGGAGGAATTTTCAGTTTTGAGGTCCGTGGTGCCCCGTGGTCCAATTTTGGTGCCTGTGGTGCATTTTCGACCATTTGTGAAATTTTCGTGCTAAAATAAGACTTTTGGGTTTTGGTGCCCCATGATCCTTGGTGCATTGTTATGCATAAAAACTAGACACAACAAGCTTTTTAACCATGTATATTACAAAAATTATCAAGCATAATTTACAAATTAATTTTTCAAAAAGAAACCGAACAAGGGTTTAGGACCCTGTTTTGAGTCAAAAATTGTAGGCTGTTAGGAATATTTTTACTGGGAACAATAGAAAATGAATTTGGAAGCAAGAAATACCTCTTTGGAAATATCAAGATGTTAGCTTTAAACTGTAAAAAGTTTCATTTAATTTAGCTTTGGGAAGTGGGAGAAATTTACATTTCTTTGAGTTATGTTCAGTGAGCACTCAAAATCCAGGGCTGCTGACTTAGAAATTTTTTTATAAAATTTTATAGATGTTTATTTTATAAGTGGGATACCTTTCTGTAAACTATATTTCAAGATCTTCGATTTCATATAAAAAAATTTCAATTCCGAGGTCATTTGCTACAATCAATGAGAGCTCACATTCAGTATTGCCAAAGAGAAATCTGCCTTTTTAGTCAATTGTGTTACCATATGTGTGTTATTTTGAATTGTGGCAATTATAATTATTCATTGTGGTTTGGTGTGCTTTAATGATACAGTCCTTTGCACTATAGGTTGAACTTTTTGATAAAATTGTTTGTCTGTGTGATGTGTTCACAAGACTCGGGCACAAGTACTTGTGAGGACTACAACTATGTTCTACTGTTTTGGCTAGACTGCCATGTAATAGATAAATGAAACTTGAACAGTGAGCACAATTAACTAGACTAAAAGATTTATTTTATTTTTATTAAATAGAAATTAATTAACGAACTCTTTATTTTATACATTTGACATAGAAAGAATTTAGGACCTTGGCGTGGATGAATCAATGGTAAGTTATTAATTATTAAAATTATAGAAATTAATGAGAGGGTGAGGCATAAATAAAACTTAACAAGATTTTGTTACGTGCTGTGAATCATGTTGATTTCTGAGAGTCGTGTAATGGAACTGCGTGTGCGTGGTGATTCGTGGGAACTGCAATATGAAAAGAGAGTCACGTGGAGTGTTCCAACTGTGAGAATAACAAAGAGAGGGGGGAGTTCGAAAGACGTGTCACGACGTAATGTGACGGTCACCCATAGAAATGTGATGGAGGCAAATGTCCTCATACATATGATTTTTGAGCAGAGACGGGGTCTCAGGCTCGGCGTCTATTCGACCGTCCAGTACCATGTGCAGCGGAACCCCACTGTGACGAGGAAGAATAATCCTTGTGAGGAGAGTTGTGGAGGAGTTAGCCCTCTCAGTATTGGATGATCACAGTTGGTACTTGGGAGATGATCGTAAGGCAAATTGACCTTGGAGGGTAAGGCACTGAGTTGTGACGATAGATCACATAGCTGACTCGGCCACCCTGACAAAAATACGAGACATCATCGTTTGGTGAGAGCCCACCATAGTACCATGGTGAGAGGTGTACTCCCAACAGTCATCCAACTCAATTGTGTAAGACCACTGAGTTCTGGGAGTTCCAGTGGCAGCTGGCCAGTAAGAAAGGATTTACAGAATTAGTGAAAGGAAACGATTAGGATTATGAGTGTGAACGTTAGACAACCACATGGCGATGGTGGACAGAATTTTGTTTGTGACTTGTAAAGTCATTGTTTGTCTGCTGCTTGATGAAGCAGAGAGTTCACCCTTCTATTTATTTTCTTTTAGGGGCAGATGGCAGTGGAGGACTCAACCCTCCATTGGAGGATTGAGAGCATATTCAGGAGATGGATAACAGTTGTGGTCCAGGGGGTAGATCACATCTTGGGCTACATCCGGTTCGCACGAATGCCCACGTATGACCCTTGGGGCTTAGGATCTCTGCATAGGGCGGGAGTTAGAAGATGACTACTCTGAGTCCTAGGATTTTCTTTTCTTTGTCATGTATCTCGTTGGGGTAGACATAGGCACTCAAATTTCTTTTGTTATGTGTATATGTCAGTCATCGTGTCATATGATTATGTTCTAGCTTTCCCGTACTTTGCCTTTCTACGTGTTTACTGTTATGCTCCGGGGGTACATTATGTTAAACACTTTCAAATATGCATATGTTATATTTCAGTCAAAATTATCAATTGTATTTACATATTTCTACTCCTTCAAAAACTTAAAACCGTTCCTTTACAATCAAAATAACACCACAACCTTTTCTGCCAAATTATATTAATGCATTATAAGTATTAAAATGAAGCGCAACTTTCGAAATTAAAATTGAGGAAAAAGTTTGTTTTAAAAAAAAATCCATAAAATCCCAATTAAGTTTGCTTAATTTCACTAGATTTTCGTAAGTAAATTAACAAAAAATGTGTTATGAAATAATTAATTGAATTAAACCTTGCATATTTCCATAATAGAAATTAGGGTGTTACACGGAGCTCTTTTAAGTATTGTGGTCCAAGGTGTCCCGTGGTCCAATTTTGGCGCCCGTGGTTCATTTTTGGCCCATTGTACAATTTTTGTGCGAAAATAAGACTTTTGGGTTTTGGTGCCCCGTGATCCTTGGTGCATTCCTATGCATAGAAAACCATAATGCTCAGAACAATTTTTAGTCTTGAGGATCGTGTGCCCCGTGGTCCAATTTTGGTGTCGAGGGTGCATTTTCGGCCATTTGTGCAATTTTTGTGTGAAAATAAGACTTTTGGGTTTTGCTGACCCGTGATCCCTGGAGCATTCTTATGCATAAAAAATCATAATGCTCAAAGCACTTTTCAATTTTGAGGTCCCAAGTGCCCTGTGGTCCAATTTTGGTGCTCGTGGTGTATTTTCGGCCCATTGTGCAACCTTAGTGCGAAAATAAGACTTTTGGGTTTTGGTGCCCCGTGATCCCTGGTGCATTCTTATGCATAAAAAACCATAATGCTTGGATCATTTTTCAGTTTTGAGGTCAGAGGAGCCCCGTGGTCCAATTTTGTTGCCCGTGGTGTATATTCGGCCCATTGTGCTATTTTCTTGCGAAAATAAGACTTTTGGGTTTTGGTGCCCCGTGATCCTTGGTGCATTCGTATATATAAAAAACCATAATGCTTGGAACACTTTCAAGTATTGAGGTCCGAGGTGCCCCGTGGTCTAATTTTGGTGCCCGTGGTGCATTTTCAGCCCAATGTGCAATTTTCATGCGAAAATAAGACTTTTGGGCTTGGTGCCTCATGATCCTTGGTGCATTCTTATGCATAAAAAACCATGATTCTCAGAAAAGTTTTCAATCTTGAGATTCGTGGTGCCCGGTGGTCCAATTTTGGTGCCAGGGGTACATTATCGGCATTTGTGCAATTTTTGTGCAAAAATAAGACTTTTGGCTTTTGGTGCCCCGTGATCCATGGTGGATTCTAATGCATAAAAAACCATAATTCTGGAACACTTTTCAGTTTTGAGGTTCGTGGTGCCCCGTGGTCTAATTTTGGTGCCGGTGGTGCATTTTCGGCCATTTGTGCAATTTTCGTGCGAAAATAAGGCTTTTGAGATTTGGTGCCTGTGATCCCTGGTGTATTCTTATGCATAAAAAATAATAATGCTTTGAGCACTTTTCAGATTTGAGGTCCGAGGTGCCCCGTGGTCCAATTTTGTTGCCGGTAATGCATTTTCGGACATTTGTGAAATTTTCGGTGCACGTGGTTCATTTTCGGCTCATTGTGCAATCTTCGTACGTAAATAATATTTTTGGGTTTTGGTGCCCCGTGATCCCTAGTGCATTCTTATGCATAAAAAACCATAATGCTAGGATCAGTTTTCAGTCATGAGGTTCGTGGTGCCCGTGGTCCAATTTTTGTGCCGGGGGTGCATTTTCGGCCATTTGTGCAATTTTCGTGCGAAAATAAGACTTTTGCGTTTTTGTGCCCCGTGATCCCTGGTACATTCTTATGCATAAAAAACCATACTGCTCGAACTACTTTTCAGTTTTGAAGTCCGAGGTGCCCCGTGGTCCAATTTTTGTTCCGTGGTGCATTTTCGGCCCATTGTGCAAGTTTTGTGCGAAAATAAGACTTTTGGGTTTTGAAGCCCCGTAATCCACTGTGCATTCTTATGTATAAAAAACCATAATTCTCAGAGCACTTTTAAGTTTTCAGGTCTGAGGTGCCCCGTGATCCAATTTTGGTGCCGGTGGTGCATTTTCGGCCATTTGTACAATTTTCGTGCGTAAATAAGAATTTTGGGTTTTGGTGTCCTGTGAATCCTGGTGCATTCTTATACATAAAACACCATAATTCCAAGAGCACTTTTCTGTTTGGAGGTCCGACGTGCCCCGTGGTCCAATTTTGCTGTACCGGGTGCATTTTCGGCCCTTTGTGCAATTTTTGTGCGAAAATAAGACTTTTGGGTTTTGGTGCCCCGTGATCCCTGGTGCATTCTTATGCATAAAAAACCATAATGCTCGGAGCACTTTTCAGTTTTGAGGTTCGTGGTGCCCCGTGGTTCAGTTTTGGTGCCGGTGGTGCATTTTCGGCCATTTGTGCGATTTTCGTGCAAAAATAAGACTTTTGGATTTTGGTGCCCTATGATCCCTGGTGCATTCTTATGCATAAAAAATCATAATTCTTGGAACACTTTTCAGTTTTGAGGTCCGTGGTGCCCCATTGTTCAATTTTGGTGCCGGTTGTGCCATTTGACAAATTTTCGTTTGAAAATAAGACTTTTGGGTTTTGGTACCCCGTGATCCCTAGTGCATTCTTATGCATAAAAAATGATAATGCTCAGAACAGTTTTTGGTCTTGAGGTTCGTGGTTCCCTGGGGTCCAATTTTGGTGCCGGGGGTGCATTTTCGGCCATTTGTGCAATTTTCATGCGAAAATATGGCTTTTGGGTTTTGGTATCCTGTGATCGCTGGTGCATTCCTATGCATAAAAAACCATAATGCTCGAAACAGTTTTCAGTCATGAGGTTCGTGGTGCCCCGTGATCCAGTTTTGGTGCGTGTGGTGCATTCTCGACCCATTGTGCAATTTTCGTGCGAAAATAAGACTTTTGGGTATTGGTGCCCCGTGATCCCTGGTGCATTCTTATGCATAAAAAACCATAATTCTCATAGCACTTTTAAGTTTTGAGGTCCGAGGTGCCCCGTGGTCAAATTTTGGTGCCCGTGCTGCATTTTCGGCCAATTGTGCAATTTTCGTGCGAAAATAAGACTTTTGGGTTTTGGTGCCCGGTGAACCCTGGTGCATTCTTATGCATAAAAAATAATAATGCTCAGAGCACTTTTCAATTTTGAGATCCGAGGTGCCCCATGCTCGAACTTTGGAACACGTGGTGCCTTTTCGACCCATTGTGTAACTTTCGTGCGAAAATAAGACTTTTGGGTTTTGGTGTCCCGTGATCGATAGCGTATTCTTATGCATAAAAAACCATAATGCTTGGTGTACTTTTATGTTTTGAGGTCCGAGGTGCCCCGTGGACCAATTTTGGTGCCGGTGGTGCATTTTCGGCCCATTATGCAATTTTCGTGCAAAAATAACAGTTTTAGGATTTGGTGCACCGTGATCCCTAGTTCATTCCTATTCATAAAAAACCATAATACTTGGATCACTTTTCAGTTTTGAGTTCCCTGGTGCTCCGTGGTCCAATTTTGGTGCCAGTGGTGCACATTTGGCCATTTGTGAAATTTTCGTGCGAAAATAACACTTTTGGGTTTTGGTGCCCCGTGATCCTTGGTGCATTCTTATGCATAAAAAACCATAATGCTCGGAACACTTTTCAGTTTTGAGGTCCGGGTTGCCGCGTGGTCCAATTTTGGTGTCGGTGGTGCATATTCAGTCATTTGTGCAATTTTCGTGCAAAATTAAACTTTTGAGTTTTGGTGTCTCGTGGTGCCTGGTGCATTCTTATACATAAAAAACCATAATGCTTGGAGGACTTTTTAGTTTTGAGGTCCGTGGTGCCTCGTGGTCCAATTTTGGTGCATGTGGAGCATTTTCGGCCATTTGTGAAATTTTCATGCGAAAATAAGACATTTGGGTTTTGGTGCCCTGTGATCCCTGGTGGATTCTTATGCATAAAAAACCATAATGCTTGGAACACTTTTCAATTTAGAGGTCAGTGGTGCCCCGTGGTCCAATTTTGGTGCCGGTGGTGCATTTTGGGCCGTTTGTGCAAATTTCGTGCGAAAATAAGACTTTGGGTTTTGGTGCCCCGTGATCCCTGGTGCACTCTTATGCATAAAAAACCATAATGCTCGGAGCACTATTAAGTATTGAGGTCCAAGGTGCCCGTGGTCAAATTTTGGAGCCCGTGGTGTATTTTCGGCCCTATGTGCAATTTTCGTGCGAAAATAAGACTTTTGGGTTTTGGTGCACCGTGATCTCTGGTGCATTCTTATGAATAGAAAACCATAATGCTTGGAACACTTTTCAATTTAGAGGTCCGTGGTGCCCCTTGGTCCAATTTTGGTGCCGGTGGTGCATTTTGGGCCATTTGTGCAATTTTCGTGCGAAAATAAGACTTTGGGTTTTGGTGCCCCGTGATCCCTGGTGCACTCTTATGCATTAAAAACCATAATGCTCAGACCACTTTTAAGTATTGAGGTCCGAGGTGCCCTGTCGTTCAATTTTGGTGCCCGTGGTGTATTTTCAGTCATTGTACAATTTTCGTGCGAAAGTAAGACTTTTGGGTTTTGTTGCCCCGTGATCCCTAGTGCATTCTTAAGCATAATAAACAATAATGCTCGGAGCACTTTTCAGTTTTGTTGTCTGAGGTGCCCCGTGGTCCAATTTTGGTGCACGTGGTGCATTTTCGGCCCATTGTGCAATTTTTGTGCGAAAATAAGACTTTTGAGTTTTGGTGCCCCGTGATCCTTGGGGCATTCTTATGCATAAAAACCATAATGCTCAGAGCACTTTCAAGTATTGAGGTCCGAGGTGCCCTGTCATCCAATTTTGGTGCCTGTGGTGTATTTTCGGCCCATTGTGCAATTTTCGTGCGAAAATAAGACTTTTGGGTTTTGGTGCCCCGTGATCCCTGGTGCATTCTTATGCATAATAAACAATAATGCTCAGAGCACTTTTCAGTTTTGAGGTCCGTGGTGCCCAGTTGTCCAATTTTGGTGCCGTTAGTGCATTTTTGGCCAATTGTAGGTTTTTCGAACGAAAATAAGACTTTTGGGTTTTGGTGCCCTATGAACCCTAGTGCATTCTTATGCATAAAAAACCATAATGCTCGGAGCAGTTTTCAATTTTGTTGTCCGAGGTGCCCCGTGGTCCAATTTTGGTGCACGTGGTGCATTTTCGGCCCATTGTGCAATTTTTGTGCGAAAATAAGACTTTTGAGTTTTGGTGCCCCGTGATCCTTGGGGTATTCTTATGCATAAAAACCATATTGCTCAGAACAGTTTTCAGTCTTGAGGTTCGTGGTGCCCCATGGTCCAATTTTTGTGCCGGGGTTGTATTTTCGACCATTTGTGAAATTTTCGTGCAAAAATAAGACTTTTGGGTTTTGGTGCCCCATGATCCTTGGTGCATTCTTATGCATAAAAAACCATAATGCTCGGAACACTTTTCAGTTTTGAGGTCCAGGGTGCCCCATGGTCCAATGTTGGTGCCGGTGGTTCATTTTCGGCCATTTGTGCAATTTTCGTGCGAAAATAACAATTTTAGGTTGAGGTGCCCCGTGATCCTTGGTGCATTCTTATACATAAAAAACCATAATGCTAGGAGAACTTTCAAGTTTTGAGGTCCGAGGTGCCCCGTGGTCCAATTATGGTGCTCGTGGTGCATTTTTGGCCCATTGTGCAATTTTCGTACGAAATTTGGGTTTTGGAGCCCCGCAATCCCTGGTGTATTCTTATGGATAAAAAAACATAATGCTTGGAACCCTTTTTAGTTTAGAGGTCTGTGGTACCCCGTGGTCCAATTTTGGTGCCGGTGGTGCATTTTCGGCCATTTGTGCAATTTTCGTGTGAAAATAAGACTTTTGGGTTTTGGTGCCCCATGATCCTTGCTTCTTTCTTATGCATAAAAAACCATAATGCTCGGAGCACTTTTCAGTTTTGTGGACCGTGGTGCCTCGTGGTCTAATTTTGGTGCCGGTGATGCATTTCTGGCCATTTGTGCAATTTTTGTGCGAAAATAAGACTTTTGGGTTTTGGTGCCCATTGATCCTTGGTGCATTCTTACGCATAAAAAATCATAGTGCTCAGAACAGTTTTCAGTCTTGAGATTTGTGGTGCCCGGTGGTCTAATTTTGGTTCCAGGGGTGCATTCTCTGCCATTTGTGCAATTTTCTTGCGAAAATAAGACTTTTGGGTTTTGGTGCCCTGTGAACCCTGGTGAATTCTTATGCATAAAAAACCAAAATGCTCGGAGCACTTTTTAGTTTTGAGGTCTGAGGTGCCCTGTGGTCCAATTTTGGTGCACGTGGTGCATTTCGGCCCATTCTGCAATTTTCTTGCGAAAATAAGAATTTTGGGTTTTCGTGCCTCGTGATCCCTGGTGCATTCTAATACATAAAAAACCATAATGCTTGGAGTACTTTTCAGTTTTGAGGTCCGTGGTGCCCCGTGGTCCAATTTTGGTGCCTGTGGTGCATTTTCGGCCATTTGTGAAATTTTCGTGCGAAAATAAGACTTTCGGGTTTTAGTGCCCCATGATCCCTGGTGCATTCTTATGCATAAAAAACCATAATGCATGGAACACTTTTCAGTGTAGAGGTCCGTGGTGCCCCGTGGTCCAATTTTGGTGCCAGTGGTGCATTTTCGGCCATTTATGGAATTTTCGTGCAAAAAATAAGACTTTTGGGTTTTGGTGCCCCATGATCCTTGGTGCATTCTTATGCGTAAAAAACCAGAATGCTTGGAGCACTTTTCAGTTTTGAGGTCTGTGGTGCCCCGTGGTCCAATTTTGGTGCCAGTTGTGCATTTCCGGCCATTTGTGCAATTTTCGTGCGAAAATAAGACTTTTGGGTTTTGGTGCCCTGTGATCCTTGGTGCATTCCTATGCATAAGCATAATGCTCGGAATAGTTTTCAGTCTTGAGATTCGTGGTGCCCAGTGGTCCTATTTTTGTGCCGGGGGTGCATTCTCGGCCATTTGTGCAATTGTCGTGCGAAAATTAGACTTTTGGGGGATACCAGAATCCCAACCCGAACAACAACAACAACAACAACTTAGAGTGCTATAGGTGTGGAGGACCGCATCTAGCAAGGAACTGCAACCAGTCACAAGTTGTTATCTGTAACAACTGCGGGAAAATGGGGAACGCAACCAAGAACTGTTGGGCTGCTCCGAGGATCACCAGAGGTGCTGAAAATGTGGTTAAGGACAATCAAGGGAGACCAAGGGTAGCTGCGAAGGTATTTGCTATGAGTGGCTCTGAGGTCACTGCATCTGATGACCTAATCCAAGGTTAGTAAATTTCGGGGACGAAATTTCTGAAAGGGTGGGAGAGTTGTAACACCCTGAAAATTTCAACTCAGTTATATAAGTATATACGTATATATATTTATAAATATGTATATATTTATATAATTCTCTGTATGTAACTCTCTGGAATTAATTTTCTACAATTAATTCTCTATAGTTACTTTCCTGTGTTTTTGTTTGTAAGTTGCTATAAAATTCTGTGTGATTGAATTGTCTATGTTGTGTATTTATTTATTTAATTGTGCAGTGTAATATGTACTTAATGATCAAGTACGTATATTGTCTGTGTATGCTTATCTGTTATACCTGCTAGTAATTAATTGAGCTGAGATTAATTACTAGTAGTAAAATATTTATAATATCTATTGCTATGCACTAATTAATCTATTGTTTGCAAATTGGTTTTAAGTATTTTAATTATATTAAATTCTAGTAACTTGCACACCAAGTTACCTCTTATAAAGTTTATCGGTAAATAATTTCTTTATAGAGGAAATTTTATTTGAGCTACTAGAAAAGTTTTTATTACTAGAAGTTTTATAAAATTAATTAGATGTTTGAAATTAAGTTTTAAAATTTTAAAACACACCTCTTTACGATTACACAGTATAAAATTACACTGTGTAAATTAAATTGAGTAACCAAAGTCCCTAATCCTAAGCTAATGACACAACATTACATGCAAAGCCTAAACTAATGACACCTAAGCTAATACATACATGCATGTCATCTATGATCAACACCTAAGCATCACTAAGACAACACCTAATCCCATGCACTTAACCTAAGCTTGACACCTAGCTACCCAAAACCCCACGGCCAAACCCAACAACACAACACTAATCTCACTTTCTCTCACTCACCTAAACACCAAACTTAATCTCCAAGTTTTGAACAAGAAAAAAAATCCTCTCATCTCTCTCTTTTCTTCTCTTGGCCGAGAGCTAGAGGAAGGCAAGGGAGGCCATTGAAGAGCTTGGTGGTTGCACGCAAAGCTTGGATCATCACCAACACATCCTCTAGTTCTCATTTCCACTTTCACCACTTCTCCTTTTCGGTTGAATTTCAACACTAGGTAAGGGGAACTCTCGTATGGATTCTTTGTTTCCTTTTTCTGTTGAGAATATGGTTAAGGGATGGGGGCCTTAACTATAGCATCCATGCATGCCTCCATTGATAAGAATTGTGATGTGTTTGAATTGTTTGTTGAATTGAAATTGGACGGGTAGTGTTGAATTCTCTTTGGCAGTAGTTGTGAGCCTTTGCATGTGGGGAGTAAATTCATTTTTCACCTTGTAATTGGAATGAAAATGGCCCTGGAAACAAGTGAGGTCATGTACCATTTTCTCAAAATGGTTTGATCAAGTTTTCTTTAAAAATGTTAACTAAAATTCGTTGGCAGTGGCTGTATTTTCGTTTAGTGTGGAACAGCCCTCACTGTTTTGCCATTTTTGAAAGATATAACCGTTAGTTTTTGTGAAATTTGTTTTGAATCAAAATAGACACAAAATGAAACAACTTTTGTGTTCATACCTTTGAAAAATAATTTCATCTTGGGATTCATCCATGGCTCGAAAGTGGACTGTCCTGTTTTGGGGTTTCACTGGAATAGGGCTAGGTTTTTGTTATAATTCTCCCTGTGTACTTAATGTTTTTGAAATGTAATTAAACCTTTAAAAACTAGACACAACTAGGTTTTTAACCATGTATATTACAAAAATTACCAAGCACAATTTACAAATTAATTTTTCAAAAAGAAACAGAACAAGGGTTTAGGACCCTGTTTTGAGTCAAAAATTGTAGGCTGTTAGGAATATTTTTACTGGGAACAATAGAAAATTAATTTAGAAGCAAGAAATACCTTTTTGGAAATATCAAGATGTTAGCTTTAAACTTTAAAAAGTTTCATTTAATTTAGCTTTGGGAAGTGGGAGAAATTTACATTTCTTTGAGCTATGTTCAGTGAGCACTCAAAATCCAGGGCTGCTGACTTAGAAATTTTTTTATAAAATTTTATAGATGTTTATTTTATAAGTGGGATACCTTTCTGTAAACTAGATTTCAAGAGCTTCAATTTCATATAAAAAAATTTCAATTCCGAGGTCATTTGCTACAATCAGTGAGAGCTCACATTCAGTATTGCCAAAGAGAAATCTGCCTTTTTAGTCATTTGTGTTACCATATGTGTGTTATTTTGAATTGTGGCAATTATAATTATTAATTGTGATTTTGTAAGGCAGTGGATATGTAATATCCATTGACCTATTCTGTTTTGGGTTTCAGTCCCAGAAATGTGAATCTTGGGTACTTAATCTTTGAAAGTGTGGTTTGGTGTGCTTTTATGATACAGTCCTTTGGACTGTAGGTTGAACTTTGTGATAAAATTGTTTGTCTGTGTGACGTGTTCACAAGAATCGGGCGCGAGTACTTGTGAGGACTAGAACTATGTTCTAGTGTTTTTGGCTAGACTGCCATGTAACAGATAAATGAAACTTGAACAGTGAGCACAATTAATTAGACTAAAAGATTTATTTTATTTTTATTAAATAGAAATTAATTAACGAACTCTTTATTTTATACATTGGACATAGAAAGAATTTAGGACCTTGGTGCGGATGAATCAATGGTAATTTATTAATTATTAAAAATTATAGAAATTAATGAGAGGGTGAGCCACAAATAAAAACTTAACAAGATTTTGTTACGTGTTGTGAATCATGTTGATTTATGAGAGTCGTGCAATGGAACTGCGTGTGTGCGATGATTCGTGGGAACTGCAAGATGAAAAGAGAGTCACGTGGAGTGTTCCAGCTGTGAGAATAACAAAGAGAGGGGGGAGTTCGAAAGACGTGTCATGACGTAATGTGACGGTCACCCATAGAAAGGTGATGGAGGCAAATGTCCTCACACATATGATTTTTGAGCAGAGACGGGGTCTCAGGCACGGCATCTATTCGACCGTCCTGTACCATGTGCAGCAGAACCCCACTGTGACGGGGAAGAATAATCCTTGTGAGGAGAGTTGTGGAGGAGTCAGTCCTCTGAGTATTGGATGATCACAGTTGGTACCTGGGAGATGATCGTAAGGCAAATTGACCTTGGAGGGTAAGGCACTGAGTTGTGATGATACATCACATAGCTGACTCGGCCACCCTGACAAAAATACAAGACATCATCAGATGGTGAGAGCCCACCATAGTACCATGGTGAGAGGTGTACTCCCAACAGTCATCCAACTCAATTGTGTAAGACCACTGAGTTCTGGTAGTTCCAGTGGCAGCTGGCCAGTAAGAAAGGATTTACAGAATTAGTGAAAGGAAATGATTAGGATTACGAGTGTGAACGTTAGACAACCACATGGTGATGGTGGATAGGATTTTGTTTGTGACTTGTAAAGTCATTGTTTGTGTGTTGCTTGATGAAGCAGAGAGTTCACCCTTCTGTTTATTTTCTTTTAGGGGCAGATGGCAGCGGAGGACTCAACCCTCCAATGGAGGATTGAGAGCATATTTAGGAGATGGATAACAGTTGTGGTCCAGGGCGTAGATCACATCTTAGGCTACATCTGGTTCGCACGAATGCCCACGTATGACCCTTGGGGCTTAGGATCTCTGCATAGGGTGGGAGATACTGAGTCCTAGGACTTTCTTTTCTTTGTCATGTATCTAGTTGGGGTAGACATAGGCACTCAGATTTCTTTTGTTATGTGTATATGTCAGTCATCATGTCATATGACTATGTTCTAGTTTTCCCGTACTTTGCCTTTCTACGTGTTTACTATTATGCTCCCGGGGTACATTATGTTAAACACTTTCAGATATGCATATGTTATATTTCAGTTAAAATTATCAATTGTATTTACATATTTCTACTCCTTCGAAAACTTAAAGCCGTTCCTTTACAATCAAAATAACGCCACAACCTTTTCTGCCAAATTATATTAACTCATTATAAGTATTAAAATGAAGCGCAACTTTAGAAATTAAAATTGAGGAAAAAGTTTGTTTTAAAAAAAAATATCCATAAAATCCCAATTAAGTTTTCTTAATTTCACTAGATTTTCGTAAGTAAAACAATAAAAATATGATATGAAATAATTAATTGAATTAAACCTTGCATATTTCCATAATAGAAATTAGCGTGTTACACAGAGAACTTTTAAGTATTGTGGTCCGAGCTGCCCCGTGGTCCAATTTTGGTGCCAGTGGTGCATTTTCGGCCCATTGTGCAATTTTCGTCCAAAAATAAGACTTTTGGGTTTTGTTGCACTGTGATCCCTGGTGTATTCTTATGCATAAAAAACAATAATGCTCAGAGCACATTTCAGTTTTGAGGTCCGAGGTGCCCTGTGGTCCAATTTTTGTGCCCGTGGTGCATTTTCGGCTCATTGTGCAATTTTTGTGCGAAAATAAGACTTTTGGGTTTGGTATCCGTGTTCCCTAGTGCATTCTTAAGCATAAAAAACCATAATGCTCGGAACACTTTTTAGGTCCGGGTGCCCCGTGGTCCAATTTTGGTGCCTGTGGCGCATTTTCGGCCCATTGTGCAATTTTCGTGTGAAAATAAGACTTTTGGGATTTGGTACCCCGTGATCCCTGGTGCATTATTATGCATAAAAAACCATAATGCTTGGAACACTTTTCAGTTTTGATGTTCGTGGTGACCCGAGGTCCAATTTTGGTGCCGGCAGTGCATTTTCGGCCATTTGTGCAATTTTCGTGCGAAAATAAGACTTTTCAGTTTTGGTACCCCATGATCCTTGGTGCATTCCTATGCATAAAAAACCATAATGCTCGGAGCACTTTTCAGTTTTGAGGACCGTGGTGCCCCGTGGTCCAACTTTGGTGTCGGTGGTGCATTTCCGGCCATTTGTGCAATTTTAGTGCGAAAATAAGACTTTTGGGTTTTGGTGCCCTGTGATCCCTGGTGCATTCAACCATAATGCTTGGAACATTTTTGAGTCTTGAGATTCGTGGTGCCCGGTGGTCCAATTTTCGTGCCAGGGGGCATACTCGGCCATTTGTGGAATTTTCGTGCGAAAATAAGACTTTTGGGTTTTGGTGCCCTGTGTACCCTGGTGCATTCTTATGCATGGAAAACCATAATGCTCGAAGCACTTTTTAGTTTCGAGGTCCGAGGTGTCCCGTGGTCCAATTTTGGTGCACGTGGTGCATTTTCGGCCCATTGTACAATTTTCGTGCGAAAATAAGACTTTTTGCTTTTGGTGCCCCGTGATCCTTGGTGCATTCTTATGCATAAAAACCATAATGCTCGGAACAGTTTTTAGTCTTCAGGTTCGTGGTGCCCTGTGGTCCAATTTTGGTATCAGGGGTGCACACTCGGCCATTTGTGCAATTTTCGTGCGAAAATAAGACTTTTGGGTTTTGGTACCCCATGATCCCTGGTGCATTCTTATGCATAAAAAACCATAATGCTTGGAACACTTTTCAGTTTTGATGTCCATGGTCACCCGTGGTCCAATTTTGCTACCGGTGGTGCATTTTCGACCATTTGTGCAATTTTCGTGCGAAAATAAGACTTTTGGGTTTTGGTACCCATTATCCTTGGTGCATTCTTATGCATAAAAAACCATAATGCTCGGAGCACTTTTCAGTTTTGAGGACCGTGGTGCCCCGTGGTCCAATTTTGGTGGCGGTGGTGCATTTCCGGCCATTTGTGCAATTTTCATGCGAAAATAACACTTTTGGTTTTGGTGCCCCGTGATCCTTGGTGCA
The DNA here is from genome assembly GCA_026413185.1 of Pueraria montana var. lobata. Taxonomy (NCBI): domain Eukaryota; kingdom Viridiplantae; phylum Streptophyta; class Magnoliopsida; order Fabales; family Fabaceae; genus Pueraria; species Pueraria montana. Next base: position 1,004,761 of record CM048656.1, read on the forward strand.
TTCCTATGCATAAAAAACCATAATGCTTGAAACATTTTTCAGTCTTGAGATTCGTGGTGCCCGGTAGTCCAATTTTGGTGCCAGGGGTGCATTCTCGGCCATTTGTGCAATTTTCGTGCGAAAATAAGACTTTTGGGTTTTGGTGCCCTGTGAACCCTGGTGCATTCTTATGCATGAAAAACCATAATGCTCAAAGCACTTTTAAGTAGTGAGGTCCGAGGTGCCCCGTGGTCCAATTCTGGTGTCCATGGTGCATTTTCGGCTCATTGTGCAATTGTCGTGCGAAAATAAGACTTTTGGGTTTTGGTGCCCCGTGATCCCTGGTGCTTTCTTATGCATAAAAAACCATAATGCTTGGAACACTTTTCAGTTTTGATGTCCGTAGTGCCCCGTCGTCCAATTTTGGTACCCGTGGTGCATTTTCGGCCCATTGTGCAATTTTCGTGCGAAAATAAGACTTTCGGGTTTTGGAACCCCGTGATCCCTGGTGCATTCTTATGCATAAAAAACCATAATGCTCAAAGCACTTTTAAGTAGTGAGGTCTGAGGTGCCCCGTGGTCCAATTCTGGTGTCCGTGGTGCATTTTCGGCTCATTGTGCAATTGTCGTGCGAAAATAAGACTTTTGGGTTTTGGTTCCCCGTGATCCCTTGTGTTTTCTTATGCATAAAAAACCATAATGCTTGGAACACTTTTCAGTTTTGATGTCCGTAGTGCCCCGTCGTCCAATTTTTGTACCCGTGGTGCATTTTCGGTCCATTGTGCAATTTTCGTGCGAAAATAAGACTTTCGGAACCCCGTGATCCCTGGTGCATTCTTATGCATAAAAAACCATAATGCTTGGAAAACTTTTCAGTTTTGATGTCCGTGGTGACCCGTGGTCCAATTTTGGTGCCGGTGGTGCAATTTCGGCCATTTGTGCAATTTTCGTGCGAAAATAAGACTTTTAGGTTTTGGTACCCCATGATTCTTCATGAATTCTTATGCATAAAAAACCATAATGCATGGAGCACTTTTCAGTTTGGAGGACCGTGGTGCCCCGTGGTCCAATTTTGGTGTCGGTGGTGCATTTTCGCCCATTTGAGCAATTTTCCTGCGAAAATAAGACTTTTGGGTTTTGGTGCCCCGTGATCCCTGGTGCATTCTTTTGCATAAAAAACCATAATTCTCAGAGCACTTTTCAGTTTTGAGGTCCGAGGTGCCCCATGGTCCAATATTGGTTCCCATGGTGCATTTTCGACGATTTGTGCAATTTTCGTGTGAAAATAAGACTATTGGGTTTTGGTGCCCCTTGATCACTGGTGCATTCTTATTCATAACAAACCATAATGCTCGGAACACTTTTCAATTTTGAGGTCCGTGGTGCCCCATGGTCTAATTTTGGTGCTGGTAGTGCATTTTCGGCCATTTGAGCAATTTTCGTGCGAAAATAAGACTTTTGGGTTTTGGTGCCCCGTGATCCCTAGTGCATTCTTATGCATAAAAAACCATAATGCTCAGAGCATTTTTCAGTTGGAGGTCCGAGGTGCCCCGTGCTTCAATTTTGGTGCCCTTGGGTCATTTTCGGCGATTTATGCAATTTTTGTGCGAAAATAAGACTTTTCAATTTTTTTTCCCTGTGAACCCTGGTGCATTCTTATGCATAAAAAAACATAATGCTTGGAACACTTTTCAGTTTTGAGGTCCGAGGTGCCCCGTGGTCCAATTTTGGTGCACTTGGTACATTTTCGGCCCATTGTGCAATTTTCGTGCGAAAATAGGACTGTTGGGTTTTGGTGCCCCGTGATCCTTGGTGCATTCTAATGCATAGAAACCATAATGCTCGAAACAGTTTTCAGTCTTGAGGTTCGTGGTGCCCCGTGGTCTAATTTTGGTGCCGGTAGTTCATTTTCGGCCATGTGAGCAATTTTCGTGCGAAAATAAGACTTTTGGGTTTTGGTGCCCCTTGATCCCTAATGCATTTTTATGCATAAAAAACCATAATGGTTGGAACACTTTTCAATTTTGAGGTCTGTGGTGCCCCGTGGTCCAATTTTGGTGCTGGTGGTGGATTTTCGGCCCAATATGCAATTTTCGTGCAAAAATAACACATTTGGGATTTGGTGCACCGTGATCCCTGGTTCATTCCTATGCATAAAAAACCATAATACTCAGATCACTTTTCATTTTTTAGTTCCCTGGTGCTCCGTGGTCCAATTTTGGTGTGGGTGGTGCATTTTCGACCATTTGTGAAATTTTTGTGCGAAAATAAGACTGTTGGGTTTTTTTGCCCTATGATCACTGGTGCATTATTATGTATAAAAAATTATAATGCTTGGAGAACTTTTATGTTTTGAGGTCCGAGGTGTCTCATTGTCCAATTTTGGTGCCTGTGGTACATTTTTGGCCCATTGTTCAATTTTCATGCAAAAATAAGACCTTTGGGTTTTGGTGCCCGTGATCCTTGGTGCATTATTATGCATAAAAAACCATAATGCTCATAGCACTTTGCAGTTTTGAGGTCTGTGGTGCCCTGTGGTCCAATTTTGGCGCCTGTGGTGCATTTTTGGCCCATTGTGCAATTTTCGTGCGAAAATAAGACTTTGGGGTTTTGGTGCCCTGTGATCCCTGGTGCATTCTTTTGCATAAAAAAGCATAATGCTCATAACACTTTTCAGTTTTGAGGTCTGTGGTGCCCCGTGGTCCAATTTTGGTGCCCGTGGTGCATTTTTGGCCCATTGTGCAATTTTCGTACGACAATAAACTTTTGGGTTTTGGGTCCCCGTCATCCCTGGTGCATTCTTATGCATAGAAAACCATAATATTCAGAACACTTTTCAATTTTGAGGTCTGTGGTGCCCCGTGGTCCAATTTTGGTGTCGGTAATGCATTTTCGGCCATTTGTGCAATTTTCGTGCGAAAATAAGACTTTTGGGTTTTGGTGCCCCGTGATCCATGGTGCATTCTTATGCATAAAAAAACATAATGCTCGGAACACTTTTCAGTTTTGAGGTTCGTTGTGCCCCGTGGTCCAATTTTGTGTCGGTGCTGCATTTTGGGACATTTGTGCAATTTTCGTACGAAAATAAGACTTTTGGGTTTTGGTGCCCCGTGATCCTTGGTGCATGCTTATGCATAAAAAACCATAATGCTTGGAGCACTTTTCAGTTTTGAGGTCCGTGGTACCCTTTGGTCCAATTTTGGTGCCCGTGGTGCATTTTCGGCACACTCTGCAATTTTCGTGCGAAAAAAAGACTTTTGGGTTTTGGAGCCCCGTGATCCCTGAGGCATTCTTATGCATAAAAAACCGTAATGCTCGAAACACTTTTTAGTTTTGAGGTTCGTGGTGCCCCATGGTCCAATTTAGGTGCCGGTGGTGCATTTTTGGCCATTTGTACAATTTTTGTGCGAAAATAAGACTTTTGGGTTTGGTACCCCGTGATCCTTGGTGCATTCTTATGCATAAAAAACCATAATGCTTGGAGCACTTTTTAGTTTTGAGGTCCATGGTGCCCTGTGGTCCAATTTTGGTGTCGGTGGTGCATTTTTAACCATTTGTGAAAATTTCGTGCGAAATTAATTCTTTTGGATTTTTGTGCACGGTGATCCCTGGTGCATTCTTATGCATAAAATACCATAATTATCGGAAGAACTTTTATCTTTAGAGGTCCGAGGTGCCCCGTGGTCCTATTTTGGAGCCTGTGGTGTATAACACCCTAGGGGATATTACCTTTATCTCCTTATATTGCTAAATTATTAGAAATTAGCATATAAGAGTATCAGAGTTTACTATGCGGAAACTAGAAGTTAAACTTATATTACATGAAATATATCTAGTACAAAGCTTTTGGCACTTATGTGCCGTACAAGACATAAGTAGGATACATAAAACATAAACTAAATTCCCTTACATTAGGAATATTACTAAACTATACTAATAACATCTTCCTCCTGAAAAGTAGCTCCATGCTCCGAGCTCCTCTCACAAGGTGTCCACCTGCTAACCTGTAAAAACATGGAAACTAAAGGGATGAGACATAATGTCTCAGTGAGTGCTCTAAGGACTCTAGGCTGACTCTCTATTCTAGAGACCTCTTACTTAACTCTCATGACTTCTCTTTTCTTTCCTTGATACTCGCACTCACAGCTAATACCTCATCACCTCTACGTTACTGTTTCTTAGGATCATACCTTGACCCTTGATGAGGCACATAGAATTGGCCTCCTATGCCAAATCTAGAGCCACTAGTGCACTAAGGCACTTTACATCATTCTGCTACTCTTGACCACTCACTAGGGTCTCACTTTTCTATAACATCGGATGGGAACATGTGTAACTTTTCCTTTCTCTAACTTTCCCAACTTGGTGCCCCGTGATCCCTGGTGCATTCTTATGCATAAAAAAACATAATGCTCAAAACACTTTTCAGTTTTGAGGTCCGTGGTGCCCCGTGGTCCAATTTTGGTGCCGAGGATGCATTTTCGGCCATTTGTGCAATTTTCGTGCGAAAATAAGACTTTTGGGTTTTGGTGCCCCGTGATCCCTAGTGCATTCTTATGCATAAAAAACCCTAATGCTCGGAACACTTTTCTATTTTAAGGTTCGTTGTAACACCCTAAGTTCTATAATGATGAATATGCAATATTTGATTCAATTATTTATTTTATAAAATGCCTTAATTAATTTACTTAAGAAAACACGTGAAAGGTGAAAGAAACATAATCAAAATTTAGTGAAAAGTTTAAAAGTTTTTAATTCAATTTTAATTGCGAAAGTTATAATTTTCTTTGGCGGTTATAACGCGTTATTTAATTCAACAAAAAGGTCAAGCATAATTTCAATCGTAAAAGATCGAATTAAATTTTTGTATATGCGGAAATAAAGCAATGGAAGATGCGTAGAACTAGAAATGTAAACATGTATATACATATATGTAACCAAAAGACATAACGTACTCCTGGAGCATAAGTACAGAAAGATAGTACACGGTGCACATGATGACTGAATATGTACAACAAAATATCTGAGATGCTTAGATCTACCCGACCAAGTACATGATAAAGCAAAATAAGATCCTAGCTCCCAGAGCAGTCATCGTCTACACCTACCCTGTGAAAGACTCAACCCAAAAGCCTAGGTGGGTCGCTAGTCGATGTGGTCCTAACGGTGAGACTCGCGAGAAGAAACCTCAAATGAATCCCCAAGAGACTCTCTCTCTGAGTCCTCCTCGGGATCCTCCTCCAGATCCTCCTCTGTGTCAGACTCCACCAACCAACCTGCTCCACCGGCTGAAGCCTCCACGACCAACTCTGCTGCTGCTGTGGCTGCTACTGGCATCACCTGATTCCCCTCAGTAGGAATCTCGTCCATGTCCATAGGTATTTCCACCTCTGCATGAGCCATCTCCCAAGGCTCAGGGTCACTGTGTTCCCCCAACTGTAACTCCAACTCTGAGGAATAAGATGCAGTGGGGGTGCACTCTGAGTCAGTCGGGTGTGGTCCTGGCCTTCTAGATGACGTAGCGACTGTATAGACGTAGATGACCTCCACAGGTTCGGCTTGCTGGTAATAGGGCGGCGTAGGTTGTGTCCACCACGCTAAATACTCGTATATAATAGGATAAACTCCGGGCTCGTACTCCGACGTGTGAACCAAACGGATGTAGCCCGTAAAATGATCTACATGCCTAACCAAATCGGGCTCCCACCTCCCGTAGATGCACTCAACTTCCCAGAAATGTTGAGGGTCCGAGACCGCCATTTGATCGTAAAAAAACAAAACAAAACAACAAGAGGGTAACTCTCTGCTTCGTCAAGCAGTACACACAACACGACTTTAGAAGTCACAAACATCTACGATCAACCACTTCGATGTGGTTATCTACCGATCACTCTTGACACCTAATCGTTTTCATTACCATAACCATTGACTCATTTTTCACTGGCCAGCTGCCACTGGAACTCCCATAACTCAGTGGTCTTACATAAATTTAAGCTAGATGACATATTGGGAGTACACCTATTCTCCACGGTACAAAGGCAGGGCTCTCACCAATCGATGATGACTCGTAATTTCTGTCGGGATTGCCAAGTCGGCTATGTGACTAGCGTCACAACTCGGCACCATATATCCCCCAAGGACTACCTCCTTATGATCATCTCCCAGGTACCAACTGTGGTCATCTAATGCTCTGAGGACTGACTCCTCAACACTCTCCTCACCGGGTTTTTTTTTTCTTTGTCGCCTGTGGGTTTCCCGCTGCACATGGTACAGGTGCAGACGAATTGACGCCGAGCTAAAGGTACCACCTCTACGCTCACATATGCATATATAAATAAGGACTTTGCCTTTATCGCTACATCGTAACGATCTCATCACCCCAGGTGATGCGTCATTCACAATCCGACCTTGGTTCACAGATAACTTGCAGACGAAATATCCCACGCGACTTTCTTACATTCTTGAAGTTCCAGAGATCTGACGTACTCTCGTATCTTCATAGTACGACTCTCAACTCACATAAATCACAGCGTGTCATATATTTTATTATGTTTTATATATTCCTTACCCTCTCAAGTGTCTTATGATTTTTAAAAAAAATATTTATACTCACCATTATTCCTCCACACAAAGGTCCTAAATCCTTTTCTATGTCCAATGCATAAAAGAAAGAGTTCATTTATTAATTTATATTTAATAAACTAAATGAAAATAAAATAAATAAAAAAATCTCTTAGATAATTTAAATGTGCTCACTATATAAGTTATATTTATCTTTGAATAGCAATTTTGCTATTGACACTAGAAATCAATTCTAGTTACTACAAGTACTCATGTCGAGTCTTGTAGACACATCACACCAACAAACAATTTTACCACCAGATTCAAACTACGGTCGAGAGACCGTATCACCAAAACAAAGAAGACCACACTTTCAATATCAAATGCTCAAGGTTTTCCTCCCTGAGACTTAAATGAATCAATCAAAATAATGGTTATATTATATCCATTATCTCACATAATCAAAATATTAGTTAAAGGTAAAATGACAAAAGTGCACGTATTAATAATCACATTTGACTATTGAGTCAAATTTTCATTGACGGTACTGATTGTGAGCTCTCATTGAAACAAGCAAATGACCTCGAAATTTAAAGATTTTTGTATCAAATCCAAGCTCTTGAAATATAGTTTATAGAAAGGTGTCTCACTTACAAAATCAACATCTAGAAAATTTTATAAAAATTTTCTAAGTCAGCAACTCTAGATTTTTAGTGCCCACTGAACATAGCTCAAAGAAATGTAAATTTCTCCCACTTTCCAAAACTAAATTAACTGAAACTTTTTACAGTTTAAATCTAACCCCTTGATATATCCAAAAATGTATTTCTTGCTTCCAAATTCATTTTCTATTGTTCCCAGTAAAAATATTACTAACAGCTTACAATTTTGACATCAAAACAGGGTCCTAAACCATTGGTTTGTTTCTTTTGAAAAAAATAATTTATAAATTATGCTTGGAAATTTTTGTAATATAAATGGTTAAAAATATTATTTTGTCTAGTTTTTAAAGGTTTAATTAACTTTCAAAAACATTAAGTACACAGGGAGAATTTTAACAAAAACCGAGCCCTGTTCCAGTGAAACCCCAAAACAGGACAGTCCACTTTCGAGCCATAGATTCACCCTAAGATGAAATTATTTTTCAAAGATGTCAACATAAAAGTTTTTAAACTTTATGTCTATTTTCATTCAAAACAAATTTGAAGAAAAACCAAAGGTTAGATCTTTCAAAAATGGCAAAACAGTGAGGGCTGTTCCATGCTAAATGAAAGGACAGCCACTGCCAACGAATTTTTAGTTAACAATTTTCAAAGAAAACTTGATCAAAACCATTTTTGAGAAAAAGGTACATGATCTCACTTGTTTCCAGATCCATTTTCATTCCAATTACAAGATGAAAATGAACTTACTCCTTACATGCAAAGGCTCACAACTACTGCCAAAGAGAATTCAACACCACCCATCCACTTTCAACTCAACAAACAATTCAAACACATCTCAATTCTCAGCAATGGAGGCATGCATGTATGATATGGTTAAGGTCCCCAGCCCTTAACCATATTCTCAACAAGAAAAGAAAACAAAGAGTTCATAAGAGACTTCCCTCACCTTGGTTCTTGGTTCCAGCCGAGAGAAAGGAAGAAGAGATGAAGGGGAGACTAGGTAGAGAGGATAAGGGCTGTCAATGGCTTACATGCAAAGCTTCAAGCTCCAAAAATGGCTTCCCCTTCTCTTGTTGGTGTCTCGGCCAAGGAAGGAAAAGAGGTGAGAGAAGAGAGAATTTTGTGTGTGTAAATTTTGCTTGTTCGGAGGATTAGTGAGTGAGTGTGTGAGCTTAAGGGTGTGGCCGTGGGTTTTGGGGTGGTTAGGTGTTGAGTTTAGGCTAGGTGTCAAGCCCTTGTGGCTTGCATGTAGGTCAGTTGTCATGCAATTGAGGTTAGAGAGTTTAGTTACTCGGTTTAGTTTACACAGTGTAATTTTACACTGTGTAATCGTAAAGAGATGGCTTTTAAAATTTTAAAACTTAATTCCAAACATCTAATTAATTTTATAAAACTTCTAGTAATAAAACTTTTCTAGTAGCTCAAATAAAATTTCCTCTGTAAAGAAGTTATTTACAGATAAATTTTATAAGAGTTAACTTGGTGTGCAAGTTACTATAATTTAATATAATTAAAATACTTAAAACCAATTTGCAAACAATAAATTAATTAGCGCGCAGCAATAGATATTATAAATAATCACTACTAGTAATTAATCTCAGGTCAATTAATTACTAGCAGACATATCAGATAGTCACTCATATTCAAATTTTGAGTACTTGAATATTAAGTACACATCACACTGCACATGACTAAAAGAAATAAAATAACACAGAAAATTTAATTACACAAAATTCTTCAGGCAGCTTAAAGGAAAAAACACAAGAAAGTAACTAAGAGAATTAATTATAGGAAATTAATTCCAGAGAGTTACTTACAGAGAAATATATAAATATATACATATTTATAAATATATATACATATATACTTATATAACTAAGTTGAAATTTTCAGGGTAGTAATTGATCGTAGGTAATTTAATTACTAATAATAATCTTAGAAATTTAATTACATACACGTTAAGATTTTAAATCCAAATACACACACATGAAATTTAATAATTACATAAAACTCTATAAACAAACTTACAGACAATTCATACAGAAAAGTAACTACAGAGAATTAATTCTAGAGAATTAATTACAAAGAGTTACTCATAGAGAAACTTTTATTACAAACAATTAGTTTTAAAGAAATTATCACATAGAAATTGATTACAGAGAACATTATATATATATATATATATATATATATATATATATATATATATCATTTTATAAATTTTTCCTATTTGACAATTATAACGACTTACTCATGTTGTTTATTTTCCATCATTTTTCTTATTTACTCAATTAATCACTAACTATATTTTAATTACTCAACACACATTTTTTTTCTTATGTAAAACAAACAAATAACTTTCCATTAATTTCTAATTAAATTACTTATGTTCCTAATTACTAGGTTGTAATTTTCGGGGTGTTACATTCGTGGTGCCCCGTAGTCCAATTTTGGTGCCCATGGTGCATTTTCGGCCCGTTGTGCAATTTTTGTGCGAAAATAAGACTTTTGGGTTTTGGTGCCCTATGATCCCTGGTGCATTCTTATGCATAAAAACCTTAATGCTCAGAGCTCTTTTCAGTTTTGAGGTCCGAGGCGCCCCGTAGTCCAATTTTTGTGCCCGTGGTGCATTGTCGGCCCACTGTGCAATTTTCGTGCAAAAATAAGACTTTTGGGCTTTGGTGCCTCGTGATCCCTGGTGCATTATTATGCATAAAAAACCATAATGCTCGAAACACATTTCAGTTTTGATGTTCGTGGTGCCCGTGGTCAGATTTTGGTGTCGGTGGTGTACTTTCGGCCATCTGTGCATTTTTCATGCGAAAATAAGACTTTTGGATTTTGGTGCCCTATGATCCCTGGTGCATTCTTATGCATAAAAAACCATAATGCTTGGGGCACTTTTCAGTTTTAAGGTCCGTGGTGCCCCGTGGTCCAATTTTGGTGTCGTTGATGCATTATCGGACCATTGTGTAAATTTGGTACAAAATAAGACTTTTCGATTTTGGTGCCCCGTGATCCCTGGTGCATTCTTATGCATAAAAAACCATCATCCTCGAAGCACTTTTCAGTTTTGAGGTCCGAGGTGCACCGTGGTCCAAATTTCATTCTTATTTTCGCACAAAAATTACACAATGGGCCGAAATGCACCAAAGGCACCAAAATTGGTTTTGGCACCTCAGTTTTGGTTTTGGTGCACTGTGGTCCCTTTTTGGTGCCCGTGGTGCATTTTCGGCCCTTTGTGCAACTTTCGTGCGAAAATAAGACTTTTGGGTTTTGGTGCCCCGTGATCCCTGGTGCATTCTTTTGCATAAAAAGCCATAATGCTCAGAACAGTTTTCATTCTTGAGATTCTTGGTGCCCGGTGGTCCAATTTTGGTGTCGGGGGTGCATTTTCGGCCATTAGTGCAATTTTCGTGCGAAAATAAGACTTTTGGGTTTTGGTGCCCTGTGGACCCTAGTGCATTCTTATGCATAAAAAACCTTAATACTCAGAACACTTTACAGTTTTGAGGTCCGTGGTGCCCCGTGGTCCAATTTTGGTGCATGAGGTGCATTTTCGGCCCGTTGTGCTACTTTCGTTCGAAAATAAGACTTTTGGGTTTTGGTGCCCAGTGACCCCTGGTGCATTCTTATGCATAAAAAACCATAATGCCTTGGAACACTTTTCAGTCTTAAGGTTCGTGGTGCCCCGTGGTCCAATTTTGGTGTCGGGGGTGCATTTTCGGCCATTTGTGCAATTTTCGTGTGAAAATAAGACTTTTGGGTTTTCGTGCCCAGTGATCCCTATTTCGTTCCTATGCATAAAAAACCATAATGCTGGGAACACTTTTCAGTTTTGAGGTCCAAGGTGCCCCGTTGTCCAATTTTGGTGCCCGTGATGCATTTTCGACCCGTTGAGCAATTTTCGCGCGAAAATCAGACTTTTGGGTTTTGATGCCCAGTGATCCCTGGTGCATTCTTATGCATAAAAAACCATAATGCTTGGACTACTTTTAAGTTTTGAGGTCCGCGGTCCCTCGTGGTCCAATTTTGGTGTCGGTGGTGCACACTCGACCATTTGTGCAATTTTCGTGCGAACATAAGACTTTTGGATTTTGATGCCCAGTGATCCCTGGTGCATTCTTATGCATAAAAAACCATAATGCTTGAAGCACTTTTCTGTTTTGAGCTTCGAGGAGCCTAGTGGTCCAATTTTGGTGCTGGTGGTGCATTTTCAGCCATTTGTGCAATTTTCGTGCGAAAATAAGACTTTTGGGTTTTGGTGCCCGGTGACCCCTAGTGCATTCTTATGCATAAAAAACCATAATTCTTGTAGCACTTTTCAGTTTTGAGGTCTGAGGTGCCCCGTGGTCCAATTTTGGTGCCCGTGGTGCATTTTCGACCCATTCTGCAATTTTCGTGCGAAAATAAGACTTTTGGGTTTTGGTGCCCTATCAACCCTGGTGCATTCTTATGCATAGAAAATCATAATGCTCGGAACACTTTTCAGTCTTCAGGTTCGTGGTGCCCCCGTGGTCCAATTTTGGTGCCGAGGGTGCATTTTCGGCCATTTATGCAATTTTCGTGCGAAAATAAGACTTTTGGATTTTGGTGCCCCGTCATCCCTAGTGCATTCTTATGCATAAAAAACCATAATACTTGGAACACTTTTCAGTTTTTAGGTCTGTGGTGCCCCGTGGTACAATTTTGGTGCCGGTGGTGCAATTTCGAAAATTTACGCAATTTTCGTGCGAAAATAAGACTATTGGGTTTTGGTGCCCGTAATCCCTAGTGCATTCTTACGCATAAAAAACCATAATGCTTGGAGGACTTTTAAGTATTAAGGTCCGAGGTGCCCCGTGGTCCAATTTTGGTGCTCGTGGTACATTTTCGTCCCATTGTGCAATTTTTGTGCGAAAATAAGAGACTTTTGGGTTTTGTTGCCCTGTGATCCCTGATGCATTCTTATGCATAAAAAACCATAATGCCCAGAACACTTTCCAGTTTTGAGGTCCATGGTGTCCCGTGGTACAATTTTGGTGCCCGTGGTCCATTTTCGGCCAATTGTGCAATTTTCGTGCGAAATAAGACTTTTGGGTTTTGGAGCCCCGAGATAAGGAGCATTCTTATGCATAAAAAACCATAATTCTCATAGTACTTTTCAGTTTTGAGGTCTGAGGTGCCCCGTGGTCCAATTTTGGTGCATGTGGTGCATTTCAGCCCATTATGCAATTTTCGTGCGAAAATAAGACTTTTGGATATTGGTGCCCCCATGATCCTTGGTGCATTCTTATGCATAGAAAACTATAATGCTCGGAGAACTTTTATGTTTTGAGGTTTGAGGTGCCCCGTGGTCCAATTTTGGTGCTCGTGAGGCATTTTTGCCCCATTGTGCAATTTTCATGCGAAAATAAGACTTTTGGGTTTTGGTGTCCCGTGATCCCTGGTGCATTCTTATGCATAAAAAACCATAATGCTTGGAACACTTTTGAATTTTGAGGTCCGAGGTGCCCCGTGGTGCATTTTTCGCCCATTGTACAATTTTTGTACGAAAATAAGACTTTTGGGATTTGGTGCCCTGTGATCCTTGGTGCATTCCTATACATAAAAAACCATAATACTCGGAACACTTTTCAGTTTTGACGTCCGTGGTGCCCCGTGGTCCAATTTTGGTGCCGGTGGTGCATTTTCGGCACATTGTGCAATTTTCGTGTGAAAATAAGACTTTTCGGATTTGGTGCCCCGTGATCCCTGGGGCATTGTTATGCATAAAAAACCATAATACTCGGAACACTTTTCATTTTTGAGGTCCGAGGTGCCTCGTGGTCCAATTTTGGTGCCCGTGGTGCATTTCAGCCCATTGTGCAATTTTCGTGAAAAAATAAGACTTTTGGGATTTGGTTCCCCGTGATCCCTGGTGCATTCCTATGTATAAAAAACCATAATACTCGAAACACTTTTCAGTTGTGAGTAACCTGGTGCCCAGTGGTCCAATTTTGGTGCTGGCGGTGCAGTTTCGTCCATTTGTGCAACTTTCGTGCGAAAATACGACGTTTGGGTTTTGGTGCCCCGTGATCCCTGGTGCCTTCTTATGCATAAAAAACCATAATGCTCGGAACATTTTTCAATTTTGAGGTCCGACGTGCCTCGTGGTCCAATTTTGGTGCCAGTGGTGCATTTTCCGCCCATTGTGCAATTTTTGTGCGAAAATAAGACTTTTGGGATTTGGTGTCCCATGATCCGTGGTGCGTTCCTATGCATAAAAAACCATAATATTTAGAACACTTTTCAGTTTTGAGGTCCGTGGTGCCCCGTGGTTCAATTTTGGTGCCGGTGGTGCATTTTCGGCCATTTGTGAAATTTTCGTGCGAAAATAAGACTTTTGGGTTTTGGTGCCTCATGATCCCTGGTGCATTCTTAAGCATAAAAAACCATAATGCTAGCAGGACTTTTAAGTATTGAGGTCCGAGGTGCCCCGTGGTCCAATTTTGGTGCCTGTGCTGCATTTTCGGCCCATTGTGCAATTTTAGTTCAAAAATAATACTTTTGGATTTTTGTTCCCCGTGATCCCTGGTGCATTCTTATGCATAAAAAACCATAATGCTCAGAACACTTTTTAGTTTTGATGTTTGTGGTGCCTCGTGGTCCAATTTTGGTGCCGGTGGTGCATTTTTGGCCCATTTTGCAATATTCGTGCAAAAATATGACTTTTGGGTTTTGGTGCCCTGTGATCCCTGGGCATTCTTATGCATTAAAAACCATAATTCTTGGAAAACTTTTCAGTTTTGAGGTTCGTGGTGCCCCGTGCTCCAATTTTGGTGCCGGTGGTGCATTTTCGGCCATTGGTGCAATTTTCTTGCGAAAATAAGACTTTTGGGTTTTGGTGCCCCGTGATCCCTGGTGCATTCCTATGCATAAAAAACCATAATTCTAGGAACACTTTTCAGTTTTGAGGTCCGAGGTGCCCCATGGTCCAATTTTGGATCCCGTGGTGCATTTTCGCCCATTGTGCAATTTTCGTGCGAAAATAAGACTTTTGTGATTTGGTGCCCCGTGATCCTTGGTGCATTCTATGCATAAAAAACCATAATACTAAAAAAAAAAAATCAGTTTTGAGGTCTGTGGTGCCCCTGGGTCCAATTTTGGTGACGGCGGTGCATTTTCGGCCATTTGTGAAATTTTCGTACGAAAATAAGACTTTTGGCTTTTGGTGCCCTCTGATCCCTGGTGAATTATTATGTATAAAAAATCATAATTCTTTGAGAAATTTGAAGTTCTGAGGTCTGAGGTGTCCCGTGGTCCAATTTTGGTGACGGTTGTGCATTTTCGGGCCATTGTGCAATTTTCGTGCGAAAATAAAACTTTTGGGTTTTGCTTCCCTGTGATCCCCGGTGCATTCTTATGCATAAAAAAACCATAATGCTTGAAGCAGTTTTCTGTTTTGAGGTCCGAGGTGCCCCGTGGTCCAATTTTTGTGCCCGTGGTGCAGTTTCGGCCCATTGTGCAATTTTCGTGCAAAAATAAGACTTTTGGGTTTTGGTGCCTCGTGATCCCTGGTGCATTCTTATGCATAAAAAACCATAATGCTCAGAGTCCCATTATGTTTTGAGGTCCGAGGTGCCCCGTGGTCCAATTTGGGTGCTCGTGGTACATTTTCGGCCCATTGTGCAATTTTTGTGCTAAAATAAGACTTTTGGATTTTAGTGCCCTGTGATCCTTGGTGCATTCTTATGCATAAAAAACAATAATACTCGAAACACTTTTCAGTCTTGAGGTTCGTGGTGCGCCGTGGTCCAATTTTGATGACGGGGTTGCATTTTAGGCTGTTTGTGCAATTTTCGTGTGAAAATAAGACTTTTGGGTTTTGGTGCCCCGTGATCCCTGGTGCATTCTTATGCATAAAAAAACCTTAATGATCAGAGCACTTTTCAGTTTTGAGGTCCGAGGTGCCCCATTGTCCAATTTTGGTACCCATGGTGCATTTTCGCCCTATTGTGCAATTTTGGTGCGAAAATAAGACTTTTGGGTTTTGGAGCCCCGTGATCCCTGGTGCATTCTTATGCATGAAAAATCATAATACTCGAAACACTTTTCAGTGTTGAGGTCCGTGGTCCAATTTTGGTGTCTGTGGTTCATTTTCTGGCATTTGTCCAATTTTCGTGCGAAAATAAGACTTTTGGGTTTTGGTGCCCCGTGATCCTTGGTGCATTCTTATGCATAAAAAACCGTAATGCTCAGAACACTTTTCAGTTTTGAGGTATGTGGTGCCCCGTGGTCCAATTTTGGTGCTAGTGGTGCATTTTTGGCCCATTGTTCAATTTTCGTGCGAAAATAAGACTTTTGGGATTTCGAGCCCCGTGATCCCTGGTGCATTCTTATTCATAAAAACCATAATGCTCATAACACTTTTCAGTTTTGAGGTTCGTGATGCCTCGTGGTCAAATGTTGGTGCCGGTGGTGCATTTGTGGCCATTTGTGCAATTTTCGTGCGAAAATAAGACTCTTGGGTTTTGGTGCCCCGTGATCTCTGGTTCAATCTTATGCATAAAAAACCATAATGCTCGGAGCACTTTTCAGTTTTGAGGTCCGAGGTGCCCCGTGGTCCAATTTTGGTGCCCGTGGTTCATTTTTGCCCCATTGTGCAATTTGCATGCGAAAATAAGACTTTTGGGTTTTGGTGCCCCGTGATCCCTGGTGCATTCTTATGCATAAAAACAATAATGCTCGGAACACTTTTCAGTCTTGAGGTTCGTGGTGGCCCGTTGTCCAAAATTGGTGTCGGGGGTGCATTTACGGCCATTTGTGGAATTTTTGTGCGAAAGTAAGACTTGTGGGTTTTGGTGCCCCGTGATCCCTGGTGCATTCTTTTGCATAAAAACCCTTAATGCTCGGAGCACTTTTTAGTTTTAAGGTCCGAGGTGACCCGTGGTCCAACTTTGGTGCCCGTGGTTCATTTTTGCCTCATTGTGCAATTTGCATGCGCAAAATAAGACTTTTGGGTTTTGGTGCTCCGTGATCCCAGGTGCATTCTTATGCATAAAAAACAATAATGCTCGGAACACTTTTCAGTCTTGAGGTTCATGGTGGCCCGTGGTCCAAAATTGGTGCCGGGGGTGCATTTACGACCATTTGTGGAATTTTCGTGCGAAAGTAAGACTTTTTGGTTTTGGTGCCCCGTGATCCCTAGTGCATTCTTATGCATCAAAAACCATAATGCTCGAAACAGTTTTCAGTTTTGAGGTCCCGTGGTCAAATTTTTGTGCCCGTGGTGCATTTTCAGCCATTTGTGCCATTTTCGTGCGAAAATAAGACTTTTGGGTTTTGGTGCCCCGTGATTCCTGGCGCATTCTTATGCATAAAAATCCATAATGCTTGGAGCACTTTTAAGTATTGAGGTCCGAGGTGCCCCGTAGTCCAATTTTGGTACCCGTAGTGCAGTTATTGCCCATTGTGCAATTTTCGTGCGAAAATAAGACTTTTGGGTTTTGGTGCCCCATGATCCCTGGTGCATTTTTATTCATTAAAAAGCATAATGTATGGATTTTCAGTTTTGAGGTCCAAGGTGCCCCGTGTTCCAATTTTTGAGCCGGGGATGCATTTTCGGCCATTTGTGCAATTTTCATACGAAAATAAGACTTTTGGGTTTTGGTGCCCCGTGATCCTTGGTGCATTCTTATGCATAAATAACCATAATGCTCATAACACTTTTTATTTTAGACGTCCGTGGTGCCCCGTGGTCAAATTTTGGTGCTGGTGGTGCATTTTCGGCCCATTGTTCAATTGTCGTGCGAAAATAAGACTTTTTGGTTTTTGGGCCCCATGATCCCTGGTGCATTCTTATACATAAAAAAGAATAATGCTAAGAACACTTTTCAGCTTTGAGGTCCGTAATGCCTCGTGGTCAAATTTTGGTGCCCGTGGTGCACTTGCGGCCATTTGTGCAATTTTTGTGCGAAAATAAGACTCTTGGGTTTTGGTGCCCCGTGATCTCTGGTGCATTCTTATGCATAATGAACTATAATGCTCATAGCAGTTTTCAGTTTTGAGGTCCGAGGTGCCCCGTGGTCAAATTTTGGTTCCCGTGGTCCATTTTCGGCACACGTGCAATTATCATGGGAAAATAAGACTTTTGGGTTTTGGTGCTCTATGATCCCTGGTGCATTCTGATGCATAAAAAACAATAATGCTCGGAACACTTTTCAGTCTTGAGGTTCGTGGTGCCCCATGGTCCAAATTTGGTACCGAGGGTGCATTTTCGGCCATTTGTGGAATTTTTGTGCGAAAATAAGACTTTTGGGTTTTGGTGCCCCGTGATCCCTGATGCATTCTTTTGCATAAAAAACCTTAATGCTCTGAGCACTTTTCCATTTTGAGGTCCGAGGTGCCATGTGGTCCAATTTTTGTGCCCGTGGTTCATTTTCGGCCCATTGTACAATTTTCGTGAGAAAAAAAGACTTTTGGGTTTTGGTGCCCCGTGATCCCTGCTGCATTCTTATGCATAAAAAAACATAATGCTCAAAACACTTTTCAGTTTCGAGGTCCGTGGTGTCCCGTGGTCCAATTTTGGTGCCGAGGATGCATTTTCGGCCATTTGTGCAATTTTCGTGCGAAAATAAGACTTTTGGATTTTGGTGCCCCGTGATCACTGGTGCATTCTTATGCATAAAAAACCTTAATGCTCAGAGCAATTTTCAGTTTTGAGGTCCGAGTTGCCCCGTGGTCCAATTTTGGTGCCCGTGGTGCATTTCGGCCCATTATGCAATTTTCGTGCGAAAATAACACTTTTGGGTTTTGGTTCCTCGTGATCCCTGATGCAATCTTATGCATGAAAAACCATAATGCTCAGAACACTTTTCAGTTTTGAGGTCCGTGGTGACCCGTGGTCCAATTTTGGTGTCGATGGTGCATTTACGGCCATTTGTGCAATTTTCGTGCGAAAAATAAGACTTTTAGGTTTTGCTTCCCCGTGATCCTTGGTGCATTCTTATGCATAAAAAGCCATAATCCTCAGAGGACTTTTCAGTTTTGAGGTCCGTGGTGCCCCGTGGTCTAATTTTGGTGCCTGTGGTTCATTTTGGGCCATTTGTGCAATTTTCGTGCGAAAATAAGACTTTTGGATTTTGGTGCCCCGTAATCCCTGGAGGATTTTTATGCATAAAAAACAATAATGCTTAGAGAAATTTTCTATTTTGAGGTCTGTGGCCTCCAGTGGTCCAATTTTGGGGCCCCGTGGTGCAATTTTGTCCCATGGTGCAATTTCCGTGCCAAAATAAGACTTTTGGGTTTTGGTGCCCTGTGGTCCTTGGGTATTCTTATACATAAAAAATCATAATTCTCAAAGCACTTTTCAGTTTGGAGGTCTGTGGTGCCTTGTGCTTCAATTTTAGTGCTTGTGGTACATTTTCACCCATTGTGCAATTTTCGAGCGAAATAAGACTTTTGGGTTTTGATGCCCCATGATCCCTGGTGCATTCTTATGCATAACAAACCACAATGCTCGGAGCACTTTTCAGTTTTGAGGTTCGTGGTGCCCCGTGGTACAATTTTGGTGTCGGTGGTGCATTTTCGGCCTTTTGTGCAATTTTCATGCGAAAATAAGACATTTGGGTATTGGTGCCCTGTGACCCCTGGTGCATTCTTATGCATAAAAAACCATAATGCTCGGAGCACTTTTCAGTTTTGAGGTCCGTGGTGCCCTGTGGTCCAATTTTGGTACCTGTGATGAATTTTCAGCACATGGTGATATTTTCATGCCAAAATAAAACTTTTGGGATTTGGTGCCCCATGATCCCTAGTGCATTCTTATGCATCAAAAACCATAATGCTGGCAACACTTTTCAGTTTTGAGGTCCGTGGTGCCCCGTGGTCCAATTTTGGTGCCGGTAGTGCATTTTCGGCCATTTGAGCAAATTTCGTGCGAAAATAAGACTATTGGGTTTTGGTGCCAAGTGATCCCTGGTGCATTCTTATGCATAAAAAACCATAATGCTTGGAGCACTTTTCAGCATTAAGGTCCGAGGTGCCCCGTGGTCCAATTTTGGTGCCTGTGGTGCATTTTCGGCCCATTGTTTGATTTTCGTGCGAAAATAGGACTTTTGGGTTTTGGTGCCCCGTGATCCCTGGTGCATTCTTATGCATAAAAAACCATATTGCTCAGAGCAGTTTTCAGTTTTGAGGTCCAAGGTGCCCCGTGGTCCAATTTTGGTTCCCGTGGTTCATTTTCGGCCCACGTGCAATTATCATGGGAAAATAAGACGTTTGGGTTTTAGTGCCCCGTGATCCCTGGTGCATTCTTATGCATAAAAAACCATAATGCTTGGAACACTTTTAAGTATTGAGGTTTGAGGTGCCCCGTGGTCTAATTTTGGTACCCGTGATGAATTTTCGGCACATGGTGATATTTTCATGCCAAAATAAGGCTTTTGGGTTTTGGTACCCCGTGATGCCTGGTGCATTTTTATGCATCAAAAACCATAATGCTGGCAACACTTTTCAGTTTTGAGGTCCTTGGTGCCCCGTGGTCCAAATTTGGTGCCGGTAGTGCATTTTCGGCCATTTGTGCAATTTTCGTGCGAAAAATAAGACTTTTAGGTTTTGCTTCCCCGTGATCCTTGGTGCATTCTTATGCATAAAAAGCCATAATGCTCAGAGGAATTTTTTGTTTTGAGGTCCGTGGTGCCCCGAGGTCCAATTTTGGTGCCTGTGGTTCATTTTGGACCATTTGTGCAATTTTCGTGCGAAAATAAGACTTTTGGGTTTTGGTGCCCCGTGATCCCTGGTGGATTTTTATGCATAAAAAACAATAATGCTTAGAGAAATTTTCAGTTTTGAGGTCCGTCGCCTCCAGTGTCCAATTTTGGGGCCCCGTGGTGCAATTTTGTCCCATGGTGCAATTTCCGTGCCAAAACAAGACTTTTGGGTTTTGGTGCCCAATGGTCCTTGGGTATTCTTATCGATAAAAAACCATAATTCTCAAAGCACTTTTCAGTTTGGAGGTCCGTGGTGCCCCGTGGTCCAATTTTAGTGCCCGTGGTACATTTTCCGCCCATTGTGCAATTTTTGAGCGAAAATAAGACTTTTGGGATTTGATGCCCCATGATCCATGGTGCATTCTTATGCATAACAAACCACAATGCTTAGAGAACTTTTCAGTTTTGAGGTTCGTGGTGCCCCGTGGTACAATTTTGGTGTCGGTGGTGCATTTTCGGCCTTTTGTGCAATTTTCGTGCGAAAATAAGACATTTGGGTATTGGTACGCTGTGACCCCTGGTGCATTCTTATGCATAAAAAACCATAATGCTCGGAGCACTTTTCAGTTTTGAGATCCGTGGTGCCCCGTGGTCCAATTTTGGTACCCGTGATGAATTTTCGGCACATGGTGATATTTTCATGCCAAAATAAGACTTTTGGGTTTTGGTGCCCCATGATCCCTGGTGCATTCTTATGCATCAAAGACCATAATGCTGGCAACACTTTTCAGTTTTGAGGTCCGTGGTGCCCCGTGGTCCAATTTTGGTGCCGGTAGTGCATTTTCGGCCATTTGAGCAATTTTCGTGCGAAAATAAGACTAATGGGTTTTGGTGCCCCGTGATCCCTGGTGCATTCTTATGCATAAAAAACCGTAATGCTTGGAGCACTTTTCAGCATTAAGGTCCGAGGTGCCCCGTGGTCCAATTTTGGTGCTCGTGGTGCATTTTCGTGCAAAAAAAGACTTTTGGGTTTTGGTGTCCCGTGATCCCTGGTGCATTCTTATATATAAAAAACCATAATGCTCGGAGCACTTCTCAATTTTGAGGTCCATGGTGTTCGGTGGTCAAATTTTGGTGCCGGTGGTGCATTTTCGGCCATTTATGCAATTTTCGTGCGAAACTAACACTTTTGGGTTTCGGTGCCCCGTGATCCCTGGTGCATCCTTATGCATAAAAAATGGTAATGCTTGGAGCACTTCAATGTTTTGAGGTCCGTGGTGCCCCGTGGTCCAATTTTCGTGCTCGTGGTGCATTTTCGGCACATAATGCAATTTACGTGCCCATTGTGCAACTTTCGTGCGAAAGTAAGACTTTTGAGTTTTTGTGCCCCATGATCCTTGGTGCATTCTTATGCATAAAATACCATAATCCTAGAAACAGTTTTCAGTCTTGAGGTTCGTGGTGCCCCGTGGTCCAATTTTGGTGTCGGGGTTGCATTTTCGGCCATTTGGGCAATTTTCGTACGAAAAGAAGACTTTTGGGTTTTGGTACCCTGTGATCCCTGGTGTATTCTTAAGCATAAAAAACTGTAATGCTCGGAACACTTCAGTTATGAGGTCCGTGGTGCCCCGTGGTCCAATTTTAGTGTCGGTGGTGCATTTTCGGCCATTTAAGCCATTTTCGTGCAAAAATAAGACTTTTGGGTTTTGGTGCCCCGTGATCCCTGTTGCATTCTTATACATAAATAACCATAATGCTCGAAACAGTTTTCAGTCTTGAGGTTCGTGGTAGCCCATGGTCCAATTTTGGTGCCGAAGGTGCATTTTCGGCCTTTTATGCAATTTTCGTGCGAAAATAAAACTTTTGGGTTTTGGTGACCCGTGATCCCTGGTGCATTCTTATGCATAAAAAACCATAATTCTTGTAGCACTTTTTGGTTTTGAGGTCTGTGGTGCCCCGTGGTCCAATTTTCGTGCATGTGGTGCATTTTTGGCCGTTTGTGAAATTTTCGTGCGAAAATATGACTTTTGGGTTTTGGTGCCCCGTGATCCCTGCTGCATTCTTATGCATAAAAAACCATAATGCTCAGATCATTTTTCAGTCTTGAGGTTCGTGGTGGCCCGTGGTCCAATTTTGGTGCCGAGGGTGCATTTTCGGCCATTTGTGCAATTTTCGTGCGAAAATAAGACTTTTAGGTTTTGGTTCCCCGTGATCCCTGGTGCATTCTTATTCCTAAAATCCCATAATGCTTGAAGCACTTTTCAATTTTGAGGTTCGAGGAGCCCGATGGTGCATTTTCGGCCATTTGTGAAATTTTCGTGCAAAAAAATGACTTTTGGGTTTTGGTGCCCCATGATCCCTGCTGCATTCTTATGCATAAAAAACCATAATTCTTGTAGCACTTTTCATTTTTGAGGTCCGTGGTGCCCCATGCTCCAATTATGGTGCATGTGGTGCATTTTCGGCTATTTTTGAAATTTTCTTGCGAAAATAAGACTTTTGGGTTTTGGTGCCCCGTGATCCCTGGTGCATTCTTATGCCTAAAAAATCGTAATGCTTGGAACACTTCAGTTTAAAGGTCCGTGGTGCCCCGTGGTCCAATTTTAGTGTCGGTTGTGCATTTTCGGCCATTTGAGCAATTTTCGTGCGAAAATAAGACTTTTAGGTTTGGGTGCCCCGTGATCCCCTATGCATTCTTATGCATAAAAAAATAATGCTTGGAGTAATTTTTAGTTTTGAGGTCTGTGGTGCTCCGTGGGCCAATTTTGGTGCGTGTGGTGCATTTTCGGCCATTTGTAAAATTTTCGTGCGAAAATAAGACTTTTGGGTTTTGGTGCCCCGTGATCCCTACTGCATTCTTATGCATAAAAAACAATAATGCTCGAAACAACTCAGTCTTGAGGTTTGTGGTGGCCCGTGGTCCAATTTTGGTGCAGGGGGTGCATTTTCGGCCTTTTGTTCAATTTTCGTGCGAAAATAATACTTTTGGGTTTTGGTACCCCGTGATCCCTAGTGCATTCTTATGCATAAAATACCATAATTCTTGTATCACTCTTCAGTTTTAAGGTCCGTGGTTCCCCGTGGTCCAATTTTGGTGCATGTGGTGCATTTTAGGCCATTTGTGAAATTTTCTTGCGAAAATAAGACATTTGGATTTTAGTGCCCCGTGATCCCTGCTGCATTCTTATGCATAAAAAACCATAGTGCTTAGAACAGTTTTCAGTCTTGAGGTTCATGGTGGCCCGTGGTCCAATTTTGGTGCACGTGGTGCATTTTCCTTCCATTGTGCAATTTTCATGCGAAAATAAGACTTTTAGCTTTTGGTGCCCCGTGATCCCTGGTGCATTCTTATGAATAGAAAACCATAATGCTCAGAGCACTTTTCAGTTTTAAGGTCCGTGATGCCCCGTGGTCCAATTTTGGTGCCAGTGGTGCATTTTCGACCATTTGTGAAATTTTCGTGCAAAAATAAGACTTTTGGGTTTTGGTGCCCCGTGATCCCTGGTGCATTCTTATGGATAAAAAACCATAATTCTCAGAGCTCTTTTAAGTTTTGAGGTCCAAGGTGTCCCGTGGTCCAATTTTGGTGCCGGTGGTGCATTTTCGTCCATTTGTGAAATTTTCGTCCGAAAATAAGACTTTTGGGTTTTGGTGCCCCGTGATCCCTGGTGCAATCTTATGCATAAAAAACTATAATGCTCGGAGAATCTTTCAGTTTTGAGGTCCGAGGTTCCTCGGGGTCCAACTTTGGTGCCCATGGTGCATTTTCGGCCATTGTACAATTTTCGTGCGAAAATAAGACTTTTGGGCTTTGGTGCCCCGTGATCCCTGGTGCATTCTTATGCATAAAAAACCATATTGCTCAGAGCAGTTTTCAGTTTTGAGGTCCAAGGTGCCCCGTGGTCCAATTTTGGTTCCCGTGGTTCATTTTCGGCCCACGTGCAATTATCATGGGAAAATAAGACGTTTGGGTTTTAGTGCCCCGTGATCCCTGGTGCATTCTTATGCATAAAAAACCATAATGCTTGGAACACTTTTAAGTATTGAGGTTTGAGGTGCCCCGTGGTCTAATTTTGGTACCCGTGATGAATTTTCGGCACATGGTGATATTTTCATGCCAAAATAAGGCTTTTGGGTTTTGGTGCCCCGTGATGCCTGGTGCATTTTTATGCATCAAAAACCATAATGCTGGCAACACTTTTCAGTTTTGAGGTCCTTGGTGCCCCGTGGTCCAAATTTGGTGCCGGTAGTGCATTTTCGGCCATTTGTGCAATTTTCGTGCGAAAAATAAGACTTTTAGGTTTTGCTTCCCCGTGATCCTTGGTGCATTCTTATGCATAAAAAGCCATAATGCTCAGAGGAATTTTTTGTTTTGAGGTCCGTGGTGCCCCGAGGTCCAATTTTGGTGCCTGTGGTTCATTTTGGACCATTTGTGCAATTTTCGTGCGAAAATAAGACTTTTGGGTTTTGGTGCCCCGTGATCCCTGGTGGATTTTTATGCATAAAAAACAATAATGCTTAGAGAAATTTTCAGTTTTGAGGTCCGTCGCCTCCAGTGGTCCAATTTTGGGGCCCCGTGGTGCAATTTTGTCCCATGGTGCAATTTCCGTGCCAAAACAAGACTTTTGGGTTTTGGTGCCCAATGGTCCTTGGGTATTCTTATCGATAAAAAACCATAATTCTCAAAGCACTTTTCAGTTTGGAGGTCCGTGGTGCCCCGTGGTCCAATTTTAGTGCCCGTGGTACATTTTCCGCCCATTGTGCAATTTTTGAGCGAAAATAAGACTTTTGGGATTTGATGCCCCATGATCCATGGTGCATTCTTATGCATAACAAACCACAATGCTTAGAGAACTTTTCAGTTTTGAGGTTCGTGGTGCCCCGTGGTACAATTTTGGTGTCGGTGGTGCATTTTCGGCCTTTTGTGCAATTTTCGTGCGAAAATAAGACATTTGGGTATTGGTACGCTGTGACCCCTGGTGCATTCTTATGCATAAAAAACCATAATGCTCGGAGCACTTTTCAGTTTTGAGATCCGTGGTGCCCCGTGGTCCAATTTTGGTACCCGTGATGAATTTTCGGCACATGGTGATATTTTCATGCCAAAATAAGACTTTTGGGTTTTGGTGCCCCATGATCCCTGGTGCATTCTTATGCATCAAAGACAATAATGCTGGCAACACTTTTCAGTTTTGAGGTCCGTGGTGCCCCGTGGTCCAATTTTGGTGCCGGTAGTGCATTTTCGGCCATTTGAGCAATTTTCGTGCGAAAATAAGACTAATGGGTTTTGGTGCCCCGTGATCCCTGGTGCATTCTTATGCATAAAAAACCGTAATGCTTGGAGCACTTTTCAGCATTAAGGTCCGAGGTGCCCCGTGGTCCAATTTTGGTGCTCGTGGTGCATTTTCGTGCAAAAAAAGACTTTTGGGTTTTGGTGTCCCGTGATCCCTGGTGCATTCTTATATATAAAAAACCATAATGCTCGGAGCACTTCTCAATTTTGAGGTCCATGGTGTTCGGTGGTCAAATTTTGGTGCCGGTGGTGCATTTTCGGCCATTTATGCAATTTTCGTGCGAAACTAACACTTTTGGGTTTCGGTGCCCCGTGATCCCTGGTGCATCCTTATGCATAAAAAATGGTAATGCTTGGAGCACTTCAATGTTTTGAGGTCCGTGGTGCCCCGTGGTCCAATTTTCGTGCTCGTGGTGCATTTTCGGCACATAATGCAATTTACGTGCCCATTGTGCAACTTTCGTGCGAAAGTAAGACTTTTGAGTTTTTGTGCCCCATGATCCTTGGTGCATTCTTATGCATAAAATACCATAATCCTAGAAACAGTTTTCAGTCTTGAGGTTCGTGGTGCCCCGTGGTCCAATTTTGGTGTCGGGGTTGCATTTTCGGCCATTTGGGCAATTTTCGTACGAAAATAAGACTTTTGGGTTTTGGTACCCTGTGATCCCTGGTGTATTCTTAAGCATAAAAAACTGTAATGCTCGGAACACTTCAGTTATGAGGTCCGTGGTGCCCCGTGGTCCAATTTTAGTGTCGGTGGTGCATTTTCGGCCATTTAAGCCATTTTCGTGCAAAAATAAGACTTTTGGGTTTTGGTGCCCCGTGATCCCTGTTGCATTCTTATACATAAATAACCATAATGCTCGAAACAGTTTTCAGTCTTGAGGTTCGTGGTAGCCCATGGTCCAATTTTGGTGCCGAAGGTGCATTTTCGGCCTTTTATGCAATTTTCGTGCGAAAATAAAACTTTTGGGTTTTGGTGACCCGTGATCCCTGGTGCATTCTTATGCATAAAAAACCATAATTCTTGTAGCACTTTTTGGTTTTGAGGTCTGTGGTGCCCCGTGGTCCAATTTTCGTGCATGTGGTGCATTTTTGGCCGTTTGTGAAATTTTCGTGCGAAAATATGACTTTTGGGTTTTGGTGCCCCGTGATCCCTGCTGCATTCTTATGCATAAAAAACCATAATGCTCAGATCATTTTTCAGTCTTGAGGTTCGTGGTGGCCCGTGGTCCAATTTTGGTGCCGAGGGTGCATTTTCGGCCATTTGTGCAATTTTCGTGCGAAAATAAGACTTTTAGGTTTTGGTTCCCCGTGATCCCTGGTGCATTCTTATTCCTAAAATCCCATAATGCTTGAAGCACTTTTCAATTTTGAGGTTCGAGGAGCCCGATGGTGCATTTTCGGCCATTTGTGAAATTTTCGTGCAAAAAAATGACTTTTGGGTTTTGGTGCCCCATGATCCCTGCTGCATTCTTATGCATAAAAAACCATAATTCTTGTAGCACTTTTCATTTTTGAGGTCCGTGGTGCCCCATGCTCCAATTATGGTGCATGTGGTGCATTTTCGGCTATTTTTGAAATTTTCTTGCGAAAATAAGACTTTTGGGTTTTGGTGCCCCGTGATCCCTGGTGCATTCTTATGCCTAAAAAATCGTAATGCTTGGAACACTTCAGTTTAAAGGTCCGTGGTGCCCCGTGGTCCAATTTTAGTGTCGGTTGTGCATTTTCGGCCATTTGAGCAATTTTCGTGCGAAAATAAGACTTTTAGGTTTGGGTGCCCCGTGATCCCCTATGCATTCTTATGCATAAAAAAATAATGCTTGGAGTAATTTTTAGTTTTGAGGTCTGTGGTGCTCCGTGGGCCAATTTTGGTGCGTGTGGTGCATTTTCGGCCATTTGTAAAATTTTCGTGCGAAAATAAGACTTTTGGGTTTTGGTGCCCCGTGATCCCTACTGCATTCTTATGCATAAAAAACAATAATGCTCGAAACAACTCAGTCTTGAGGTTTGTGGTGGCCCGTGGTCCAATTTTGGTGCAGGGGGTGCATTTTCGGCCTTTTGTTCAATTTTCGTGCGAAAATAATACTTTTGGGTTTTGGTACCCCGTGATCCCTAGTGCATTCTTATGCATAAAATACCATAATTCTTGTATCACTCTTCAGTTTTAAGGTCCGTGGTTCCCCGTGGTCCAATTTTGGTGCATGTGGTGCATTTTAGGCCATTTGTGAAATTTTCTTGCGAAAATAAGACATTTGGATTTTAGTGCCCCATGATCCCTGCTGCATTCTTATGCATAAAAAACCATAGTGCTTAGAACAGTTTTCAGTCTTGAGGTTCATGGTGGCCCGTGGTCCAATTTTGGTGCACGTGGTGCATTTTCCTTCCATTGTGCAATTTTCATGCGAAAATAAGACTTTTAGCTTTTGGTGCCCCGTGATCCCTGGTGCATTCTTATGAATAGAAAACCATAATGCTCAGAGCACTTTTCAGTTTTAAGGTCCGTGATGCCCCGTGGTCCAATTTTGGTGCCAGTGGTGCATTTTCGACCATTTGTGAAATTTTCGTGCAAAAATAAGACTTTTGGGTTTTGGTGCCCCGTGATCCCTGGTGCATTCTTATGGATAAAAAACCATAATTCTCAGAGCTCTTTTAAGTTTTGAGGTCCAAGGTGTCCCGTGGTCCAATTTTGGTGCCGGTGGTGCATTTTCGTCCATTTGTGAAATTTTCGTCCGAAAATAAGACTTTTGGGTTTTGGTGCCCCGTGATCCCTGGTGCAATCTTATGCATAAAAAACTATAATGCTCGGAGAATCTTTCAGTTTTGAGGTCCGAGGTTCCTCGGGGTCCAACTTTGGTGCCCATGGTGCATTTTCGGCCATTGTACAATTTTCGTGCGAAAATAAGACTTTTGGGCTTTGGTGCCCCGTGATACCTGGTGCATTCTTATGTATAAAAAACAATAATGTTCTAAACACTTTTCATTTTTTAGGTCCGTGGTGCACCGGGGTCCAATTTTGGTGCCGGTAATGCATTTTCGGCCATTTGTGCAATTTTCGTGCGAAAAAAAGACTTTTGGGTTTTAGGGCCCCGTGATCCCTGGTACATTCCAATATATAAAAAAACATAATGTTTGGCAAATTTTCAGTTTTGAGGTCCGAGGTTCCCCGTGGTCCAATTTTGGTGACCGTGATGCATTTGCGACCCTTAGTGCAATTTTCGTGCGAAAATAAGACTTTTGGATTTTGGTTCCCTGTGATCCCTATTGGATTCCTATTCCTATGCATAAAAAACCATAATGCTCGGATCACTTTACAGTTTTGAGGTTCGTGGTGCCTCGTGGTCCCATTTTGGTGCTGCTGGGGCATTTTCGGCCATTTGTGCAATTTTCGTGCGAAAATAAGACTTTTGGACTTTGGTGCCCCCGTGATCCTTGGTGCATTCTTATGCATAAGAAACTATAATTCTCGGAGAACTTTTCAGTTTTTATGTCCGAGGTTACCCAGGGTCCAATTTCGGTGCCCATGGTGCATTTTCTGCCCATTGTGCAATTTTCGTGCGAAAATAAGACTTTTGGGTTTTCGTGCCCCGTGATCCCTGGTGCATTCTTATGTATAAAAAGCAATAATGCTCTTAACACATTTCAGTTTTTAGGTCCGTGGTGCCCCGTGGTCCAATTTTGGTGTCTATAATGCAATTTCGACCATTTGTGCAATTTTCTGTGAAAATAAGACTTTTGGGTTTTGGTGACCCGTGATCCTTGGTGCATTCTTATGCATAAAAAACCCATAATGCTTGGAGCACTTTTACGTTTTGAGGTCCGAGGTGCGCCATGGTCCAATTTTGGTGCCGGTGATTTGTTTTCGGCCCATTGTCCAATTTTCGTGCGAAAATAAGACTTTTGGGTTTTGGTGACCCGTGATCCCTGGTGCATTCTTATGCATATAAAACCCATAATGCTCGGAGCACTTTTACGTTTTGAGATCCGAGGTGCGCCGTGGTCCAATTTTGGTGCCCGTGATTCGTTTTCGGCCCATTGTGCAATTTTCGTGCGAAAATAAGACTTTTGGATTTTGGTGCCCCATGCTCCCTGGTGCATTCTCATGCATAACAAACCATAATGCTTGGAGCACTTGTCAATTTTGAGGTCCGTGGTGCCCCACGGTCCAATTTTGGTGCCAGTGTTGCATTTTCGGCCATTTGTGCAATTTTCGTGCGAAAATAACACTTTTGAGTTTTCGTGCCCTATGAACCCTGGTGCATTCTTATCCATAAAAAACCATAATGCTCAAAACACTTGACAGTCTTGAGGTTTGCGGTGCCCCGTGGTCCAATTTTGGTGCCGGGGGTGCATTTTCGGCCCTTTATGCGATTTTAGTGCGAAAATAAGACTTTTGGGTTTTGGTTCCCCATGATCCCTATTGCTTTCCTATGCATAAAAAACCATAATTCTCGGATCGCTTTTCAGTTTTAAGGTTTGTGGTGCCTCGTGGTCCAATTTTGGTGCCGGTGGTGCATTTTAGGCCATTTGTGCAATTTTCGTGCGAAAATAAGACTTTTGGGTTATGGTGCCCTATGATCCCTACTGCGTTCTTATGCATAAAAAACCATAATGCTCATAGCATTTTTCAGTTTTGAGGTTCGAGGTGCCCCGTGGTCCAATTTTGGTGACCATCGTGCATTTTCGACCCATTGTGCAATTTTCATGCGAAAATATTACTTTTGGGTTTTGGTGCCTTGTGAACCCTAGTGCATTCTTATGCATAAAAAACCATAATTCTCGAAGCTCTTTTAGGTTTTGAGGTCCGAGGTGTCCCGTGCTCCAATTTTGGTGCCGGTGGTGCATTTTCGTCCATTTGTGAATTTTCGTGCGAAAATAAGACTTTTGGGTTTTGGTACCCCATGATCCCTGGTGCATTCTTATGCATAAAAAACTATAATGCTCGGAGAACTTTTCAGTTTTGAGGTCCGAGGTTCCCCGGGGTCCAATTTTGGTGCCCATGGTGCATTTTCGGTCCATTGTGCAATTTTCGTGCGAAAATAAGACGTTTCGGTTTTGGTGCCCCATGATCCCTGGTGCATTCTTATGTATAAAAAATAATAATGCTCTAAACACTTTTCAGTTTTTAGGTCCGTGGTCTAATTTTGGTGCCGGTAATGCATTTTCGCCCATTTGTGCAATTTTCAGGCGAAAATAAGACTTTTGGGTTTTGGTGCCCCTTGATCTCTGTTGCATTCTTATGCATAAAAAACCATAATGCTTAGAGCACTTTTCAGTTTTGTGGTCCGAGGTTCCCCGTGGTCCAATTTTGGTGACCCTGATGCATTTTCGACCCTTTGTGCAATTTTCGTGCGAAAATAAGACTTTTGGGTTTTGGTGCCCCGTGATCCCTAGTGCATTCTTATGCATAAAAAACCATAATTCTCGGAGTTCTTTTAAGTTTTGAGGTCCGAGGTGTCCCGTGGTCCAATTTTGGTGTCGGTGGTGAATTTTCGTCTATTTGTGAATTTTTGTGTGAAAATAAGACTTTTGGGTTTTGGTGCACCGTGATCCCTAGTGCATTCTTATGCATAAAAAACTATAATGCTTGGAGAACTTTTCAGTTTTGAGGTCCGAGGTTCCCCAGGGTCCAATTTTGGTGCCCATGGTGCATTTTCTTCCCATTGTGCAATTTTCGTGCGAAAATAAGACTTTTAGGTTTTGGTGCCTCGTGATCCCCGGTGCATTCCTATGTATAAAAAACCATAATGCTCTGAACAGTTTTCAATTTTGAGGTCCGTGGTGCCCCGTGGTCCAATTTTGGTGTCGGTAATGCATTTTCAGCCATTTGTGCAATTTTCGTGCGAAAATAAGACTTTTGGGTTTTCGTGCCCTGTGAACCCTGGTGCATTCTTATCCATAAAAAACCATAATGCTCGAAACACTTGTCAGTCTTGAGGTTCGCGGTTCCCCGTGGTCCAATTTGTTGCTGGGGGTGCATTTTCGGCACTTTGTGCAATTTTAGTGCGAAAATAAGACTTTTGGGTTTTGGTTCCCTGTGATCTCTATTGCATTCCTATGCATAAAAAAACATAATGCTCAGATCACTTTTCAGTTTTAAGGTTTGTGGTGCCTCATGGTCCAATTTTGGTGCCGGTGGTACATTTTAGGTCATTTGTGCAATTTTCGTGCGAAAATAAGACTTTTGGGTTTTGGTGCCCTGTGATCCATACTGCGTTCTTATGGATAAAAAACCATAATGCTCATAGCACTTTTCAGTTTTGAGGTCCGAGGAGCCCCGTGGTCCAATTTTGGTGACCATCGTGCATTTTCGGCCCATTGTTCAATTTTCATGCGAAAATAATACTTTTGGGTTTTGGTGCCTTGTGAACCCTAGTGCATTCTTATGCATAAAAAACCATAATTCTCAGAGCTCTTTTAGGTTTTGAGGTCCGAGGTGTCCCGTGGTCCAATTTTGGTGCCGGTGGTGCATTTTCGGCCATTTGTGCAATTTTCGTGCGAAAATAAGACTTTTGGGTTTTGGGGCCCCGTGATCCCTATTGCATTCCAATGCATAAAAAACCATAATGCTCGGATCAGTTTTCAGTTTTGAGGTCCGTGGTGCCTGTGGTCCAATTTTGGTGTCGGTGGTGCAATTTCGACCACTTGTGTAATTTTCGTGCGAAAATAAGAATTTTGGATTTTGGTGCCCAGTGATCCCTGCTGCATTCTTATGCATAAAAAACCATAATGCTTGGCGCATTTTCAATTTTGAGGTCCGAGATTCCCCGTGGTCCAATTTTGGTGCCGGTGGTGCATTTTCACCATTTGTCCAATTTTCGTGCGAAAATAAGACTTTTGGACTTTGGTACCCTTATGATCCTTGGTGCATTCTTATGCATAAGAAACTATAATGCTTGGAGAACTTTTCAGTTTTGAGGTCCGAGGTTACCCGGGGTCCAATTTCGGTGCCCATGGTGCATTTTCTGCCCATTGTGCAATTTTCATGCGAAAATATTACTTTTGGGTTTTGGTGCCTTGTGAACCCTAATGCATTCTTATGCATAAAAAACCATAATTCTCGAAGCTCTTTTAGGTTTTGAGGTCCGAGGTGTCCCGTGCTCCAATTTTTGTGCCGGTGGTGCATTTTCGTCCATTTGTGAATTTTCGTGCGAAAATAAGACTTTTGGGTTTTGGTGCCCCATGATCCCTGGTGCATTCTTATGCATAAAAAACTATAATGCTCGGAGAACTTTTCAGTTTTGAGGTCCGAGGTTCCCCGGGGTCCAATTTTGGTGCCCATGGTGCATTTTCGGTCCATTGTGCAATTTTCGTGCGAAAATAAGACGTTTCGGTTTTGGTGCCCCATGATCCCTGGTGCATTCTTATGTATAAAAAACAATAATGCTCTAAACACTTTTCAGTTTTTAGGTCCGTGGTCTAATTTTGGTGCCGGTAATGCATTTTCGCCCATTTGTGCAATTTTCAGGCGAAAATAAGACTTTTGGGTTTTGGTGCCCCTTGATCTCTGTTGCATTCTTATGCATAAAAAACCATAATGCTTAGAGCACTTTTCAGTTTTGTGGTCCGAGGTTCCCCGTGGTCCAATTTTGGTGACCCTAATGCATTTTCGACCCTTTGTGCAATTTTCGTGCGAAAATAAGACTTTTGGGTTTTGGTGCCCCGTGATCCCTAGTGCATTCTTATGCATAAAAAACCATAATTCTCGGAGTTCTTTTAAGTTTTGAGGTCCGAGGTGTCCCGTGGTCCAATTTTGGTGTCGGTGGTGAATTTTCGTCTATTTGTGATTTTTCGTGTGAAAATAAGACTTTTGGGTTTTGGTGCACCGTGATCCCTAGTGCATTCTTATGCATAAAAAACTATAATGCTTGGAGAACTTTTCAGTTTTGAGGTCCGAGGTTCCCCGGGGTCTAATTTTGGTGCCCATGGTGCATTTTCTTCCCATTGTGCAATTTTCGTGCGAAAATAAGACTTTTAGGTTTTGGTGCCTCGTGATCCCCGGTGCATTCCTATGTATAAAAAACAATAATGCTCTGAACAGTTTTCAATTTTTAGGTCCGTGGTGCCCCGTGGTCCAATTTTGGTGCCGGTAATGCATTTTCAGCCATTTGTGCAATTTTCGTGCGAAATAAGACTTTTGAATTTGGGTGCCCTATGACCCCTGGTGCATTCTTATGCATAAAAAACTATAATGCTCGGAGAACTTTTCATTTTTGAGGTGCGAGGTTCCCCGGGGTCCAATTTTGGTGACCATGGTGCATTTTCGGCCCATTGTGCAATTTTCGTGCGACAATAAGACTTTTGGGGTTTGGTGCCCCATGATCCCTGGTACATTCTTATGTACAAAAAACAATAATGCTGTAAACACTTTTCAGTTTTTAGGTCCGTGGTGCACCGCAGTCCAATTTTGGTGCCGGTAATGCATTTTCGGCCATTTGTGCAATTTTCGTGCGAAAATAAGACTTTTGGGTTTTGGTGCCTCGTGATCCCTGTTGCATTCCTATGCATAAAAAATCATAATGCTCGGATCACTTTTCAGTTTTGAGGTCCGTGGTGCCTCGTGGTCCAATTTTGGTGCCAGTAGTGCAATTTCGGCCATTTGTGCAATTTTCGTGCGAAAATAAGACTTTTGGGTTTTGGTGCCCCGTGATCCCTGCTGCATTCTTATGCATAAAAAACCATAATGCTCATAGCACTTTTCAGTTTTGAGGTCCGAGGTGCCCCGTGGTCCAAATTTGGTGACCATCGTGCATTTTCTGCCTATTGTGCAATTTTCATGCGAAAATAATACTTTTGGATTTTGGTGTCCTGTGAACCCTAGTGCATTCCTATGCAGTTTTGAGGTGCGTGGTACCTCGTGGTCCAATTTTGGTGCGGGTGGTGCGAATTCAGCCATTTGGGCAATTTTCGTGCGAACTTTTGGGTTTTGGTGCCCCGTGATCCCTGCTATATTCTTATGCATAAAAAACCATAATGCTTGGTGCACTTTTTAGTTTTGAGGTCCGAGGTTCCCCGTTGTCCAATTTTGGTTACCGTGATGCATTTTCGACCCTTTGTGCAATTTTTGTGCGAAAATAAGACTTTTGGGTTTTGGTACCCCGTGATCCCTGGTGCATTCTTATGCATAAAGAACCATAATACTCATAGCACTTTTCAGTTTTGAGGTCCGAGGTGCCCCATGGTCCAATTTTGGTGCCCGTGGTGCATTTTCGGCGCTTTGTGCAATTTTCGTGCGAAAATAAGCCTTTTGGGTTTTGGTGCCCCGTGATCCTTGGTGCATTCTTTTGCATAAAAACTATCATAATGCTCTGAACACTTTTCAGTCTTGAGGTTCGTGGTGCCCCGTGGTCCAATTTTGGTTCTGGGGGTGCATTTTCGGCCATTTGTACAATTTTCGTGCCAAAATAAGCCTTTTCGGTTTTTGTGCCCCGTGATCCCTGGTGCATTCTTATGCATAAAAAATCATAATGCTCGGAGCACTTTTCAGTTTTGAGGTCCGAGGTGTCCCGTGGTCCAATATTGGTGCCGGTGGTGCATTTTCGGCCATTTGTGAAATTTTCGTGTGAAAATAAGACTTTTGGGTTGTGGTGCCCCATGATCCCTGGTGCATTCTTTTGCATAAAGAAACCACAATGTCGGACCACTTTTAGGATTTGAGGTCCGAGGCGTCCCGTGGTCCAATTTTGGTGCTTGTGATGCATTTTCTGCCCATTGAGCAATTTTCGTGCGAAAATAAGACTTTTGGGTTTTGGTGCCCCGTGATCCCTGGTACATTCTTACGCATAAAAAATCATAATGCTTCGAGCACTTTTTAGTTTTGAGGTCCGTGGTGCCCCGTGGTCCAATCTTGGTGTCGGTGGTGCATTTTCGGTCATTTGTGCAATTTTCGTGTGGAAATATGACTTTTATGAATAATAAGGTTTTTTATGCATAAGAATGCACCAGGGATCATGGGGCACTAAAACCCAAAAGTCTTATTTTTGAATGAAAATTGCACAATGGGCCGAAAATGCACCACGGGTACTAAAATTGGACCACGGGGAACCTCGGACCTCAATAATTAAAAGTGATCCAAGCATTATGGTTTTTTATGCATAAGAATGCACCAGGGATCATGGGGCACCAAAACCCAAAAGTCTTATTTTCGCTCGAAAA
The DNA here is from genome assembly GCA_026413185.1 of Pueraria montana var. lobata. Lineage (NCBI taxonomy): Eukaryota > Viridiplantae > Streptophyta > Magnoliopsida > Fabales > Fabaceae > Pueraria > Pueraria montana. Next base: position 1,040,085 of record CM048656.1, read on the forward strand.
TTGCACAAAAGGCCGAAAATGCACCCCCGGCACCAAAATGGGATCACGGGGCACCACAAACCTCAAGACTGAAAAGTGTTCCAAGAATTATGGTATTTTATGCATAAGAATGCACCAAGGATCACGGGGCACCAAAACCCAGAAGTTTGATTTTCGCACGAAAATTGCACAAATGGCCGAAAATGCACCATCGGCACCAAAACTGGACCATGGGGCACCATGGACCTCAAAACTGAAAAGTGCTCCAAGAAATATGGTTTTTTATGCATAAGAATGCACCAAGGATCACGGGGCACCAAAACCCAGAAGTCTATTTTTCACGAAAATTGCACAATGGGGTTTTTTTATGGTTTTTTTATGCAAAAGAATGCACCATTGATCACGGAGCACCAAAACCCAAAAGTCTTATTTTCGCACGAAAATTTCACAAATGGCCGAAAATGCACCACCGGCACCAACATTGGACCATGTAACACTATGATTTTTCGTAACGTATGTTAAATGCTTGATTAACATCGTAAGAGGAAATTAAATTTAAATTCATGATATGTATAAAAGAATTTAATAAATAGATTATTTTGTTATGTGCTATAGTATTATTGTACGATTTTTGGAACTTTTACGTGTGTTCCGTAAGTTTCATGAGTTCAAAAAAAATAGGAGAAGGGGGGTGCCTTGAGAGGAAAATAGGTGTCAATAGTAAAATTGTAAAATTTTCCCAATCTTCAACTTAAAAGCTTCGCGATTCTTCCAATTTGCTTCATTCTTCATTTCTTCCTCCCGGTGCTCTGTTCTCTCTCCTCCCTTGCAAGCTTGGCTGTGACACTTGTAACACTGTGATTTTCGTAATATATGATAAGTGATTTAATTAAAATATAAGAGAAATTAAATTTAAATTATGTTACGTAATGAGTTAATTAATAAATGGAATGAATTGTTATATGTTGTTAGATGCTTAGTGAGTTTCAATGGTTTTTAGACCTTATATAATTACTTCTCTGTGAAATTTTGTACAGATTTGGAGAAAGATAGTCCGAAAATCATCAGACAGTGTAGAAAAATATACCTAGATAAGTGACAGATGTATGAAAAAGGAATTAAATTTAAATCATATTATTTAATGAACTATATAAGTAAAATAGATTGTTTTGTTTATGTGATTATTGTGTGTTTAGTAGTTTTCGTAATAATTTCAATTTTTCGTAAGTTTTGTTATAGAAAAAGGGGGTGTGAGGTTAGAAAAAAAGGTGGGTGCAAATAGCAATGTTTCAAATATATCAACCTTCTTTCTTTCTCATTTGCTGCATTCTTCTTTGCTTCCTCCCGCAAGCTCTCTGTTCTCTCCTCCTTCCTCACCGGCCGTGGCACTCAAAAAGGGAAAGGAAGCCATTTTGTTAGTTGCTTTAAGATTTGTATGCAAGCTAAAACATCATCTCTTCCTCTCTCTCTGCGGCTGGAACTAAACCCCAAAGGTAAGGGAAGCTTCTCTATTTTTAGTTTAAGTGTGGTTGAGAGTTAGGTGGCTCAATCACATACAGCATGTCTGCCCCTCTTGTTGTTTGTGTTGTGTTTGAGTATTTGTGATTTTTCTGGCAGTGGTTGTGTGAGTGTGTATGAATTTATTATTTTTGTTTTTGACTCTCTAAATTACTTAGAAAGGCTCCTAAAACAAAGGAGACCATGCCCAAATTTTATTAAAATTGTTTGGCAAGGTTTTCAATGTGATATTCACCCTAACAATAAAAGTGGCAGTGGCTGTTGGTTCGTCCAGCTCTGGACAGCCCCCACGATTTTGTGATTTTTGGAAGATCTAACCGTTGGATTTTCACAAAATTTGTTTTGAATGAAAATAGACACGAAATGGAGAAACTTTCATTTTTACACCTTAGAGAGAAAAGCTAATCTAGAGGTTCATCCATGACTCCCAAAATAGTTGTTCTGTTTTCGAGTTTCCCCTGGAACATGTCTCGGTTTTTCTCAAATTCCCACTTGTGTGCTTAATTTTTATTTTTCGTTTTTGCACCATTAAAAACTAGACAAAACAAGGTTTTTAACCATATAAATTAAAAAAATTATCATGTCCAAATTCTAAATTAACTTTTTAAAAAGAAACAGGGCAAGGGTTTTGGGCTCTGTTTCGAGTCTGAAACTTAGGCTGCTAGAAACAAATTTACTGGGAACAATAGGAAAATAATTTGGGGACAAGGGTTACCTTTTCAGAAAGATAAAGATGTTACCTTTCTACTGTAAAAATTTCAGCTCAAAACAAGTTTGGAAAGTGAGAGAAATTTACATTTCTTTGAGCTATGTTCAGTGAGCATTCAAAAATTCAGGGCTGCTGACTTTGGAAATTTTTATAGAATTTTCTAGATGTTGATTTTATAAGTGGGATATCTTTCTGTAAAATATATTTCAAGAGCTTCGATTTGATATAAAAAGTTTTTAATTCCAAGGTCATTTGCTATAATCAGTGAGAGCTCACATTCGGTATTGCCAAAGAGAAATCGACTTTATTTGGTCAATTTGGTTAATATGATATAATTATTAGAATGGTGATGTTTGTTATTGAGGTGTGAATTTTGTAAGTAAGTTTATTCTATGAGCAAATGACTTTGTTGTTGAGATTATTATATTGTTGATTGAGGTGCTTAAAATTTTGTTGAGAACATTATTTATTATTGAGATGTATTTGGAGCCGTAAGTCTGGCCATTAGAGATGGCGGGTACTGAGGTGCCGTATCTAAGAATGTAAGGATCATGGCATTTAATCTCATTTTAGACCATTTGAAATGTAGAAAAACATGTTGTTAAGTTTAGATTCAAGATTTGATCAAGAACCATGAAAAGATGAAATTGATTTTGAGTTTTTATATAATTGATATTAGAAGCTTGAAATAATTGTTTGGAACCATGTTTGATTGATTGGATGATGTGTTGTGATGGATTGAAATTGCTTGATTTGGCTTGATTGTGTTGTGAATGATGTTGGAAATTGTTGAATGTTTATATTTTTGTAGGTGATTGTTTAAAATTACTTATTTAATTGTGATTATTAACATATTGCATATGCATGAGTCTTTTTGGGGGTTTTACAAAGATTCAAGTGAAAAATAATTGATGTTGGCTAACCGGGACTGCGGTAGCCATGGAAATGAAAAAGAAGAAAAGAAAAGAAAAGAAAGAAAAGAAAGAATAAATGTTGGTTAACCAGGACTGTGGTAGCCATGAATGTTAAAAGATCAATGATTTTGTTGACTAACCGGGACTGCGGTAGTCATGTGAAATGAATATGATTTGAGAATTGAATCTTTGGGGTGAGCAGAATAAGTTAGACAGGGCTGTATAGTCTGTGATTATATAGTCTGTGGGGTGAAGGATATTGGCAATTCCACATGTGGCTGGAAACTGGACTGAGTTGCGGTCGTGGTGGCCTTCCGGGTATCCTGATCTCCTAATTCTGTTTAGCTTATTCGCGTTTAGTAGGGGCTGATAGCTGAATTGCAGTGCATAATGGTAGGCCAGTTTCTTACTAAACACTCAAAGGGGAAGTCTCCATGGAGCAGGGTCAAAATGATTTTGAGTCAAAACTACATTTGCATAAATCATACTGCATTTGATTTATTTATGTGATCCTTGTCCTTAATAATTGGAAATTCACTTATTTTCTTATATGTATAGTTTTGTTTGGTAAGCTTACCCTTGCAATGTTTGCACGTGTGGTTCGTGCCTGTGATGATCTCGGACATCGTGTTCGGGGGAGCAGATGGTTTTAGGTGGATCTTTCTCTTGGAGAGTTTGTGGATAGAGCATACGAGGGATTGAAGACATTATCATTTCTTTCTATTTCTTTGTTTGGTCTTATGTATAAAATGAACCAGTTAGGGGTATTATGTATTTATCATGTGAAAAGATGTATGTACACATAGTTTTATTTAGTTAAGTTTTGTATAAGAGATATTTATAAATTAAGCTTTAAATTTTATCTGTCAGTTTTGGGAATCGCGGAAAAAAAAATTATCCAATATTTTATCAATAAACTAATTAGAGAGTTTTTAAAATTTAATGAAATAAAATCTTTAGTATAACAAATCTGTAACGAAGATGGGTCGTTACAGACCACGGGGCACCTCGGACCTCAAAATTGAAAAGTGCTCCGAGCATTATGGTTTTTTATGCATAAGAATGCACCAGGGATCACGAGGCACAAAAATACCGAAGGCTTATTTTCACACGAAAATTGTACAAATGATAGAAAATGCACCCCCAGAACCAAAATTGGACCACGGGGCACCACGAACCTCAAGACTGAAAAGTGTTCAGAGCATTATGGTAGTTTTTATGCATAAGAATGCACCAAGGATGACGGGGCACTAAAACCCAAAAATTCTTATTTTCGCACAAAAATTGAACAATGGGCCGAAAATGCACCACGGGCACCAAAATTGGTTCATGGGGCACCCCGGACCTCAAAGCTGAAAAGTGCTCCGAGCTTTATGGTTTTTTATGCATAAGAATGCACCAGGGATCACAGGGCACAAAAACCCAAAAGCCTTATTTTCGCACGAAAAATTGCACAAATGGCCGAAACTGCATTACAGGCACCAAAATTGGACCATGGGGCACCACAAACCTCAAAACGGAAAAGTGCTCCAAGCAATATGGTTTTTTATGCATAAGAATGCACCAAGGATCACGGGGCACCAACAACCAAAAGTATTATTTTCGCACGAAAATTACACAAATGGCTGAAAATGCACCACCGGCACCAAAACTGGACCACGGGGCACCACGGAACTTAAAACTGAAAAGTGCTCCAAGAAATATGGTTTTTTATGCATAAGAATGCACCAAGGATCACGAGGCACCAAAACCCAGAAGTCTTTTTTTGCACGAAAATTGCACAAATGGTCGAAAATGCACCACCGGCACCAAAATTGGACCACGGGGCACCACGGACCTGAAAACTGAAAAGTGCTCCAAGAATTATGGTTTTTTATGAATAAGAATGCACAAGGGATCATGGGGCAACAACACCAAAAATTCTTATTTTCGTAAAAAAAATTGAACAATGGGTCGAAAATCCACCACGGGCACCAAAATTGGACCACGGGGCACCTCGGACCTCAAAACTGAAAAGTGCTTCGAGATTTATGGCTTTTTATGCATAAGAATGCACCAGAGATCACAGGGCACCCAAACCCAAAAGTCTTATATTCGAACGAAAATTGCACAATGGGCCAAAAATGCATCACATGCACCAAAATTGGACCACGGGGCACATTGGACCACAAAACTGAGAAGTGCTATGAGAATCAAGGTTTTTTATGCATTAGAATGTACCAGGGATCACAGGGCACCAAAACCCAAAATTCTTATTTTCGCACGAAAATTGCACAAATGGCCGAAAATGCACCACTGGCAACAAAATGGGACCACGGGGAATCACGAACCTTAAGACTGAAAACCGTTCCGAGCATCATGGAATTTAATGCATAAGAATGCACCAAGGATCACGGCCAAAACTCAGAAGTCTTATTTTCGCACGAAAATTGCACAATGGGACGAAAATGCACCACAGGTACCAAAATTGGATCATAGGGCACCTCGGACCTCAAAACTTAAAAGTACTCTGAGCATCATAGTTTTTTATGCATAAGAATGCACCACGGATCATGGGGCACGAAAACCAAACATTCTTATTTTCGCACCAAAATTGAACAATAGGCCGAAAATGCACCACGGGCACCAAAATTGGACCACGGGGCACCTCGGACATCAAAACTGAAAAGTGCTTTGAGTTTTATGGTTTTTTATGCATAAGAATGCACTAGGGATCATAGGGCACCAAAACCCAAAGGCCTTATTTTCTCACGAAAATTGCACAGATGTCCGAAAATGCATTACCGGCACCAAAATTGGACCACGGGGCACCACGAACCTCAAAACTAAAAAGCGCTCCAAGAATTACGGTTTTTTATGCATAAGAATGCACCAGGGATCATGGGGTACCAAAACCCAAAAGTCTATTTTCGCACGAAAATTGCACAATGGGACAAAAATGCACCACGTGTACCAAAATTGGACCACGGGGCACCTGGGACCTCAAAACATAAAAGTGCTGTGAGCATTATGGTTTTCTATGCATAAGAATGCACCAGGGATCACGGGGCACGAAAATCCAAAATTCTTATTTTCGCACGAAAATTGAACAATGGGCCGAAAATGCACCACGAGCACCAAAATTGGACCACGGGGCACCACGGACCTCAAAATTGAAAAGTGCTCCTAGAATTATGCTTTTTTATGCATAAGAATGCAATAGGGATCACAGGGCACAAAAACCCAAAAGTCTTATTTTCGCACGAAAATTGCACAAAAGGCCGAAAATGCACCCCTGGCACCAAAATGGGACCACGGGGCACCACGAACCTCAAGACTGAAAAGTGTTTCGAGCATTATGGTATTTTATGCATAAGAATGCACGAAGGATCACGGGGCACCAAAACCCAGAAGTCTTATTTTCGCACGAAAATTGCACTACGAGACGAAAATGCACCACGGGTACCAAAATCGGACCATGCAGCACCTGGGACCTTAAAACTTAAAAGTTGTCTGAGCATTTTAGTTTTTTATGCATAAGAATGCACCAGAGATCATGGGGCACCAAAACCAAAAATTTTTATCTTCGCACAAAAATTGAACAATTAGCCGAAAATGCACAACAGTCACCAAAATTGGACCACGGGGAACCTCGGACCTCAAAACTGAAAAGTGCTCCAAGAATTATGGTTTTTTATGCATAAGAATGCACCAGGGATCACGGGGCACCAAAACCCAAAAGTCTTATTTTCGGATGAAAATTGCACAAAAGGCTGATAATGCACCCCTGGCACGAAAATGGTACCACGGGGCACCATGTACCTCAAGACTGAAAAGTGTGCCGAGCATTATGGTATTTTATGCATAAGAATGCATGAAGGATCATGGGACACCAAAACCCAGAAGTCCTATTTTCGCACGAAAATTGCACAAAAGGCCGAAAATGCACCCCCCGCACCAAAATGGGACCACGAGGCACCACGAACCTCAAGACTGAAAACTGTTCCAAGCATTATGGGATTTTATGGATAAGAATGCACCAAGGATCACGGGGTACCAAAACCTAGAAGTCTTATTTTTGCATGAAAATTGCACAATGGGACAAAAATGCACCACAGGTACCAAAATTGGACCACGGGGCACCTGGGACCTTAAAACTTAAAAGTGCTATGAGCATTATGGTTTTTTATGCATAAGAATGCTCCAGGGATCACGGGGTACCAAATCCAAAAATTCTTATTTTCAAACAAAAATTGAACAATGGGCCGAAAATGCACCACGGGCACCAAAATTGGAACACAGGGCACCTCGGACCTCAAAACTGAAAAGTGCTCCAAGCTTTATGGTTTTTTATGCATAAGAATGCACCAGGGATCACAGGGCACCAAAACCCAAAAGCCTTATTTTTCGCACGAAAATTGAACAAATGGCAGAAAATGCGTTACCGACACCAAAATTGGACCACGCGACACCACAAACCTCAAAACTGAAGAGTGCTCCAAGCATTATGGTTTTTTATGCATAAGAATGCACCAAGGATCACGGGCCACAACGACCCAAAAGTCTTATTTTCGCACGAAAATTGCACAAATGGCCGAAAATGCACCACCGACACCAAAATTGGACCACGAGGAACCACGGACATCAAAACTTAAAAGTGTTATGAGAATTATGGGTTTTTATGCATAAGAATGCACCAAAGATCACGGGGCACCAAAACCTAAAAGTCTTATTCTCGCACGAAAATTGCACAATAGGTCGAAAATGCACCACGGGCACCAAAATTGGACCACGGGGCACCTCGGACCTCAAAGCTGAAAAGTGTTGGAGGATTATGGTTTTTTATGCATAAGAATGCACCAGGTATCATGGGGCACCAGAACCCAAAAGTCTTATTTTCGCATGAAAATTGCACAAATCGCCGAAAATGAACCCCCGGCACCAAAATTGGACCACGGGGCACCACGAACCTCAAGACTGAAAAGTGTTTCGAGCATTATGATTTTTTATGCATAAGAATGCACGAAGCATCAAGGGGTACCAAAACCCAAAAGTATTATTTTTGCACAAAAATTGCACAAATGGTCGAAAATGCACCACGGGCACCAAAATTGGACCACAGGGCATCTCAGACCTCAAAACTGAAAATTGCTATGAGCATTATTGTTTTTTATGCATAAGAAAGCAGCAAGGTTCACAGGGCATCAAAACCCAAAAGTCTTATTTTCGTACGAAAATTGCACAAATGGCCGAAAATGCACCACTGGCACCAAAATTGGACCACGGGGCACCACGGACCTCAAAACTGAAAAGTCCTCCAAGCATTATGGTTTTTTATGCATAAGAGTGCACCAGGGATCACGGGGCTCCAAAACCCAAAAGTCTTATTTTCGCATGAAAATAGCACAATGGACCGGAAAGTGTACCACAGGGGGCAGAAAAGCCTCTCTCTGCAGAAACCGTACAAGTAGTGGAGGCACTGCATGTACTGTTGTCTCCTCCATCTCTCCACCCCAAGCTGACATGTAGCAACGGTCATATGATTGTGAGAGAACGGTTATTGGCAAAGGCACAGTTCCCACAACGGATATCTTCACCAAGCTGCCTATTAATAGAGGAACAAGCTCATGTTTTGAAGAGAGAATTTTTCAAGTTTTAAGAAGAGCTGTAACTCTGCCAAATCGATTGGACGACCTACACTTGTGCGAAAAGAGCAATCTACTTAGCTTTGCTAAGTTATTATGTGTAATTGAGTTTTTATTGTAATATCCTGTATGTGAGAGCTATTTATTTAACTTGTACTCAAACAAATTCTTTTTGGAAAGCCAGGAGTGGCTTAGTGACAAAGAATACTTGGGTGTTCTTTAATCTCAGGGGGAGATTAAAGGTGTGCCAGAAGTGGCCTAGAGAATACTTGTAGCCAGGAGTGGCAGGGTATATAATACTTGTTTGTAATCAGAACTTGATTAGTGGAACCCTTCAAAGTTTTTGAAGGAGAACTGGACGTAGTTCAAGTTGAGTGAACCAGTATAAACCAAGTGTTTTTACTCTATCGCTTTCAAGCTTACTTGGTATTCTCTTAAGTTATTTCTTCACACTTCGTGCAGAACAGACCACCACTCTTCAAGGGTGTCAAATATGATTATTGGAAGCAAAGAATGATAGCATTCTTTGAATCCTATCATATTGATATGTGGGACGTTGTGGAGATGGGCGACTACATTCCAGTTGATGAGAGTCTCAATGACATCTCAAAGGCTAGATGGACGGAGGAGTAGAAACAAAGATTTCATCTCAACTCCAGAGCCAGAAATATCATCATGTGTGCACTATCTGACCAAGAATACAACAAAGTGCACAGTTTCAAAAGTGCAAAACAAATGTGGGACACTCTTGCGTCAACATATGAGGGTTCCACCCAAGTAAAACGTAACAAACTTAGTGTTCTTACTCGTCAATATGAATTGTTTAGAATGGAAGGAAACGAGGACATACAAAGTATGTTTGGACGGTTTCAAACCATACTAAATGAACTTAGAGCACATGGTAAAGATTACAATAACTATGAACATATTGACAAAATTCTGAGGAGTTTAGCTAGGCAATGGAGACCACAAGTTACAACCTTGAGAGCAACCAAAGGACTGGATGACATGTCCTTAGAAGAGCTTGTGGTAATCCTTAACGTTCATGAGCTAGAACTGCAACAAGATGGTGATGGAAAGAAAAGCAAGTCTCTGGCACTCAGCGTCCAGAAGCCAAAGAAAGCATCATCGTCCAAAGCCATGCAAGTTGAAGCATCATCAGATGAACAATCTGAAGATGATGACTCAGACAAGGATGATGAGCTATCCTTCATATCCAAGAGAATCTACTCTATGTGGAAGAAGAAAGGTGGATCCAGATGGAGAAACCCGAACAAGAAAGGTCTCAAAGAAAAGAAGGAGAAGAGTGCAATCGTATGCTACGAATGAAAAAAGCCCAGACACTTTAAATCAGAATGCCTAAATCTTGACAAGAGCAAGGACAAGAAGAAGAAAAGCTTCAACAAAAAGAAGGGCAAAAAGGTTCTGATGTCCACATGGGAAGATCTGGACGATGACTCATCATCAGACGATGAAGAGGAAGAGGAAGCACACATATGTCTGATGGCAGACACTACATCAGATTCTTCAGAACTAGAAGAAGAAGATGAGGTAAACTTTAATGATCTAAGCTCACTTCAAGAAGCTTATCATGATTTGCTTTCAAACTCTTCTATTCTGTCAAAGGCCTACAAAACCTTGAAAAAATCGTCCAAGTCACTTTCAAAAGAAAAATAAGTTTTAGAAAATAGTCTCAAACAACTTGAAAGTGAAAAGAAAGATTTACAGAAAAAGTTAACAGAGCTCTCAAAAGAACATGAAGCCTTAAATGAGGATAGACGAACTCTCTGCAATGATACTGCTAGAGCCGATAAATCCTATGAGGATTCAAGGACTAGAGAAATGAATCTTTCCATAAAGATTCGAACTCTAAAAGCAGAAAACAAAAGGCTAGTTGAGAAGCTTCTGAAAGTTGATGCAGATACTTCCTTAAGAGGTCAACCACATGATGTTGTAAAACTTCATGAAGATATTGATAGCCTAAAGAAGGATCTGTCCAACTTTGTCAAGGGATCTGACAACCTTAAGATGCTTTTAAAATATGAAGGCTGTAGGAGACCAAATGACAGGTCAGGGCATGGATATAAGGGAAAGAAATATATTCATGACGAAGATGTAGGTGTGTGTTACTTCTGTCGGAAACCTGGAAATATAACGTCCAAATGCAGACACCTGCCTAAGAGGGGAGCATCCAGTGCCTTTCAAACTAACAAGAAAGGACCCAAGTCAATCTGGGTACCTAAGGATAAAATTGTTCCTGTTGCAGACATGATTAACAGCAGGAAAGAAACTCCAGTCATGGTACCTGGACAGTGGGTGCTCGCATCACATGACAGGAGAAAGGTGTATGTTCCAAAGCCTCCAACCTAAGACTGGTGGGACAGTCACATTCAGAGGGAATCAGAAAGGGATGATAGCTGGTGTGGGTAAGATTGGTATACCACCCTATCCCTGTATTGATAATGTTCTTTATGTTAAAGGTCTCAAGCACAATCTACTTAGCATAAGTCAATTATGTGATAGTGGATATGATGTTGCCTTTAACAAAGGTGAATGTATAGTCAAGAACTCTAATGGATCCCTTCTCTTTACTGCAAAGAGGCAAGGTAATCTCTACAAGATTAAACTTGGGGAACTATCAAGTCAAAATGTTTCATGCTTAGTTTCAGTTAAAGAAAATCATTGGCTATGGCATAAAAGACTTAGGCATGCCAGCTTGAGATTAATCTCAAAGCTTAGTAGGCACAACCTCATGAGAGGATTACCAAGTATGTCATATAAAAATGATCTTCTTTGTGAAGCCTGTCAGAAAGGGAAACAAGTAAAAAATTCTTTTCAAAGTAAAAATATTGTTTCCGCTTCTAGACCTCTTGAGCTGTTACATATTGACCTGTTTGGACCCACAAGAACAGCCTTTGTAGGTGGTAAGAGGTACGGATTAGTTGTAGTGGACGACTATACTAGATGGACTTGGGTCATGTTCATATCTCACAAAGATGAGTCTTTTAAGGCCTTCTATAACTTTTGCAAAAGAATTCAAAATGAAAAAGGAGTATGCATTATTTCGATCCGAAGTGATCATGGGGGAGAATTCAAAAACGAAAGTTTTCAAAGGTTCTGTGAAGAAAATGGTATCCTTCACAACTTCTCAACACCCAGAACACCACAACAGAATGGTGTTTTTGAGAGGAAGAATATGTCACTCCAAGAGATGGCCAGAACCATGTTGAATGATAATTCAACCCCAAAACACTTTTGGGCTGAAGCAGCGAATACTGCCTGTTATTTACAGAACATAATCTATATCAGGCCAATCTTTAAAAAGACTCCATATGAATTATGGAAAGGGAGAAGACCCAACATATCCTACTTCCATCCATTTGGATGTCAATGCTTCATTCAGAACACTAAGGATAACTTGGGAAAATTTGATTCTAAGTGTGATGAAGGAATATTGCTTGGATATTCTGAAACTTCAAAGGCATATAGAGTTTATAATTCTATAACCTTAGTTATTGAAGAAGCTATCCATGTGAAGTTCAATGACACTAAGCCTGATAAGAAATTATCAGAGCTAGATGAATCATTTGCAGAACTCAGGCTGGACGATGCAAGGAAATCATCAGACACGTCCAACAGTGATGTCACAGTTGAAGAGTCCAATGTTCCCCTGGACAGTCCAACAGAAGAACAAAGGGAACCAACTGGACGCAACTGGCAAATGAAGAAGCATCATCTAGAAGACCAAATCATTGGTGATCCAAAGGATAGAGTCAGAACCAGATCTTCACTTCAACAACAAGGTCACACAACACTCATATCACAGATAGAACCTAAGACTGTGGACGATGCTCTGGAAGATGAAAGCTGGGTCAAAGCAATACAAGATGAACTTGACCAATTTCAAAAGAACGATGTCTGGAAACTTGTAGAACCCCCTAATAACAAAGAAGCCGTAGGAACTAAATGGGTGTTCAGAAACAAATTGGAGGAAACAGGTAATATTGTGAGAAACAAAGCCAGGCTGGTAGCCAAAGGTTACTCACAACAAGAAGGTATAGATTATACTGAAACTTATGCACCTGTTGCACGTCTAGAGGCAATTCGCATTTTACTATCATTTGCAGCTCATAGCAATATAAAGCTATATCAAATGGACGTAAAAAGTGCATTCCTCAATGGACTGATAAAAGAAGAAGTCTATGAGGAGCAACCCCCAAGGTTTGAGAGTGATGCTTTTCCTAATCATGTTTTCAAACTTAACAAAGCATTATATGGACTAAAACAAGCACCGAGAGCTTGGTATGAAAAACTCAGCTCATTTCTTTTAGAAAATGGTTTCTCAAGAGGAAAAGTAGACACTACACTATTTCGCAAAGATTATTCTTCTAATTTCATTATTGCTCAAGTATATGTTGATGATATCATATTTGGTGCTACTAACGAATCTCTTTGTGAAGAATTTGCTAAGTTAATGCAAACAGAATTCGGGATGAGCATGATGGGAGAACTAAAATTCTTCCTTGGATTGCAAATCAAGCAAACTGATAAAGGCATATACATACATCAGACCAAGTATGTTAAGGAGCTTCTCAAGAAGTTCAAAATGGATGATGCAAAGCCAATGAAAACTCCTATGCACCCAACAACAGTACTTGGACTGGACGATGGTTGAAAGAAGATGGACAACACCCTATACAGAGGAATGATAGGATCACTCCTATACCTCACAGCATCCAGACCTGACATCATGTTCAGCATATGCTTATGTGGCAGATTCCAATCTGACCCAAGGGAAGTTCACTTAATTGCTGTTAAAAGAATCTTTCGATATCTTGTTGGAACAACTAATCTTGGTCTACATTTCAAAAGGCAGAAGGATTTCAGATTAGTTGGATACTGTGATGCTGACTATGCTGGAGACAGAATTGAAAGAAAAAGCACTAGTGGAGGATGTCACTTCATTGGTGGAAACTTAGTCTCCTGGATATGAAAGAAGCAAGGAACAATTGCACTATCCACCGCTGAAGCTGAGTATATTTCAGCTGCAAAGTGTTGCTCTCAAATCCTATGGATCAAGCATCAACTTGAGGACTACAACATATATGAGAGTAACATTCCTATCTTCTGTGATAGCAAAGTTGCAATTGATCTTTCTAAAAACCCAATATTTCATTCAAGGGCAAAACATATAGAAATTAAACATCACTTTATAAGAGATCATATTTAGAAGGGTACTGTGGAATTACATTTTGTAACCACAGATAATCAGCTAGCTGATATATTTACAAAACCCCTTACTGAAGACAAGCTAGTCCTTCTGAGGAATAGACTTGGCATCAGTCTTGTAAAAGAATGATTAAAATCCATATGTAGCGTCCAATGTGAAAAACAGCTTCCAATGGACATGTCGTCCAAAGGTAACTTTGACATGCACGTGCACTGCATATGCTACACTTAAGTCCAATGACTAGACGATATTTTTTTTTCTATTTAACATTGTTTTAATAGCCAAAACGGTTTCATTTTGTGTAATTGCGAATTAATGCCCTATGCTGAGTCACCTAGTTGTTAGTAACCGTACACAGTTACCCATATCCTCAGCATGTCTCATCATGGCGGGTCTTATGGCATAACCTCCATTTCAAATATTCACAAAAGCCCAAAACCGTTTCGTGTTCTCCAAACAGAGCCTATACTTAAACTGACAAATTCACTCAGAAAATTACTTTACCAAATTTCCCTTCTCCGAAATTATCTTCTACCTCTAGCATTCTCCTTCTCCCTCTCTCAGAAAACCTAAACACTATCTGCAAAACCTAAAAATCAAACCTTTATCATCATGACGAACTCTGCTAACTCAAGCAACTCCGAACTTGATGTTGATACCTACCCTGAAACCACTATAGTGTCTCAAGGTGCTGCCACTGTTCACGTTGAGCACTTCTTCGACATTGGAAAACTAGAAAAGTTGGGTCTGAATCTCGATGAAAGTATTCTAAAATGCATAATCGGAGAATACTTCAACGAAAACCAGAAGATATTTCCAGAACTGATCAGAATGTTATGGAGGAACGTAAGATTCCAGAACATAAGGGAACTCGCGTCCACTATGCTTGGACGAGAAGTGATTTTGTCTACTGAATCTATAGCCAAAGTCACTGGCTGTATCAGGGAACAAAATCAGTACAAGTCAGAGTGGGCGAAGCAATATGGAAACTACATTGGAAAGGTACTGTGCAAGAACAAGTCTACAGATTCATCCAAGATTGAGTACAAGAATCTATGTGAAGAAGCAAAGATATGGCAGCAAGTGTGCAACAAGAGCATTTTGCACAAAGCTGGGTCTAAGGACTCAGTCACAGACTTACACAAGATCGTGATATTTCATCTAATGGAAGGTATCCCATTCAACCTACCTCACACCATTTACATCAATACTCTGCAAATGATGAAAACTATTGGTGGAAATGATGACATCTTCTATGCCGCACTGCTAAATAAGATCCTCTGGGATCAGAAAGTATACCAATGTTTCTTTGATGAGTTGGACGAAGATGATCATGAAAACATTGTGAAGAAAGGAGAAATAGTTGCAACACAGTAGAAATTTGGTGAATCAAACATCAAGCCAATGAAGATAAAGCTCACAGCAAAGGTCCTAAGGGATTTGGACGAGGACAGTATAAATAAGAAACGTCATGAACAAAGCAAACTCATTTCAAATGATGATGAAGAAGAAATTGATCTTCTTGGTCTTGGAAGAAAGATCAAACGGTTGATGAAGGACCAAGGAAGCAGGAAAGTAACAAGACACATGTCGCAACAGCATGAAGAAGATGCAGAAAAAGAAAGAAGGACCAAGAAAAGACATGTTGATCCTGCTCCGTCCAGTCCACCTGCTGAGACGTGTCTAAGGACTGCTCCGTCCAATACAAAACAGGATGAGCTGCGTCCAAAGACTGCTCCAGTGAAGCTTGCATCAGAAAAATCTAGAGTTTGCAAACTGAAAATGCTTGACAACTCCGATGACGAGGATCAAATGCCCATTTGCCAGATTAAAAGAAAAGCTCAAGAGATGGAGTCTGCACAGCAGAAGAAACAAAAGGTATCTGATGCACCCAAAACTGGTGACACAATCTTTCCTACTAAAGTACCTAGACGAGTAAAAACTCAGGCAGCAAGGCCAAGGAAAGTTCCGATTAAACTCCCCACCTCTCAAGACACTGAGAGCGAATCTACAAGTGCTCCACAACCTGCTCCAACAGTTTCTTCAATAGTCACATCAGCACAGCGTCCAACTCTCAAATTAAACTTATCAAGATTTGTGCGTCCAAGGGATGCTTGGAGAGATGCATGGCCTCAATGGACGATTCCACCAAAGGGGAAGACAAAAGAAGAAGAAGACAAGGAAAGGTTTCCTGTTTCATTCCTTAAAAGGAATGAACAGAACTATTGTAAGAAAAGTGATGTTATTTGGAGAGCTCGACAGGAACCACTGGAGAGAAGTCTGACTTCAGTATCTGCACCTGAATGGACGAGGCATGACTATGTTCATCCTCAATCTACTGAATTTGCTTTATTACCAGAAGGAACCATTATCAGCAATCCTCCACCAACTTGGATGAGAGAATCTTATCCAAACCTGGTTCGGATGGAACGACCTTATATATGTCCAACTGGTACTCAACAAAGGGTGCGTCCAGCTGAAGATGTACCTCTTGAGCCAGAGGTTGAAATTGCATCAAATCTTGCTAAAATTGTGGCTGAACAAAAGGGCAAGACTCAAAGGAAGAGGATGCCAGCAACAAAGAAGTCATCTCCCAGTAATCTTGATGAATTGGATACTGAACTGCAATTAGCCATTAAAGAAAGTCTGGACCCATCCAAGGCAAACCAGCGTCCAGAGGTGCAATAGGTCAAAGATGTTCACATCTGGACTCCCATCACAAAATTTCTTCCACTACCACCTGGAACTCCAGTGCTCAACTTTCAGCCTAATGATTATGACGATCTTGGCAAATTGCTCCAACAAATGTACATTCAAGACCAAGTTGTTGCTTATCCACCCAACCTCCACATCAGACATTCCACGGATATCAAGTTTGTACTTGATAAGGTATGTCCTAGACTACCTCTATATGATGCTGGAAAGAAGAAAGGGTTTAAGTACTATGGCACAGAGATGCCTAGTAGAGATGAAAAGGTTCAACTCTCAGCTTCCTCACATACCTGGAATCACCTTTTTGATAAGACTGGAAAGCTAACAAGGCCCCTAGGCACTTTTGACACCATGATCTTCTGCCGTCAAATTGTGTGGGCAGACACTCAGGAAGCCTCAACCTCTGGATGCTCCAAGGATTCCTTCTTTCATCCTCCAGAAGGACTTGAAGTCCTGTGTCCAGTCAAGACATGTCATTTCTCTGATGCCTTTGCGTGCTTTCTGACTAATAATGATGATTTTCTAGAAGTTTTAAGGACACTGCCAATCATCAGAAGCAACAAAGTATATGACCTTAGAAGTCTTGACCGCTCTAAATTTGTACACGAAGTTCAAAGGCTTCATGATCTTCAAAAGGCTGAAGAAGAAAGAGCCTTACAAGAGCAAGCTGAAAGAGAACGACCTGAATAAGCTCGCTTGGAACATGAACAAGCAGTACAAGCTGAGCAAGCTCACCTGGTGGAAATTGAAAATGAGCAAGCTGGAATTGCTACTAAAGAAAAAGCTGAGCCGATTGCCAAACCAACAATCACATAAGCCGAATTGGATGAAACCTCTGCAAAAGTCACTAATATGCTCATTCATTTGGACTTACAGTCTGAGGTACAAGTGGACGTGGAACACTTTGTCACCTCTCATGAGGGACAAATAGTCCAATCTGGCACGTCCAAAGATGAAGCTTTGCAACATATGGCTGAGACTGAAGCGCCACAACCAAAGGAGTCCACTACTGAAAAGCCTACTCCAGAGGTTGCCATAAGCCAACCAATTATTTGTGCGTCCAATGAAGCACACTCTGGAACCAGACAAATGATTCCTACAGGGTCTTCAAGTCCAAGGGCTATTATTCCCTTGCACTTTGTCGAACCTCAAGGAGTCTCTGAGGACAGAGTGAATGAGATTGTTCAACAGGCTCTAAGACAACAACAACTAGAAGCCGAAGCTACTCTTTGTGCCTTTCAGGAAAGACAACAAGCAGAAGCCGCACAACATCGATTAATGTTGCAGAATGTTATTACTGATCAATTCATGCACCTCTCACATATGTTGGTAAATCAAATTCAATCCACTGCTGCTAACCTCATTGGCACTGTTATTCATCAGGTTCCTCCTATTCAACCCATACCTCAACAACAACCACCTGTTAACCACCCTGCACCACCTCCTCAAGCACCACCAGAACAACCACCACCACCACCACAAGATCCACCTCAACAGTCCTAGGTGACCATAATGGTCAAATCCTTTTTCCATCTTTCAAACCTTTTTTTTTTATTTTGTTGATGACAAAGAGGGAGAAATTGGAATTTTTTATGTCATAGAGTATTTTTTTGTTGTTACACTACTCTGTGAAATCGCTGTGGCTGTTCATTGAATACATATGAGGTGTTTTTGATCATAATTTCCGCATCCATATCTATGATATGCTTTTCACTCTGATAACTACATCTCTGATACATTCTTATCATGCAGTGTTATCTGATATATATTGCTTTATTAAATACATGAGAAATGTTGAACTCAGGGGGAGTACTTCATTCCATACCTTTCTCCCTGTCAACATACACTGGCATAAAATAATCATTCAATCATCTGCTCTGATATTCTTTAATATGATTATATATTTGCACACATCAAAATTTAGTATTATTTGTCATCATCAAAAAGGGGGAGATTGTTAGAATCTAAGACTTTGGACGATGTCCAACCCCTCAAACTTCGGTTTTGATGATAACAAATAAAGTTAAATTTTGAAGTATCTAATGATCTATGTTTGAGTTTTATAGGTTCTACACCGTCGAATGCCTCAATGGTATTGTATTTCTTAAACTCAATCATTATGTTTCTATGTGTACAGTACGTCCAATGAGCAACTATTTTTGTTAAGTGTAAAATTCAGCGTCCAATACACTGATTATAAAACATGCGTCCAAATGCATTGAGAAAACCAGTGTGTAAACACTGAGTCCATTCAAGGAAGCGTCAAACACATATATAACTTACATCATCCCTCTCTAGCAAACAATTATATAATGCGTCCATAATTGAGTAGAAGTACACTTATGCTTTTCAATGATGATTCTCTGAAATGTTCTATTATTGCCTCTCTTTTCTAATGTACATTTCATTTGAATATTCGAAAAGTGTACCACAAGGGGCATAAAAGTCTCTCTCTGCAGAAACCGTACAAGTAGTGGAGGCACTGCATGTACTGTTGTCTCCTCCATCTCTCCACCCCAAACTGACACGTAGCAACGGTCATACGATTGTGAGAGAACAGTTATTGGCAAAGGCACAGATACCACAACGGATATCTTCACCAAGCTACCTATAAATAGAGGAACAAGCTCACGCTTTGAAGGGATAAATTTTCAAGTTTTTAGAAGAGCTGTAACTCTGCCAAATTGATTGGACGACCTACACTTGTGCGAAAAGAACAATCTACTTAGCTTTGCTAAGTTATTCTATGTAATTGAGTTTTTATTGTAATATCCTCTCGGTGAGAGCTGTTTATTTAACTTGTACTCAAACAATTTCTGTTTTGAAAGCTAGGAGTGGCTTAGTGACAAAGAATACTTGGGTGTTCTTTAATCTCAGGGGGAGATTAAAGGTGTGCCAAAAGTGGCCTAGAGAATACTTGTAGCCAGGAGTGGCAGGGTATATAATACTTGTTTGTAATCAGAACTTGACTAGTGGAACCCTTCAAAGCTTTTGAAGGAGAACTGGACGTAGTTCAAGTTGAGTGAACCAGTATAAACCAAGTTTTTTCACTCTATCGCTTTCAAGCTTACTTGCTATTCTCTTAAGTTATTTCTTCACACTTTGCGCACAAGGTTCTATATCCTATTTACGAAAATCTCTTATTTACGCCTGGACGATTAACAAGAAAACGCAGTTTCACTAAACTGTCATTTTAACTATTGGACGATACCTGTGATCTTGTGTTTTACAAGTCCCTTGTGAAACCTAAGATATTTTATCTCCATCTATGCGAATAGTTTTTTTTTTAATAATATAACTTACACACTATTCAACCCCCCTTCTAGTCTGAATCTCTACATTTCAAAAAGTGCTCCGAGCATTAATGTTTTTTATGCATAAGAATGCACCAGGGATCACGGCACACCAAAATGGCTGAAAATGCACCACCAGCACCAAAATGGGACCACGAGGCACCACGGACCTCAAAACTGAAAAATGTTCCAAGCATTACGATTTTTTATTCATAAGAATACACCAGGGATCACAAGGCACCAAAACCCAAAAGTCTTATTTTCCCACGAAAATTGCACAAATGGCCGAAAATGCATTACCGGAACCAAAATTGGACCACGGGGCACAACAAACCTCAAAATTGAAAAGTGTTAGGAGCATTATGGTTTTTTTTTGCATAAGAATGCACTAGGGATCATGGGGCACCAAAACTTAAAGACCTCAAAACTGAAAAGTTCTCCGAGCATTATGGTTTTTTATTCATAAGAATGCACCAAGGATCACGGGGCACCAAAATGCAAAATTTTATTTTCACACGAAAATTGAACAAATGGCCGAAAATGCACCACCAGCACCAAAACTGGACAACGGGGCACCACGGACCTCAAAACTTGAAAGTGCTCCGAGCATAATGGTTTTTTATGCATAAGAATGCACCAGGGATCACGGGGCACCAAAACCGAAAAGTCTTATTTTGGCACGAAAATTGCACAATGGGCCGAAAATGCACCACGTGCACCAAAATTGGACGACGGGGAACCACGGACCTCAAAACGGAAAAGTGTTCCGAGGATTATGGTTTTTTGTGCATAAGAATGCACCAGTGATCATGGGGCACCAAAACCCAAAAGTCTTATTTTCGCATGAAAATTGCACGACGGGCCGAAATTGCGCCACAAGCACCAAAATTGGATCACGGGGCACCTCGGACCTCAAAACTGAAAAGTGCTAGCAGCATTATGGTTTTTTATGTGTAAGAATGCACCAGGGTTCATCGGGCACCAAAACCCAAAAGTCTTATTTACACACGAAAATGGCACAAATGGCCGCAAATGCACCACCGGCACCAAATTTCTACCACGGGGCACCACGGACCTCAAAATTGAAAAGTGCTCCAAGCATTATGGTTTTTTATGCATAAGAATGCACAAGGGATCACGGGGCACCAAAACCCAAAAGTCTTATTTTCATACGTAAATTGCACAAATGGCCGAAAATGCACCACCGGCACCAACATTGGACCACGGGGCACCTCGGCCCTCAAAACTTAAAAGTGGTTCGATCAGTATGGTTTTTTATGCATAAGAATGCACCAGGCATCACGTGGCACCAAAACCCAAAAGTCTTATTTTCGCATGCAAATTGCACAACCGGCCAAAAATGCACCACCGGCACCAACATTGGACTACGGGGCACGAGGGACCTCAAAACAGAAAAGAGTTCCGAGCATTATGGTTTTTTATGCATATGAATGCACTAGCGATCACGGGCCACCAAAACCCAAAAGTCTTATTTTCGCACGAAAATTGCACAATGGGCCGAAAATGCACCACTGGCACCAAAATTGGATCATGGGGCACCTAGGACCTCAAAACTGAAAAGTTCTTCGAGCATTATGGTTTTTATGCATTAGAATGCACCAGCGATCACGGGGCACCAAAACCCAAAAGTCTTATTTTCACACGAAAATTGCACAATGGGGCAAAAATGCACCACGGGCACGAAAATTGGACCACGGGGCACCTCGGACCTCAAAAATGGAAAGTGCTCCGAGCATTATGGTTTTTTTATGCACAAGAATGTACCAGGGATCACGGGGCAACAAAATCCAAAAGCCTTATTTTTGCACGAAAATTGCTTAAATGGCCGAAAATGCATTACAGGTACCAAAATAGGACCACGGGGCACCACGTACCTCAAAACTGAAAAGTGGTCCGAGCATTATGATTTTTTATGCATAAAAATGCACTAGGGTTCACAGGGCACCAAAACCCAAAAGTCTTACTTTCGCAAGAAAATTGCACAAATGGCCGAAAATGCACCACGGGGAACCTCAGACCTCAAAACTGAAAAGTGCTTCCAACATTATGGTTTTGTATGCATAAGAATTCACCAGGGATCACGGGGCACCAAAACCCAAAAGTCTTATTTTCGTATGAAAATTGTAGAAAGGGCCGAAAATGCACCACGGGCACCAAAATTATACCACGGGGCACCTCGGACCTCAAAACTGAAAAGTGATTCGACCAGTTTGTTTTTTTATGCATAAGAATGCACCATGGTTCACATGGTATCAAAATCCAAAAGTCTTATTTTCGCACGAAAACTTCACAATGGGCCCAAAATGCATGATGGGGACAAAAATTGGACCACGGTGCACGTCGGACCTCAAAACTAAAAAGTGCTCCAAGCAATATGGTTTTTTATGCATAAGAATGCACCAGGGTTCACAGGGCACCAAAACCCAAAAGACTTATTTTCGCACCAAAATTGCACAAATGACCGAAAATGCACCCCCAACACCAAAATTGGACCACTGGGCACCACGAATCTCAAGACTGAAAACTGTTCCAAGCATTATGGTTTTTTATGCATAATAATGCACCAAGGATCACGGGGCACCAAAACTCAAAAGTCTAATTTTCGCACGAAAATTGCACAATGGGCCGAAAATGCAACACAAGCACGAAAATTTGACCACAGTGAACCTCGATCCTTAAAATTGAAACGTGCTTCGAGCTTTATAGTTTTTTATGCATAAGAATGCACCAGGGATCATGGGGCACCAAAACCCAAAAGTCTTATTTTCACACGAAAATTGCACAATGTGGCGAAAAAGCACCACAGGCACCAAAATTGGACCACGGGGCACCACGAATCCCAAGACTGAATACTGTTCTGAGCATTATGGTTTTTTATGCAGTAGAATGCACCAAGCATCACGGGGCACCAAAACCCAAAAGTTTTATTTTTGCACGAAAGTTGCACAATTGGCCGAAAATGCACCACGTGCACAAAAAATGGAACATGGGGCACCTCGGACCTCTAAACTGAATAGTGCTCCAAGAATTATGGTTTTTTATGCATAAGAGTGCACTAGGGATCACAAGGCACCAAAACCCAAAAGTCTTATTTTCGCACGAAAATTGAAAAAATGGACGAAAATGCACCCCCGGCACAAAAATTGGACCATCGGGCACCACGAATCGCAAGACTGAAAACTATTCCGAGTATTATGGTTTTTTATGCATAAGAATGCACCAAGGATCACGGGGCACCAAAACCCAAAAGTCTTATTTTCGCACGAAAATTGCACAATGGGCCGAAAATGCACCATGTGCACCAAAATTGGACCACGGGGCACCTCGGACCTAAATACTTAAGAGTGCTTCGAGCATTATGGTTTTTTATGCATAAGAATGCACCAGGGATAACCGGGCACCAAAACTCAAAAGTCTTATTTTCACACAAAAATTGCAAAATGGGCAGAAAATGCACCACGGGCACCAAAATATGACCACGGGGAACCTCAGACATGAAAACTTAAAAGTGCTCCAAGCATTATGATTTTTTTTGCATTAAAATGCACCAGGGGTCACAAGGCACCAAAACCCAAAAGTCTTATTTTCGCACGAAAATTGCACAAATGGCCGAAAATGCACCACCGGCACAAAAATTGGACCACGGGGCACCACGAATGTAACACCCCGAAAATTACAACCCAGTAAGTAGGAACATGAGCAACTTAATTAGAAATTAATGGAAATTTATTTGTTTGTTTTACATAAGAAAAAAAAATGTGTGTTGAGTAATTAAAATATAGTTAGTGATTAATTGAGTAAATAAGAAAAATGATGGAAAATAAACATGAGTAAGTCGTTATAATAGTCAAATAGGAAAAATTTATAAAATGATATATATATATATATATATATATATATATAATGTTCTCTATAATCAATTTCTATGTGATAATTTCTTAAAAACTAATTGCTCGTAATAAAAGTTTCTCTGTGAGTAACTCTTTGTAATTAATTCTCTAGAATTAATTCTCTGTAGTTACTTTTCTGTATGAATTGTCTGTAAGTTTGTTTATAGAGTTTTATGTAATTATTAAATTTCATGTGTGTTATTTGGATTTAAAATCTTAACGTGTATGTAATTAAATTCCTAAGATTATTATTAGTAATTATATTACCTACGATCAATTACTACCCTGAAAATTTCAACTTAGTTATATAAGTATATATGTATATATATTTATAAATATGTATATATTTATATATTTCTCTGTAAGTAACTCTCTGGAATTAATTTCCTATAATTAATTCTCTTAGTTACTTTCTTGTGTTTTTGCCTGCAAGCTGCATGTAGAATTTTGTGTAATTAAATTTTCTGTGTTATTTTATTTCTTTTAGTCATGTGCAGCGTGATGCGTACTTAATATTCAAGTACTCAAAATTTGAATATGAGTGACTATCTGATATGTATGCTAGTAATTAATTGAGCTGAGATTAATTACTAGTAGTGATTATTTATAATATCTATTGATGTGCACTAATTAATTTATTGTTTGCAAATTGGTTTTAAGTATTTTCATTATATTAAATTATAGTAACTTGCACACCAAGTTAACTCTTATAAAATTTATCTGTAAATAACTTCTTTACAGAGGAAATTTTATTTGAGCTACTAGAAAAGTTTTATTACTAGAAGTTTTATAAAATTAATTAGATGTTTGGAATTAAGTTTTAAAATTTTAAAAGCCATCTCTTTACGATTACATAGTGTAAAATTACACTGTGTAAACTAAACTGAGTAACTAAACTCTCTAACCTCAATTGCATGACAAATAACCTACATGCAAGCCACAAGGGCTTGACACCTAGCCTAAACTTAACACCTAACCACCCCAAAACCCACGGCCACACCCCTAAGCTCACACACTCACTCACTAATCCTCCTAACATGCAAAATTTACACACACAAAATTCTCTCTTCTCTCACCTCTTTTCCTTCCTTGGCCGAGACACCAACAAGAGAAGGGGAAGCCGTTTTTGGAGCTTGAAGCTTTGCATGTAAGCCATTGACAGCCCTCATCCTCTCTACCTAGTCTCCCCTTCATCTCTTCTTCCTTTCTCTCGGCTGGAACCAAGAACCAAGGTGAGGGAACTCTCTTGTGGACTCTTTGTTTTCTTTTCTTGTTGAGAATATGGTTAAGGGCTGGGGGCCTTAACCATAGCATACATGCATGCCTCCATTGCTGAGAATTGAGATGTGTTTGAATTGTTTGTTGAGTTGAAAGTGGATGGGTGGTGTTGAATTCTCTTAGGCAGTAGTTGTGAGCCTTTGCATGTAAGGAGTAAGTTCATTTTAATCTTGTAATTGGAATGAAAATGGCTCTGGAAACAAGTGAGATCATGTACCTTTTTCTCAAAAATGGTTTTGATCAAGTTTTCTTTGAAAATTGTTAAATAAAAATTCGTTGGCAGTGGCTGTCCTTTCGTTTAGCATGGAACAACCCTCACTGTTTTGCCATTTTTGAAAGATATAACCGTTGGTTTTTCGTCAAATTTGTTTTGAATGAAAATAGACATAAAATTCAAAAACTTTTATGTTGACATATTTGAAAAATAATTTCATCTTGGGGTTTATCTATGGCTCGAAAGTGGACTGTCCTGTTTTGGGGTTTCACTGGAACAAGGCTTGGTTTTTGTTAAAATTCTTCCTGTGTACTTAATGTTTTTGAAAGTTAGTTAAACCTTTAAAAACTAGACAAAATAATATTTTTAACCATGTATATTACATAAATTTCCAAGCATAATTTATAAATTATTTTTTCAAAAGAAACAAACCAATGGTTTAGGACCCTGTTTTGATGTCAAAATTGTAAGCTGTTAGTAATATTTTTACTGGGAACAATAGAAAATGAATTTGGAAGCAAGAAATACCTTTTTGGAAAAATCAAGGGGTCAGCTTTAAACTGTAAAAATTTTCAGTTAATTTAGTTTTGGGAAGTGGGAGAAATTTACATTTCTTTGAGCTATGTTTAGTGGGCACTAAAAATCTAGAGTTGCTGACTTAGAAAATTTTTTATAAAATTTTCTAGATGTTGATTTTATAAGTGAGACACCTTTCTATAAACTAGATTTCAAGAGCTTCGATTTGATACAAAAATCTTTAAATTCCGAGGTCATTTGCTTGTTTCAGTGAGAGCTCACATTCAGTACCGCCAATGAAAATTTGACTCAATAGTCAAATGTGATTATTAATACGTGTACTTTTGTCATTTTACCATTAACTAATATTTTGATTCTGTGAGATAATGGATATAATATAACCATTATTTTGATTGATTCATTTAAGTCTCAGGGAGGAAAACCTTGAGCATTTGATATTGAAAGTGTGGTTTTCTCTGTTTTGGTGATACGGGTCTCTCGACCGTAGTTTGAATCTGGTGGTAATATTGTTTGTTGGTGTGATGTGTCTACAAGACTCAATGCGAGTACTTGTAGTAACTACAATTGATTTCTAGTGTCAATAGCAAAATTGCTATTCAAAGATAAATATAACTTGTATAGTGAACACATTTAAATGATCTAAGAGATTTATTTATTTATTTTATTTTCATTTAGTTTATTAAATATAAATTAATAAATGAACTCTTTCTTTTATGCATTGGACATAGAAAAGGATTTAGGACCTTTGCGTGGAGGAATAATGGTGAGTATAAATATTTTTTTTAAAAATCATAAGACACTTGAGAGGGTAAGGAATATATAAAACATAATAAAATATATGACACGCTGTGACTTATGTGAGTTGAGAGTCGTACTATGAATATACGAGAGTACGTCGGATCTCTAGAACTTCAAGAATGTAAGAAAGTCGCGTGGGATATTTCGGCTGCGAGTTATCTGTGAACCAAGGTCGGATTGCGAATGATGCATCACCTGGGGTGATGAGATCGTTACGATGTAGCGATAAAGGCAAAGTCCTTATTTATATATGCATATGTGAGCATAGAGGTGGTACCTTTAGCTCGGTGTCAATTCGTTCGCACCTGTACCATGTGTAGCGGGAAACCCACAGGCGATGAAGAAAGAAAATAAACTCGGTGAGGAGAGTGTTGAAGAGTCAGTCCTCAGAGCATTAGATGACCATAGTTGGTACCTGGGAGATGATCGTAAGGAGGCAGTCCTTGGGGGATATATGGCGCCGAGTTGTGACGCTAGTCACATAGCCGACTTGGCAATCCCGATAGAAATTACGAGTCAACATCGATTGGTGAGAGCCCTGCCATTGTACCGTGGAGAATGGGTGTACTCCCAATATGTCATCTAGCTTAAATTTATGTAAGGCCACTGAGTTCTGGCAGTTCCAGTGGCAGCTGGCCAGTGAAAAATGAGTCAATGGTTTTGGTAATGAAAATGATTAGGTGTCAAGAGTGATCGGTAGATAACCACATCGAAGTGGTTGATCGTAGATGTTTGTGACTTCTAAAGTCATTTTGTGTGTACTGCTTGACGAAGCAGAGAGTTACCCTCTTGTTGTTTTGTGTTCTTTTTAGGATCAGATGGCGGTCTTGGACCCTCAACATTTCTGGGAAGTTGAGTGCATCTACGGGAGGTGGGAGCCCAATTTGGTTAGGCATGTAGATCATTTTACGGGCTACATCCGTTTGGTTCACACGTTGAAGTACGAGCCCGGAGTTTATCTTATTATATACGAGTATTTAGCGTGGTGGACACAACCTACACCGCCCTATTACTAGCAAGCCGAACCTGTGGAGGTCATCTACGTCTCTTCAGCCGCTACGTCATCTAGAGGGCCAGGACCACACCCAACTGACTCAAAGCACACCCCCACTACATCTTATTCCTTACAGTTGGAGTTACAGTTGGGGGAGCATAGTGACCCTGAGAGTTGGAAGATGGCTCCTGCAGAGGTGGAAATACCTATGGACATGGACGAGATTCCTGCTGAGGGGAATCAGGTGATGCCAGTAGCAGCCGTAACAGTAGCAGAGTCGGTCATGGAGGCTCCAGCCGGTGGAGCAGGTTGGTTGGTGGAGTCTGACACAAAGGAGGATCTCGAGGAGGACTCAGAGAGAGAGTCTCTTGGCGATTCATTTGAGGTTTCTTCTCGCGAGTCTCACTGTTAGGACGACATTGACTAGCGACCCACCTAGGCTTTTGGGTTGAGTCTTTCACAGGGTAGGTGCAGACGATGACTGCTCTGGGAGCTAGGATCTTATTTTGCTTTACCATGTATTTGGTCGGGTAGATCTAAGCATCTCAGATATTTTGTTGTACATATTCAGTCAACATGTGGACCATGTAGTATCTTTCTGTACTTATGCTCCGGGAGTATGTTA
Organism: Pueraria montana var. lobata; assembly: GCA_026413185.1. Taxonomy (NCBI): domain Eukaryota; kingdom Viridiplantae; phylum Streptophyta; class Magnoliopsida; order Fabales; family Fabaceae; genus Pueraria; species Pueraria montana. The sequence goes on from CM048656.1 coordinate 1,068,421, forward strand.
TGTCTTTTGGTTACATATATGTATATACATGTTTACATTTCTAGTCCTGCACATCTTCCATTGTTTTATTTCTGCATATACAAAAATTTAATTCGATCTTTAACGATTGAAACTACGCTTGACCTTTTTGTTGAATTAAATAACGCATTATAACTGCTAAAGAAAATTATAACTTTCGCAATTAAAATTGAATTAAAAAGTTTTAAAATTTTCACTAAATTCTGATTATGTTTCTTTCACCTTTCACGTGTTTTCTTAAGTAAATTAATTAAGGATTTTTCTAAAATAATTAATTGAATAAAATATTGCATATTCATCATTATAGAACTTAGGGTGTTACAACGAACCTTAAAACTGAAAAGTGTTCCGACCATTATGGTTTTTTATGCATAAGAATGCACCAGGGATCACGGGGCACCAAAACCCAAAACTCTTATTTTCGCACGTAAATTGCACAATGGGTCGAAAATGCACCACGGGCACCAAAATTGGAACACGGGGCACTCGGACCTCAATACTTAAAACTGCTCCGAGCATTATGGTTTTTTATGCAACAGAATGCACCATGGATCACGGGGCACCAAAACCCAAAAGTTTTATTTTCGCACGAAAATTGCACAATGGGTCGAAAATGCACCACCGGCACCAAAATTGGAACACAGGGCACCACGTACCTCAAAAATGAAAAGTCTTCCAAGCATTATGGTTTTTTTATGCATAAGAATGCACCAGGGATCACGGGCACGAAAATCCAAAAGTCTTATTTTTGTACGAAAATTGCAGAAAGGGCCGAAAATGTACCACGGGCATCAAAATTGGACCACGGGGCACCTCGGACCTCAAAACTGAAAAGTGCTATTACCGTTATGGTATTTTATGCCTAAGAATGCACCAGGGTTGAAAGGGCACCAAAACCCAAAAGTCTTATTTTCGCACGAAAATTGCACAAATGGTTGAAAATACACCACGGGCACCAAAATTGGACCACGGGGCACCTCAAACCTCAATACTTAAAAGTGCTCTGAGCATTATCCTTTTTTGTGCATAAAAATGCACCAGGGATCACGAGGCACCAAAACCCAGAAATCTTATTTTCGCACGAAAATTGCACAAATGGCTGAAAATCAACCACCGGCACCAAAATTGGACCACGGGGCACCACGAACCTCAAAACTGAAAAGTGTTCCGAGCATTATGGTTTTTTATGCATAAGAATACACCAGGGATCATGGGGCACCAAAACCCAAAAGTCTTATTTTCGCACGAAAATTGCACAATGGGCCGAAAATGCACCACGGGCACCAAAATTAGACACGGGGCACCTCGGACCTCAAAACTGAAAAGTGCTTCTAGTATTATGGTTTTTTATGAATAAGAATGCACCAGGGATCACGGGGCATTAAAACCCCAAAAGTCTTATTTTCGCACGAAAATTGCACAATGGGCCGAAAAAGCACCACAGGCACGAAAATTGGACCATGGGGCACCTCGAACCTCAATACTTAAAAGTGGTCGGAGCATTATGGATTTTTATGCATAAGAATGCACTAGGGATCACGAGACACCAAAACCCAAAAGTCTTATTTTCGCACAAAAGTTGTGCAATGGGTCGAAAATGCACCATTGGCACTAAAATTGGACCACGGGGCACCTCGGACCTCAAAACAGAAAAGTGCTCCGAGCATCATGGTTTTTTATGCATAAGAACGAACCAAGGATCATGGGGCACCAAAACCCAAAAGTCTTTATTCGCACGAAAATTGCCCAAAAGTCTTATTTTTGCACAAAAATTGCATTATGTGCCGTGAGAACCAAAATTGCCACAGACCTCAAAACTGAAAAGTGCTCTGAGCATTATGATTTTTTATGCAAAAGAATGCCCCAGGGATCACGGGGCACCAAAACCCAAAATTCTATTTTTGAGACGAAAATTGCACCCTGGGCCAAATATGCACAATGGGGGCACCAAAATTGGACCACTGGACACCATAGACCTCAAAACTGAAAAGTGCTCCGAGTATTACGGTTTTTTATTCATAAGAATGCACTAGGGATCACAGGGCACCAAAACCCAAAAGTCTTATTTTCGCCCGAAAAATGCACAAATGGGCGAAAATGCATTACCGGCACCAAAATTGGACCACGGGGCACCACGGACCTCAGAACTGAAACGTGTTCCGAGAATTATGGTTTTTTATGCTTAAGAATGCACTAGGGATCACGGGACACCAAAACCCAAAAGTCATATTTTCGCACGAAAATTGCACAAATGGCCGAAAATGCACCACGGGCACCAAAATTAGACAACTGGGCACCTCGGACCTCAAAACTGAAAAGTGCTCTGAGCATTATGGTTTTTTATGCATAAGAATGCACCAGGGATCATGGGGCACCAAAACCCAAAAGTCTTTATTCGCACGAAAATTGCACAAATGGCCGACAATGCACCACGGGCTCCAAAATTGGACCACGGGGCACCACGAACCACAAAACTGAAAGGTATTTTGAGCATTATGGTTTTTTATACATAAGAATGCACCAGGGATCGCAGAGCACCAAAACCCAAAAGTCTTATTTTCGCACGAAAATTGCACAATGGGCCGAAAACGCACCATGGGCACCAAAATTGTACCACGGGGAACCTCGGACCTCAAAACTGAAAAGTGCTCCAAGCATTATGGTTTTTTATGCATGAGAATGCACCAGAGATCACGATGCACCAAAATCCAAAAGTCTTATTTTCGCACGAAAATTGCACAAATGGCAAAAAATGCACCCCCGGCACCAAAATTGGACAACGGGACACCACGAACCTCAAGACTGAAAACTGTTCCGTGCATTATGGTTTCTTACGCGTAAGAATGCACCAAGGATCACGGGGTACAAAAACCCAAAAGTCTTATTTTCGCACGAAAATTGCACTATGGGCCGAAAATACACCACGTGCACCAAAATTGGACAACGGGTCACCTCGGGCCTCAAAACTGAAAAGTGCTCCAACCATTATGGTTTTTTATGCATAACAATGCACCAGGGTTTACAGGGCACCAAAAGCCAAAAGTCTTATTTTCCCACGAAAATTGCATAAATGGCCGAAAATGCACCCCCGACACCAAAATTGGACCATCGGGCACCTCGGACCACAAGACTCAAAAGGCTTTCGAGCATTATGCTTTTTTATGCAAAAGAATGCACCAAGGATCATGGTTCACCAAAACCCATAAGTGTTATTTTCGCACGAAAATTGCACAATGGGCCGAAAATACACCACGTGCACCAAAATTGGACCACGGGGCACCTTAGACCTCAATACTTAAAAGTGCTCCAAGCATTATAGTTTTTTATGCATAAGAATTCACTAGGGTTCACAGGGCACCAAAACTCAAAAGTCTTATTTTCGCACGAAAATTGCACAAATGGCCGAAAATGCACCACCGGCACCAAAATTGGACCACGGGACAACACGAACCTCAAGACTGAAAACTGTTCCATGCATTATGGTTTTTTATGCATAAGAATGCACCAAGGATCACGGGGCACCAAAACCCAAAAGTCTTATTTTCACAAGAAAATTGCACAATAGGCCGAAAATACACCACGTGCACCAAAATTGGACCACGGGACACCTCGGGCCTCAAAACTAAAAAGTGCTAAAACCATTATGCTTATTTATGCATAACAATGCACCAAGGTTCACAGGGCACCAAAGCACAAAAGTCTTATTTTCGTACGAATATTGCACAAATGGCCGAAAATGCACCCACGACAGCAAAATTAGACCACCGGGCACCTCAGACCACAAGACTCAAAAGACTTTCGAGCATTATGCTTTTTATGCAAAAGAATGCACCAAGGCTCACGGGGCACCAAAACCCAAAAGTCTTATTTTAGCATGCAAATTGCACAATTGGCCGAAAATACACCACGTGCACGAAAATTGGACAACGGGGCACGTCGGGTCTCAAAACTGAAAAGTGCTCCGATCATTATGGTTTTTTATGCATAAGAATGCACCACGGTTCACAGTGCACCAAAACCCAAAAGTCTTATTTTCGTTCAAAATTTAACAAATGGCCGAATATGCACCCCCGGCACCAAAATTGGACCACCGGGCACCTCGGACCACAAGACTCAAAAGACTTTCGAGCATTATGGTTTTTTATGCAAAAGAATGCACTAAGGATCACGGAGCACCAAAACCCAAAAGTCTTATTTTCGCATGAAAATTACACAATGGGCCGAAAATACACCACGTGCACCAAAATTGGACCACGGGGCACATCAGACGTCAATACTTAAAAGTGCTCCAAGCATTATAGTTTTTTATGCATAAGAATGCACTAGGGTTCAGAGGGCACCAAAACCCAAAAGTCTTAATTTCGCACGAAAATTGTACAAATGGCCGAAAATGCACCACCGGCACCAAAATTGGACCACGGGGCAACACGAACCTCAAGACTGAAAACTGTTTCAAGCATTATAGTTTTTTATACATAAGAATGCACCAAGGATCACGGGTCACCAAAACCCAAAAGTCTTATTTTCGCACGAAAATTTCCCATAGGGCCGAAAATGCAACACGTGCACCAAAATTGGACCACGGGGCACCTCGAACCTCAAAACTAAAAAGAGCTCCGAGCATTACGGTTTTTTATGCATAAGAATGCACCAAGGATGACGGGGCACCAAAATCCAAAAGCCTTAATTTCGCACGAAATTTCACAAATGGCCGAAAATGCACCACAGGCAGCAAAATTGGACCATGGGGCACCACGGACCTCAAAACTGAAAAGTGCTCCAAGCATTATGGTTTTTTATGTATAAGAATGCTCCAGGGATCACGGGGCACCAAAACCCAACGGTATTATTTTCGCACGAAAATTGCACAAATGACCGAGTATCCACTACCGGCACCAAAATTGGACCACGAGGCACCACGGACCTCAAAATTGAAAAGTACTCCAAGTATTATGGTTTTTTATGCATAAGAATGCACCAAGGATCATGGGGCACCAAAACCCAAAAGTCTTATTTTGGCATAAAAATTGCACAATGGGCCGAAAATGCACCGTCGGCACCAAGATTGGACCACGGGGCACCTCGAATCTCAAAACTTAAAAGTACTGTGAGCATTATGATTTTTTATGCATAAGAATGCACCAGGGATGACGGGACACCAAAATCCCAAAGTCTTATTTTCGCACGAAAATTGCACAACGGGACGAAAATGCACCACGGGCACCAAAATTGGACCACGGGGCACCTCGGGCGTCAAAACTGAAAAGTGCTATGAGCATTAAGGTTTCTTATGCATAAGAATGCACCAGGGATCACGAGGCACCAAAACCCAAAAGTCTTATTTTCACATGAAAATTGCACAAATGGCCGAAAATGCACCACCGGCACCAAAATTGGACCTCGGGGCGCCACGGACCTCAAATCTGAAAAATGCTCCAAGGTCTATGGTTTTTTATGTATAAGAATGCACCAGGGATCACGGGGCACCAAAACCCAAAAGTCTTATTTTCGCACGAAAACTGCACAAATGGCCAAGTATGCACCATCGGCACCATAATTGGACCACGGGGCACTACGGACCTCTAAACTTAAAAGTGTTCCAATAAATATGGTTTTTTATGCATAAGAATGCGCCAAGGATCACGGAGCGCCAAAACCCAAAAGTCTTATTTTCGCACGAAAATTGCACAATGGGCCGAAAATGCGCCACGGGCACCAAAATTGGACCATGGGCACCTCGGACCTCAAAACTTAAAAGTTCTCAAAGCATTATGGTTTTTTATGCATAAGAATGCACAAAGGATCACGGGGCACCAAAACCCAAAAGTCTTATTTTCGCACGAAAATTGCGCAATGGGCAGAAAATGCCTCACGGGCACCAAAATTGGACCACGGGACACCTCAGACCTCAAAACATAAAAGTTCTCTGAGCATTATAGTTTTTATACATAAGAATGCCCCAGGGATCGCGAGGGCACCAAAACCCAAAAGTCTTATTTTCGTAGGAAAATTGTACAATGGGCTGAAAATGCGCCACAGGCACCAAAATTGGACCACGGGGCATCTCGGACCTCAAAACTGAAAAGTGCTATATTCGTACGAAAATTTCACAAATGGTCGAAAATGCAGCACCGACATTAAAATGAGAGCATGGAGCACCATGGACCTCAAAACTGAAAAGTGTTCTGAGCATTATGTTTTTTTATGCATAAGAATGCACCAGGGATCACGGGGCATCAAAATCCAAAAGTCTTTTTTTCGCACGAAAATTGCACAAATGGCCGAAAATGCACCCCCGGTACCAAAATTGGACCCCGGGGCACCACGAACCTCAAGACTGAAAATTGTTCCGAGCATTATGGTTTTTTATGCATAAGAATGCACCAAGGATCATGGGGAACAAAACCCAAAAGTCTTATTTTCTCACGAAAATTGCACAATGGGCTGGAAATGCAACACGTGCACCAAAATTGGACCACGGGGCACCTCGGACCTCAAAACTGAAAAGTGCTTCGATCATTATGGTTTTTTATGCATAAGAATGCACCAGGGTTCATAGGGCACCAAAACCCAAAAGTCTTATTTTTGTTCAAAAATTGCACAAATGGCCGAAAATGCACCATCGGCACCAAAATTGGACCACGGGTCACCACGAACATCAAAACTGAAAAGTGTTCCAAGAATTATGGTTTTTATGCATAAGAATGCACCAAGGATCACGGGGAACCAAAACCCAAAAGTCTTATTTTCGCACGAAAATTGCACAAATGGCCGAGTATGCACCCCTGATACCAAAATTGGACCACAGGGCACCACGAACCTGAAGACTAAAAACTGTTCCGAGCATTATGGTTTTTTTATGCATAAGAATGCACCAAGGATCACGGGGCACCAAAACCAAAAAGTCTTATTTTCGCACGAAAATTGCACAATGGGCCGAAAATGCACCACGTGCACCAAAATTGGACCATGGGACACCTCGAAAATCGAAACTAAAAAGTACTCCGAGCATTATGGTTTTTTATGCATAAGAATGCACCAAGGATCACGGGGCACCAAAACCCAAAAGTCTTATTTTCGCACGACAATTGCACAAATGGCCGAAATTGCACCGCCGGCACCAAAATTGGACCACGGGGCACCACGGACCTAAAAAATGAAAAGTGTTATGAGCATTAGGGTTTTTTATGCATAAGAATGCACCAGGGATGACGGGGCACCAAAATCCAACAGTCTTATTTTCGCACGAAAATTGCACAAATGGTCGAATATGCACCACCAGCACCAAAATTGGACCACGAGGCACCACGGACCTCAAAACTGAAAAGTGATTTAAGCATTATGTTTTTTTATGCATAGGAATGTAACAGGGATCATGGGGCACCAAAACCCAAAAGTCTTATTTTCGCACGAAAATTGCATAAATGGCCGAAAAAGCACCCCCGAACCAAATTGGACCATGGGGGCACCATGAACCTGAAGACTGAAAAGTGTTCCGAGCATTATGATTTTTTATGCATAAGAATGCACCAGGGATCACAGGGCACCAAAACCCGAAAGTCTTATTTTCGCACGAGAATTACACAATGGGTTGAAAATGCACCACGGGCACCAAAATTGGACCACGGGGCACCTCAGACCTCAAAACTGAAAAGTGCTACAAGCATTATGGTTTTTTATGCATAAGAATGCACCAGGGATCACAAGGCACCAAAACCCAAGAGTCTTATTTTTGTACGAAAATTTCACAAATGGTCGAAAATGCACCACTGGCACCGAAATTGGACCACGGGGCACCATGGACCTCAAATCTGAAAAATGCTCCAAGGTCTATGGTTTTTTATGTATAAGAATGCACCAGGGATCACGGGGCACCAAAACCCAAAAGTCTTATTTTCGCACGAAAACTGCACAAATGGCCAAGTATGCACCATCGGCACCATAATTGGACCACGGGGCACTACGGACCTCTAAACTTAAAAGTGTTCCAATAAATATGGTTTTTTATGCATAAGAATGCGCCAAGGATCACGGAGCGCCAAAACCCAAAAGTCTTATTTTCGCACAAAAATTGCACAATGGGCCGAAAATGCGCCACGGGCACCAAAATTGGACCATGGGCACCTCGGACCTCAAAACTTAAAAGTTCTCAAAGCATTATGGTTTTTTATGCATAAGAATGCACAAAGGATCACGGGGCACCAAAACCCAAAAGTCTTATTTTCGCACGAAAATTGCGCAATGGGCAGAAAATGCCTCACGGGCACCAAAATTGGACCACGGGACACCTCAGACCTCAAAACATAAAAGTTCTCTGAGCATTATAGTTTTTATACATAAGAATGCCCCAGGGATCGCGAGGGCACCAAAACCCAAAAGTCTTATTTTCGTAGGAAAATTGTACAATGGGCTGAAAATGCGCCACAGGCACCAAAATTGGACCACGGGGCATCTCGGACCTCAAAACTGAAAAGTGCTATGAGCATTATGGTTTTTTATGCATAAGAATGCACCAGGGATCACAGGGAACCAAAACCCAAAAGTCTTATTTTTGCACGAAAATTGCACAATGGGCCGAAAATGCAACACGGGCACCAAAATTGGACTACGGGGCACCACGTACCTCAAAATTGAAAAGTATTCCAAGCATTATGGTTTTTTATGCATAAAAATGCACCAGGGATCACAGGGTAATAAAACCTAGAAGTCTCTTATTTTCGCACAAAAATTGCATAATGTGCCGAAAATGCACCACGAGCACCAAAATTGGACCACGGGGCACCTCGAAACACAATATTTAAAAGTCCTCTGAGCATTACTGTTTCTTATGCATAAGAATGCACTAGGGATTACGGGCACCAAAACCAAAAAGTCTTATTTTCGCACGAAAATTGCACAAATGGCCGAATATGAACCACCGGCACCAAAATTGGACCACGAGGCACCACGGACCTCAAAACTGAAAAGTGTTTCGAGCATTGTGGTTTTTTATGCATAGGAATGCAACAGGGATCACGGGGCACCAAAACCCAAAAGTCTTATTTTCACACGAAAATTGCACAAATGGCCGAAAATGCACCCCCGGCACCAAAATTGGACAACGGGGCACCACGAACCTTAAGACTGAAAAGTGTTCCGAGCGTTATGGTTTTTTATGCATAAGAATGCACCAGGGATCACGGGGCACCAAAACCCAAAAGTCTAATTTTCGCACGAAAATTGCAAAATGGGCCGAAAATGTACCACGGGCACCAAAATATGACCACGGGGAACCTCGGACCTCAAAACTTAATAGTTATTCGAGCATTATGGTTTTTTATGCAGAAGAATGCACCAGGGATCATGGGGCACCAAAACCCAAAAGTCTTATTTTGACATGAAAATTTCACAAATGGCCGAAAATGCATCACCGGTACCAAAATTGGACCACGGGGCACCACGGACCTCCAAACTGAAAAGTGCTCAATGCATTATGATTTTTTATGCATAAGAATGCACTAGGGATCACAGGGCACCAAAACCCAAAAGTCTTATTTTCGCACGAAAATTACACAAATGGCCGAAAATGCACCACTGGCACCAAAATTGTACCACGGGGCACCACTAATGTAACACCCTGAAAATTACAACCCAGTAATTAGGAACATAAGTAACTTAATTAGAAATTAATGAAAATTTATTTGTTTGTTTTACATAAGAAAAAAAAAGTGTGTTGAGTAATTAAAATATAGTTAGTGATTAATTGAGTAAATAAGAAAAATGATGGAAAATAAACAACATGAGTAAGTCATTATAATAGTCAAATAGGAATAATTTATAAAATGATATATATATATATATATATATATATATATATATATATATATATATAATGTTCTCTGTAATCAATTTCTATGTGATAAAAATTCCTAAGATTATTATTAATAATTAAATTACCTACGATCAATTACTACCCTGAAAATTTCAACTTAGTTATATAAGTATATATGTATATATATATATTTATAAATATGTATATATTTATATATTTCTCTGTAAGTAACTCTCTGGAATTAATTTCCTACAATTAATTATGTTAGTTACTTTCTTGTGTTTTTGCTTGTAAGCTGCCTGTAGAATTTTGTGTAATTAAATTTTCTGTGTTATTTTATTTCATTTAGTCATGTGCAGCGTGATGCGTACTTAATATTCAAGCACTCAAAATTTGAATATGAGTGACTATCTGATATGTCTGCTAGTAATTAATTGAGCTGAGATTAATTACTAGTAGTGATTATTTATAATATCTATTGCTGTGCACTAATTAATTTGTTGTTTGCAAATTGGTTTTAAGTATTTTAATTATATTAAATTATAGTAACTTGCACACCAAGTTAACTCTTATAAAATTTATCTGTAAATAACTTCTTTACAGAGGAAATTTTTTTGAGCTACTAGAAAAGTTTTATTACTAGAAGTTTTATAAAATTAATTAGATGTTTGGAATTAAGTTTTAAAATTTTAAAAGCCATCTCTTTACGATTACACAGTGTAAAATTACACTGTGTAAACTAAACCGAGTAACTAAACTCTCTAACCTCAATTGCATGACAACTAACCTACATGCAAGCCACAAGGGCTTGACACCTAGCCTAAACTCAACACCTAACCACCCCAAAACCCACGGCCACACCCCTAAGCTCACACACTCACTCACTAATCCTCCTAACAAGCAAAATTTACACACACAAAATTCTCTCTTCTCTCACCTCTTTTCCTTCCTTGGCCGAGACACCAACAAGAGAAGGGGAAGCCATTTTTGGAGCTTGAAGCTTTGCATGTAAGCCATTGATAGCCCTCATCCTCTCTACCTAGTCTCCCCTTCATCTCTTCTTCCTTTCTCTCAGCTGGAACCAAGAACCAAGGTGAGGGAACTCTCTTGTGGACTCTTTGTTTTCTTTTCTTGTTGAGAATATGGTTAAGGGCTGGGGGCCTTAACCATAGCATACATGCATGCCTCCATTGCTGAGAATTGAGATGTGTTTGAATTGTTTGTTGAGTTGAAAGTGGATGGGTGGTGTTGAATTCTCTTAGGCAGTAGTTGTGAGCCTTTGCATGTAAGGAGTAAATTCATTTTCATCTTGTAATTGGAATGAAAATGGCTCTGGAAACAAGTGAGATCATGTACCTTTTTCTCAAAAATGGTTTTGATCAAGTTTTCTTTGAAAATTGTTAACTAAAAATTCGTTGGCAGTGGCTGTCCTTTCGTTTAGCATGGAACAGCCCTCACTGTTTCGCCATTTTTGAAAGATCTAACCGTTGGTTTTTTGTCAAATTTGTTTTGAATGAAAATAGACATAAAATTCAACAACTTTTATGTTGACATATTTGAAAAATAATTTCATCTTGGGGTTAATCTATGGCTCGAAAGTGGACTGTCCTGTTTTGGGGTTTCACTGGAACAAGGCTCGGTTTTTGTTAAAATTCTCCCTGTGTAGTTAATTTTTTTGAAAGTTAATTAAACATTTAAAAACTAGACAAAATAATATTTTTAACCATGTATATTATAAAAATTTCCAAGCATAATTTATAAAATTTTTTTTTCAAAAGAAACAAACCAATGGTTTAGGACCCTGTTTTGATGTCAAAATTGTAAGCTGTTAGTAATATTTTTACTGGGAACAATAGAAAATGAATTTGGAAGCAAGAAATACCTTTTTGGATAGATCAAAGGGTTAGTTTTAAACTGTAAAAATGTTCAGTTAATTTAGTTTTGGGAAGTGGGAGAAATTTACATTTCTTTGAGCTATGTTCAGTGGGCACTAAAAATCTAGAGTTGCTGACTTAGAAAATTTTTTATAAAATTTTCTAGATGTTGGTTTTATAAGTGAGACACCTTTCTATAAACTAGATTTCAAGAGCTTCGATCTGATACAAAAATCATTAAATTCCGTGGTCATTTGCTTGTTTTAGTGAGAGCTCACATTCAGTACCGTCAATGAAAATTTGACTCAATAGTCAAATGTGATTATTAATACGTGCACTTTTGTCATTTTACCTTTAACTAATATTTTGATTTTGTGAGATAATGGATATAATATAACCATTATTTTGATTGATTCATTTAAGTCTTAGGGAGGAAAACCTTGAGCATTTGATATTGAAAGTGTGGTTTTCTCTGTTTTGGTGATACGATCTCTCGACCGCAGTTTGAATCTGGTGGTAAAATTGTTTGTTGGTATGATGTGTCTACAAGACTCGACACGAGTACTTGTAGTAACTAGAATTGATTTCTAGTGTCAATAGCAAAATTGCTATTCAAAGATAAATATAACTTGTATAGTGAGCACATTTAAATGATCTAAGAGATTTTTTTATTTATTTTATTTTCATTTAGTTTATTAAATATAAATTAATAAATGAACTATTTCTTTTATGCATTGGACATAGAAAAGGATTTAGGACCTTTGCGTGGAGGAATAATGGTGAGTATAAATATTTTTTTTTAAAAATCATAAGACACTTGAGAGGGTAAGGAATATATAAAACATAAAAAAATATATGACACGCTGTGACTTATGTGAGTTGAGAGTCGTACTATGAAGATACAAGAGTACGTCAGATCTCTGGAACTTCAAGAATGTAAGAAAGTCACGTGGGATATTTCATCTGCGAGTTATCTGTGAACCAAGGTCGGATTGTGAATGACGCATCACCTGGGATGATGAGATCGTTACGATGTAGCGATAAAGGCAAAGTCCTTATTAATATATACATATGTGAGTTTAGAGGTTGTACCTTTAGCTTGGCTTCAATTCGTCCGTACCTGTACCATGTGCAGCAGGAAACCCACAGGCGATGAAGAAAAAAAATAAACTCGGTGAGGAGAGTGTTGAGGAGTCAGTCCTCAGAGCATTAGATGACCACAGTTCATTTTTGGGAGATGATCGTAAGGAGGCAGTCCTTGGGGGATATATGGCACCGAGTTGTGACGCTAGTCACATAGCCGTCTTGGCAATCCCGATAGAAATTACGAGTCATCATCGATTGGTGAGAGCCCTGCCATTGTACCGTGAAGAATGGGTGTACTCCCAATATGTCATCTAGCTTAAATTTATGTAAGACCACTGAGTTCTGGGAGTTCCAGTGGTAGCTGGCCAGTGAAAAATGAGTCAATGGTTCTGGTAATGACAACGATTAGGTGTCGAGAGTGATCAGTAGATAACCACATCGAAGTGGTTGATCGTAGATGTTTGTGACTTCTAAAGTCATTTTGTGTGTACTGCTTGACGAAGCAGAGAGTTACCCTCTTGTTGTTTTTTTTTTAGGATCAGATGGCGGTCCCGAACCCTCAACATTTCTGGGAAGTTTAGTGCATCTAGGGGAGGTGGGAGCCCGATTTGGTTAGGCATGTAGATCATTTTACGGGCTACATCCGTTTGGTTCACACACCGGAGTACGAGCCCGGAGTTTATCCTATTATATACGAGTATTTAGCATGGTGGACACAACCTACGCCGCCCTATTACCAGCAAGCCGAACCTGTAGAGGTCATCTATGTCTCTTCAGCCGCTACGTCATCAAGAGGGCCAGGACCACACCCAACTGACTCAGAGCGCACCCCTACTACATCTTATTCCTTAGAGTTGGAATTACAGTTGGGGGAGCACAGTGACCCTGAGCCTTGGGAGATGGCTCCTGCAGAGGTGGAAATACCTGTGGACATGGATGAGATTCCTACTGAGGGGAATTAGGTGATGCCAGTAGCAGTCGCAGTAGCAGCAGAGTTGGTCGTGGAGGCTCCAGCCGGTGGAGCAGGTTGGTTGGTGGAGTCTGACACAGAGTAGGATCCGGAGGAGGACTCAGAGAGAGTTTCTTGGGGATTCATTTGAGGTTTCTTCTCGCGAGTCTCACTGTTAGGACCACATCGACTAGCGACCCACCTAGGCTTTTGGGTTGAGTCTTTCACAGGGTAGGTGTAGACGATGACTGCTCTGGGAGGTAGGATCTTATTTTTCTTTATCATGTATTTGGTCGGGTAGATCTAAGCATCTCAGATATTTTGTTGTACATATTCAGTCATCATGTGGACCGTGTAGTATCTTTTTGTACTTATGCTCCAGGAGTACGTTATGTCTTTTGGTTACATATATGTATATACATGTTTACATTTCTAGTCCTACGCATCTTCCATTGTTTTATTTCCGCATATACAAAAATTTAATTCGATCTTTTACGATTGAAACTACACTTGACCTTTTTGTTGAATTAAATAACGCGTTATAACTGCCAAAGAAAATTATAACTTTCGTAATTAAAATTGAATTAAAAACTTTTAAAAATTTCACTAAATTATGATTATGTTTCTTTCACCTTTCACGTGTTTTCTTAAGTAAATTAATTAAGGCATTTTATAAAATACATAATTGAATCAAATATCACATATTCATCATTGTAGAACTTAGGGTGTAACAACGAACCACAAAACTGAAAAGTGTTCCGAGCATTATGGTTTTTTATGCATAAGAATGCACCAGGGATCACGGGGCACCAAAACCCAAAAGTCTTATTTTCGTACGAAAATTTCACAATGGGCCGAAAATGCACCATGGGCACCAAAATTGGACCACGGGGCACCTCGGACCTCAAAACCGAAAAGTACTTCGAGCATTAAGGTTTTTTTTGCATAAGAATGCACCAGGGATCACAAGGCACGAAAACCCAAAAGTCTTATTTTCGCACAAAAATTGCACAATGGCCGACAATGCACCACGGGCACCAAAATTGGACCACGGGGCACCTCGGACCTCAAAACTTAAAAGTTCTGTGAGCATTATGGTTTTTATGGATAAGAATGCACCAGGGATCACGCGGCACCGAAACCCAAAAGTCTTTTTTTCACATCAAAATTACACAAATGGCTGAAAATGACCCATCGGCACAAACATTGGACCACGGGGAACCACGGACCTCAAAACTGAAAAGAGTTCTGACCATGATGGTTTTTTATGCATAAGAATGCACCAGGGATAACGGAACACCAAAACCCAAAAGTCTTATTTTCGCACGAAAATTGCACAATGGGCAGAAAATACACCACGGGCACCAAAATAGGACCACGGGGCACCTCGGACCTCAAAACTGAAAAATGCTTCAAGAATTATGGTTTTTTATGCATAAGAATGCACCAGGGATCATGGGGCACAAAAACCCAAAAGTCTTATTTTCCCACGAAAATTGCACAACAGGCCGAAAATGCACCACTGGCACCAAAATTGGACCACGGGGCACCTCGGACCTCAAAACTGAAAATTAGTCTGAGCATTATGGTTTTTTATGCATATGAATGCACCAGGGTTCACAGGGGACCAAAACCCAAAAGTCTTATTTTCGCACGAAAATTGCACAAATGGCCGAAAATGCACCATCGGCACCAAAAATGGACCACGGGGCACCACAGACCTCAAAACTGAAATGTGTTCCGAGCATTATGGTTTTTTATGCATAATAATGCACCAGGGATCACGGGGCACCAAAACCCAAAAGTCTTATTTTTGAACGAAAATTGCACAATGGGCTGAAAATGCATCACGGGCACCAAAATCGGACCACGGGGCACCTCGGACCTGAAAACCGAAAAGTGCTTCAACCATTATGGTTTTTTATGCATAAGAATGCACCAAGGATCACGGGGAACCAAAACCCAAAAGTCATATTTTCGCACGAAAATTGCACAAATGGCCGAAAATGCACCACCGGGATCAAAAATGGACCACGGGGCACCACGGACCTCAAAACTGAAATGTGTTGCAAGCATTATGGTTTTTTATGCATAAGAATGCACCAGGGATTCATGGTGCATTCTTATGAAAAAAAACTATAATGCTCGGACCACTTTTAAGTATTTAGGTCCGAGGTGCCCCGTGGTCTAATTTTGGTGCCTGTGGTGCATTTTCGGCCATTTGTGCAATTTTCGTGCGAAAATAAGACTTTTGGGTTTTGGTGCCCCATAATCCTTGGTGAATTCTTATGCATAAAAAATCATAATGCTCAGAACAGTTTTCAGCCTTGAGATTCGTGGTGCCCGGTGGTCCAATTTTGGTGTCGGGGGTGCATTTTCGGCAATTGGTGCAATTTATGGGCGGAAACAAGACTTTTGGGTTTTGGTGCCCTATGAACCCTCGGGCATTTTTATGCATAAAAAACCATAATGCTCGGAGAACATTTCAGTTTTGAGGTTCGAGGTGCCTCGTGGTCGAATTTTGGTGCACGTGGTGCATTTTCTGCCTATTGTGCAATTTTCGTGCGAAAATAAGACTTTTGGGTTTTGGTGCCCCGTGAACCTTGGCGCATTCTTATGCATAAGAAACCATAATGCTCAAAACAGTTTTCAGTCTTGAGGTTCGTGGTGCCTTGTTGTCCAATTTTGTTCTGGGGGGGCATTTTCGACGATTTGTGCAATTTTCGTTCAAAAATAAGACTTATGGGTTTTGGTGCCCCGTGATCCCTTATGCATTCTTATGCTTAAAAAACCATAATGCTCGAAGCACATTTTAGTTTTGAGGTCCGAGGAGCCCCGTGGTCCAATTTTGGTGCTAGTGATGCATTTTTAGCCAATTGTGCAATTTTCGTGTGAAAATAAGACTTTTGGGTTTTGGTGCCCGTGATCCCTGGTGCATTCTTATGCTTAAAAAACCATAATGCTCATAGCACTTTGCAGGAGGTCCGTGGTGCCCCGTGGTCCAATTTTGGTCCTGTGGTGCATTTTCGACCATTTGTGAAATTTTCGTCCGAAAATAAGACTTTTGGGTTTTGGTGCCCCGTGATTCCTGGTGCATTCTTATGCATAAAAAACCATAATGCTCGGAGCACTTTTCAATTTTGAGGTCCGAGGTGCCCTGTGGTCCAATTTTGGTGCCCGTGGTGCATTTTCGGACATTGTGCAATTTTCTCTCGAAAATAAGACTTTTGGGTTTTGGTGCCCCGTGATCCCTGGTGCATTCTCATGCTTAAAAAACCATATTTCCTGGAAGACTTTTTAGTTTTGAGGTCCATGGTGCCCCGTGGTCCAATTTTGGTGCCGGTAATGCATTTTCGGCCATTTGTGAAATTTTCGTGCGAAAATAAGACTTTTGAGTTTTGGTGCCCCGTGATCCCTAGTGCATTCTTATACAAAAAAAAAACTATAATGCTCGGAACACTTTTCAGTTTAGAGGTACGTGGTGCCCCGTGGTCCAACTTTGGTGCCTGTGATGCATTTTCGGCCATTTGTGAATTTTTCGTACGAAAATAAGACTTTTTGGTTTTGTTGCCCCGTGATCCCTAGAGCATTCTTATGCATCAAAAACTATATTGCTCGAAACAGTTTTCAGTCTTGAGGTTCGTGGTGCCCTGTGTCCAATTTTGGTTCCGGGGTGCATTTTTGTCCATTTGTGCAATTTTCGTGCGAAAATAAGACTTTTGGATTTTGGTGCCCCATGATCCACGCTGCATTATTATGAATAAAAAACCATAATGCTCGGAACACTGCTTAGTTTTGAGGTGTGTGGTGCCCCGGGTTCCAATTTTTGTGCCGGTAATGCATTTTCGGCCATTTGTGCAATTTTCGTATGGAAATAAGACTTTTGGATTTTCGTGTCCCGTGATCCCATGGTGCATTCTTGTAAATAAAAAACATGATTCTTGGAACACTTTTCAGTTTTGAGGTCCGAGGTCCCCCGTGGTCCAATTTTGGTGCCGGTGGTGCATTTTCGCCCATTTGTCCAATTTTCGTGCGAAAATAAGACTTTTGGGTTTTGGTGCCCCGTGATCCCTAGGGCATTCTTACGCATAAAAAACCATAATGCTCGAAGTACTTTTAAGTTTTGAGGTCCGAGGTGCCCCGTGGTCCAATTTTGGTGTCGGTGCTGCATTTTCGGCCCTTTGTGGAATCTTCATGCGAAAATAAGACCTTTGGGTTTTGGTGCCCGATGATCCCTGGTGCATTCTTATGCATAAAAAACCATAATGCTCATAGCAATTTGAAGCTTTGTGGTCCGATGTGCCCCATGGTCCAATTTTGGTGCCCGAAGTGCATTTTCGGCCCATTGTGCAATTTTTGTGCGAAAATAATACTTTTGGGTTTCGGTGCCCCTTGATCCTTGATGCATTCTTATGCATAAAAAACCATAATTCTAGGAGCACTTTTAAGTTTTGAGGTCCGAGGTGCCCCGTGGTCAAATTTTGGTGCCGGTGGTGCATTTTCGGCCCTTTGTGCAATATTTATGCGAAAATAAGACCTTTGGGTTTTAGTGCCCCATGATCCCTGGTGCATTCTTATGCATAAAAAACCATAATGCTCATATCACTTTGAAGCTTTGAGGTCCGATGTGCCCCGTGGTCCACTTTTGGTGCCCGTTGTGCATTTTTGGCCCGTTATGCAATTTTCGTGCAAAATTAAGAGTTTTGGGTTTTGGTGCCCCGTGATCCCTGGTGCATTCTTATGCATAAAAAACCATAATACTCATAGCACTTTTAAGTTTTGAGGTCCGAGGTGCCCTATGGGTCAATTTTGGTGCCCGAGGTGCATTTTCGGCCCATTAGGCAATTTTTGTGCGAAAATAATACTTTTGGGTTTTGGTGCCACTTGATCCTTGATTCATTCTTATGCATAAAAAACCATAATACTCAAAGCACTTTTAGGTTTTGAGGTCCGAGGTGCCCCGTGGTCCAATTTTGGTGCCGCTGGTGCATTTTTGGCCATTTGTGAAATTTTTGTGTGAAAGTAAGACTTTTGGTGCCCCGTGGTCCCTGGTGTATTCTTATGCATAAAAAACCATAATTCTTGGAGCATTTTTAAGTTTTGAGGACCGAGGTGCCCCGTGGTCAATTTTGGTGCCCGTGGTGCATTTTCGTCCCATTGTACAATTTTCGTGCGAAAATAAGACTTTTGGGTTTTTTGCCGTGTGAACCCTGGTGCATTCTTAGGCATAAAAAACCATAATGCTCATAGCACTTTTTAGTTTTGACGTCCGAGGTGCCCCGTGGTCCAATTTTGGTGCCCGTGGTGCATTTTTGGCCATTTGTGCAATTTTCATGCGAAAATAAGACTTTTGGGTTTTGGTGCCCTGTGAACCCTGCTGCTTTCTTAGGCATAAAATACCATAATGCTCGGAACACTTTTCGTTTTTGAGGTCCGAGGTGCCCCGTGCTCCAATTTTGGAGCCAGTGGTGCATTTTCGGCCCATTGTTCAATTTTCGTGTGAAAATAAGACTTTTGGGTTTTCGTGCCCCGTGATCCCTAGGGCCATCTTATGCATAAAAAATCATAATGCTCAGAACACTTCTCAGTTTTGAAGTTCGTGGTGCCCCGTGGTCTAATTTTGGTGCCGGTGGTGTATTTTCGGCAATTTGTGAAATTTTCATCCGAAAATAAGAATTTAGGGTTTTGGTGCCTGATGATCCCTGCTGCATTCTTACGCATAAAAAACCATAATGCTCAGAGGACTTTTAAGTCTTGAGGTCCGTGGTGCTCCGTGGTCCAACTTTGGTGCTGGTGATGCATTTTCGTTCATTTGTGCAATTTTCGTGCGAAAATAAAACTTTTGGGTTTTGGAGCCCCGTGATCCCTGGTGCATTCTTATGCATAAAAAATCATAATGCTTGGACCACTTTTCAGTTTTAAGGTCCGTGGTGCCCCGTGGTCCAATTTTGGTGCTGGTTGTGTATTTCTGACCATTTGGGCAATTTTCGTGCGAAAATAAGACTTTTAGGTTTTGGTGCCCCGTGATCCATGCTGCATTCTTATGCATAAAAAACCATAATGCTCGGAACACTGCTTAGTTTTGAGGTGTGTGGTGCCCCGCGTTCCAATTTTCGTGCCGGTAATGCATTTTCGGCCATATGTGCAATTTTCGTACGAAAATAAGACTTTTGGATTTTTGTGCCCTGTGATCCCATGGTGCATTCTTGTAAATAAAAACCATGATTCTTGGAACACTTTTCAGTTTTGAGGTCCGAGGTCCCCCGTGGTCCAATTTTGGTGTCGGTGGTGCATTTTCACCCATTTGTCCAATTTTCATACGAAAATAAGACTTTTGGGTTTTGGTGCCCCGTGATCCTTCGGGCATTCTTACGCATACAAAACCATAATGCTTGGAACACGTTTCAGTTTTGAGGTCCGAGGTGCCCCGTGGTCCAATTTTGCTACCTGTGGTGCTTTTTCGGCCCATTGTGGAATCTTCATGCGAAAATAAGACTATTAGGTTTTGATGCCCCGTGATCACTGGTGCATTCTTATGCATAAAAAACCATAATGCTTGGAGTACTTTTCACTTTTGAGGTCCGTCGTGCCCTGTGGTCCAGTGTAGGTGTCGGTGGTGCATTTTCTGCTATTTGTGCAATTTTCATGCGAAAATAAGAATTTTGGGTTTTGGTGCCCCTGATCCCTGGTAGATGCTAATGCATAAAAACCATAATGCTTGGAGCACTTTTAAGTTTTGAGGTCTGAGGTTCCCCGTTGTCCAATTTTGGTGCCGTTTTGTGCATTTTCGTCCCATTGTGTAATTTTCGTTCAAAAATAAGTCTTTTGGGTTTTGGTGCCCCGTGATCCCTAGTGCATTCTTATGCATAAAAAACCATAATGCGCATAGCACTTTTAAGTTTTGAGGTCCGAGGTGCCCTATGGGTCAATTTTGGTGCCCGATGTGCATTTTCGGCCCATTGTGCAATTTTTGTGCGAAAATAATACTTTTGGGTTTCGGTGCCCCTTGATCCTTGATGCATTCTTATGCATAAAAAACCATAATGCTTGGAGCACTTTTAAGTTTTGAGGTCCGAGGTGCCCCGTGGTCAAATTTTGGTGCCAGTGGTGCATTTTCGGCCCTTTGTGCAATTTTCATGCGAAAATAAGACCTTTGGGTTTTAGTGCCCCATGATCCCTGGTGCATTCTTATGCATAAAAAACCATAATGCTCATAGCACTTTGAAGCTTTGAGGTCCGATGTGCCCCGTGGTCCAATTTTGGTGCCCGTGGTGCATTTTCGGCCCGTTATGCAATTTTCGTGCAAAACTAAGAGTTTTGGGTTTTGGTGCTGTGTGATCCCTGGTGCATTCTTATGCATAAAAAACCATAATGCTCATAGCACTTTTAACTTTTGAGGTCCGAGGTGCCCTATGGGTCAATTTTGGTGCCCGAGGTGCATTTTCGGCCCATTGTGTAATTTTTGTGCGAAAATAATACTTTTGGGTTTCGGTGCCCCTTGATCCTTGATTCATTCTTATGCATAAAAAACCATAATACTCGGAGCACTTTTAAGTTTTGAGGTCCGAGATGCCCCGTGGTCCAATTTTGGTGCCGCTGGTGCATTTTCGGCCATTTGTGAAATTTTCGGGCGAAAGTAAGACTTTTGGTGCCCCGTGGTCCCTGGTGTATTCTTATGCATAAAAAACCATAATGCTTGGAGCATTTTTAAGTTTTGAGGACCGAGGTGCCCCGTGGTCAATTTTTGTGCCCGTGGTGCATTTTCGTCCCATTGTTCAATTTTCGTGTGAAAATAAGACTTTTGGGTTTTCGTGCCCCGCGATCCCTGGGGCCATCTTATGCATAAAAAATCATAATGCTCAGAACACTTCTCAGTTTTGAAGTTCGTGGTGCCCCGTTGTCTAATTTTGGTGCCGGTGGTGCATTTTCGGCCATTTGTGAAATTTTCGTCCGAAAATAAGAATTTAGGGTTTTGGTGCCCGATGATCCCTGCTGCATTCTTACACATAAAAAACCATAATGCCCAGAGGACTTTTAAGTCTTGAGGTCCGTGGTGCCCCGTGGTCCAACTTTGGTGTTGGTGATGCATTTTCGTCCATTTGTGCAATTTTCGTGCGAAAATCAAACTTTTGGGTTTTGGAGCCCCGTGATCCCTGGTGCATTCTTATGCATAAAAAACCATAATGCTTGGACCACTTTTCAGTTTTAAGGTCCGTGGTGCCCCGTGGTCCAATTTTGGTGCTGGTGGTGCATTTCTGACCATTTGGGCAATTTTCGTGCGAAAATAAGACTTTTGGGTTTTGGTGCCCCGTGATCCATGCTGCAATCTTATGCATAAAAAACCATAATGCTCGGAACACTGCTTAGTTTTGAGGTGTGTGGTGCCCCGCGTTCCAATTTTCGTGCCGGTAATGCATTTTCGGCCATATGTGCAATTTTCGTACGAAAATAAGACTTTTGGATTTTTGTGCCCCATGATCACATGGTGCATTCTCGTAAATAAAAACCATGATTCTTGGAACACCTTTCAGTTTTGAGGTCCGAGGTCCCCCGTGGTCCAATTTTGGTGCCGGTGGTGCATTTTCGCCCATTTGTCCAATTTTCGTACGAAAATAAGACTTTTGGGTTTTGGTGCCCCGCGATCCCTGGGGCATTCTTACGCATAAAAAACCATAATGCTCATAGCACTTTTAAGTTTTGAGGTCCGAGGTGCCCTATGGGTCAATTTTGGTGCCCGAGGTGCATTTTCGGCCCATTGTGCAATTTTTGTGCAAAAATAATACTTTTGGGTTTCGGTGCCCCTTGATCCTTGTTGCATTCTTATGCATAAAAAACCATAATACTCGGAGCCCTTTTAAGTTTTGAGGTCCGAGGTGCCCCGTGGTCCAATTTTGGTGCCGGTGGTGCATTTTCGGCCCTTTGTGCAATTTTCATGCGAAAATAACACCTTTGGGTTTTGGTGCCCCATGATCCCTGGTGCATTCTTATGCATAAAAAACCATAATGCTCATAGCACTTTGAAGCTTTGAGGTCCGATGTGCCCCGTGGTCCAATTTTGGTGCCCGTGGTGCATTTTCGGCCCGTTATGCAATTTTCGTGCAAAATTAAGAGTTTGGGTTTTGGTGTCCCGTGATCCCTGGTGCATTCTTATGCATAAAAAACCATAATGCTCATAGCACTTTTAAGTTTTGAGGTCCGAGGTGCCCTATGGGTCAATTTTGGTGCCCGAGGTGAATTTTCGGCCCATTGTGCAATTTTTATGCGAAAATAATACTTTTGGGTTTCGGTGCCCCTTGATCGTTGATGCATTCTTATGCATAAAAAACCATAATACTCGGACCACTTTTAAGTTTTGAGGTCCGAGGTACCCCGTGGTCAAATTTTGGTGCCGGTGGTGCATTTTCGGCCATTTGTGAAATTTTCGTGCGAAAGTAAGACTTTTGGTGCCCCGTGGTCCCTGGTGTATTCTTATGCATAAAAAACCATAATGCTTGGAGCATTTTTAAGTTTTGAGGTCCGAGGTGCCCCGTGGTCAATTTTGGTGCCCGTGATGCATTTTCGTCCCATTGTACAATTTTCGTGCGAAAATAAGACTTTTGGGTTTTGGTGCCGTGTGAACCCTGGTGCATTCTTAGGCATAAAAAACCATAATGCTCATAGCACTTTTTAGTTTTGATGCCCGAGGTGCCCCGTGGTCCAATTTTTGGTGCCCGTGGTGCATTTTTGGCCCTTTGTGCAATTTTCATGCGAAAATAAGACTTTTGAGTTTTGGTGCCCTGTGAACCCTGCTGCTTTCTTAGGCATAAAATACCATAATGCTCGGAACACTTTTCAGTCTTGAGGTTCGTGGTGCCCCGTGGTCCATTTTGGTGCCGGGGGTGCATTTTCGGCCATTCGTGCAATTTTCGTGCGAAAATAAGACTTTTCGGTTTTGGTGCCCCGGGATCCTTGGTGCATTCTTATGCATAAAAATACCATAATGCTTGGAGCACTTTTAAGTTTTGAGGTCCGAGGTGCCCCGTGGTCAATTTTGGTGCCCGTGATGCATTGTCGTATCGTTGTACAATTTTCGTGCGAAAATAAGACTGTTGGGTTTTGGTGCCGTGTGAACCCTGGTGCATTCTTAGACATAAAAAACCATAATGCTGATAACACTTTTTAGTTTTGACGTCCGAGGTGCCCCGTGGTCCAATTTTGGTGCCCGTGGTGCATTTTTGGCCCTTTGTGCAACTTTCATGCGAAAATAACACTTTTGGGTTTTGGTGCCCTGTGAACCCTGCTGCTTTCTTATGCATAAAATACCATAATGCTCGGAACACTTTTCAGTCTTGAGGTTCGTGGTGCCCTGTGGTCCCATTTTGGTGCCGGGGGTGCATTTTCAGCCATTTGTGCAATTTTCGTGCGAAAATAAGACTTTTGGTTCTTATGCATAAAAAACTTTAATGCTCAGAGCACCTTTCAGTTTTGATGTCCGAGGTGCCCCGTGGTACAATTTTGGTGCCTGTGGTGCATTTTAGGCCCATTATTCAATTTTCGTACGCAAATAAGACTTTTGGGTATTGGTGCCCCGTGATCCCTGGTGCATTCTTACGCATACAAAACCATAATGCTCCTAACAGTTTTCAATTTTGAGGTCTATGGTGCCCCGTGGTCCAATTTTGGTGCCGGTAATGCATTTTTGGCGATTTCCGCAATTCTCGTGGGAAAATAAGACTTTTAGGTTTTGGAGCCCCGTGATCACTGGTGCATTCTTATGCATAAAAAACCATAATGCTTGGAGCACTTTTCAGTTTTGAGGTCCGTGGTGCCCTGTGGTTCATTTTTTGTGCCGGTGGTGCATTTTCGGCCATTTGTGCAATTTTCGTGCGAAAATAAGACTTTTGGGTTTTGGTGCCCCGTGATCCTTGGTGCATTCTTGTCCATAAAAACTACCATAATGCTTAGAGCTCTTTTAAGTGTTGAGGTCTGAGGTGCCCCGTGGGCCAATTTTGGTGCCCGTGATGCATTTTCGACCCATTGTACAATTTTCGTTCGAAAATAAGACTTTTGGGTTTTGGTACCCCATATCCCTGGTGCATTCTTAGGCATAAAAAACCATAAAGCTCGGGGCACTTTATGTTTTGAGGTCCGAGGTGACCCGTGGTCCAATTTTGTTGCCCGTGGTGCATTCTTATGCATAAAAAACCAAAATCCTAGGAGAACTTTTCAGTTTTGAGGTCCGACGTGCCCTAGTCCAACTTTGGTGCCAGTGCTGCATTTTCGGCCATCTGACAAATTTTCGTGCGAAAATAAGACTTTTGGATTTTGGTGCTCCGTGATCCTTGTTGAATTCTTATGCATAAGAAACCATAATGCTCAGAGCACTTTTCAGTTTTGAGGTCCGAGGTGCCCCGTGGTCCAATTTTTGTGCCGGTGGTGCATACTCGGCCATTTGTGCAAATTTCGTGCAAAAAAAAGACTTTTGGGTTTTTTTTCCCCGTGATCCCTAGTGCATTATTATGCATAAAAAATCATAATGCTCGGAAAACTTTTTAGTTTTAAGTTCCAGGGTGCCCCGTGGTCCAATTTTGGTGCCGGTGGTGCATTTTCGGCCATTTTTGTAATATTCGTGCGAAAATAAGTCTTTTAGGTTTGGGTTCCATGTGATCCTTGGAGCATTCTTATATATAAAAAACCATAATGCTCGAAGAACTTTTAAGTTTTGAGTTCCAAGGTGCCTCGTGGTCCAATTTTGGTGCCCATGGTGCATTTTCGGCCCATCGTGCAATTTTCGTGTGAAAATAAGACTTCTGGGTTTTGGTGCCCCGTGATCCTAGGTGCATTCTTATGCATAAAAAACCATAATGCTCGAAACAATTTTTGGTTTTGAGGTCCGGGGTGCCCCATGGTCCAATTTTGGTGTCGGTGATGCATTTTCAGCCATTTGTGTAATTTTCGTGCGAAAATAAGTCTTTTAGGTTTTGGTGCTGTGTGATCCTTGGTGCATTCTTATACATAAAAAACCATAATGCTCGAAGAACTTTTAAGTTTTGAGGTCCGAGGTGCCCTGTGGTCCAATTTTAGTCCCCGTGGTGCATTTTCGGTCCATTGTGTAATTTTCGTGCGAAAATAAGACTTTTAGGATTTGGTGCCGTGTGATCCTTGGTGCATTCTTATACGTGTAAAACCATAATGCTCGAAGAAATTTTAAGTTTTGAGGTCCGAGGTGCCCTGTGGTCCGATTTTGGTCCCCGTGGTGCACTTTCTGCCCATTGTGCAATTTTCGTGTGAAAATAAGACTTTTGGGTTTTGGTGCCCCGTGATCCCTGGTGCATTCCTATGCATAAAAAACCATAATGCTCGGAGAAATTTTCAGTTTGGAGGTCCGAGGTGCCCCGTGGTCCAATTTTGGTGCACGTGGTGCATTTTCGGCCCGTTGTGCAATTTTCGTGCGAAAATAAGACTTTTTGTTTTTGGTGCCCCATGATCCTTGGTGCATTCTTATGCATAAAAAACCATAATGCTCAGAGCACTTTTCAGTTTTAAGGTTCAAGGTGCCCCAAGGTCCAATTTTGGTGCCCGTGGTGCATTTTCGGCCATTTGTGTAATTTTCGTGCAAAAATAAGACTTTTAGGTTTTTGTGTCATGTGATCCTTGGTGAATTCTTATACATAAAAAACCATAATGCTCAGAGAACTTTTATATTTTGAGGTCCGAGGTGCTCTGTGGTCCAATTTTGGTGCCCGTGGTGCAATTTCTGCCAATTGTGCAATTTTCGTGCGAAAATAAAACTTTTGGGTTTTGGTGCCCCGTGATCCCTGGTGCATTCTTATGCATAAAAAACCATAATGCTCAGAGCACTTTTCAGTTTTGAGGTTCGAGGTGCCACGTGGTCTAATTGTGGTGCCTGTGGTGCATTTTCGGCCCATTGTGCAATTTTCGTACAAAAATAAGACTTTTGGGTTTTGGTGCCCTGTGATCCCTAGTGCATTCTTATGCATAAAAAACCATAATGCTTGGAGCACTTTTCAGTTTTGAGGTCCGAGGTGCCCCGTGGTCCAATTTTGGTGCACGTGGTGCATTTTCGGCCCATTCTGCAATTCTCGTGCAAAACTAAGACTATTGGATTTTGGTGCCTTATGATCTGTGGTGCATTCTTATGCATGAAAAATCATAACGCGCTGAATAGTTTTCAGTCTTGAGGTTCGTGGTGCCCCATGGTCCAATTTTGGTGCTGGGGGTGCATTTTTGTCCATTTGTGCAATTTTCGTGCGAAAATAAGACTTTTGGATTTTGGTGCATCGTGATCCATGGTGCATTCTTATGCATAAAAAACCATAATGCTCGAAGCACTTTTCAGTTTTGAGCTCCGAGGTGCCCCGTGTTCCAATTTTGGTGCCCGTGGTGCATTTTCGATCCATTGTGCAATTTCGTGCGAAAATAAGACTTTTGGGTTTTTGTGCCCCATGATGCCTGGTGCATTCTTATGCATAAAAAACTGTAATGCTCAGAACACTTTTCAGTTTTGTGGTCCATGGTGCCCCGTGCTCCAATTTTAGTGCCAGTGGTGCATTTTCGTCCATTTGAGCAATTTTTGTGCGAAAATAAGTCTTTTGGGTTATGGTGCCCCGTGATCCCTGGTGCATTCTTATACATAAAAAACCATAATGCTCGGAGAACTTTTAAGTTTTGAGGTCTGAGGTGCGCCGTGTTCCAATTTTTGTGCCCGTGGTGCATATTCGACCCATTATGCAATTTTCGTGCAAAAATAAGAGTTTTTGGGTTTTGGTACCCCGTGATCCCTTGAGCATTCTTATGCATAAAAAACCATAATGCTCGAACCACTTTTCAGTTTTGAGGTCCGAGGTTCCCCGTGGTTCAATTTTGGTGCACGTGGTGCATTTTCGGCCCATTGTGCAATTTTCATGCGAAAATAAGACTTTTGGGTTTTGTTGCCCCGTGATCTGTGGTGCATTGTTATGCATAAAAAACCATAATGCTCGGAACAGTTTTAAGTCTTGAGGTTCGTGGTGCCCCGTGGTCCAATTTTGGTGTTGGGGGTGCAATTTGGGCAGATTGTGCAATTTTCGTACGAAAATAACACTTTTGGGTTTTGGTGCCCTGTGATCCCTAGTGCATTCTTAGGCATAAAAAACCATAATTCTCAGAGAACTTTTCAGTTTTGAGGTCCGAGGTGCCCCGTGGTCCAATTTTGGTGCCCGTGGTGCATTTTCGACCCATTATGCAATTTTTGTACGAAAATACGACTTTTGGGTTTTGGTGCCCTGTGATCCCTAGTGCATTCTTATGCATAAAAAACCATAATGCTCTGAGAACTTTTCAGTTTTGAGGTCCGACGTGCCCCGTGGTCCAATTTTGGTGCTCGGGGTGCATTTTTGGCTCATTGTGCAATTTTCCTGCGAAAATAACAGTTTTGGGTTTTGGTGTCCCATGATCCCTGGTGCATTCTTATGCATAAAAAATCGTAATGCTTGGAGTACTTTTTAGTTTTGAGGTTTGTGGTGCCCCATGGTCCAATTTTGGTGCCGGTGGTGCATTTTCGGCCCATTGTGCAATTTTCGTACGAAAATAAGACTTTTGGGTTTTGGTGCCCTGTGATCCCTAGTGCATTCTTATGCATAAAAAACCATAATGCTCAGAGAATTTTTCAGTTTTGAGGTCCGAGGTGCCCCGTGGTCCAATTTTGGTACCCGTGGTGCATTTTCGGCCCATTGTGCAATTCTCGTACGAAAATAAGACTTTTGGATTTTGGTGCCCTGTGATCCCTAGTGCATTCTTATGCATAAAAAACCATAATGCTCGGAGAACTTTTCAGTTTTGAGGTCCAAGGTGCCTCGTGGTGCATTTTCGGCCCATTGTGCAATTTTCGTGCGAAAATAAGAATTTTGGGTTTTGGTGCCCCGTGATCCCTGATGCATTCTTATACATAAAAAACCATAATTCTTGGAACACTTTTCAGTTTTGAGGTCCGTGGTGCCCCGTGGTCCAATTTTGGTGCCAGGGGCACATTTTCAGCCATTTGTGCAATTTTCGTACGAAAATAAGACTTTTGGGTTTTGGTGCACTGTGATCCCTGGTGCATTCTTATGCATAAAAAACCATAATGCTTGGAGTACTTTTCAGTTTTGAGGTTCGTGGTGCCCCATGGTCCAATTTTGGTGCCGGTGGTGCATTTTCGACCCATTGTGCAATTTTCGTGCGAAAATAAGACTTTTGGGTTTTTGTGCCCCGTGATCCCTGGGGCTTTCTTATGCATAAAAAACCATAATGCTTATACCACTTTTCACTTTTGAGGTCGGAGGTGCGCCGTGGTCCAATTTTGGTGCCGGTGGTGCATTTTCGGCCCTTTGTGCAATTTTCGTGCGAAAATAAGACTTTTGGGTTTTGGTGCCCCGTGATTCCAGGTGCATTCTTATGCATAAAAAACCATAATGCTTGGAACACTTTTTAGTTTTGAGGTCCGTGGTGCCCCTGTGGTCCGTCTTTGGTGCCCGTGGTGCATTTTTGACCCATTTTGCAATTTTCGTGCGAAAATAAGACTTTTGGGTTTTTGTACCCCGTAATCGCTGGTGCATTCTTATGCATAAAAAATCATAATGCTCTTAGCACTTTTGAAATTTTAGGTTCGAGGTGCCCCGTGGTCCAATTTTGGTGCCCGTGGTGCATTTTCGGCCCATTGTGCAATTTTCGTGCGATAATAAGACTTTTGGGTTTTGGTGCCCCGTGATCCCTGGTGCATTCTTATACCTAAAAAACCATAATGCTTGGAATACTTTTCAGTTTTGAGGTCCGAGGTGCCCCGTGGTCCAATTTTGGTGCCCGTCGTGCATTTTCCGCCTATTATGCAATTTTCATGCGAAAATAAGACTTTTGGGTTTTGCTTCCCCGTGATCCCTAGTGCATTCTTATGTATAAAAAATCATAATGCTTGGAGCTCTTTTTAGTTTTGAGGTCTGTGGTGCCCCGTGGTCCAATTTTGGTGTCCCGTGATCCCTGGAGCATTCTTATGCATAAAAATCCATAATGCTCGGAGCACTTTTAAGTATTGAGGTTTGAGGTGCCCGTGGTCCAATTTTGGTGCCCGTGGTGCATTTTCGGCCCATTGTGCAATTTTCGTGCGAAAATAAGACTTTTGGAGTTTGGTGTCCCGTGATCCCTGGTGCATTCTTACGCATAAAAAACCATAATGCTCGGAACATTTTTTTAGTTTTGAGGTCTGTGGTGCCCCGTGGTCCAATTTTTGTGCCGGTGGTGCATTTTC
Source organism: Pueraria montana var. lobata (assembly GCA_026413185.1). NCBI lineage: Eukaryota > Viridiplantae > Streptophyta > Magnoliopsida > Fabales > Fabaceae > Pueraria > Pueraria montana. The sequence continues at coordinate 1,098,420 of CM048656.1, forward strand.
GGCCATTTGGGCAATTTTCGTGTGAAACTAAGACTTTTGGTGCGCCGTGAACGCTGGTGCATTCTTATGCATAAAAACCCATAATATCGGAGAACTTTTAGGTTTCAGGTCCGAGGTGCCCCGTGGTCCAATTTTAGTTCTCGTGATGCATTTTCGGCCCATTGTGCAATTTTCGTGCAACAATAAGACTTGTGGGTTTTGGTGCCCCGTGATCCCTGGTGCATTCTTATGCATAAAAACCATAATGCTTGGAGCTCTTGTCAGTTTTGAGGTTCGTGGTGCCCCATGCTCCAATTTTGGTGCCGGTGGTGCATTTTCGGCAATTTGTGCAATTTTCGTGCGAAAATATGACTTTTTGGTTTTGGTGCCCAGTGAACCCTGGTGCATTCTTATGCATAAAAAACCATAATGCTCATAGAACTTTTCAGCTTTGAGGTCCGAGGTATCCCGTGGTCCAATTTTGTTGCTCGTGGTGCATTTTCGGCCTATTGTGCAATTTTTGTGCGAAAATAAGACTTTTGGGTTTTGGTGCCACGTGATCCTTGGTGCATTCTTATGGATAAAAAACCATAATGCTTGGAACACTTTTCAGTTTTGAGGTCCGTGGTGCCCCGTGGTCCAACTTTGCTGTCAGGCTGCATTTTCGGCCATTTGTGCAATTTTCGTGCGAAAATAAGACTTTTCAGTTTTGGTGACCCGTGATCCCTGGTGTATTCTTATGCACAAAAAACACCAATGCTCGAAACACTTTTTATTTTTGAGGTCCGTGGTGCCCCATGGTCCAACTTTGGTTCCCGTGGTGCATTTTCGACCCATTGTGCAATTTTCGTGCGAAAATAAGACTTTTGGGTTTTTGTACCCCGTGATCCCTGGGGCTTTCTTAAGCATAAAAAACCCTAATGCTCATAGCGCTTTTCAGTTTTGAGATCCGTGGTGCACCGTGGTCCAACTTTGGTGCCCGTGGTGCATTTTCGGCCCATTGTGCAATTTTCGTGCTAAAATAAGACTTTTGGGTTTTGGTGCCCCGTGATCCCTGGTGCATTCCTATGGATAAAACCTTAATGCTTCGAGCACTTTTCAATTTTGAGGTTCGTGGTGCCCCATGGTCCAATTTTGGTGTCGGTGGTGCATTTCGGCCATTTGTGCAATTTTCGTGCAGAAATATGACTTTTTGGTTTTGGTGCCCTGTGAACCCTGATGCATTCTTATGCATCAAAAACAATAATGCTCATAGCACTTTTCAGTTTTGAGGTCCGAGGTGCCCTGTGTTCCAATTTTGGTGCCCGTGGTGCATTTTCGGCCCTCTATGCAATTTTCGTGCGAAAATAAGACTTTCGGGTTTTGGTGCCCCGTGATCCCTGGTGCATTCTTATGCATAAAAAACCACAATGCTTGGAACACTTTTCAGTTTTGAGGTCCGTGGTGCATTTTCAACCCATTGTGCAATTGTCGTGCGAAAATAAGACTTTTGGGTTTTGGTACCCCGTGATCCCTGGTGCATTCCTATGCATAAAAACCATAATGCTCATAGCACTTTTGAGTTTTGAGGTCCGAGGTGTCCCGTGGTCCAACTTTGGTGCCCGTGGTGGATTTTTCGCCCTTTGAGCAATTTTGTGCGAAAATAAGACTTTTGAGTTTTAGTGCCCCGTGATCCATGGTACATTCTTATGCATAAAAACTACCATAATGCTCGGAACACTTTTCAGTCTTGAGGTTCGTGGTTCCCCGTGGTCAAATTTTGGTGTCGGGGGTGCATTTTCGGCGATTTGTGCAATTTTTGTGCGAAAATAAGACTTTTGTGTTTTGGTGCCCTGTGATCTATGGTGCATTCCTATGCATAAAAAACCATAATGCTACGAGCACTTTTCAGTTTTGAGGTCTGTGGTGCCCCATGGTCCAACTTTGGTGACCGTGGTGCATTTTCGACCCATTGTGCAATTTTCGTGCGAAAATAAGACTTTTGGGTTTTTGTACCCCGTGATCCCTGGGGCTTTCTTATGCATAAAAAACCATAATGCTCATAGCACTTTTCAGTTTGGAGGTCCGTGGTGCCCCGTGGTCCAACTTTGGTGCCCGTGGTGCATTTTCGGCCCATTGTGCAATTTTCGTGCTAAAATAAGACTTTTTGGTTTTGGTGCCCCGTGATCCCTGGTGCATTCTTATCCACAAAAAACCATAATGCTTGGAGCACTTTTCAGTTTTGAGGTCGGTGGTGCCCCGTGGTCCAATTTTTGTGCCGGTAGTGCATTTTCGCCCATTTGTACAATGTTCGTGTGAAAATAAGACTTTTGGGTTTTGGTGCCCTGTTAACCTTGGTGCATTCTTATGCATAAAAAACCAAAATGCTCGGAGCACTTTTCAGTTTTGAGGTTTGTGGTGCCTCGTGGTCCAATTTTTGTGCCAGTGGTGCATTTTCGGCCATTTGTGCAATTTTCGTGCAACAATAAGACTTTTGGGTTTTGGTGCCCCATGATCCCTGGTGCATTATTATGCATAAAAAACCATAATGCTCGGAACTATTTTGAGTTTTGAGGTCCGTGGTGTCCCGTGGTCCAATGTTGGTGCCGGTGGGGCATTTTCGGCCATTTGTGCAACTTTCATGCGAAAATAAGACTTTTGGGTTTTGGTGCCCCATGATACCTGGTGCATTCTTATGCATAAAAAACCATAATGCTTGGAGCACTTTTCAGTTTTGAGGTCCCAGGTGCCCCGTGGTCGAACTTTGGTGCACGTGGTGCATTTTCGGCCCATTGTGCAACTTTCGTGCGAAAATAAGACTTTCGGGTTTTGGTGCCCTGTGATCCCTGGTGCATTCTTATGCATTAAAAACCATAATGCTCGAAGTACTTTTCAGTTTTGTGGTCCGAGGCGCCCCGTGGTCCAATTTTGGTGCCCGGGGTGTATTTTCGGCCCATTGGGTAATTTTTGTGCGAAAATAAGACTTTTAGGTTTTGGAGCCCCATGATCCCTGGTGCATTCTTATGCATAAACAACCATAATGCTTGGAGCACTTTTCAGTTTTGAGGTCCGAGGTACCCCGTGGTCCAATTTTGGTGCCCGTGGTTCATTTTCGGCACATTGTTCAATTTTTGTGCAAAAATAAGAAATTTGGATTTTGGTGTCCCGTGATCCCTGGTGCATTCTTAAACATAAAAAACCATAATGCTCAGAGCACTTTTAGGTTTTGAGGTCCCAGGTGCCCTGTGGTCCAATTTTGGTACCCGTGGTGCATTTTCGTTCCATTGTAAAATTTTCGTGCGAAAATAAGACTTCTGGGTTTTGGTGCCCCGTGACCCTTGGTGCATTCTTATGCATAAAATACCATAATGCTCGGAACACTTTTCAGTCTTGAGGTTCGTGGTGCCCCGTGGTCCCATTTTGGTGCCGGGGTTGCATTTTCGGCCATTTATGCAATTTTCGTGCGAAAATAAGACTTTTGGGTTTTGGTTCCCGATGATCCCTGGTGCATTCTTATGCATAAAAAACTTAATGCTCAGAGCACTTTTAAGTTTTGAGGTCTGAGGTGCCACGTGGTCCAATTTTGGTGCCGATAATGCATTTTCGCCCATTTGTGCAATTTTCGTGCGAAAATAAGACTTTTGGGTTTTGGTGCCTCATGATCCCTAGTGCATTCTTATGCAGAAAAAACCATAATGCTCCTAACACTTTTCAATTTTCGGGTCTGTGGTGCCCCGTGGTCCAATTTTGGTGCCGGTAATGCATTTTCGTCCATTTGTGCAATTTTTGTGGGAAAATAAGACGTTTGGGTTTTGGTGCCCCATGATCCCTGGTGCATTCTTATGAATAAAAAACCATAATGCTTGGAATACTTTTCAGTTTTGAGGTCCGTGGTGCCCCGTGGTGCAATTTTGGTGCCGGTGGTGCATTTTTGGCCATTTGTGAAATTTTCGTGCGAAAATAAGACTTTTGGTGCCCCGTGATCCCTGGTGCATTCTTATGCATAAAAAACATTAAGGCTCGAAGCACTTTTTGAAATGTAGAGATTCACACTAGAAGGGGGGTTGAATAGTGTGTAAGTTATATTATTAAAAAAAAACTTTTGCAAAGATGGAGATAAAATATCTTAGGTTTCACAAGGGACTTGTAAAACACGAGATCATAGGTATCGTCCAATAGTTAAAATGATAGTTTAGTGAAACTGCGTTTTCTTGTTAATTGTCCAGGCGTAAATAAGAGAATTTCGTAAATAGGATATAAAGAACCTTGTGCGCAAAGTGTGAAGAAATAACTTAAGAGAATAGCAAGTAAGCTTGAAAGCGATAGAGTAAAAACACGTTTATACTGGTTCACTCAACTTGAGCTACGTCCAGTTCTCCTTCAAAAACTTTGAAGGGTTCCACTAATCAAGTTCTAATTACAAACAAGAATTATATACCCTGCCACTCCTGGCTACAAGTATTCTCTAGGCCACTTCTGGCACACCTTTAATCTCCCCCTGAGATTAAAGAACACCCAAGTATTCTTTGTCACTACGCCACTCCTAGCTTTCAAAATAGAAACTGTTTGAGTACAAGTTAAATAAACAGCTCTCACCGAGAGGATATTACAATAAAAACTCAATTACACAGAATAACTTAGCAAAGCTAAGTAGATTGCTCTTTTCGCACAAGTGTAGGTCGTCCAATCAATTTGGCAGAGTTACAGCTCTTCTAAAAACTTGAAAATTTCTCTCTTCAAAATGTGAGCTTGTTCCTCTACAGCTTGGTGAAGATATCCATTGTGGGATCTGTGCCTTTGCCAATAACCGTTCTCTCACAATCATATGACCGTTGCTACGTGTCAGCTTGGGGTGGAGAGATGGAGGAGACAAGACAACAGTACATGCAGTGCCTCCACTACTTGTACGGTTTTTGCAGAGAGAGGCTTTTCTGCCCCCTGTGGTACACTTTTCGAATATTCAAATGAAATGTCATATTAGAAAAGAGAGGGAATAATAGAACATTTCAGAGAATCATCATCGAAAAGCATAAGTGTACTTCTACTCAATTATGGACGCATTATATAACTGTTTGCTAGAGAGGAATGATGTAAGTTATATATGCGTTGGACGCTTCCTTGAATGGACGCAGTGTTTACACACTGGTTTTCTCAATGCATTTGGACGCATGTTTTATAATCAGTGTATTGGACTCTGAATTTTACTTAACAAAAATAGTTGCTCATTGGACGTACTGTACACATAGAAACATAATGTTTGAGTTTAAGAAATACAATACCTTTGAGGCTTTGGATGACATAGAACCTATAAAACTCAAACATAGATCATTAGATACTTCAAAATTTAACTTTATTTGTTATCATCAAAATCGAAGTTTGAGGGGTTGGACATCGTCCAAAGTCTTAGATTCTAGCAATCTCCCCCTTTTTGATGATGACAAATAATACTAAATTTTGATGTGTGCAAATATTTCATATTAAAGAATATCAGAGCAGATGATTGAATGATTATTTTAAGCCAGTGTATGTTGACAGGGTGAGAAAGGTATGGAATGAAGTACTCCCCCTAAGTTCAACATTTCTCATGTATTTAATAAAGCAATATATATCAGATAACACTGCATGATAAGAATGTATCAGAGACGATAGTTATCAGAGTGAAAAGCATATCATAGATATGGATGCGGAAATTATGATAAAAAACACCTCATATGTATTCAATGAACAACCACAGTGGTTTCACAGAGTAGTGTAACAACAAAAAAAATACTCTATGACATCAAAAATTCCAATTTCTCCCCCTTTGTCTTCAACAAAATAAAAAAGGGTTTGAAAGATGGAAAAATGATTTGAGCATCATGGTCACCTAGGGCTGTTGAGGTGGATCTTGTGGTGGCGGTGGTGGTTGTTCTGGTGGTGCTTAAGGAGGTGGTGCAGGGTGGTTAACAGGTGGTTGTTGTTGAGGTATGGGTTGAACAGGAGGAACCTGATGAATAACAGTGCCAATGAGGTTAGCAGCAGTGGTTTGAATTTGATTTACCAACATCTGTGAGAGGTGCATGAACTGATCAGTAATAGCATTCTGCAACATTAATCGGTGTTGTGCGGCTTCTGCTTGTTGCCTTTCTTGAAAGGCACGAAGAGTAGCTTTGGTTTCCATTTATTGTTGTCTTAGAGCCTGTTGAACAATCTCGTTCACTCTGTCCTCTGAGACTCCTTGAGGTTCGACAAAGTGCAAAGGAATAATAGCCCTTGGACTTGAAGACCCTGTAGGAATCATTTGCCTGGTTCAAGAGTGTGCTTCATTGGACGCACAAATAATTGGTTGGCTTGTGGCAACCTCTGGAGTAGGCTTTTCAGTAGTGGACTCCTTTGGTTGTGGAGCTTCAGTCTCAGCCATATGTTGCAAAGCTTCATCTTTGGATGTGCCAGATTGGACTGTTTGTTCCTCATGAGAGGTGACAAAGTGTTCCACGTCCACTTGTACCTCAGACTATAAGTCCAAATGAATGAGTATATTAGTGACTTTTGCATAGGCTTCATCCAATTCTACTTGTGTGATTGTTGGTTTGGCAATCGGCTCAGCTTTTTCTTTAGTAGCAATTCCAGCTTTCTCATTTTCAATTTCCACCAGGTGAGCTTGCTCAGCTTGTACTGCTTGTTCATGTTCCAAGCGAGCTTGTTCAGCTCGTTCTCTTTCAGCTTGCTCTTGTAAAGCTCTTTCTTCTTCAGCCTTTTGAAGATCATGAAGCCTTTGAACTTGTGTACAAATTCAGAGCGGTCAAGACTTCTAAGGTCATACACTTTTCAGTTTTGAGGTCCGGGGTGCCCCGTGGTCCAATTTTGGTGCCGGTGGTGCATTTTCGGCCATTTGTGAAATTTTCGTTCGAAAATAATACTTTTGGGTTTTGGTGCCCCATGATCCCTGGTGCATTCTTATGCATAAAAAACTATAACGCTCGGACCACTTTTAAGTATTAAGGTTCGAGGTGCCCCGTGGTCCAATTTTGGTGCCCGTGGTGCATTTTCGGCCCATTGTGCAATTTTCATGCTAAAATAAGACTTTTGGGTTTTGGTGCCCTATGATCCCTGGTGCATTCTTATGCATAAAAAACCATAATGCTCAGAACACTTTTCAGTTTTGAGGTCCGGGGTGCCCCGTGGTCCAATCTTGGTGCCGGTGGTGCATTTTCGGCCATTTGTGAAAAGTTCGTGCGAAAATAAGACTTTTGGGTTTTGGTACCCCGTAATCCCTGGTGCATTCTTATGCATAAAAGACCATAATGCTCAGACAAATTTTAAGTTTTGAAGTCCGTGGTGCCCCGTGGTCCAATTTTGGTGCCGGTGGTGCATTTTCGGCCATTTGAGCAATTTTCGTGCGAAAATAACACTTTTGGTTTTGGTGCCCCGTGATCCTTGGTGCATTCTTATGCATAAAAAAACTATAATTCTCAGACAACATTCAAGTATTAAGGTCCGAGGTGCCCCGTGGTCCGATTTTGGTGCCCGTGGTGCATTTTCGGCCCATTGTGCAATTTTCGTTCGAAAATAAGACTTTTTGGTTTTGGTGCCCCGTGATCCCTGGTGCATTCTTATGCATAAAAAACTATAATGCTCAGACAACTTTTAAGTATTGAGGTCCAAGGTGCCCCGTGGTCCAATTTTGGTGCCGGTAGTGCATTTTCGGCCCTTTGTGCAATTCTCATGGGAAAATAAGACTTTTGGGTTTTGGTGCCCCGTGATCCCCAGTGCATTCTTATGCATAAAAAACCATAACTCTCGGAGCACTTTTCAATCTTGAGGTTCGACGTGCCCCATGGTCCAATTTTGGTGCCCATGGTGCATTTTCGGCCCATTGTGCAATTTTCGTGTGAAAACAAGACTTTTGGGTTTTGGTGCCCCTTGATCCCTGGTGCATTCTTATGCATAAAAAACCATAATGCTCAGAGCACTTTTAAGTATTGAGGTCCGAGGTGCCCCGTGGTCCAATTTTGGTGCACGTGGTGCATTTTCGGCCCATTGTGCAATTTTTGTGCGAAAATAAGAGTTTTGGATTTTTGTGCCTCGTGATCCCTGGTGCATTCTTATGCATAAAAAACCATAATGCTTGGATCACTATTCATTTTTAAGGTCTGTTGTGCCCTGCGGTCAAATTTTGGTGTCGGTGGTGCATTTTCGGCCATTTGTGCAATTTTCGTGCGAAAATAAAACTTTTGGGTTTTGGTACCCTGTGATCCCTGGTGCATTCTTATGAATAAAAAACCCTAATGCTCATAGCACCTCTTCAGTTTTGAGGTTCAAGGTGCCCCGTGGTCCAATGTTGCTACCGGTGGTGCATTTTCGGCCATTTGTGCAATTTTCATGCGAAAATAAGACTTTTGGGTTTTGGTGCCCCGTGATCCCTGGTGCATGCTTATGCATCAAAAACCATAATGCATGGAGAACTTTTAAGTTTTGAGGTCCGAGGTGCCCCGTGGTCCAATTTTGGTGCCCGTGGTGCATTTTCGACCCATTGTTCAATTTTCGTGCGAAAATAAGAATTTTGGGTTTTGGTGCCCCGTGATTCCTGGTGCATTCTTATGCATAAAACACCATAATGCTTGGAACACTTTTTAGTTTTGAGGTCCATGGTGCTCCGTGGTCCAATTTTGGTGCCGGTGGATATTTTCGGCCATTTCTGTAATTTTTGTGCGAAAATAAGACTTTTGGGTTTTGGTGTCCTGTGATCCCTGGGGCATTCTTGTGCATAAAAAACCATAATGCTCGACACACTTTTCAATTTTGAAGTTTGTGGTGCCCCGTGGTCAATTTTGGTGCCGGTAATGCATTTTCGGCCATTTGTACAATTTTCGTGCGAAAATAAGACTTTTGGGTTTTGGTGCCCCGTGATCCTTGGTGCATTCTTATGCATAAAAAACCATAATTCTTGGAACACTTTTCAATTTTGAGGTTCGTGGTGCCCCGTGGTCCAATTTTGGTGCCGGTGGTGCATTTTCGGACATTTGTGCAATTTTCGTGCGAAAATAAGACTTTTGGGTTTTGGTGCCCCGTGACCCATGGGGCATTCTTATTCATAAAAAAACCATAATGCTCAGTACATTTTTGAATTTTGAGGTCTGTGGTGCCCCGTGGTCAAATTTTGGTGCCGGTAATACATTTTCGGCCATTTGTGCAATTTTCGTTCAAAAATAAGACTTTTGGGTTTTGGTGCCCCGTGATCGTTGGTGCATTCTTATGCATCAAAAACCATAATGCTTGGAGAACTTTTAAGTTTTGAGGTCCGAGGTGCCTCGTGATCCAATTTTGGTGCCCGTGGTGCATTTTTGGCCCATTGTTCAATTTTCATGCGAAAATAAGACTTTTGGGTTTTGGTGCCCCGGGATCCCTGGGGAATTCATATGAATAAAAAACCATAATTCTTGGAAAACTTTTCAGTTTTGAGGTCCGTGGTGCCCCGTGGTCCAATTTTGTTGCTGGTGGAGCATTTTCGGTCATTTGTACAATTTTCCAGCGAAAATAAGACTTTTAGGTTTTGGTGCCCGGTGATCCCTGGTGCTTTCTTATGCATAAAAAACCATAATGCTTGGAGCACTTGTCAGTTTTAAGGTCTGTGGTGGCCTTTGGTCCAATTTTGGTGCCGGTGGTGCATTTTCGGCCATTTGTGCGATTTTCGTGCGGAAATAAGACTTTTTGGTTTTGGTGCCATGTGATCCCTAGTGGATTCTTATGCATAAAAAACCATAATGATTGGACCACTTTTAAGTGTTGAGGGTCGAGGTTGCACGTGGTCCAATGTTGGTGCCGGTGGTGCATTTCCGGCCATTTGTGAAATTTTCATGTGAAAATAAGACTTTTGGGTTTTGGTGCCTCGTGAATCCTGGTGCATTCTTATGCATAAAAAACCATAAGGCTCATAGCACTTTTAAGTATTGAGGTTTGAGGTGCCCCATTGTCCAATTTTGCTGCACATGGTACATTTTCGGCCCATTGTGCAATTTTCGTGCGAAAATAAGACTTTTGGGTTTCGGTGCCCATGATCCCTGGTGCATTCTTATGCATAAAAAACCATAATTCTTGGAGCACTTTTTAATTTTGAGGTTCGTGGTGCCCAGTGGTCCAATTTTGGTGCCGGTGGTTCTTATTCGGCCATTTGTGCAATTTTCATGATAAAATAAAACTTTTGGGTTTTGGTTCCCTGCGAACCCTGGTACATTCTTATGCATAAAAAACCATAATGCTTGGAGCATTTTTCAGTTTTGAGGTCCGTGGTGCCCCGTGGTCGAATTTTGGTGTCGATGGTGCATTTTCAGCCATTTGTGAAATTTTCGTGTGAAACTAAGACTTTTAGGTTTTTATGCCCCGTGATCCCAGGTGCATTCTTATGCATAAAACACCATAATGCTCGGACCACTTTTAAGTTTCAGGTCCGAGGTGGCCTGTGGTCCAATTTTGGTGCCGATAATGCATTTTCGGCCATTTGTGCAATTTTCGAGCGAAAATAAGACTTTTGGGTTTTGGTGCCCTGTGGTCCCTTATTCATTCTTATGCATAAAAAACCATAATGCTTGGAGCAGTTTTCAGTTTTGAGGTCCGTGGTGCCCCGTGGTCCAATTTTGGTGCCGGTGGTTCTTTTTTGGCGAATAGTGCAATTTTCGTGCGAAAATAAGACTTTTAGATTTTGGTGCCCCGTGATCCCTGGTGCATTGTTATGCATAAAAAACCACAATGCTCAGCACACTTTTCAATTTTGATGTTCGTGGTGCCCCATGGTCCGATTTTGGTGTCGATAATGCATTTTCGACCATTTGTGCAATTTTCGTGAGAAAATAAGACTTTTGGGTTTTGGTGCCCCGTGATCCCTGGTGCATTCTTATGCATAAAAAACCATAATGCTTGGAACACATTTCATTTTTGAGGTCCGAGGTGCCCCGTGGTGCATTTTCAGCCCATTGCGCAATTTTCGTGCAAAAATAAAACTTTTAGGATTTGGTGCCCCGTCATCCCTGGTGCATTCCTATGCATAAAAAACCATAATACTCAGAACACTTTTCAATTTTGAGTTCCCTGGTGACCTATGGTCCAATTTTCGTGCCGGTGGTGCATATTCGGCCATTTGTGAAATTTTCGTGCGAAAATAAGACTTTTGGGTTTTGGTGCCCTGTGATCCCTGGTGCATTATTATGCATAAAAAATCATAATGCTCGGGGAACTTTTACATTTTGAGGTCCGAGGTGCCTCGTGGTCCAATTTTGGTGCCCATGGTGCAATTTCGGCCCATAGTGCAATTTTCGTGCGAAAATAAGACTTTTGGGTGTTGGTGCCCTATGATCCCTGGTGCATTCTTATGCATAAAACACAAAAATGCTCGAAGTACTTTTCAGTTTTGAGGTATGTGGTGCCCCGTGGTCCAATTTTGGTGCCAGTGGTGCATTTGCGACCATTTGTGCAATTTTTGTGCGAAAATAAGACTTTTGGGTGTTGGTGCCCCGTGATCCCTGGTTCATTCATATACATAAAAAACCATAATGCTTGGATCACTTTTCAGTTTTGAGGTTCGAGGTGCTCTGTGGTCCAATTTTGGTGCCTGTGGTTCATTTTCGGCCCATTGTGCGATTTTCGTGTGAAAATAAGTCTTTTGGGTTTTGGTGCCCTGTGATCCCTAGTGCATTCTAATGCATAAAAAACAATAATGCTTGGTGAAATTTTAAGTTTTGAGGTTCGAGGTGCTCTGTGGTCCAATTTTGGTGCCAGTGGTGCATTTTCGACCCATTGTGAAATTTTCGTCCGAAAATAAGACTATTGGGTTTTGGTGCCCCGTGATCCCTGGTGCATTCTTATGCATAAAAAAGCATAATGCTTGGAACACTTTTCAGTTTAGAGGTCTATGGGGCCCCGTGGTCCAATTTTGGTGCCTGTGGTGCATTTTCGGCCATTTGTGAAATTTTCGTGCAAAAATAAGACTTTTGGGTTCTGGTGTCCCGTCATCCCTGGTGCATTTTTATGCATAAAAAACAATAATGCTGCGAGAACTTTTAAGTTTTGAGGTCCGAGGTGCCCTGGGTTCCAATTTTGGTGCCCGTGGTGCATTTGCGGCCCATTGTGCAATTTTCGTGTTAAAATAATACTTTTAGGTTTTGGTGCCTCGTGATCCCTGGTGCATTCTTATGCATGCATAAAAAACTTAATAATTGGAACACTTCAGTTTAGAGGTTTACGGTGCCCCGGGGTCCAATTTTGGTGCCTGTGGTGCATTTTCGGCCATTTGTTAAATTTTCGTGCGAAAAAAAAGACTTTTGGGTTTTGGTGCCCCATGATCCCTGGTGCATTCTTATGCATAGAAAACCATAATGCTCTGAGAACTTTTAATTTTTGAGGTTCGAGGTGCCCCGTGGTCCAATTTTGGTGCCCGTGGTGCATTTTCGGCCCATTGTGCAATTTTCATGCGAAAAAAAGACTTTTGGGTTTTGTTGCTCCATGTTCCCTAGTGCATTCTTATGCATAAAAAACAATAATGCCCAGAGTACTTTTCAGTTTTGTGGTCCGAGGTGCCCCGTGGTCCAATTTTGGTGTCCGTGGTGCATTTTCGGCCTATCCTGCAATTTTCGTACGAAAATAACACTTTTGGGTTCTGGTGCCCCGCGATCCCTGGTGCATTCTTATGTATAAAAAACCATAATGCTTGGAGCACTTTTCAGTTTTGAGGTCCGTGGTGCCCCATGGTCCAATTTTGGTGCCGGTGGAGCATTTTTGGCCATTTGTGAAATTTTCGTGCGAAAATAAGACTTTTGGGTTCTGGTGCCCCGTGAACCCTGGTGCATTCTCATACATAAAAAACCATAATGCTCGGAACACTTTTCAGTTCTGAGGTCCGTGGTGCCTCGTGGTCCAGTTTTGGTGTCGGTTATGCATATTCGGCCATTTCTACAATTTTCGTGCGAAAATAAAACTTTTGGGTTTTGGTGCCCCGTGATCCATGGTGCATTCTTATACATAAAAATCCATAATGCTCGGAAGTCTTTTTAGTTTTGAGGTCCGTGGTGCCCCGTGGTCCAATGTTTTGCTGCCCTATGAAAGCTGGTGCATTCTTATGCATAAAAAACCATAATGCTCAGAACACTTTTCAATTTTGAGGTCCGTGGTGCCCCGTGGTCCAATTTTGGTGCCGGTAATGCATTTTCGGCCATTTGTGCAATTTTCGTGTGAAAATAAGACTTTTGGGTATTGGTGCCCCGTGATCCCTGGTGCATTCTTATGCATAAAAAACCATAATGCTTGGAGCACTTTTAATTTTTGAGGTCCGTGGTGCCCCGTGGTCCAATTTTGGTGCTGGTGGTGCAGTTTTCGTGCAAAAATAAAACTTTTGGGTTTTGGTGCCCCATGATCCCTGCTGCATTCTTATGCATAAAAAACCATAATTCCCGGAGCACTTTTAAGTATTGAGGTCTGTGGTGCCTCGTGGTCCAATTTTGGTGCTGGTGGTGCAGTTTCGGCCACTTGTGCAATTTTCGTGCGAAAGTAAAACTTTTGGGTTTTGGTGCCCCGTCATCCCTGGCGCATTCTTATGCATAAAAAACCATAATGCTCAAAGAACTTTTCAGTTTTGAGGTCCGAGGTTCCATGTGGTCCAATTTTGCTGCCCGTGGTGAATTTTCTGCCCATTGTGCAATTTCCGTGCGTAAATAAGACTTTTGGGTTTTGGTGCCCCGTGATCCCTGGTGCTTTCTTATGCATAAAAAATCGTAATGCTCGAAGCACTTTTAAGTTTTGAGGTCCGTGGTGCCCCATGGTCCTATTTTGGTGCTGGTGGTGCATTTCCGGCACTTTGTGCAATTTTCGTGACTAAATAAGACTTTTGGGTTTTGGTGCCCTGTGATCCCTGGTGCATTATTATGTATAAAAAATCATAATGCTCGAAGAACTTTTACATTTTGAGGTCCGAGGTGCCTCGTGGTCCAATTTTGGTGCCCATGGTGCATTTTCGGCCCATAGTGCAATTTTCGTGCGAAAATAAGACTTTTGGATGTTGGTGCCCTGTGATCCCTGGTGCATTCTTATGCATAAAACACAATAATGCTCAGAGTACTTTTCAGTTTTGAGGTATGTGGTGCCCCGTGGTCCAATTTTGGTGCTAGTGGTGCATTTGCGGCCATTTGTGCAATTTTTGTGCGAAAATAAGACTTTTGGGTGTTGGTTCCCCGTGATCCCTGGTTCATTCATATACATAAAAAACCATAATGCTCGGATCACTTTTCAGTTTTGAGGTTCGAGGTGCTCTGTGGTCTAATTTTGGTGCCCGTGGTTCATTTTCGGCCCATTGTGCGATTTTCGTGTGAAAATAAGTCTTTTGGGTTTTGGTGCCCTGTGATCCCTGGTGCATTCTAATGCATAAAAAACAATAATGCTCGGTGAAATTTTAAGTTTTGAAGTCCGAAGTGCCCCGTGGTCCAATTTTGGTGCCCGTGGTGCATTTTCAACCCATTGTGCAATTTTCGTGCAAAAAAAGACTATTGGGTTTTGGTGCCCCGTGATCCCTGGTGCATTCTTATGCATAAAAAACCATAATGCTTGGAACACTTTTCATTTTAGAGGTCTATGGGGTCCCGTGGTCCAATTTTGGTGCCTGTGGTGCATTTTCGACCATTTATTAAATTTTCGTGCAAAAAAAAGACTTTTGGGTTCTGTTGCCCCGTCATCCCTGGTGCATTTTTATGCATAAAAAACAATAATGCTACGAGAACTTTTAAGTTTTGAGGTCCGAGGTGCCCCGGGTTCCAATTTTGGTGCCCGTGGTGCATTAGCAGCCCATTGTGCAATTTTCGTGTTAAAATAATACTTTTGGGTTTTGCAACCCCGTGATCCCTGGTGCATTCTTATGCATGCATAAAAAAACTTAATAATTGGAACACTTCAGTTTAGAGGTTTATGGTGCCCCGGGGTCCAATTTTGGTGCCTGTGGTGCATTTTCGGCCATTTGTTAAATTTTCGTGCGAAAAAAAGACTTTTGGGTTTTGGTGCCCCGTGATCCCTGGTGCATTCTTATGCATAGAAAACCATAATGCTCTGAGAACTTTTAAGTTTTGAGGTCCGAGGTGCCCCGTGGTCCAATTTTGGTGCTCGTGGTGCATTTTCGGCCCATTGTGCAATTTTCGTGCGAAAAAAAGACTTTTGGGTTTTGGTGCCCCATGTTCCCTGGTGCATTCTTATGCATAAAAAACAATAATGCCCAGAGTACTTTTCAGTTTTGAGGTCCGAGGTGCCCCGTGGTCCAATTTTGGTGTCCGTGGTGCATTTTCGGCCTATCGTACAATTTTCGTACGAAAATAACACTTTTGGGTTCTGGTGCCCCGCGATCCCTGGTGCATTCTTATGTATAAAAGACCATAATGCTTGGAGCACTTTTCAGTTTTGAGGTCCGTGGTGCCCCATGGTCCAATTTTGGTGCCGGTGGAGCATTTTTGGCCATTTGTGAAATTTTTGTGCGAAAATAAGACTTTTGGGTTCTAGTGCCCCGTGAACCCTGGTGCATTCTCATGAATAAAAAACCATAATGCTCGGAACACTTTTCAGTTCTGAGGTCCGTGGTGCCTCGTGGTCCAGTTTTGGTGCCGGTTGTTCATATTTGGCCATTTCTGCAATTTTCGTGCGAAAATAAAACTTTTGGGTTTTGGTGCCCCGTGATCCATGGTGCATTCTTATACATAAAAAACCATAATGCTCGGAACTCTTTTCAGTTTTGAGGTCCGTGGTGCCCCGTGGTCCAATGTTTTGCTGCCCCATGAAAGCTGGTGCATTCTTATGCATAAAATTTTGTGATGGGAGACCAGATGTGAACATCTTTGACCCATTGCACCTCTGGACGCTGGTTTGCCTTGGATGGGTCCAGACTTTCTTTAATGGCTAATTGCAGTTCAGCATCCAATTCATCAAGATTGCTAGGAGATGACTTCTTTGTTGCTGGCTTCCTCTTCCTTTAAGTCGTGCCTTTTGTTCAACCACAGTTTTAGCAAGATTTGATGCAATTTCAACCTCTGGCTCAGGAGGTACATCTTCAGCTAGATGCACCCTTTGTTAAGTACTAGTTGGACATGTATAAGGTCATTCCATCCAAACCAGGTTTGGATAAGATTCTCTCGTCCAAGTTGGTAGAGGATTGCTGATAATGGTTCCTTCTGGTAATAAAGCAAATTCAGTAGATTGAGGATGAACATAGTCATACCTCGTCCATTCAGGTGCAGATACTAAAGTCAGACTCCTCTCCAGTGGTTCCTGTCGAGCTCTCCAAATAACATCACCTTTCTTACAATAGTTCTATTCATTCCTTGTAAGGAATGCAACAGGAAACCTTTCCTTGTCTTCTTCTTCTTTTATCTTTCCCTTTGGTGGAATCGTCCATTGAGGCCATGCATCTCTCCAAGCATCCCTTGGATGCACAAATCTTGATAAGTTTAATTTGAGAGTTGGACGTTGTGCTAATGTGACTGTTGAAGCAACTATTGGAGCAGGTTATGGAGCACTTGTAGATTCACTCTCAGTGTCTTGAGAGGTGGGGAGTTTAATCAAAACTTTCCTTGGCCTTGCTGCCTGAGGTTTTACTCGTCTAGGTACTTTAGTAGGAAAGACTGTGGCACCAGTTTTGGGTGCATCAGATACCTTTTGTTTCTTCTGCTGTGCAGACTCCATCTCTTGAGCTTTTCATTTAATCTGGCAAATGGGCATTTGATCCTCGTCATCGGAGTTGTCAATCATTTTCAGTTTGCGAACTCTAGATTTTTCTGATGCAAGCTTCACTGGAGCAGTCTTTGGACGCAGCTGATGCGTAAAAATGCGTTCGCAAAGGCAAGCGTACCCTACGCAGTAGTAACAGTGGACTCTAGGAGTCCGGATATCGAACCCAAAGGACCAGTCGCGTTCCCAAATAATTAATCTCGCAAATAACTAAGCAATCCAGAATATAAAAATCAAATTGAGAAGAATGTTGGTCAATTGTTCTTTTCAAAAGAAAGAGAATCGGAGCAGAAAGATTACTGTGAGAACAATTATGATAAAGAAGCCTAGGATTGTGATTTCACATGTACCCCCTTTTTCCCCCAATTCTAATCTTAATAAAATCCCTAAATGTGTTACTTGCCAGTGACCTCTTAAATTCGTTAATTAACAATTGATCATAGTTAATAACGCTATTTCCCCTAATTTAATTCCCAATTGATCATAGGTGAATTAATTTAGAGCAAATGATAAATCTCAGAGAGGTTGATTAACAGGTTAATCTACTGGAAATCCATACAATAAGTTTGATCATGCAAATTGTACAAATCCAATCACTTCACAGTTCAGTTAATCGCAAGCAATTGATCATAGACAAGAGATTAACTTATGTTTAGACTGATCGGTCCTAAAAGCAATAAAAGTAGTGAAGAGATACAAATAACTGAATAACATCGAGGTTTTATTAAAATTAGAACCGGGGTACAAGGGTACAGCTACATCACAATCCGGGGCTAAGAGAAACTAGCCACTCATGTTCATGATTAAGCCAGAAAACTCAAAAGAAGACATAAAGATTACAAAAGGGAAGAAACTTTACAGTGATGATCCTCAATGGTGTTCTCTACGTCCTCCCGCAGCTCAGAGTCTCTCACAGGACCTCTTTCTCACCCACAACCCTCAGTTTTCGAAATAGAACAAAAGATAAAGATAAAAGGGTTTCCTATCCTATTTATAATAATTCAAATTTTAAATGGCTGACAGCGCAATTTTACCACGGCCGTGGTAAAATGACCACGGCCGTGGTCCTTGCATAAAAGTCCAATTCTACTACGCAACCAGCATGGCCATGGTCCTTGCGTTACTTCAATTCTGGCCTTTTTTCTTGGTCCTCTAGACAGTGGCATTTTTGCTCCAAAAAGTGCAATTTTCAACTCTTTTCCTCATGAAGCCTCTTGAGTACCTGTCTTGCACCAACTAACACCAAACAGTGAGTTTTGCCAATAAAATATATTCAAAATGTATGAAAATGGCATCTAAACTCACATCAAAATACAATCAAAGTCCGGTTTATCAGCAGCTTATCCTGTTTTGGTTTGGACAGAGCAGTCCTTGGACGCTTCTCAGCAGGTGGACTGGACGGAGCAGGATCAACATGTCTTTTCTTGGTCCTTCTTTCTTTTTCTGCATCTTCTTCATGCTGTTGCGACATGTGTCTTGTTACTTTCCTGCTTCCTTGTTCCTTCATCAACCGCTTGATCTTTCTTCCTAGACCAAGAAGATCAATTTCTTCTTCATCATCATTTGAAATGAGTCTGCTTTGTTCATGACGTTTCTTATTTATACTGTCCTCGTCCAAATCCCTTAAGACCTTTGCTGTGAGCTTTATCTTCATTGGCTTGGTGTTTGATTCACCAAATTTCTGCTGTGTTGCAACTATTTCTCCTTTCTTCACAATGTTTTCATGATCATCTTCGTCCAACTCATCAAAGAAACATTGGTATACTTTCTGATCCCAGAGGATCTTATTTAGCAGTGTGGCATAGAAGATGTCATCATTTCCACCAATAGTTTTGATCATTCGTAGAATATTGATGTAAATGGTGTGAGGTAGGTTGAATGGGATACCTTCCATTAGATGAAATATCATGAACTTGTGTAAGTCTGTGACTGAGTCCTTAGACCCAGCTTTGTGCAAAATGCTCTTGTTGCACACTTGCTGCCATATCTTTGCTTCTTCACATAGATTCTTGTACTCAATCTTGGATGAATCTGTAGACTTGTTCTTGCACAGTACCTTTCCAACATAGTTTCCATATTGCTTCGCCCACTTTGACTTATACTGATTTTGTTCCTTGATACAGCCAGTGACTTTGGCTATAGATTCAGTAGACAAAATCACTTCTCGTCCAAGCACAGTGGACACGAGTTCCCTTGAGTTCTGGAATCTTGCGTTCCTCCAGACCATTCTGATCAGTTCTGGAAATATCTTCTGGTTTTCGTTGAAGTATTCTCTAATTCCGTATTTTAGAAGACTTTCATCGAGATTCAGACCCAACTTTTCTAGTTTTCCAATGTCGAAGAAGTGCTCAACGTGAATAGTGGCAGCACCTTGAGACACTATAGTGGTTTCAGGGTAGTTATGAACATCAAGTTTGGAGTTGCTTGAGTTAGTAGAGTTCATCATGATGATAAAGGTTTGATTTTTAGGTTTTGCAGATAGTGTTTAGGTTTTCTGAGAAAGACAGAAGGAGAATACTGGAGGTAGAAGATAATTTCGGAGAAGGGAAATTTGGTAAAGTAATTTTCTGAGTGAATTTTTCAGTTTAAGTATAGGCTCTGTTTGGAGAACACGAAATGGTTTTGGGCTTTTGTGAATATTTGAAATGGAGGTTATGCCATAAGACCCACCATGATGAGACGTGCTGAGGATATGGGTAGCTGTGTACGGTTATTAACAACTAGGTGACTCAGCATAGGGCATTAATTCGCAATTACATAAAACGAAACCGTTTTGGCTATTAAAACAATGTTAAATAGAAAAAAAATATTGTCCAGTCATTGGACTTAAGTGTACATATGCAGCGCACGTGCATGTCAAAGTTACCTTTGGACGACATGTCCATTGGACACTGTTTGTCACATTGGACGCTACATATGGATTTTAATCATTCTTTTAGAAGACCCATGCCAAGTCTATTCCTCAGAAGGACTAGCTTGTCTTCAGTAAGGGTTTTGTAAATATATCAGCTAGCTGATTATCTGTGGTTACAAAATGTAATTCCACAATACCCTTCTCAACATGATCTCTTATAAAGTGATGTTTAATTTCTTTATGTTTTGCCCTTGAATGCAATATTGGGTTTTTAGAAAGATCAATTGCAGCTTTGCTATCACAGAGGATAGGAATGTTACTCTCATATATGTTGTAGTCCTCAAGTTGAAACTTGATCCATAGGATTTGAGAGCAGCACTTTGCAGTTGAAATATACTCTGCTTCAGCGGTGGATAGTGCAATTGTTCCTTGCTTCTTGCATATCCAGGAGACTAAGTTTCCACCAATGAAGTGACATCCTCCACTAGTGCTTTTTCTTTCAATTCTGTCTCCAGCATAGTTAGCAACACAGTATCCAACTAATCTGAAATCCTTCTGCCTTTTGAAATGTAGACCAAGATTAGTTGTTCCAACAAGATATCGAAAGATTCTTTTAACAGTAGTTAAGTGAACTTCCCTTAGGTCAAATTGGAATCTGCCACATAAGCATATGTTGAACATGATGTCAGGTCTGGACGCTGTGAGGTATAGGAGTGATCCTATCATTCCTCTGTATAGGGTGTTGTCCACCTTCTTTGAACCATCGTCCAGTCCAAGTACTATTGTTGGGTGCATAGGAGTTTTCATTGGCTTTGCATCGTCCATTTTGAACTTCTTGAGAAGCTCCTTAACATACTTGGTTTGATGTATGTATATGCCTTTATCAGTTTGCTTGATTTGCAATCCAAGGAAGAATTTTAGTTTTCCCATCATGCTCATCTCGAATTCTGTTTGCATTAACTTAGCAAATTCTTCACAAAGAGATTCGTTAGTAGCACCAAATATGATATCATCAACATATACTTGAGCAATAATGAAATTAGAAGAATAATCTTTGTGAAATAGTGTAGTGTCTACTTTTCCTCTTGAGAAACCATTTTCTAAAAGAAATGAGCTGAGTTTTTCATACCAAGCTCTCGGTGCTTGTTTTAGTCCATATAATGCTTTTGTTAAGTTTGAAAACATGATTAGGAAAAGCATCACTCTCAAACCTTGGGGGTTGCTCCACATAGACTTCTTTTTTTTATCAGTCCATTGAGGAATGCACTTTTTACGTCCATTTGATATAGCTTCATATTGCTATGAGCTGCAAATGATAGTAAAATGCGAATTGCCTCTAGACGTGCAACAGGTGCATAAGTTTCAGTATAATCTATACCTTCTTGTTGTGAGTAACCTTTGGCTACCAGTCTGGCTTTGTTTCTCACAACATTACCTGTTTCCTCCAATTTGTTTCTGAACACCCATTTAGCTCCTACGGCTTCTTTGTTATTAGGGAGTTCTACAAGTTTCCAGACATCGTTCTTTTGAAATTGGTCAAGTTCATCTTGCATTGCTTTGACCCAGCTTTCATCTTCCAAAGCATCATCCACAGTCTTAGGTTCTATCTGTGATGTGAGTGTTGTGTGACCTTGTTGTTGAAGTGAAGATCTGGTTCTGACTCTATCCTTTGGATCACCAATGATTTGGTCTTCCGGATGATGCTTCTTCATTTGCCAATTGCGTCCAATTGGTTCCCTTTGTTCTTCTTTTGGACCATCCAGGGGAACATTGGACTCTTCAACTGTGACATCACTGTTGGACGTGTCTGATGATTTCCTTGCATCGTCCAGCCTGAGTTCTGCAAATGATTCATCTAGCTCTGATAATTTCTTATCAGGCTTAGTGTCATTAAACTTCACATGGATAGCTTCTTCAACAACTAAGGTTCTAGAATTATAAACTCTATATGCCTTTGAAGTTTCAGAATATCCAAGCAATATTCCTTCATCACACTTAGAATCAATTTTTCCCAAGTTATCCTTAGTGTTCAGAATGAAGCATTGGCATCCAAATGGATGGAAGTAGGATATGTTGGGTCTTCTCCCTTTCCACAATTCATATGGAGTCTTTTTAAAGATTGGCCTGATATAGATTCTGTTCTGTAAATAATAGGCAATATTCACTGCTTTAGCCCAAAAGTGTTTTGGGGTTGAATTATCATTCAACATAGTTCTGGCCATCTCTTGGAGTGACATGTTCTTCCTCTCAACAACACTATTCTGTTGTGGTGTTCTGGGTGTTAAGAAGTTGTGAAGGATACCATTTTCTTCACAGAACCTTTGAAAACTTTCATTTTCGAATTCTCCCCCATGATCACTTCGGATCGAAATAATGCATACTCCTTTTTCATTTTGAATTCTTTTGCAGAAGTTATAGAAGACCTTAAAAGACTCATCTTTGTGAGATAGGAACATGACCCATGTCCATCTAGTATAGTCGTCCACTACAACTAATCCGTACCTCTTACCACCTATAGAGGCTGTTCTTATGGGTCCAAACAGGTCAATATGTAACAGCTCAAGAGGTCTAGAAGTGGAAATAATGTTTTTACTTTGAAAAGAATTTTTTACTTGTTTCCCTTTCTGATAGGCTTCACAAAGAAGATCATCTTTATATGACATACTTGGTAATCCTCTCACGAGGTTGTGCCTATTAAGCTTTGAGATTAATCTCAAGCTGGCATGCCCAAGTCTTTTATGCCATAGCCAATGATTTTCTTTAACTGAAACTAAGCATGAAACATTTTGACTTGATAGTTCCCCAAGTTTAATCTTGTAGAGATTACCTTGCCTCTTTGAAGTAAATAGAAGGGATCCATCAGAGGTCCTGACTATACATTCACCTTTGTTAAAGGCAACATCATGTCCACTATCACATAATTGACTTATGCTAAGTAGATTGTGCTTGAGACCTTTAACATAAAGAACATTATCAATACAGGGATAGGGTGGTATACCAATCTTACCCACGCCAGCTATCATCCCTTTCTGATTCCCTCAGAAAGTGACTGTCCCACCAGTCTTGGGTTGGAGGCTTTGGAACATACACCTTTCTCCTGTCATGTGATGCGATCACCCACTATCCAGGTACCATGACTGGAGTTTCTTTCCTGTTGTTAATCATGTCTGCAACAGGAACAATTTTATCCTTAGGTACCCAGATTGACTTGGGTCCTTTCTTGTTAGTTTGAAAGGCACTGGATGCTCCCCTCTTAGGCAGGTGTCTGCATTTGGACGTTATATGTCCAGGTTTCCGACAGAAGTAACACACACCTACATCTTCGTCATGAATATATTTCTTTCCCTTATATCCATGCCCTGACCTGTCATTTGGTCTCCTACAACCTTCATATTTTAAAAGCATCTTAAGGTTGTCAGATCCCTTGACAAAGTTGGACAGATCCTTCTTTAGGCTATCAGTATCTTCATGAAGTTTTACAACATCATGTGGTTGACCTCTTAAAGAAGTATCTGCATCAACTTTCAGAAGCTTCTCAACTAGCCTTTTGTTTTCTGCTTTGAGAGTTCGAATCTCTATGGAAAGATTCATTTCTCTAGTCCTTGAATCCTCATAGGATTTATAGGCTCGAGCAGTATCATTCCAGAGAGTTCGTCTATCCTCATTTAAGGCTTCATGTTCTTTTGAGAGCTCTTTTAACTTTTTCTGTAAATCTTTCTTTTCACTTTCAAGTTGTTTGAGACTATTTTCTAAAACTTCTTTTTCTTTTGAAAGTGGCTTGGACGATTTTTTCAAGGTTTTGTAGGCCTTTGACAGAATAGAAGAGTTTGAAAGCAAATCATGATAAGCTTCTTGAAGTGAATTTTGATCATTAAAGTTTACCTTATCTTCTTCTTCTGGTTCTGAAGAATCTGATGTAGTGTATGCCATCAGACATATGTGTGCTTCCTCTTCCTCTTCATCATCCGATGATGAGTCATCGTCCAGATCTTCCCATGTGGACATCAGAACCTTTTTGCCCTTCTTTTTGTTGAAGCTTTTCTTCTTCTTGTCCTTGCTCTTGTCAAGATCTGGGCATTCTGATTTGAAGTGTCCGGGCTTTTTGCATTCGTATCATACGATTAGACTCTTCTTCTTTTCTTTGAGACCTTTCTTGTTCGGGTTTCTCCATCTGGATCCACCTTTCTTCTTCCACATAGAGTGGATTCTCTTGAATATGAAGGATAGCTCATCATCCTCGTCTGAGTCATCATCTTCAGATTGTTCGTCTAATGATGCTTCAGCTTGCATGGCTTTGGACGATGATGCTTTCTTTGCCTTCTGGATGCTGAGTGCCAGAGACTTGCTTTTCTTGCCATCACCATCTTGTTGCAGTTCCAGCTCATGCACCTTAAGGATTCCCACAAGCTCTTCTAAGGACATGTCATCCAGTCCTTTGGTTGCTCTCAAGGCTGTAACCTGTGGTCTCCATTGCCTAGGCAAACTCCTCAGAATTTTGTCAATATGTTCATAGTTATTGTAATCTTTACCATGTGCTCTAAGTTCATTTAGTATGGTTTGAAACCGTCCAAACGTAGTTTGTAAGTCCTCATTTCCTTCCATACTAAACAATTCATATTGACGAGTAAGAAGGCTAAGTTTGTTACATTTTACCTGGGTGTAACCCTCATACGTTTACGCAAGAGTGTCCCACATTTGTTTTGCACTTTTGAAACTGTGCACTTTGTTGTATTCTTGTTCAGATAGTGCACACATGATGATATTTCTGGCTCTGGAGTTGAGATGAAATCTTTGTTTCTGCTCCTCCGTCCATCTAGCCTTTGGGATCTCATTGAGACTCTCATCAACTGGAATGTAGTTGCCCATCTCCACAACGTCCCACATATCAATATGACAAGATTCAAAGAGTGCTATCATTATTTGCTTCCAATAATCATATTTGACACCCTTGAAGAGTGGTGGTCTGTTCACAGCTTGTCCCTCCTTTTCCATCTTTCTTAGAATCTGGTTTCCTCTGTACTGCCAAGTACTCAACCCGAGAGGCCGAGCTCTGATGCCAACTGAAATGTAGAGATTCACACTAGAAGGGGGGTTGAATAGTGTGTAAGTTATATTATTAACAAAAAACTTTTCGCAAAGATGGAGACAAAATATCTTAGGTTTCACAAGGGACTTGTAAAACACAAGATCACAGGTATCGTCCAATAGCTAAAATAACAGTTTAGTGAAACTGTGTTTTCTTGTTAATCATCATGGCGTAAATAAGAGATTTTCGTAAATAGGATATAAAGAACCTTGTGCGCAAAGTGTGAAGAAATAACTTAAGAGAATAGCAAGTAAGCTTGAAAGTGATAGAGTAAAAACACTTGGTTTATACTGGTTCACTAAACCTGAGCTACGTCCAGTTCTCCTTCAAAAACTTTGAAGGGTTCCACTAATCAAGTTCTGATTACAAACAAGTATTATATACCCAGCCACTTAGAAATGCATTGACAATATAATATATGTTAAATGATGGAGGCTCTGCTAGGGTTAGGGTTCCTCGCGTGATCTTCTTCCTTTTGCAGGAGCTTTCTATCAGCCATGAATACGTTTGTTCCTTGGAACTTCTTGATTGACGACGATAACGTCAAAAAGAAGGATGCTAGTTCGTCAAATCAGCCTCCGATCAGAAAGACGTTTGTTCAAGCGCTGAATCATGCCTGCAATATTCCTTTAAGCCAATTGCCCACCCCTTGTTTAAAGGGAGAAGCATTAGCAGTCTCTATTCCAGAAGAAGAATATCAAGCGGGATTGGAGGGATCTCGTAACAACCTTCATGGCAGGCTGGTTCTTTCCAAAGGTGACGTGCCCCCCAAGGTTGTGGATTTGCGATCCAAATTAGGTAAGCTTTGGCAGCCGCTGGGTAATTGGCGTTTGGTCCCTATAGGAAAAGGTTTCTTTGAATTTTCCTTCTCTTCAATAGAAGACCTGCGTCGCGTTCTGGCAGTAGGAGCATGGAATCTTGAGCCTGGAATTCTGCGGCTATTTTCCTGGACGCCGAATTTTAATCTGAATTCAGTAAAGCAAACCAACTCTCAGTGTTGGATTCGGATTTTTGGTTTGCCACAGGAATATTGGAGACCCAAAATCTTGTTCTCTATTGCTAGAGGCATTGGTATCCCTTTATCACTAGATGATGCAACTAGCAACAAAACTTTTGGCCATTATGCGCGGGTTCTAGTGGATTTAGATCTGACCAGCAACCTTCGAGATCAAATTCTAGTGGAAAGAACTGGCTATGCTTTCTTTGTTGACATCGTTTATGAAAGATTACCATAATTCTGCTCTTTTTGCAAAATAGTAGGACATTCTTTAGCAGACTGTAAAAAGAAGATGTCTTCTGATCCAAAGATTGATTCCAAGAACGATCCCAAGATGAAGAAAGTTTACGTCCCCAAGCCGAATAATAAGGATCTGGTCATTCCAGATGAGGGTCTTAGAGCTGGCCCTAGTCATGTCAAGGATAAGGCAGTTTTTGTAGAGGAGCAGCACCATGCCCACCTTGATCCGCAGACCAATCCACATGCCCATGTCGATCAGTTGAACCTGGATGAGAATGATTTGAATCATAGGGACAGCGGACACAGCCCTGCTGAGGCAGCCATGGACAGCGGACACAGCCCTGCTGAGGCAGACTTGGCCAACGATGCAGTCTCAGACTCGTGTGATGAGTCATTGCATCCAGATTCTCCTTTGGATAGAGAAGTTGTTGGTGATGCTCAAAAATGAATTTTGGCAGATATTCAAAATATTTCTAGCAGATGGGGGGATATTGCGGAGGAGGATGAGCGATCAAATCCTATCCTTGATAATGTGCAGCATCCAAGTCCTTCTGTTCCTGAAACGATTCCTTCTCAAGGCGAGGAAGATTTTACTCTTGTTCTCTCCAAGTCTCAACAGAAACGCTTGAAGAAAAAGAACAACAAGAAATCTTCTCCGGTAGTCACTCGATCCCGTTACAGGGAAGGCGTTCATTTTCATGCTTGATGAAGTCTATTTATTGGAATGCTAGGGGTGTTGCTAACCAAGCCACCCTTTTATATTTAAAACATTTATGTTCAGTTTATAAACCAGATTTTTTGTTCATTGCAGAACCATGGATTTCTCCTTCTGATATTCCCTCATCTTTCTGGAAGCATCTTAATTTCAGACTTTTTACTGTTAATGATCGTGGTAATCTCCAGCCCAATCTTTGGGCTCTTTGTGAAGACTCTCTCCTTCCTGTGACTTCCTCCTCTTCCCAACAACAAATTTCTTTCTCCATAGCTGTCAATGGAGTTCATGGCTCGGTCTCTTTCTCAGTGGTATATGCTAGTACATCTTATGTTCTTCGCAGAAATCTATGGGCAGAATTGGCTCAGATTCAGCAAAGCACTGCTGGACCTTGGTGCTGTATAGGAGACTTCAATGCCGTTATGGGATCTCATGAGAAACGTGGAGGGCGCTTGCCTTTGTCTTTATCGTGCTCTGAATTTCGTGCTTGGGCTGACTCCTGTAATCTCACTGATTTGCCATCAAAGGGAGCAAGTTTTACTTGGTCTAATGGTAGACGTGGCTCCCAGCACATTGATATACGTCTAGATTGTGCCTTTTGCAATGAAGATAGTCTCTCTTTTTGGACATCGATTTCTTGTAATGTGCTTCCTCGGATGCACTCTGATCATGCCCCTTTGCTGCTATCCCTGCAGCTTGAGGAGAAACCTGGACCCTCCCCTTTTCATTTTCAGAAGATGTGGATTGAACATCAGGACTGTTATTCCATAGTCGAATCCGCTTGGAAGCAGAACTTTGTTGGCTGTCCCATGTTTATCCTGGGAAGTAAATTGAGGCACGTGAAGTCTGTTCTGCGCGCTTGGAACAAAAGTAGCTTTGGGAATATTCATGACAATGTCAAATCTTGCCAAGATGCTGTTAAAGCTATTCAGCATGATATTTCTTATAAGGGATATTCTGATGTTCTTAAAGATCAAGAGATGCAGGCTCAGATTAATCTTGAAAAAGCTCTATCCATGCAGGAATCCTTTTGGAAAGGGAAAGCGAGGGTTAAGTGGCACTGTCAGGGTGATCGTAATACTGCATACTTTCACAAAATTGCTCGTATTCGGAATGCTTCTAACAAGCTTTCTCTTCTTCGGAGTGGGGAACAATTACTTGTCAATAAGGTGGACATTGAGAGAGAGGTTCTTACCTTTTTCTCTAGTATTTATGCTGGTGAGAATAATTGCAGGCCCAATGATTTGATTAGTAATACCATTCCGGCTTTAGTTTCCAGCGAGGATAATTGTTTCCTTACTAACATCCCAACCAAGGAAGAAGTAAGGCGGGCTGTTTTCAACATGAATGGCGATGGTGCTCCTGGACCGGATGGTTTTGGGGGATGTTTTTTCCAACATTTCTGGAATATAGTGGGAGAAGATGTTTTCCAGGCTGTTCTCCAATTTTTTCGTCAAGGTTGGATTCTCCCCAATATGAATTCCAATCTTGTTGTTCTGATTCCCAAATTTCCTGAGGCGGACACAGTGGATAATTTTCGTCCAATTGCTTTGGCTAATTTCCAATTCAAAATTATCTCCAAAGTTCTGGCGGATAGACTTGCTGTGATAGCCCCCAAAATCATCTCACCCCACCAAAGAGGTTTTATCAAGGATAGGCAAATTAGTGACTGTATTTGTGTTGCATCTGAAGCAGTTAACCTGCTTAAGCATCGCACTTTTGGGGGAAACTTGATTATGAAATTTGATATTCGCAAAGCTCTTGATACTTTGGACTGGAATTTTCTTCTTGAGGTGCTGAGAGCTTTTGGTTTTGAGGAAAAATTTGTTAATTGGATTCATGTCATTCTTCTATCTGCAAAGCTCTCCTTCTCCATCAATGGTAGGCCAGTTGGATTCTTTTCCTGCAAGAGGGGTGTTCGTCAAGGTGACCCTTTGTCTCCCCTCTTATTTTGTCTTGCGGAGGAGGTGCTTAGTCGTGGTATTTCTTCTCTGGTTGATAGGGGTTTATTCCAGCCTATGAGTGGTCCTAATGGTATCTGTACTCCTAGCCATGCTTTTTTCGCTGATGATATCCTTGTCTTTGGCAAAGGAACTAAGCGCAGCTTGCAACATCTCATGTCTCTTTTCAGTGACTACGGGGAAGCGTCAGGCCAATTTGTTAATCCCTCCAAATGTAAATTTTATTCTTTGCATGAGGGTATTAGATTGCACACAATTAAAGAGATTTTGGGATTCTCTAAGGGGTCTCTCCCTTTTTCATACCTGGGGGTTCCTCTGTTTGTTGGTCGTCCAAAGAAAATATATCTGCAACCAATTATGGATAAAGTTCGTTTTAAATTGGGAACTTGGAGAGGTAAGCTTCTTTCTTTTATGGGTAGAGTTCAGCTCATTAAATCTGTCATACATAGTTTGCTTTTATACTCCTTCCACATCTATGCCTGGCCTGTGGCTATGCTCAACACACTTGACTCTTGGATTCGGAATTTTATTTGGACTGGGGATGCTGATAAATCCAAATTAATCACGGTTTCTTGGAAGAAAATCTGTTTGCCGGTGGAGATGGGTGGTCTTGGCATTCGTCCTCTAAAGTTAGTTAATAAAGCTGCCATGCTTAAGCTTGGGTGGTCTATGCTCACTTCTAATTGCCACTGGGGCTGTTTGGGGCGCAGTAGGTTCTTCAAGAAGGGCGTCCCTAGAACATCTTATGTTCCCTCCTCCCTTTGGGCTGGAATAAAACCTTTCATTCCAATCATTTTGAACAACTCTGCTTGGCAGCTTGGGAATGGAGAGCACATCATGTTCTGGACGGATACTTGGCTCTCTTGTCCTATAGCTGAATTATTGAACATACCGCTGGATATTCATAGTCATTTGACAGCATCGGTAGCTGATTTTATCTTGAATAAGCAATGGGTTTTTCCGACTTTGTTTGAGCAATCTTTCCCCCTTTTGGTGCAGCAAATCAAAGGTGTTACCATTCCTTTGGAGGCTGTTGATGATGTCCAGGTGTGGTGCCCATCTGATTCGGGGACTTTGTGTTTTAAAGATGCAATCAAGTTTTTTCAACCCCCTTCTCAACCTGTAGCATGGAGTAAGCTGATTTGGCGTGCTGGAATTCCTCCATCCAAAGCTTTTTTCTTTTGGCGCTGGATTTTTAATAGATTGCCTACGGATGATAATCTCCAGAAAAGTGGTATCTCTTTTGCTTCCATCTGCTCGCACTGTGGTGCTTCTGCTGAAACAGCCTCTCATCTTTTCTTGGAGTGCCCTTTTGCTCGTGATCTTTGGACGTCTTTGGGTCATCTGATCCATAGGAACTTTGATCTTTCATCCCCTTTACAGCTGCTGGCTCTTGCCCAAACAGCGACAAGTTCTCAGGCCCTTGATGTTCTCCTCTCCTTAATGATTCATTTGGCTGATCTTATTTGGTTTAGCAGAAATCACAGCAGATTCCATAATGGCCCCTTACCGAAAAATCTCATTTTGAATAAGTCCATTGCTGCTGCTTCCTTATCTGGTAATTTCTCAACTGGAACCATGTCTAATTCTATGGAAGAGTTTGTTCTATTTAAAAAGCTGCGTGTGACTGGTCATAATAAACGCGCTCCCAACATCATCCAAGTGAATTGGTATCCTCCTTTGCCGGAATGGACTAAATGCAATGTGGATGGGGCTGCAAAGGGATGTCCTGGCCCGGCTGCCTGTGGTGGTATTTTTAGGAATCATGTAGGTGATATGTTGGGATGCTTTGCTCTTTCTCTGCCCAATTGCATTGCTTTTCATGCAGAATTACACGCTGCTATGACAGCAATTGAAATTGCTTCTGAAAAAGGTTGGTCGAAACTATGGGTTGAATGTGATTCATTAGCTGTTGTGCATGCCTTTGAGAAAGTGGATATGGTGCCCTGGAAATTTAAAGCCCGTTGGAGGAATTGCATTACTCTTTCCCATTCAATGTCCTTTCGCATATCACATATCTATAGAGAGGGAAATAGTTGTGCTGACAGTTTGGCAAATTATGCTCTTCAAGCTCATGGCTTTACTTGGTGGGATTCTTCTCCAAGCTTCATCCGGGATTCTTTGTGGAGAGATCGGCTTAGTCTTCCTAACTACAGATTTTGCTAATCTTTTTGTCATGTATATCTAGGCTCTTAGTCTAGCGTAGATGCTTATCTTTTGATGTTTCTCATGGGGTTGTTTTCCCTATGTTTCTTCTTGTACTCTTTTTCCTTTTGTTTAATAAATTTGGAGTCTGCTTCAGGTGATGAGTAGGTCCTCTGGTGCCAATATAGTTGGGATGAGAGGTCCTATGGACACCTAAGTGGCTCTTTCTTCTTGCCTTAAAAAAAAAAATATACCCAGCCACTCCTGGCTACAAGTATTCTCTAGGCCACTTCTGGCACAACTTTAATCTCCCCCTGAGAATAAAGAACACCCAAGTATTCTTTGTCACTAAGCCACTTTTGGATTTCCAAAGAGAAACTGTTTGAGTACAAGTTAAATAAACAGCTCTGACAGAGAGGATATTACAATAAAAACTCAATTACACAGAATAACTTAGCAAAGCTAAGTAGATTGCTCTTTTCGCACAAGTGTAGGTCGTCCAATCGATTTGGCAGAGTTACAGTTCTTCTAAAAACTTGAAAAATTCTCTCTTCAAAACATGAGCTTGTTCCTCTATTTATAGGCAACTTGGTGAAGATATCCGTTGTGGGATCTGTGCCTTTGCTAATAACCGTTCTCTCACAATCATATGACCGTTGCTACGTGTAAGCTTGGGGTGGAGAGATGGAGGAGACAACAGTACATGCAGTGCCTCCACTACTTGAACGATTTCTGCAGAGAGAGGCTTTCTGCCCCCTGTGGTACACTTTTTGAATATTCAAATGAAATGTCACATTAGAAAAGAGAGGGAATAATAGAACATTTCAGAGAATCATCATCGAAAAGCATAAGTGTACTTCTACTCAATTATGGACACATTATATAACTGTTTGCTAGAGAGGGATGATGTAAGTTATATATGCGTTAGACGCTTCCTTGAATGGACGCAGTGTTTACACACTGGTTTTCTCAATTCATTTGGACGCTTGTTTTATAATCAGTGTATTAAGAAATACAATACCATTGAGGCATTGGACAACGTAGAACCTATAAAACTCAAACATAGATAATTAAATACTTCAAAATTTAAATTTATTTGCTCTCTTCATAATCGAAGTTTGAGGGGTTGGACATCGTCCAAAGTCTTAGATTCTAACACTTTTAAGTTTTGAGGTCCGAGGTGCCCCGTGGTCCAATTTTGGTGCCGGTGGTGCATTTTCGGCGATTTGTTCAATTTTCGTGCGAAAATAAGACTTTTGGGTTTTGGTGCCCTGTGATCCCTGGTGCATTCTTATGCATAAAAAACCATAATCCTCAAACACTTTTCAGTTTTGAGGTCCGAGGTGCCCCGTGGTCCAATTTTGGTGTCCATGGTGCATTTTCGGCCCATTGTGCAATTTTTGTGCGGAAAAAAGACTTTTGGGTTTTGGTGCCTCGTGATCCCTGGTGTATTCTTATGCATAAAAACCCATTATGCTCGGAAAACTTTTAAGTTTTGAGGTCAGTGGTTCCTCGTGGTCCAAATTTGGTGCCGGTGGTGTATTTTCGGCCATTTATGCAATTTTCGTGCGAAAATAAGACTTTTGGGTGTTGGTGCCCCGTGATCCTTGGTGCATTC
This sequence comes from Pueraria montana var. lobata, assembly GCA_026413185.1. NCBI lineage: Eukaryota > Viridiplantae > Streptophyta > Magnoliopsida > Fabales > Fabaceae > Pueraria > Pueraria montana. The sequence continues at coordinate 1,130,716 of CM048656.1, forward strand.
TTATGCATAAAAAACCATAATGCTTGGATCACTTTTCAGTTTTGAGGCTTGTGGTGCCCCGTGGTCCAATTTTGGTGCCGGTAATGCATTTTCGACCATTTGTGCAATTTTCGTGCAAAAATAAGGCTTTTGGGTTTTGGTGCCCTGTGGTCCCTGGTGCATTCTTATGCATAAAAAACCGTAAATCTCATAGCACTTTTTAGTTTTGAGGTCCGAGGTGCCCCGTGGTCCAATTTTGGTGTCCGTGCTGCATTTTCGGCCCATTGTTCAATTTTCGTGCGAAAATAAGAATTTTTGGTTTTGGTGCCCTGTGATCCCTGCTGCATTCTTATGCATAAAAAACCATAATGCTCAGAGCACTTTTAAGTTTTGAGGGCCCAGGTGCCCCATGGTCCAGCTTTGGTACCCGCGGTGCATTTTCGTCCCATTGTGCAATTTTCGTGCGAAAATAAGACTTCTCGGAAGACTTTTCAGTCTTGAGGTTTGTGGTGCCCCGTGGTCCCATTTTAGTGCCGGGGGTGCATTTTCGGCCTTTTGTGCAATTTTCGTGCGAAAATAAGACTTTTGGGTTTTGGAGCCGTGTGATCCCTGGTGCATTCTTATGCATAAAAAACCATAATTCTTGGAGCACTTTTCAATTTTGAAGTCCGTGGTGCCCTGTGGTCTAATTTTGGTGCCCATGGTGCATTTCCGGCCCATTGTTCAATTTTCATGCGCAAATAAGAATTTTTGGTTTTGGTGCCCCGTGATCCCTGGTGCATTCTTATGTATAAAAAACCATAATTTTTGGAGCACTTTTTAGTTTTGAAGTCTGTGGTGCCCCGCGGTCCAATTTTGGTGCTCGTGGTGCATTTTCGGCACATTATTGAATTTTCGTGCGAAAAGAAGAATTTTTGATTTTGGTGCCCCATGATCCCTGGTGCATTCTTATGCATAAAAAACCATAATGCTCAGAGCACTTTTAAGTTTTGAGGTCCGTGGTTCCTCGTGGTCTAATTTTGGTGTCGGTAATGCATTTTCAGCCCTTTGTGGAATTTTCGTGTTAAAATAAGACTTTATGGTTTTGGTGCCCCGTGATCCCTAGTGCATTCTTATGCAAAAAAACCATAATTCTAGGAACACTTTTCAGCGTTGAGGTCCGAGGTGCCCCGTGCTCCAATTGTGGTGTCTGTGGTGCATTTTTGGCCTATTGTTTAATTTTCGTGCGAAAATAAGAATTTTTGGTTTTGGTGCCCTGTGATACTTGGTGCATTCTTTTGCATAAAAAACCATAATGCTCAGACCACTTTTACGTTTTGAGGTCCCAAGTGCCCCGTGGTCCAATTTTGGTACCCGTGGTGCATTTTCGTCCTACTGTGCAATTTTCGTGCGAAAATAAGACTTCTGGGTTTTGGTGCCCCATCATCCTTGGTGCATTCTTATGCATAAAAAACCATAATGCTCTGAACACTTTTCAGTTTTGTTGTCCGAGGTACTCTGTGGTCCAATTTTGGTCCCTGTGGTGCATTTTCGACCCATTGTTCAATTTTTGTGCGAAAATAACAATTTTTGGTTTTGGTGCCCCGTGATCCTTGGTGCATTCTTATGCATAAAAAACCATAATGCTCATACTACTTTTAAGTTTTGAGGTCCCAAGTGCCCCGTGGTCCTATTTTGGTACCCGTGGTGCATTTTCGTCCCATTGTTCAATTTTCGTGCGAAAATAAGACTTCTGGGTTTTGGTGCCCCGTCATCCTTGGTGCATTCTTATGCATAAAATACCATAATGCTCGAAACACTTTTCAGTCTTGAGGTTCGTGGTGCCCCGTCGTCACATTTTGGAGCTGGGGTGCATTTTCGGCCATTTGTGCAATTTTCGGGCGAAAATAAGACTTTTGGGTGTTGGTACCCCGTGATCCATGGTGCATTCTTATGCATTAAAAACCATAATGCTTGGAGCACTTTTCAGTTTTGAGGTTTGTGGTGCCCCGTGGTCCAATTTTGGTGCCGGTAATGCATTTTCGGCCATTTGTGCAATTTTCGTGCGAAAATAAGGCTTTTCGGTTTTGGTGCCTTGTTATCCCTGGTGCATTCTAATGCATAAAAAATCATAAAGCTCAGACCACTGTTCAGTTTTGAATACCGAGGTGCCACGTCGTCCAATTTTTGTGCCTGTGGTGCATTTTCGGCCCATTGTTCAATTTTTGTGTGAAAATAAGAATATTTGGTTTTGGTGCCCCGTGATCCTTGGTGCATTCTTATGCATAAAAAACTGTAATGCTTAGAGCACTTTAAAGTTTTGAGGTCCTAAGTGCCCCGTGGTTCAATTTTGGTACCCGTGGAGCATTTTCGTCCCATTGTTCAATTTTTGTGCGAAAATAAGACTTCTATGTTTTGGTGCCCCGTGATCCTTGGTGCATTCTTATGCATAAAATACCATAATGCTCGGAAAACTTTTCGGTCTTGAGGTTCGTGGTGCCCAGTGGTCCCATTTTGGTGTCGGGGGTGCAATTTCGGCATTTTGTGCAATTTTCGTGCGAAAATAAGAATTTTGGCTTTTGGTGCCCCGTGATCCTTGGTGCATTCTTATGCAAAACAAACCATAATGCTCAGAGCAATTTTAAGCTTTGAGGTCCCAAGTGCCCCGTGTTCCAATTTTGTCACCCGTGGTGCATTTTCGTCCCATTGTGCAATTTTCGTGCGAAAATAAGAATTCTGGGTTTCTGTGCCAATGATCCTTGGTGCATTCTTATGCATAAAATACCATAATGCTCGGAACACTTTTCAGTCTTGAGGTTCGTGGTGCCCCGTGGTCCCATTTTGGTGCCGAGGGTGCATTTGCGGCCTTTTGTGCAATTTTCGTGTGAAAATATGACTTTCGGGTTTTGGTGCCCCGTGTTCCCTGGTGCATTCTTATGCATAAAAAACCATAATACTTGGAGCACTTTTTCAGTGTTGATGTTCGTGGTGCCCCGTGGCCCAATTTTGGCGCAGGTAATGCATTTTCGGCCGTTTGTGCAATTTTTGTGCGAAAATAAGAATTTTGGGTTTTGGTGCCCCGTGATCCTTGGTGCATTTTTATGCAAAAAAATCCATAATTCTCAGAGCACTTTTAAGTTTTGAGGTCCCAAGTGCCTCGTGGTCCAATTTTTTTACCAGTGGTGCATTTTCGTCCCATTGTGCAATTTTCGTGCGAAATTAAGACTTCTGGGTTTTGGAGCCCCGTGATCCTTGGTGCATTCTTATGCATAAAATACCATAATGCTCGAAACACTTTTCAGTCTTGAGGTTCGTGGTGCCCCGTGGTCCCATTTTGGGGCTGGGGGTGCATTTTTAGCCTTATGTGCAATTTTCGTGGGAAAATAAGAGTTTTGGATTTTGGTGCCCCGTGATCCCTAGTACATTCTTATGCATAATAAACCATAATTCTTGGAGCACTTTTCAGTGTTGAGGTTCGTGGTGCCCTGTGGTCCAATTTTGGTGCGGGTAATGCATTTCTGGCCATTTGTGCAATTTTCGTGCGAAAATAGGACTTCTGGGTATTGGTACCCCGTGATCCTTGGTGCATTCTTATGCATAAAAAACCATAATGCTTGGAGCACTTTTCAGTTTTGAGGTTTGTGGTGCCCCGTTGTCCAATTTTGGTGCCGGTAATGCATTTTCGGCCATTTGTGCAATTTTCGTGCGAAAATAAGGCTTTTGGGTTTTGGTGCCCTGTTATCCCTGGTGCATTCTAATGCATAAAAAACCATAATGCTCGGAGCACTTTTTAGTTTTCAAGTCCGAGGTGCCCCGTCGTGGAATTTTGGTGCCTGTGGTGCACTTTCGACCTATTGTTCAATTTTTGTGCAAAAATAAGAATTTTTGGTTTTGGTGCCCCGCGATCCTTGGTGCATTCTTATGCATAAAAAACCATAATGCTCAAAGCACTTTAAAGTTTTGAGGTCCCAAGTGCCCCGTGGTCCAATTTTGGTACCCGTGGTGCATTTTCGTCCCATTGTGCAATTTTTGTGCGAAAATAAGACTTCTGGGTTTTGGTGCCCCGTGATCCTTGGTGCATTCTTATGCATAAAAAATTGTAATGCTCGGAACAATTTTCAATCTTGAGGTTCGTGGTGCCCCGTGGTCCCATTTTGGTGCCTGGGGTGCATTTTCGGCCTTTTGTGCAATTTTCGTGCGAAAATAAGACTTTTGGGTTTTGGTTCCCCGTGATCCCTAGTGCATTCTTATGCGTAAAAACCAATAATTCTTGGAGCACTTTTCAGTGTTGAGGTTCGTGGTGCCCCGTGGTCCAATTTTGGTGCGGGTAATGCATTTTTGGCCATTTGTGCAATTTTCGTTCGAAAATAGGACTTTTGGGTATTGGTGCCCCGTGATCCTTGGTGCATTCTTATGCATAAAAAACCATAATGCTTTGAGCACTTTTCAGTTTTGAGGTTTGTGGTGCCCCGTTGTCCAATTTTGGTGTCCGTAATGCATTTTCGGCCATTTGTGCAATTTTCGTGCGAAAATAAGGCTTTTGGGTTTTGGTGCCCTGATATCCCTGGTGCATTCTAATGCATAAAAAACCATAATGCTCAGAGAACTTTTTAGTTTTGAAGTCCGAGGTGCCCCGTCTTCCAATTTTGGTGCCCGTGGTGCATTTTCGGCCCATTGTTCAATTTTTGTGCGAAAATAAGAATTTTTGGTTTTGGTGCCCCGTGATCCTTGGTGCATTCTTATGCATAAAAAACCATAATGCTCAAAGCACTTTAAAGTTTTGAGGTCCCAAGTGCCCCGTGGTCCAATTTTGGTACCCGTGGTGCATTTTCGTCCCATTGTGCAATTTTTGTGCGAAAATAAGACTTCTGGGTTTTGGTGCCCCATGATCCTTGGTGCATTCTTATGCATAAAAAATCGTAATGCTCGGAACAATTTTCAATCTTGAGGTTCGTGGTGCCCCGTGGTCCCATTTTGGTGCCTGGGGTGCATTTTCGGCCTTTTGTGCAATTTTCGTGCGAAAATAAGACTTTTGGGTTTTGGTTCCCCGTGATCCCTAGTGCATTCTTATGCGTAAAAACCAATAATTCTTGGAGCACTTTTCAGTTTTGAGGTTCGTGGTTCCCCGTGGTCCAATTTTGGTGCGGGTAATGCATTTTCGGCCATTTGTGCAATTTTCATGCGAAAACAAGACTTTTGGGTTTTGGTGCCCTGTGATCCCTAGTGCATTATTATGCATAAAAATCCATAATGCTCGGAGCAGTTTTCAGTTTTGATGTCCGAGGTGCCCCGCGGTCCAATTTTGGTGCTCGTGGTGCATTTTCGGCCCATTTTTCAATTTTCATGCGAAAATAAGGATTTGGCGTTTTGGTGCCCCGTGATCCCTGGTACATTCTTATGCATAAAAAACCATAATGCTCAGAACAATTTTAAGTTTTGAGGTCTCAAGTGCCCCGTGGTCCAATTTTGGTACCCGTGGTGCATTTTCGTCCCATTGTGCAATTTTTGTGCGAAAATAAGACTTCTGGGTTTTGGTGCCCTGTGATCCTTGGTGCATTCTTATGCATAAAATACCATAATGCTCGAAATACTTTTCACTCTTGGAGTTCGTGGTGCCCCGTGGTCCAATTTTGGTGCCTGGGGTGCATTTTCAGCCTTTCGTGCAATTTTCGTGCGAAAATAAGACTTTTGGGTTTTGGTGCCCCATTATCCCTGGTGTTCTTATGCATAAAAAACCATAATTCTTGGAGCACTTTTCAGTTTTGAGGTTCGTGGTTCCCAGTGGTCGAATTTTGGTGCGGGTAATGCATTTTTGGCCATTTGTACAATATTCGTGCGAAAACAAGACTTTTGGGTTTTGGTGCCCTGTGATCCTTGGTGCATTCTTATGCATAAAAATCCATAATGCTCGGAGTAATTTTCAGTTTTGATGTCCGAGGTGCCCTACCGACCAATTTTGGTGCCAGTGGAGCAATTTCGGTCCATTTTTCAATTTTCGTGCAAAAATAAGAATTTTGGGTTTTGGTGCCCCGTGATCCCAGGTACATTCTTATGCATAAAAAAGCATAATGCTCAGAACAATTTTAAGTTTTGAGGTCCCAAGTGTCCCGTGGTGCATTTTCGTCCCATTGTGCAATTTTCGTGCGAAAATAAGACTTCTGGGTTTTGGTGCCCCGTGATCCTTGGTGCATTCTTATGCATAACATACCATAATTCTTGGAACATTTTTCAGTCTTGAAGTTCGTGGTGCCCTGTGGTCCCATTTTGGTGGCGGGGGTGCATTTTCGGCCTGTTGTGCAATTTTCGTGCGGAAATAAGACTTTCGGGTTTTTGTGCCCCGTGATCCCTGGTGCATTCTTATGCATAAAAACCATAATTCTTGGAGCACTTTTTAGGGTTGAGGTTCGTGGTTCCCCATGGCCCAATTTTGGTGCGGGTAATGCATTTTCGGTCATTTGTGCAATTTTTGTGCGAAAATAAGACTTTTGGGTTTTGGTGCCCTGTGATCCCTGGTGCATTCTTATGCATAAAAATCCATAATGCTCAGAGAACTTTTAAGTTTTGAGGTCCCAAGTGCCCCGTGGTCCAATTTTGACACCTGTGGTGCATTTTCGTCCCATTGTACAATTTTCGTGCGAAAATAAGACTTCTGGGTTTCTGTTCCACGTGATCCTTGTTGCATTCTTATGCATAAAAAACCATAGTGCTCGTAACACTTTTCAGTTTTGAGGTCCGTGGTGCCCCGTTGTCCAATTTTGGTGCCGGTGGTGCATTTTCGGCCATTTGTGCAATTTTCATGGGAAAATAAGACTTTTGGGTTTTCATTCCCCGAGATCCCTAGTTCATTCTTATGCATAAAAAACCATAATGCTCAAATTACTTTTCAATATGAGGTCCGAGGTGCCCCGTGGTCTAATTTTGGTGTCCATGGTGCATTTTCGGCCCATTGTGCAATTTTCGTGAGAAAATAAGACTTTTGGGTTTTTGTGTCTTGTGATCCATGGTGCATTCTTATGCATAAAAAACCATAATGCTCATAGCACTTTCCAATTTTGAGGTCCGGGGTGCCCCGTGGTCTAATTTTGGTGCCCGTGGAGCATTTTTGGCCCATTGTGCAATTTTCGTGTGAAAATAAGACTTTAGGGTTTTGGTGCCCCGTGATCACTGGTGCATTCTTATGCATAAAAAATCATAATTCTCGGAGCACTTGTAAGTATTGAGGTCCGAGGTGCCCCGTGGTCCACTTTTGATGCCAGTGGTGCATTTTCGGCCCACTGTGGAATTTTCGTGCGAAAATAAGAGTTTTGGGTTTTGGTGCCCCGTGATCCATGGGGCATTCTTATGCATAAAAAACCATAATGCTCAGAACACTTTTTAGATTTGAGGTCCGTGGTGCCCCGTGGTCCAATTTTGGTGTCCATCGTGCATTTTCGGCCCATTGTTCAATTTTCGTGCGAAAATAAGACTTTTACGTTTTGGTGCCCCGTAATCCATGGTGCATTCTTATGCATAAAAAAACCAAATTTCTTGGAACACTTTTCAGTTTTGAGGTTCATGGTGCCCCGTGGTCCAATTTTGGTGCAGGTGGTGCAGTTTCGGCCATTTGTGCAATTTTCGTGCGAAAATAGGACTTTTGGGTTTTGGTGTCCCGTGATCCCTGGTGCATTCTTCTGCATAAAAAACTATAATGCTCGGAGAACTTTTAAGTATTGAGGTCCGAGGTGCCCCGTGGTCCACTTTTGGTGCCAGTGGTGCATTTTCGGCCATTTGTGTAATTTTCATGGGAAAATAAGACTTTTGGGTTTTCGTGCACCGTGATCCCTAGTGCATTCTTATTCATAAAAAATCATAATGCTCAGAGCACTTTTCAATTTTGAGGTCCGAGGTGCCCCGTGGTCCAATTTTGGTGTCCATGGCACATTTTCGGTCCATTGTGCAATTTTCGTGCGAAAATAAGAATTTTGCGTTTTGGTTCCCCCGTGATCCATGGTGCATTCTTATGCATAAAAAACCAAATTTGTTGGAACACTTTTCAGTTTTGAGGTTCATGGTGCCCCATGGTCTAATTTTGGTGCAGGTGGTGCAGTTTCGCCCATTTGGGCAATTTTCGTGCGAAAATAGGACGTTTGGGTTTTGGTTTCCTGTGATCCCTGGTGCATTCTTCTGCATAAAAAACCATAATGCTCAGAACACTTTTCAATCTTGAGGTCCGAGGTGCCCCGTGGTCCCATTTTGGTGTCCATGGTGCATTTTCGGCCCATTGTGCAATTTTCCTGCGAAAATAAGACTTTTGGGTTTTTGTGCCCCTTGATCCATGGTGCGTTCTTATGCATAAAAAACCAAAATGCTTGAAACACTTTTCAGTTTTGAGGTCCCTGACGCCCCGTGGTCCAATTTTGGTGCCGGTGGTGCATTTTCGGCCATTTGTGCAATTTTTGGGCGAAAATTAGACTTTTGGGTTTTGCTTCCCCGTGATCCCTCGTGCATTCTTACGTATAAGAAACCATAATGCTCGGATCACTTTTCAATTTTGAGGTCCGAGGTGCACAATGGTCCAATTTTGGTGCCCATGGTGCATTTTCGGCCCATTGTGCACTTTTCGTGCAAAAATAAGACTTTTGGGTTTTGGTGCCCCATGATCCCTGGTGCATTCTTATGCATAAAAAACTATAATGCTCGGACCACTTTTAAGTGTTGAGGTCCGAGGTGCCCGTGGTCCAATTTTGGTGCCCATGGTGCATTTTCGGCCTATTATGCAATTGTTGTGCGAAAATAAGACTTTTGGGTTTTTGTCCCCTGTGATCCCTGGTGCATTCTTATGCATAAAAAACCACAATGCTCGGAACACTTTTCAGTTTTGAGGTCCGTGGTGCCCCGTGGTCATATTTTGGTGCCGGCGGTGCATTTTCGGACATTAGTGCAATTTTCGTGCAAAAATAAGACTTTTGGGTTTTGGTGCCCTGTGATCCCTGGTGCATTCTTATGCATAAAAAACCATAATACTCGGAGCACTTTTAAGTGTTGAGGTCCGAGGTGCCCGTGGTCCAATTTTGGTGCCCATGGTGCATTTTCGGCCCATTGTGCAATTTTCGTGCGAAAATAATACTTTTCGGTTTTGGTGCCCCGTGATCCATGGTGCATTCTTATTCATAAAAAACCATAATGCTCAGAGCACTTTTCTGTTTTGAGGTTTGAGGTGCACCGTGATCCAATTTTGGAGCCCATTGTGCATTTTCTACCCATTGTGCAATTTTCGTGCAAAAATAAGACTTTTGGGCTTTGGTGCCCCCTGATCCGTGGTCCATTCTTATGCATAAAAAACCATATTCCTCTAAGCACTTTTCAGTTTTCAGGTCCGAGGTGCACCGTGGTCCAACATTGGCACCGATGGTGCATTTTCAACCCATTCTGCAATTTTCGTGTGAAAATAAGACTTTTGGGTTTCGGTGCTCCACGATCCCTGGTGCATTCTTATTCATAAAAAACCATAATGCTCAAAAGACTTTTCAGTTTTGAGGTCCGTGGAGCCCCATGGTCCAATTTTTGTGTCGGTGGTGCATTTTCAGCCATTTGTGCAATTTTCGTGCAAAAATTAGACTTTTGGGTTTTGGTGCCCCGTGATCCCTGGTGCATTCTTATGCATAAAAAACCATAACGCTCAGAACACCTTTCAGTTTTGAGTTCCGAGGTGCCCCGTAATCCAAATTTTGTGCCCGTGGTGCATTTTCGGCCCATTGTGCAATTTTCGTGGGAAAATAAGACATTTGGGTTTTGGTGTCCCGTGATCCCTGGTGCATTCTTATGCATAAAAAACCATAATGCTTGGAACACTTTTCAGTTTTGAGGTCCGTGGCGTACCATGGTCCAATTTTGGTGCCGATGGTGCATTTTTAGCCATTTGTTCAATTTTCGTGCGAAAATTAGACTTTTGGGTTTTGGTTCCCCGTGATCCCTCGTGCATTCTTACATATAAAAAATCGTAATGCTTGGACCAATTTTCAGTTTTGAGGTCCGAGGTGCCCCGAAGTCAAATTTTCATGCCCGTGTTTCATGTTAGACCCATTATGCAATTTTCGTGCGAAAATAAGACTTTTGGGTTTTTGTGCCCTATGATCCCTGGTGCATTCTTATGTATAACAAACCGTCATGCTCAGAGCACATTTCAGTTTTGATGTCCGAGGTGCCCCGTTGTCTAATTTTGGTGCCCGTGGTGCATTTTCGGCCTAATATGGAATTTTCGTGCGAAAATAAGACTTTTGGGTTTTGGTGCCCCGTGATCCATGGTGCATTCTTATGCGTAAAAAACCATAATGCTCGAAACACTTTTCAGTTTTAAGGTCTGTAGGGCCCCGGGGTCCAATTTTTGTGCTTGTGGTGCATTTTCGGCCATTTGTGCAATTTTCGTGCGAAAATAAGACTTTTGGGTTTTGGTGCCCCGTGATTCCTGGTGCATTCTTATGCATAAAAAACCAAAATGCTCGGACCACTTTTAAGTATTGAGGTCCGAGGTGCCCCGTGATCCAATTTTGGTGCCCGTGGTGCATTTTAGGCCCATTATCTAATTTTTGTGCGAAAATAAGACTTTTTGGTTTTGGTGCCCCTGATCCCTGCTGCATTCTTATGCATAAAAAACCATAATGCATGGAGCATTTTTCAGTTTTGAGGTCCAAGGTGCCCCATTGTCTAATTTTGGTGCCTGTGTTGCATTTTCGGCCAATTGTGCAATTTTCGTGCCAAAATAAGACTTTTGGGTTTTGGTGCCCCATGATCCCTGGTGCATTCTTATGCATAAAAAACCATAACGCTCGGAACACTTTTAATTTTTGAGGCCCGTGGTGCCCCGTGGTTTAATTTTGGTGCCAATGGTGCATTTTCAGCCATTTGTGCAATTTTCGTGCGAAAATTTGACTTTTGGGTTTTCGTGCCATGTGATCCCTGGTGCATTCTTATGCATAAAAAACCCGAATTCTCAGAGTACTTTTCAGTTTTGAGGTCCGAGGTGCCCCGTAGTCCAATTTTCGTGCCCGTGGTTCATGTTAGATCCATTGTGCAATTTCCATGCGAAAATAAGACTTTTGGGTTTTTGTGCCCCATGATCCCTGGTGCGTTCTTATGTATAACAAACCATCATGCTCAGAGCACATTTCAGTTTTGAGGTCCGAGGTGCCCCGTTGTATAATTTTGGTGCCTGTGGTGCATTTTCGGCCCATTGTGGAATTTTCGTGCGAAAACTTTTGGGTTTTGGTGCCCCGTGATCCATGGTGCATTCTTATGCGTAAAAAACCATAATGCTCGAAACACTTTTCGGTTTTGAGGTCTGTAGTGCCCCATGGTCCAATTTTGGTGCCGGTGGTGCATTTTCGCCCATTTGTGCAATTTTCGTGCGAAAATAAGACTTTTTGGTTTTGGTTCCCCGTAATTCCCATTGCGTTCTTATACATAAAAAACTATAATGCTCAGAACACTATTCAATTTTGAGGTCTGTGATTCCCCGTGGTCCAATTTTGGTGACGGTGGTGCATTTTCAACCATTTTTGCAATTTTCGTGCAAAAATTAGACTTTTGGGTTTTTGTGCCCCATGATCCCTGGTGCATTCTTATGCATAAAAAACCATAATGCTCATAGCACTTTTCAGTTTTGCGGTCCAAGGTGCACCGTGGTCCAATTTTGGTGCCCATGGTGCATTTTCGGCCCATTGTGCAATATTTCGTGTGAAAATAACACTTTTGGGTTTTGGTGCCCCTTGATCCCTGGTGCATTGTTATGCATGGAAAACCATAATGCTCGGAACACTTTTCAGTTTTGAGGTCCGTGGTGCCCCGTGGTCCAATTTTGGTGCCAGTGGTGCATTTTCAGCCATTTGTGCGATTTTCGTGCGAAAATAAGACTTTTGGGTATTGGTGCCCCGTGATCCCTAGTGCATTCTTAGGCATAAAAAATCATAATGCTCGGAGCTCTTTTCAATTTTGAGGTCTGAGGTGCCCCGTCATCCAATTTTGGTGCCTATGGTGAATTTTCGGACCATTGTGCAATTTTTGTGTGAAAATAAGAATTTTGTGTTTTGGTGCCCCGTTATCCCTGGTGTATTCTTATCCATAAAAAATGATAATGCTCATAGCACTTTTCAATTTTAAGGTCCAAGGTGCCCTGTGGTCCAATTTTGGTGCCCATGGTGCATTTCCGGCCCATTGTGCAACTTTCATGCCAAAATAAGACTTTTGGGTTTTGGTGACCATGGTGCATTCTTATGCATAAAAATCCATAATACTCGGAGTACTTTTAAGTGTTGAGGTCCGAGGTGCCCCGTGGTCCAATTTTCGTGCCGGTGGTGCATTTTCAGCCATTTGTGAAATTTTCGTGTGAAAATAAGACTTTTAGGTTTTGGTGCCCTGTGATCCCTGGTGCATTCTTATGCATAAAAAACCATAATGTTCGGAGAACTTTTATGTTTTGAGGTCCGAGGTGCCCGGTGGTTCAATTTTGGTGCCCGTGGTGCATTTTCCGCCCATTGTGCAATTTTCGTGCGAAAATAAGACTTTAGGGTTTTGGTGTCCCGTGATCCCTAGTGCATTCTTATGCATAAAAACCCATAATGCTCAGTACACTTTTCAGTTTTCGGGTCCATGGTGACCCGTGGTCCAATTTTGGTGCTGGCAGTGCATTTTCAGCCATTTGTGGAATTTTCATAGGAAAATAAGACTTTTGGGTTTTGGTACCCTATGATCGCTGGTGCATTCTTATGCATAAAATACCATAATGCTCGGAACACCTTTCAGTTTTGAGGTCCAGGATGCCCCGTGGTCCAATTTTGGTGCCGGTGGTGCATTTTTGGCCATTTGAGAAATTTTCGTGCAAAAATAAGACTTTTGGATTTTGGTGGCCCGTGATCCCTGGTGCATTATTATGCATAAAAAACTATAATGCTCGGACCACTTTTAAGTATTGAGGTCCAAGGTGCCCTGTGGTCCAACTTTGGTGCCCGTGGTGGATTTTCGGCCCATTGTGCAATTTTCATGCGAAAATAAGACTTTTGGATTTTGGTGCCCCGTAATCCGTGGTGATTCTTATGCATAAAGAGGCATAATGCTTGGAACACTTTTCAGTTTTGAGGTCCGTGGTGAACTGTGGTCCAAGTTTGGTGCCCATGGTGCATTTTCTGCCCATTGTACAATTTTTGTGTGAAAATAAGACTTTTGGGTTTTGGTGCCCCGTGATCCCTAGTGCATTCTTATGCATAAAAACCAACAATGCTCAGTACACTTTTCAGTTTTCAGGTCCGTGGTGCCCCGTGGTCCAATTTTGGTGCTGGCGGTGCATTTTTGGCCATTTGTGGAATTTTCATAGGAAAATAAGACTTTTGGATTTCGGTGACCCATGATCCCTAGTGCCTTCTTATGCATAAAAAACCATAATGCTCAGAGCACTTTTCAATTTTGAGGTCCGAGGTGCCCCGTGGTCCAATTTTGGTGCCCATGGGGCATTTTCGGCCCATTGTGCAATTTTTGTGCGAAAATAAGACTTTTGGGTTTTGGTGCCCTGTGATCCCTGGTGCATTCTTATGCATAAAAAACCATAATGCTTGGAGTACTTTTAAGTTTTGAGGTCCGTGGTGCCCCGTGGTTTAATTTTGGAGACTGTGGTACATTTTCTGCCATTTGTGCAATTTTTGTGCAAAAATTAGACTTTTGGGTTTTGGTGCCCTGTGATCCCTGGTGCATTCTTATGCATGAAAAACCATAATGCTCGGAACACTTTTCAGTTTTGAGGTCCAGGGTGCCCCGTGGTCCAATTTTGGTGCCGGTGGTGCATTTTCGGCCATTTGTGCAATTTTCGTGCGAAAATAAGACTTTTGGGTTTTGGTGGCCCGTGATCCCTGGTGCATTCTTATGCATAAAAAACTATAATGCTCAGACCACTTTTAAGTATTGAGGTCCAAGGTGCCCCGTGGTGCAATTTTTGTGCCCGTGGATCATTTTCGGCCCATTGTGCAATTTTCATGCGAAAATAAGACTTTTGGGTTTTGGTGCCCCGTAATCCATGGTGCATTCTTATTCATAAAAGAGCATAATGCTTAGAACACTTTTTAGTTTTGAGGTCTGTGGTGCCCTGTGGTCCAATTTTGGTGTCGGTGGTGCATTTTCGGCCATTTGTGCAATTTTCGTGCGAAAATAAGACTTTTGGGTTTTGATGCCCCGAGATCCCTTGTGCATTCTTATGCATAAAAAACCATAATGCTTGGAGCACTTTTAAGTATTGAGGTTCGTGGTGCCACGTGGTCCAATTTTGGTACCCGTGGTGCATTTTCGGCCAAGTGTGCAATTTTCGTGCGAAAATAAGACTTTTGGGTTTTGGTGCCCCGTGATCCCTGGTGCATTCTTATTCTTAAAAACCATAATGCTAGGAACACTTTTCAGTTTTCAGGTCCGTGGTGCCCCGTGGTCCAATTTTGGTGTCGGTGGTGCAAGTTCGGCCTTTTGTGCAATTTTCGTGCGAAAATAAGACCTTTGGGTTTTGGTGCTCCGTGATCCCTTGTGCGCTGTTATGCATAAAAAACTGTAATGCTTGGAGCACTTTTAGGTTTTGAGGTCCGAGGTGCCCTGTGGTACAATATTTGTGCGCGTGGTGCATTTTCGGCCCATTGTGCAATTTTCATGCGAAAATAAGGCTTTTGGGTTTTGGTGCCCCGTAATCCCTGGTGCATTCTTATGCATAAAAAACCATAATTCTTAGACCACTTTTAAGTATTGAGGTCGAAGGTGCCACGTTGTCCAATTTTGGTGCCCGTGGTGCATTTTTGGCCCATTGTGCAATTTTTGTTCGAAAATAAGACTTTTGGGTTTTAGTGCCCCGTGATCCCTGGTGCATTCTTATGCATAAAAAACGATAATGCTTGGAACACTTTTCAGTTTTCAGGTCCGTGGTGCCCCGTGGTCCAGTTTTGGTGCCGGTGGTGCATACTCGGCAATTTGTGCAATTTTCGTCCAAAAATAAGACTTTTGGGTTTTAGTGCTCCATGATCCCTTGTGCGCTCTTATGCATAAAAAAACCATAATGCTTGGAACACTTTTAAGTTTTGAGGTCCGAGGTGCCTTGTGGTACAATTTTTGTGCGCGTGGTGCATTTTCGGCTCATTGGGCAATTTTCATGCAAAAATAAGGCTTTTAGGTTTTGGTGCCCCGTAATCCTTGGTGCATTCTTATGCATAAAACACCATAATGCTCAGAGACTTTTCAGTTTTCAGTTCCGAGGTGTCCTGTGGTGCAATTTTGGTGCCCATGGTACATTTTCGGCCCACTGTACAATTTTCGTGCGAAAATAAGACTTTTGGGTTTTGGTGCCCCCTGATCCCTGGTGCATTCTTATGCATAAAAAATCATAATGCTCGGAACACTTTTCAGTTTTGAGGTCCGTGGTGATCCATGGTCCAATTTTGGTGCCGGTGGTGCATTTTCGGCCATTTGTGCAATTTTCGTGCGAAAATAATCCTTTTGGGTTTTGGTGCGCCATGATCCCTGGTGCATTCTTATGCATAAAAAACCATAATGCTTGGAACACTTTTAAGTATTGAGGTCCGAGGTCCCACGTGGTCCAATTTTGGTGCCTGTGGTGCATTTTCGGCCCATTGTGCAATTTTCATGCGAAAATAAGACTCTTGCGTTTTGATGCCCCGTGATCCCTGGTGCATTCTTATGCATAAAAAACCATAATGCTTGGAGCACTTTTAGGTATTGAGGTCCGAGTGCCCCGTGGTCCAATTTTGCTGCCTGTGGTGCATTTTTGACCCATTGTGCAATTTTTGTGCGAAAATAAGACTTTTGGGTTTTGGTGCCCGATGATCCCTGGTGCATTCCTATGCATAAAAAACCCCAATGCTCAGATCACTTTTCAGTTTTGAGGTTCGTGGTGCCCCGTGGTCCAACTTTGGTGCCGGTGGTGCATTTTCGGCCATTTGTGCAATTTTCGAGCGAAAATAAGGCTTTTGGGTTTTGGTGCCCTGTAATCCCTGGTGCATTTTTAGGCATAAAAAACTATAATGCTCGGAGCACTTATAAGTATTGAGATCCGAGTGCCACGTGCTCCAATTTTGGCACCCGTGGTGCATTTTCGACCCATTGTGCAATTTTCGTGCGAAAATAAGACTTTTGGGTTTTGGTGCTCTGTGATCCCTGGTACATTCTTATGCATAAAAACCATAATGCTCAAAGAAATTTTAAGTTTTGAGGGCCAAGGTGCCCTGTGGTCCAATTTCGGTGCCCGTGGTGCATTTTCGGCCCATTGTGCAATTTTGGTACGAAAATAAGACTTTTGGGTTTTGGTGCCCCGTGATCCCTGGTGCATTCTTATGCATAAAAAACCATAGTTCTTGGAGAACTTTTAAGTATTGAGGTCCGAGGTCCCACTTGTCCAATTTTGTTGCCCGTGGTGCATTTTCGGCCCATTGTGCAATTTTCGTGCTAAAATAAGACTTTTGGGTTTTGGTGCCCCGTGATCCCTGAAATACAGAGAAACACACTAGAAGGGGGTTGAATAGTGTGTTTATATTTTCTTTGAAATCCTTTCGCAATATGAAGATAGTGTATCTTAAGTTTTACAAGAACCTTGTTGAACAGAAGGCTATGTTATCGTCCAGTGGTTCAAATACAACAGTTCAATGAAACTGCATTTTTCGTCAGAACACACGTAAAATATTTTCGTAAATAAAATGTGTAAAGAAACTCTTTCGTGGTATATGAAGAGATAACTTAAGAGATTTACAAGTAAGCTAGAAAGCGAAAGAGTGGAACACTTAGTTTTATACTGGTTCACTCAAACTGAGCTACGTCCAGTTCTCCTTCAAAAACCTTTGAAGGGTTCTACTAATCAGAATCTGATTACAAACAAGTATTTTAACCTGCCACTTATGGCTACAAGTATTCTCTAGGCCACTCCTGGCACACCTTTTAATCTCCCCCTGAGATTAAAGCAAACCCAAGTATTCTTTAACACTAAGTCACTCCTGGCTTTCCAAACATAAATTGTTTCAGTATAGAAAGAAAGAATATCTCTCACAGAGAGGCTATTACAATAAAAAACGAATACACATAATCGCTTAGCAAGGCTAAGTAGAAAGCTCTTTTTCGCTCAAGTGTGGATCGTCCAGTCGTTTTGACAGAGTTTCGGCTCTTAATCAATCTTCGTATATGTTTGATGTATGAGCTTGTTCCTCTATTTATAGGTAGCTTGGTGTAAAGTATCCATTGTGGGATTTGTACCTTTGCCAATAACGGCTTTCTCCTAATTATGTGACCGTTCCCACGTGTCGGCTTGGGGTGGAGAGAAGAGGAGACATCAGTACTTGCAGCACCTCCAGTACTTGTACTATTTCTGTAGAGAAATGCTTTTCTGTTCCTGTATAATACTTTTCGAAAACTCAAATGAAATGTTATGTTAGAATGAGAGGGAATAATCGAACATTCTAGAGAATCATCATCGAAAACGTATTGTTGCTTTATATAACTTTTAAGATAGAAAACAGAGTGTAAGTTATATAGGCATTGGACGCTTGCTTTGCAGAAACATTGAACGCTGGATGTTGTACTTTACAAAACATATTTGGACGCTTTGCTTATAGAAATATAAAGTCTAAGTTTGAGAGATACAATACCATTGCGGCATTGACGACGTAGATCCTATAACACTCAAACAAGACCATTAGATACTCCAAAATTTATCCTTTATTTGTTATCATCAAAATCAAAATTTGAGGGGTTGGACATCCTCCAACGTCTTAGAACTTAACAATCTCCCCCTTTTTGATGATGACAAATAATGTTAAATTTTGATGTCAACAGGCACATAATCATATATGAATATAATAAAGCATATAAGAGATGATTATGTTATGCCAGTGTATGTTGACAGGGATAATATATGTGAAATGAAGTACTCCCCCTGAGTTTAACATTTCTTATGCATCTGATAACAGTGTATAATAAACAGCGAGAATATATCAGATATAACAGATATCAAAGTGTAAAAAACATATCAAGGATATGGATGCAGAATATATGATATAAACACCTCATGTATTAAAAACGTATTGATAAAACAGCCAAAACATTCATAGAGTGTAAAATGACTCTATGACATCAAAATTCCAATTTCTCCCCCTTTGTCATTAACAAAAATGGGTTTGAAAGATGGAAAATTGAATTGACCATCATGGTCACCTATGGCTGCGAAGGTGGTTCTTGTGGTGGTGGTGGTTTGACGGGGGGTGCTGGTTGTTGGAGTGGTTGTGGTTGGACGGGGGAAATGGCATGAGCAACATGTCCAAGCAGGTTGGCTGTAGTATTTTGTATTTGATTCATAAGCGTCTGGGAGAGGCTCATGAACCATTCAGTGATAGCATTCTGCAGGCATACGATGTTGAGCAGCCTCAGCCTGTTACCTTTGCTGAAATGCTTGAAAAGCTGCGTCGGTTTCCAGCTGTTGTTGCCTAAGAGCCTGTTACACGATCTCGTGAACACGATCTTCTGAGACCCCTTGAGGTTCAGCAAATCGTAAGGGAAGGATGCCCCTTGGACTTGAAGATCCTGTGGGAACTAGTTGACGTGTACCCGAGTGAGCTTCAGTAGACGCATCAACAATGGGGAAGCTGGTATATCTTCAGCAGGAGGCTTTTCTGCAGTTGATTCCATGGGCTTGGATGCTTCAACAATAGGCTTTCCATCATCCTTGGACTTTCCAGATTGGACGGTGGATTCTTCATGAGAAGCGACAAAGTGTTCCACGTCTACTGGTACGGATGGGTCCAAGTCAAGATGAACTAGCACCTTTGTTACCTTGGCAGATGCTTCATCCAACTCTGCTTGTGTAGCTTTCGGCTTGGCAACCTGATCTTCCTTTTCTGTGGTTGCAGCCTCAGCTTGCTCAAGAGCCAGTTGCTCTAGACGAGCTTGTACTGCCTCTCTGGCCTCTTCTGTCTTGTACTCCTCATGCCGAGTTTGGAGTTCCTCCACAAACTCTGTGCGATCCAGTGTCCAAAGATCAAACACTTTGTTGCTTCTGATGATAGGCAATGTCTTCATTAAATCCAGGTAGTCATCTGAATCTATCAGAAAGCAACCAAAGGTGTCTGTAAAGTGATGAGTCTTCACTGGACGCAGCACCTCAAGACCATGAGGGGGGTGAATGAAATCATTCTTGGAGCTGCCGGAGGAGGAGGCCTTCTGGGAGTTGTTCCATAAGATCTGGCACCAAAAGGTCATGGAATCGAAAGTTCCAAGTGGACGTGTAAGCTTACCAGTCTTGTCAAACAGGTGACCCCGGTTATGAGAGGATTGTCGCAGGGCTTCAACTTTTTCTTCCCTTATTGGCATCTCAATGCCATAGAACTTGTAACCTTTCTTTCGACCAGCATCATATAAGGGTAGTCTAGGACACACCCTGTCTGGTACAAACTTGATTTCTGTGGCGCGGCTGATGTGAAGGTTTGGTGGGTAGGCAATGGCTTGGTTTGGTATATACATTTGTTGTAGAAGTTTGCCAAGATCATCATAGTCGCTTGGCTGGAAATTTAGCACTGGAGTTCCAACAGGTAGAGGCAAGAACTTTGTAATGGGAGTCCAGATGCGAACATCCTTGACCCATTGTACATCTGGACGCTGCTTCGACTTGGAAGGGTCCAGGCTTTCTTTAATGGCCAACTTCAATTCTATGGCCAGTTCAGTATCCTTGCTAACAGGGGGCTTCTTGGACGGTGCCTTCTTCTTTCTTGGAGCCTTCCCTTTCTGCTCCGCAACCGTCTTTGTGAATTGAGAAGCAACCTCCACCTCTGGTTCAGGCAGTTCTGCTGCTGCTGGACGCACCCTTTGTTGGGTTCCAGTTCGACAAGAGTAAGGATGAGACATTCGGATCAAGTGTGGATACACTTCTCTCATCCAAGTGGGCAAAGGCTTGCTGATTATTGCTCCTTCTGGCATTGCAGCATAGTCAGCTGAAGGATTATGAGCATAATCATACCTCGTCCACTCTGGTGCTGAGGCAGTAGTCAGATGCCTCTCCAAAGGTTCTTGTAGAGGCCTCCATATCACATCGTGCCTCTTACAGTAATTATGTTCATTCCGTGTAAGGAATGCAACAGGGAAGCGTTCTCTGTCTTCTTCTTCTTTGGTTTTCTGCTTGGGGGGTATGGTCCATGGGGACCAGGTATCCCTCCATGCATCCCTTGGACGCACAAACTTGGACAGGTCCAAGTGAAGAGGTGGATGCTGGGTTGTTGATGTGGATGGAGCACTGGATGGAGATGGTAGTAGGGCACTCGTGGATATGCTGTCGGTGTCTTGGGAGGAAGGTGGCGGAGCTGCGACTCTCCTTGGCCTAACTGCCTGAGTCTTAACTCGTCGAGGCACGTTAGAAGGAAAGGAAGATAGTTCAGCAGGTTGTACCTTCTGCTTCTTTTGCATAGGGGCCTCCTTCTCCTATGCTTTCTTCTTGATTTAACCAATTGGGATCTAGTCATCATCATCGAGTCGTTTAGTATTTGAAGCTTTCGAACCTTTGGCTTTTCTGGAACAGGCTTCACTGAAGCTGCCTTTGGACGCTGCTCAGCTTGAGCAGGTCTGGACGCAATAGTCCTTGGACACTTCTCTGCCGGGGACTGAGCAGTGGAGGTGTCAGCATGTATTTTCTTGGTTCTTCTCTCCTTTTCAGCATCTTCCTCATGCTTATGAGACATGTGACGTGTTACCTTTCTGCTCCCCTGTTCCTGCATCAACCTTTTGATCTTCTTGCCAAGACCAAGAAGATCAATCTCCTCCTCATCATCATTGGAGATAATCTTGCTTTGTTCATGTCGTTGCTTGTTGATGCTATCTTCGTCCAAGTCCCTTAGGACCTTGGTTGTCAGCTTAATCTTCATAGGCTTTATGTTGGACTCGCCAAATGGTTGTTGTATTGCCACCATTTGCCCTTTCTTCACGATAGCTTCGTAATCAACTTTGTCCAGTTCATCAAAGAAGCATTGATAGACCTTCTGGTCCCAGAAGATCTTGTTCAGCAGAGCGGCGTAAAAGATGTCATCATTGCCACCAACAGTCTTCATCATTCTCACAATATTGATGTAAATGGTGTGAGGAAGGTTGAAGGGGATACCTTCCAAAATGTGGAATATCATGAACTTGTGTAAGTCCGTGACTGAGTCCTTAGACCCAGCTTTGTGCAGGATACTCTTGTTGCACACCTGCTGCCAGATTTTCGCTTCCTCACACAGGTTCTTGTACTAAATCTTCATTGAGTCTGTGGATTTGGTCTTGCAAAGTACGTTTGCAACGTGATTGCCGTACTGCTTGGCGCAGTCTGCTCTGTACTAGTTTTGCTCCCCGATGCAACCAGTTACCTTTGCAATGTACTCAGTGGACAGAGTCACCTCTCATCCAAGAATAGTGGCCACGAGCTCCCTTGTGTTATGAAATTTGGCATCCCTCAAGAACATCCTGATCAACTCAAGGAATATCTTCTGGTTTTCGTTGAAGTAGCCTCTGATTCCACACTTCAGAAGGCTCTCATTCAGGTTCAGGCCCAGCTTCTCCAGCTTTTCAATGTCGAAGAAGTGCTCAATGTGCACTGTAGCAGCACCTTGACATACAACTGTGGTGTCAGGGTAGGTGTGGACGTCGAGTTTAGAGTTGCTTGAGCTTGCAGAGTTTGACATGGTAGAAAAGTTGGGATTTTTAGGTTTTTTGAGAAGGGTTTTGGGATTTTTTTTTTGAGAGAGAGGGACTGCTTAAGGATGAAGATAAGCTCAGAGAAGATAGATACGGTAAAGATTTTCTGAGACGATTTGACGGATTACATATATGGGCTTCGTTCGGAGAACGTGAAGCGGTTTTGGGCTTTTATGAATATTTGAAATGGAAATCATGCCATAAAACCCATCATGATGAGGCGTGTGAAGAATGTGGGTAACTGTGTATGGTTACTAACATTTAGGTGACTTAGCATAGAGCATTAACTCATACTTACTCTGAAACGAACCGTTTTGGCCATTTGAACAATGTTTAAAAAAAATGCTAAGTTAAAAACATCGTCCAGATGTTGGACTTAAGTGTAACATATGCAATGCACGTGCATGACTTAGTGATCTTTGGACGACATGTCCATTGGACGCTAAGGTTTTATTGGACGCACAATGTAGATGTTAATCATTCCTTTACTGAGTCCATTCCAAGTTTGTTCCTTAGAAGGATTAACTTGTCTTCAGTAAGGGGTTTAGTAAATATATCAGCAAGCTGATTATCTGTGGTTACAAAGTGTAGTTCCACAGTACCCTTCTGAACATGGTCTCTTATAAAGTGATGTTTAATCTCTATATGTTTAGCCCTTGAATGCAATATGGGATTCTTAGAGAGATCTATGGCAGCTTTACTATCACAGAAGATAGGAATGTTACTCTCATATATGTTGTAGTCCTCAAGTTGATGTTTGATCCATAAGATTTGAGAACAACATTTTGCAGCTGAAATATACTCTGCTTCAGCAGTGGACAGTGCAATGGTTCCTTGCTTCTTGCATATCCAGGAGACTAAGTTTCCACCAATGAAGTGACATCCTCCACTAGTGCTTTTTCTTTCAATTCCGTCTCCAGCATAATCAGCATCACAGTATCCAACTAACCTGAAATCTTTCTGCCTTTTGAAATATAGACCAAGATTAGTGGTTCCAACAAGATATCGAAAGATTCTCTTAACAGCAGCTAAATGAACTTCCCTTGGGTTAGATTGAAATCTGCCACATAAGCATACACTGAACATGATGTCAGGTCTGTACGCTGTGAGGTATAGGAGTGATCCTATCATTCCTCTGTATAGAGTGTTATCCACCTTCTTTGAGTTGTCGTCCAGTCCAAGTATTGCTGTTTGATGCATAGGAGTTTTCATTGGTTTTGCATCGTCCATTTTGTACTTCTTTAGTAGCTCCTTGACATACTTGGTTTGATGTATGTATAGGCCCTTTTCAGTTTGTTTGATTTGAAGTCCAAGGAAGAATTTCAGCTCACCCATCATGCTCATCTCAAACTCTGTTTTCATTAATTTGGCAAATTCTTCATAGAGAGTTTCATTAGTGGCACCAAATATGATATCATCAACATATATTTGTGCAATAATAAAATCAGAAGAGTAGTCTTTGCGAAACAATGTAGTGTCTACTTTTCCTCTTGAAAAACCATTTTCTGGCAAAAATGAGCTGAGTTTTTCATAGCAAGCTCTAGGTGCTTGTTTCAACCCATATAAAGCTTTGTTAAGTTTGAAAACATGATTTGGAAAAGCATCACTTTCAAATCCTGGGGGTTGTTCCACATAGACTTCTTCCTTTATGAGTCCATTGAGGAATGCACTTTTTACGTCCATTTGATGTAGCTTCATATTGCTATGAGCTGCAAATGATAGTAAAATGCGAATTGCCTCTAGACGTGCAACTGGAGCATAAATTTCAGTATAATCTATACCTTCTTGTTGTGAGTAACCTTTTGCTACCAACCTTGCTTTGTTTCTCACAACATTACCTGCTTCGTCCAGCTTGTTTTTGAACACCCACTTTGCTCCTACAGCTTCTTTGTCGTCGGGGAGTTCTACTAGCTTCTAGACATTATTCTTTTGAAACTGGTCAAGTTCTTCCTGCATTGCTTTGACCCAGCTTTCATCTTCTAAGGCATCGTCCACAGTCTTAGGTTCTATTTGCGATATGAGTGTTGTGTGACCTTGCTGTCATTGAAGTGAAGATCTGGTTTTGACTCTATCTTTTGGATCTCCGATGATTTGTTCCTCTGGATGATGTTTCTTCATTTGCCAGTTACGCCCAGTTGGTTCTCTTTATTCTGCTACTGAACCATCCAGTGGTACATTGGACTCTTCAACTGAGACATCAGGGTTGGACGTATCTGATGACTTACTTGCATTAGTCCAATCTGAGATCTACAAATGATTCATCCAGCTCTGGTAATTTCTTATCAGGCTTGTTGTCATTGAACTTCACATGGATAGCTTCTTCAACAACTAAGGTTGTAGAGTTATAAACTCTGTATGCCTTTGAAGTTTCAGAATATCCAAGCAATATTCCTTCATCACACTTAGAATCAAATTTTCCTAAATTATCCTTAGTGTTCAGAATGAAACATTGACATCCAAATGGATGGAAGTAGGATATGTTAGGTCTTCCTCCCTTCCACAATTCATATGGACTCTTTTTCAATATTGGCCTTATATAGATTTTGTTTTGTAAATAACAGGCAGTATTCACTGCTTCAGCCCATAAGTGTTTAGGGGTTGAATTATCATTCAACATGGTTCTAGCCATCTCCTAGAGTGACCTATTTTTCCTCTCAAAAACACCATTCTGTTGTGGTGTTCTGGGTGTTGAGAAGTTGTGAAGGATACCATTATCCTCACATAACCTTTGAAAACTTTCATTTTCGAATTCTCCCCCATGATCACTTCGGATAGAAGTAATCATACTCCTTTTTCATTTTGAACTCTTTTGCAGAAGTTATAAAAAGCCTTGAAGGACTCATCTTTGTGGGATAGGAACATGACCCATGTCCATCTAGTATAGTCATCCACTATAACCAATCCGTATCTCTTACCACTTACTAAGGCTGTTCTTGTGGGTCCAAACAAATCAATATGTAACAGCTCAAGAGGTCTAGAAGTGGAAACAATGTTTTTACTTTGAAAAGAACTTTTCACTTGTTTCCCTTTCTGACAAGCTTCACAAAGAAGATCATCTTTATATGACATACTTGGTAGTCCTCTTACGAGGTTGTGCCTATTCAGCTTTGAGATTAACCTCAAGCTTG
Organism: Pueraria montana var. lobata; assembly: GCA_026413185.1. Lineage (NCBI taxonomy): Eukaryota > Viridiplantae > Streptophyta > Magnoliopsida > Fabales > Fabaceae > Pueraria > Pueraria montana. The sequence continues at coordinate 1,155,510 of CM048656.1, forward strand.
CATGACCAAGTCTTTTATGCCATAGCCAATGATTTTCTTGTACTGAAACTAGGCATGATACATTTTTACTTGATAGTTCTCCAAGTTTAATCTTGTACAGATTACCTTGCCTCTTTGCAGTAAAGAGAAGGGATCCATCAGAGTTACTGACTGTACATTCACTTTTGTTAAAGACAACATCATATCCACTGTCACATAATTGGCTTATGCTAAGTAGATTGTGTTTAAGACCTTTAACATAAAGAACTTTATCAATACAAGGATAGGGTGGTATACCAATCTTACCTATGCCAGCTATCATCCCTTTCTTATTCCCTCCAAAGGTGACTTTCCCACCAGCTTTGGGTAGGAGGCTTTGGAACATACACCTTTCTCCTGTCATGTGATGTGAGCACCCACTATCCAGGTACCATGATTGGAGTTTCTTTCCTGCTGTTAAGCATGTCTGCAACAGGAATAATTTTATCCTTAGGTACCCAAATTGACTTGGGTCCTTTTTTGTTAGTTTGAAGGGTATTGGATGCTCCCTTCTTAGGCAGGTGTCTATATTTGGACGTTATATGTCCAGGTTTCCCACATAAGTAGCAAACATCTATTTTCTCGTCATGAATATATTTCTTTCCCTTATATCCATGTCCTGACCTGTCATTTGGTCTCTTACAACCTTCGTATTTTAAAAGCATTTTAAGGTTGTCAGAGCCCTTAACAAAGTTTGACAGATCCTTCTTTAGGCTGTCAATCTCTTCATGAAGTTTTACAACATCATGTGGTTGACCTCTTAAGGAAGTATCTGCTTCAACTTTCAGAAGCTTCTCAACTAGCCTTTTGTTTTCTGCTTTGAGATTTCGAATCTCTATGGAAAGATTCATTTCTCTAGTCCTTGAATTCTCATAGGATTTATAGGCTCGAGCAGCATCATTCCAAAGAGTTCGCCTCTCCGCATTTAAAATTTCATGTTGCTTTGAGAGCTCTGTAAACTTTTTCTGTAAATGCTCCTTTTCACTTTCAAGTTGTTTGAACCTTTTCTCTAAAACTTCTTTTTCTTTTGAAAGTGATTTGGACGATTTCTTTAAAGTTATGTAGGCCTTTGACAAAATAGAAGAGTTTGATAGTAATTCATGATAAGCTTCTTGAAGTGAATCTAAGTCATTAAGGTCTACCTCATCTTCTTCTTCTGGTTCAGAAGAATCTGTTGAAGTGTCTGCCATTAGACATATGTGTGCTTCCTCTTCTTCTTCATCGTCTGATGATGAGTCATCGTCCAGGTCTTCCCATGTGGACATCAGAACTTTCTTGCCCTTCCTTTTGCTGAAGAATTTCTTCTTCTTGTGCTTGCTCTTGTCAAGATCTGGGCATTCTGATTTGAAGTGTCCTGGCTTTTTGCATTCGTAGCATATGATTGGACTTTTCTCCTTCTTTTCTTTAAGGCCTTTCCTCTTTAGGTTTCTCCATCTGGATCCACCTTTCTTCTTCCACACAGCGTGTATCCTCTTGGATATGAAGGATAGCTCATCATTCTCATCTGAGTCATCATCTTCAGATTGTTCGTCTGATGATGTTTCAGCTTGCATGGCTTTGGACGATGGTGCTTTCCTTGGCTTCTGGACGCTGAGCGCCAGGGACTTGTTTTTCTTACCATCACCATCTTGATGCAATTCTAGTTCATGCACCTTGAGAATTCCCATGAGTTCTTCTAGGGACATATCATCTAGTCCTTTTGTTGCTCTCAAGGCTGTAACCTGTGGTCTCCATTGCCTAGGCAAACTTCTCAAAATTTTGTCAATATGTTCATAGTTATTGTAATTTTTACCATGTGCTCTAAGTTCATTTAGTATGGTTTGAAACTGTCCAAACATACCTTGTATGTCCTCGTTTTCTTCCATACTAAACAATTCATATTGACGAGTAAGGAGACTGAATTTGTTACGTTTTACCGGGTGGAACCCTCATACGTTAACACAAGAGTGTCCCACATTTGTTTCGCGCTTTTGAGACTGTGCACCTTGTTGTATTCTTGTTCGCTCAGTACACATATGATGATGTTTCTAGCTCTGGAGTTGAGATGAAATCTTTGTTTCTGCTCCTCCGTCCATCTAGTCTTTGGGATTTTGTTGAGGTTCTCATCAAGTGGAATGTAGTCGCCCATCTCCACAACGTCCCACATGTCAATATGACTGGATTCAAAGAATGCTATCATTCTTTGTTTCCTGTAATCATATTTGACACCCTTGAAGAGTGGTGGTCTGTTCACAGCTTGTCCCTCATTTTCCATCTTTCTTAGGATCTTTCCTTTGTACTGCTAAGTACTCAACCCAAGAGGCCGAGCTCTGATGCCTACTGAAATACAGAGAAACACACTAGAAGGGGGGTTGAATAGTGTGTTTATATTTTCTTTGAAATCCTTTCACAATATGAAGATAGTGTATATTAAGTTTTACAAGAACCTTGTGAAACAGAAGGCTATGCTATCGTCCAGTGGTTCAAATACAACAGTTCAATGAAACTGCATTTTTCGTCAGAACAAGTATTTTAACCTGCCACTTCTGGCTACAAGTATTCTCTAGGCCACTCCTAGCACACCTTTTAATCTCCCCCCCCCCCCCCCCCCCGAGATTAAAGCAAACCCAAGTATTCTTTAACACTAAGCCATTCCTGGCTTTGCAAACATAAATTGTTCGAGTATAGAAAGAAAGAATAACTCTCACAGAGAGGCTATTACAATAAAAAACGAATACACAGAATCGCTTAGCAAGGCTAAGTAGAAAGCTCTTTTTCGCTCAAGTGTGGATCGTCCAGTCGTTTTGACAGAGTTTCGGCTCTTAATTAATCTTCGTATATGTTTGATGTATGAGCTTGTTCCTCTATTTATAGGCAGCTTGGTGTAAAGTATTCGTTGTGGGATTTGTACCTTTGCCAATAACGGCTCTCTCCTAATTATGTGACCGTTGACACGTGTCGGCTTGGGGTGGAGAGAAGAGGAGACATCAGTACTTGCAACACCTCCAGTACTTGTACTATTTCTGCAGAGAAATGCTTTTATGTTCCTGTATAATACTTTCCGAAAACTCAGATGAAATGTTATGTTAGAATGAGAGGGAATAATCGAACATTCCAGAGAATCATCATCGAAAACGTATTGTTGCTTTATATAACTTTTAAGATAGAAAACAGAGTGTAAGTTATATAGGCATTGGATGCTTGCTTTGCAGAAACATTGGACGCTGGATGTTGTACTTTACAAAACTTATTTGGACGCTTTGCTTATAGAAATATAAAGTCTAAGTTTGAGAGATACAATTCCATTGCAGCATTGGACGACGTAGATCCTATAACACTCAAACAAGACCATTAGATACTCCAAAATTTATCCTTTATTTGTTATCATCAAAACTGAAATTTGAGGGGTTGGACATCGTCCAAAGTCTTAGAACTTAACAATCCCAGGTGAATTCTTATGCATAAAAAACCATAATGCTTGGAGCACTTTTAAGTATTGGGGTCCGAGTGCCCTGTGGTCCAATTTTGCTGCCCGTGGTGCATTTTCGACCCGTTGTGCAATTTTCGTGTGAAAATAAGACTTTTGGGTTTTGGTGCCCCCATGATCCCTGGTGCATTCCTATGCATAAAAAACCACAATGCTCGGATCAATTTTCAGTTTTGAGGTTCGTGGTGCCCCGTGCTCCAATTTTGGTTCCGGTGGTGCATTTTCGGCCGTTTGTGCAATTTTCGTGCGAAAATAAGGCTTTTGGGTTGTGGTGCCCCATAATCCATGGTGTATTGTTATGTATAAAAAACCATAATGCTCGGAGCACTTATAATTATTGAGATCCGAGTGCCCCGTGGTCTAATTTTGGTGCCCGTGGTGCATTTTCGACCCAATGTGCAATTTTCGTGCGAAAAAAAGACTTTTGGGTTTTGGTGCCCTGTGATCCCTGGTACACTCTAATGCATAAAAAACCATCATGCTAGGAAAACTTTTCATTTTTGTGGTCCGTGGTGCCCCGTGGTCCAATTTTGGTGCCGGTGGTGCATTTTCGGCCATTTGTGCAATTTTCGTGCGAAAATAATCCTTTTGGGTTTTGGTGCCCTGTGATCCCTGGTGCATTCTTATGCATAAAAAACTATAATGCTTAGACCACTTTTGAGTATTGAGGTCCGAGGTGCCAAGTGGTCCAATTTTGGTGCCTGTGGTGCATTTTCGGCCCATTGTGCAATTTTCGTGCGAAAATAAGACTTTTGGATTTTGGTGCCCCGTGAACCCTGGTGCATTTTTATGCATAAAAAACCATAATGCTTGGAACACTTTTCAGTTTTCTGGTCCGTGGTGCCCTGTGGTCCAATTTTGGTGCCGGTGGTGCATATTCGGCCAATTGTTCAATTTTCGTGCAAAAATAAGACTTTTGGGTTTTGGTGCCCCGAGATCCCTGGTGCATTCTTATGCATAAAAGACCATAATTCTTGGAGCACTTTTAAGTATTGAGGTTCGTGGTTCCCCGTTGTCAAATTTTGGTGCCGATAGTGCATTCTCGGCCATTTGAGCAATTTTCGTGCGAAAATAAGACTTTTGGGTTTTGTTGCCCCATGATCCCTGGTGCATTCTTATGCATTAAAAACTATAATGCTTGGAACACCTTTCAGTTTTGAGTTCCGTGGTTCCTCGTGCTCCCATTTTGGTGTCGGTGCTGCATTTTCGGCCAATTGTGAATTTTCGTGCAAAAATAAGACTTTTGGGTTTTGGTGCCCCGTGATCCCTGGTGCATTCTTATGCATAAAAAATCACAATGCTCAGCACACTTTTCAGTTTTGAGGTCCGTGGTGCCCCGTGGTCCAATTTTGGTGGCGATGGTGCATTTCGGCCATTTGAGCAATTTTCGTGCGAAAATAAGACTTTTGGATTTTCGTGCCCCATGATCCCTGGTGCATTCTTACGCATAAAAAACCACAATGCTCATAACACTTTTCAGTTTTGAGGTCCGTGGTGCCCAATGGTCCAATTTTGGTGGCAATGGTGCATATTCGGCCATTTGTGCAATTTTCATGCGAAAATAAGACTTTTGGGTTTTAGTGCCCCATGATCCTTGGTGCATTCTTATGCATAAAAAACCATAATGCTTGGAGCACTTTTTAGTTTTGAGGTCCGTGGTGCCCCATGCTCCAATTTTGGTGCATGTGGTGCATTTTCGACCATTTGTGAAATTTTCGTGCGAAAATAAGACTTTTGGATTTTGGTGCCCCGTGATCCCTGGTGCATTCTGATGCATAAAAAACCATAATGCTCGGAGCACTTTTAAGTTTTGAGGTTCGAGGTGCCCCGTGGTCCAATTTTAGTGCCTGTGGTGCTCTTTCGGCCCATTGTGAAATTTTCGTGCGAAAATAAGAGTTTTGGGTTTTGGTGCCCCGTGATCCCTGGTGCATTCTTAAGCATAAAAAACGAAAATGCTCGGAATACTTTTCAGTTTTGAGGTCCGTGGTGCCTTGTGCTCCAATTTTGGTGCCGGTGGTGCATATTCGGCCATTTGTGCAATTTTCATGCGAAAATAAGACTTTTGGGTTGTAGTGCCCCATGATCCTTGGTGCATTCTTATGCATAAAAAACCATAATGCTTGGACCACTTTTCAGTTTTGAGGTTCGTGGTGCCCCATGCTCCAATTTTGGTGCATGTGGTGCATTTTCGGCCATTTGTGAAATTTTCGTGCGAAAATAGGACTTTTGGATTTTGATGCATAAAAAACTATAATGCTCGGAGCACTTTTTAGTTTTGAGGTCCGAGGTGCACCGTGGTCCAATTTTGGTGCCCATGGTGTTTTTTCGGCCCATTGTACAATTTTCGTACGAAAATAAGAGTTTTGGGTTTTGGTGCCCCGTGATCCCTGGTGCATTCTTATGCATAAAAAACCATAATGCTCGAAGCACTTTTAAGTATTGAGGTCCGAGGTGCCCCGTGCTCCAATTTTGGTGCCCGTGGTGCATTTTCGCCCCATTGTGGAATTTTCGTGCAAAAATAAGACTTTTGGGTTTTGGTGCCCTATGATCCCTGGTGCATTCTTATGCATAAAAAACCCTAATGCTTGCCGTACTTTTACGTATTGATGTTCGAGGTGCCCCTTGGTCCTATTTTGGTGCCTGTGGTGCATTTTCGGCCCATTGTGCAATTTTCGTGCAAAAATAAGACTTTTGGGTGTTGGTACCCCGTGATCCCTGGTGCATTCTTATGCATAAAAAACCATAATGCTCGGAACACTTTTCAATTTTGAGGTCCGTGGTTCCCCATTGTCAAACTTTGGTGCCGATGGTGCGTTTTCGGCCATTTGAACAATTTTCGTGCGAAAATAAGACTTTTGGGTTTTGGTGGCCTGTGATCCCTGGTGCATCATTATGCATAAGAAACCATAATGCTCGGAACACTTTTCAGTTTTGAGGTCCGTGGTGCCTCGTGGTCCCAATTTGGTGTCGGTGCTGCATATTCGACCATTTATCCAATTTTCGTGCGAAAATAAGAGTTTTGGGTTTTGGTGCCCCATGATCCCTGGTGCATTCTTATGCATAAAAAACCATAATTCTTGGAATACTTTTTAGTTTTGAGGTTCGTGGTGCACCGTGGTCCAATTTTGGTGCATGTGGTGCATTTTCGACCATTTGTGAAATTTACGTGCGAAAATGAGAATTTTGGGTTTTGGTGCTTCGTGATCCCTGGTGCGTTCTTATGTATAAAAAACCATAATGCTTGGAGCACTTTTAAGTTTTGAGGTTCGAGGTGCCCCGTGGTCCAATTTTGGTGCCTATGGTGCTCTTTCGGCCCATTGTGAAATTTTCGTGCAAAAATAAGACTTTTGGGTTTTGGTGCCCTGTGATCCCTGGTGCATTGTTATGCATAAAAAACCCTAATTCTTGGAATAGTTTTCAGTTTTGAGGTCCATGGTGCACCGTGGTCCAATTTTGGTGCCTGTGGTGCATTTTCGGCCTTTTGTGAAATTTTCGAGTGAAAATGAGAATTTTGGGTTTTGGTGCTCCGTGGTCCCTGGTGCATTCTTATGTATAAAAAACCATAATGCTCGGAGCACTCTTTAGTTTTGAGATCCGAGGTGCCCCGTGGTCCAATTTTGGTGCCCGTGCTCCATTTTCGCCCCATTGTGCAATTTTAGTGCGAAAATAAGACTTTTGGATTTTGGTGCCCCGTGATCCCTGGTGCATTCTTAAGCATAAAAAATGAAAATGCTCGGAATACTTTTCAGTTTTGAGGTCTGTGGTGCCTTGAGCTCCAATTTTGGTGTCGGTGGTGCATATTCGGCCATTTGTGCAATTTTCATGCGAAAATAAGACTTTTGGGTTTTAGTGCCCCATGATCCCTGGTGCATTCTTATGCATAAAAAACCATAATGCTTGGAGCACTTTTCAGTTTTGAGGTCCGTGGTGCCCCATGCTCCAATTTTGGTGCATGTGGTGCATTTTCGACCAGTTGTGAAATTTTCGTGCGAAAATAAGAAGTTTGGATTTTGGTGTCCCGTGATCCCTGGTGCATTCTGATGCATAAAAAATCATAATGCTCGGAGCACTTTTTAGTTTTGAGGTCCGAGGTGCACCGTGGTCCAATTTTGGTGCCCATGGTGCTTTTTCGGCCCATTGTGCAATTTTCGTGCGAAAATAAGAGTTTTGGGTTTTGGTGCCCCGTGATCCCTGGTGCATTCTCATGCATAAAAAACCATAATTCTTGGAATACTTTTCAGTTTTGAGGTTTGTGGTGCACCGTGGTCCAATTTTGGTGCCTGTGGTGCATTTTTGGCCATTTGTGCAATTTTCGTGTGAAAATAAGACTTTTGGGTGTTGGTGCCCTGTGAACCCTGGTGCATTCTTATGCATAAAAAACCATAATGCTTAGAGCACTTTTCAGTTTTGAGGTCCGAGGTGTCCCGTGGTCCAATTTTGGTGCCCGTGCTGCATTTTCTGCCCATTGTGCAATTTTTATGCGACAATAAGACTTTTGCGTTTTGGTGTCCCGTGGTCCCTGGTGCATTCTTATGCATAAAAAACCATAATGCTCGGAACGTTTTTCAGTTTTGAGGTTCATTGTAACACCCTAAGTTCTATAATGATGAATATGCTATATTTGATTCAATTAATTATTTTATAAAATGCCTTAATTATTTTACTTAAGAAAATACATGAAAGGTGAAAGAATCATAATCAGACTTTAGTGAAAATTTTAAAACTTTTTAATTCAATTTTAATTGTGAAAGTTATAATTTTCTTTAGCAGTTATAACGCGTTATTTAATTCAACAAAAAGGTCAAGCGTAGTTTCAATCGTAAAAGATCGAATTAAATTTCTGTATATGTGGAAATAAAACAATGGAAGATGCGTAGGACTAGAAATGTAAACATGTATATACATATATGTAACCAAAAGATATAACGTACTCCCGGAGAATAAGTACAGAAAGATACTACATGGTCCACATGATGACTAAATATGTACAACAAAATATCATAGATGCTTTGATCTACCTGACCAAATACATGATAAAGCAAAATAAGATCCTAGCTCCCAGAGCAGTCATCGTCTACACCTACCCTGTGAAAGACTCAACCCAAAAGCCTAGGTGGGTCGCTAGTCGATGTGGTCCTAACAGTGAGACTCGCGAGAAGAAACCTCAAATGAATCCCCAAGAGACTCTCTCTGAGTCCTCCTCGGGATCCTCCTCCGAATCCTTCTCTGTGTCAGACTCCACGAACCAACCTGCTCCACCGGTTGGAGCCTCCACGACCAACTCTGCTGCTGCTGCGGCTGCTACTGGCATCACCTGATTCCCCTCAGTAGGAATCTCGTCCATGTCCACAGGTATTTCCACCTCTACAGGAGCCATCTCCCAACGCTCAGGGTCACTGTGCTCCAACAACTATAACTCCAACTCAGAGGAATAAAATGCAGTGGGGGTGCGCTCTGAGTTAGTCGGGTGTGGTCCTGGCCCTCTAGATGACGTAGCGACTGAAGAGACGTAGATGACCTCCATAGGTTCGGCTTGCTGGTAATAGGGCGGCGTAGGTTCTGTCCACCACGCTAAATACTCGTATATAATAGGATAAACTTCGAGCTCGTACTCCGGCGTGTGAACCAAACGAATGTAGCCCGTAAAATGATCTACATGCCTAACCAAATCGGGCTCCCACCTCCTATAGATGCACTCAACTTCCCAAAAATGTTGAGGGTCCGGGACCGCCATCTGATCCTAAAAAAAACAAAACAACTATAGGGTAACTCTCTGCTTCGTCAAGCAGTACACACAAAATGACTTTAGAAGTCACAAACATCTACGATCAACCACTTCGATGTGGTTATCTACCGATCACTCTCGACACCTAATCATTTTCATTACCAGAACCATTGACTCATTTTTCACTGGCCAGCTGCCACTGGAACTCCTAAAACTCAGTGGTCTTACATAAATTTATGCTAGATGACATATTGGGAGTACACCCATTCTCCACGGTACAATGGCAGGGCTCTCACCAATCGATGATGACTCGTAATTTCTGTCGGGATTGCCAAGTCGGCTATGTGACTAGCGTCACAACTCGGCACCATATATCCCCCAAGGGCTGCCTCCTAACAATCATCTCCCAGGCACCAACTGTGGTCATCTATTGCTCTGAGGACTGACTCCTCAACACTCTCCTCACCGAGTTTATTTTCTTTCTTCGCCGCCTGTGGGTTTCCCGCTGCACATGGTACAGGTGCGGACGAATTGACGCTGAGCTAAAGGTACCACCTCTACGCTCACATATGCATATATAAATAAGGACTTTGCCTTTATCGCTACATCGTAACAATCTCATCACCCCAGGTGATGCGTCATTCGCAATCCGACCTTGGTTCACAGATAACTCGCAGCCGAAATATCCCACGCGACTTTCTTACATTCTTGAAGTTCCAGAGATCCGACGTACTCTCGAATCTTCATAGTACGACTCTCAACTCACATAAGTCACAGCGTGTCATATATTTTATTACGTTTTATATATTTCTTACCCTCTCAAGTGTCTTATGATTTTTAAAAAAAAATATTTATACTCACCATTATTCCTCCACGCAAAGGTCCTAAATCCTTTTCTATGTCCAATGCATAAAAGAAAGAGTTCATTTATTAATTTATATTAATAAACTAAATGAAAATAAAATAAATAAAAAAATCTCTTAGATCATTTAAATGTGCTCACTATACAAGTTATATTTATCTTTGAATAGAAATTTTGCTATTGACACTAGAAATCAATTCTAGTTACTACAAGTACTCGCGTCGAGTCTTGTAGACACATCACACCAACAAACAATTTTACCACCAGATTCAAACTACGGTCGAGAGACCGTATCACCAAAACAGAGAAAACCACACTTTCAATATCAAATGCTCAGGGTTCTCCTCCCTGAGACTTAAATGAATCAATCAAAATAATGGTTATATTATATCCATTATCTCACATAATCAAAATATTAGTTAAAGGTAAAATGACAAAAGTGCACGTATTAATAATCACATTTGACTATTGAGTCAAATTTTCATTGATAGTACTGAATGTGAGCTCTCACTTAAACAAGCAAATGACCTCAGAATTTAAAGATTTTTATATCAAATCGAAGATCTTGAAATCTAGTTTATAGAAAGGTGTCTCACTTATAAAATCAACATATAGAAAATTTTATAAAAAAAATTTCTAAGTCAGCAACTCTTGATTTTTAGTGCCCACTGAACATAGCTCAAAGAAATGTAAATTTCTCCCACTTTCCAAAACTAAATTAACTGAAACTTTTTACAGTTTAAAAGCTAACTCCTTTATCTTTCCAAAAAAGTATTTATTGCTTCTAAATTCATTTTCTATTGTTCCCAGTAAAAATATTACTAACAGCTTACAATTTTGACATCAAAACAGGGTCCTAAACAATTGGTTTGTTTCTTTTGAAAAAAATAATTTATAAATTATGCTTGGAAATTTTTTTAACTTACATGGTTAAAAATATTATTTTGTCTAGTTTTTAAAGGTTTAATTAACTTTCAAAAAAAAATTAAGTACACAGGGAGAATTTTAACAAAAACCGAGCCCTGTTCCAGTGAAACCCCAAAACAGGACAGTCCACTTTCAAGCCATAGATTAACCCCAAAATGAATTTTTTTTCAAAGATGTCAACATAAAATTTGTTTAATTTTATGTCTATTTTCATTCAAAACAAATTTGACGAAAAACCAACGGTTAGATCTTTCAAAAATGACAAAACAGTGAGGGCTGTTCCATGCTAAACGAAAGGACAGCCACTGCCAACGAATTTTTAGTTAACAATTTTCAAAGAAAACATGATCAAAACCATTTTTGAGAAAAAGGTACATGATCTCACTTGTTTCCAGAGCCATTTTTATTCCAATTACAAGATGAAAATGAACTTACTCCTTACATGCAAAGGCTCACAACTACTGCCAAAGAGAATTCAACACCACCCATCCACTTTCAACTCAACAAACAATTCAAACACATCTCAATTCTCAGCAATGGAGGCATGCATGTATGCTATGGTTAAGGCCCCCAGTCCTTAACCATATTCTCAACAAGAAAAGAAAACAAAGAGTCCACAAGAGAGTTCCCTCACCTTGGTTCTTGGTTCCAGCCGACAGAAAGGAAGAAGAGATGAAGGGGAGACTAGGTAGAGAGGATGAGGGCTGTCAATGGCTTACATGCAAAGCTTCAAGCTCCAAAAATGGCTTCCCCTTCTCTTGTTGGTGTCTCGGCCAAGGAAGGAAAAGAGGTGAGAGAAGAGAGAATTTTGTGTGTGTAAATTTTGCTTGTTAGGAGGATTAGTGAGTGAGTGTGTGAGCTTAGGGGTGTGGCCGTGGGTTTTGGGGTGGTTAGGTGTTGAGTTTAGGCTAGGTGTCAAGCCCTTGTGGGTTGCATGTAGGTTAGTTGTCATGCAATTGAGGTTAGAGAGTTTAGTTACTCAGTTTAGTTTACACAGTGTAATTTTACACTGTGTAATTGTAAAGAGATGGCTTTTAAAATTTTAAAACTTAATTCCAAACATCTAATTAATTTTATAAAACTTCTAGTAATAAAAATTTTCTAGTAGCTCAAATAAAATTTCCTCTGTAAAGAAGTTATTTACAGATAAATTTTATAAGAGTTAACTTGGTGTGCAAGTTACTATAATTTAATATAATTAAAATACTTAAAACCAATTTGCAAACAATAAATTAATTAGTGCACAACAATAGATATTACAAATAATCACTACTAGTAATTAATCTCAGCTCAATTAGTTACTAGCAGACATATCAGATAGTCACTCATATTCAAATTTTGAGTACTTGAATATTAAGTACGTATCACGCTGCACATGACTAAAAGAAATAAAATAACACAGAAAGTTTAATTACACAAAAATCTACAGGCAGCTTACAGGCAAAAACACAAGAAAGTAACTAAGAGAATTAATTGTAGGAAATTAATTCCAGAGAGTTACTTACAGAGAAATATATAAATATATACATATTTATAAATATATATACATATATACTTATATAACTAAGTTGAAATTTTCAGGGTAGTAATTGATCGTAGGTAATTTAATTACATACACGTTGAGATTTTAAATCCAAATACACACACATGAAATTTAATAATTACATAAAACTCTATAAACAAACTTACAGACAATTCATACAGAAAAGTAACTACAGAGAATTAATTCTAGAGAATTAATTACAAAGAGTTACTCACAGAGAAACTTTTATTGCAAGCAATTAGTTTTCAAGAAATTATCACATAGAAATTGATTACAGAGAACATTATATATATATATATATATATATATATATATATATATATATATATATATATATCATTTAATAAATTTTTCCTATTTGACTATTATAACAAATTACTCATGTTGTTTATTTTCCATCATTTTTCTTATTTACTCAATTAATCACTAACTATATTTTAATTACTCAAAACACATTTTTTATTCTTATGTAAAACAAACAAATAAATTTCCATTAATTTCAAATTAAGTTACTCATGTTCCTACTTACTTGGTTGTAATTTTCGGGGTGTTACATTCGTGGTGCCCCGTGGCCCAATTTTGGTGCCGGTGGTGCATTTTCGGCCATTTGTGCAATTTTCATTTGAAAATAAGACTTTTGGCTTTTGGTGCCCTGTGATCCCTGGTGCATTCTTATGCATAAAAAACCATAATGCTTGGAGCACTTTTTAGTTTGGAGGTCCGTGGTGCCCTGTGGTCCAACTTTGGTGCTGGTGATGCATTTTCGGCCATTTGTGAAATTTTCGTCTGAAAATAAGACTTTTGGGTTCTGGTGCCCCATGATCCCTGGTGTATTCTTATGCATAAACAACCATAATGCTTGGATAGCTATTAAGTTTTGAGGTCCAAGGTGCCCTGTGGTCATATTTTGGTGCCCATGGTGCATTTTCAGCCCATTTTGCAATTTTCGTGCAAAAATAAGACTTTTGGGCTTTGGTACCCCGTGATCCCTGATGCATTCTTATGCACAAAAAACCATAATGCTCGGAGCACTTTTAAGTATTGAGGTCTGAGGTGCCCCGTGGTCCAATTTTCGTGCCCGTGGTGCACTTTCGGCCCATTGTGCAATTTTCGTGCGAAAATAAGACTTTTGGTGCCCCGTGATGCTTGGGGCATTCTTATGCATAAAAACCCATAATGCTTAGAACTCTTTTCTGTTTTAAGGTCTGTGGTGCCCCGTGGTCGAATGTTGGTGCTAGTGGGCCATTTTCGGCCATTTGTGCAATTTTCATGCGAAAATAAGACTTTTGGATTTTGGTGCCCTGTGAACCTTGGTGCATTCTTATGCATAAAACACCAGAATGCTCGGAACAGTTTTCACTCTTGAGATTCATGGTGCCCGATGGTCCAGTTTTGGTGCCGAGGGTGCATTTTCGTCCATTTGTGCAATTTTCGTTCGAAAATAAGACTATTGGGTCTTGGTGCCTTGTGAACCCTGATGCATTCTTATGCATTAAAAAACCATAATGCTCAGAGCACTTTTCAGTTTTGAGGTCCGAGCTGCACCATGGTCCAATTGTGGTGCCCATGGTGCACTTTCGGCCCATTGTGCAATTTTTGTGCGAAAATAAGACTTTTGGGTTTTGGTGCACCATGATCCTTGGTACATTCTTATGCATTAAAAACCATAATGCTCTAAACAGTTTTCAGTCTCGACGTTCGTGGTGCCCCGTGGTCTAATTTTGGTGTCGTGGGTGCATTTTCGGCCATTTGTGCAATTTTCGTGCGAAAATAAGACTTTTGGGTTTTTGTGCCCCGTGATCCCTGGTGCATTCTTATGCATAAAAAACCATAATTCTTGGAGCACTTTTCAGTTTTGAGGTCCGAGGTGCCCCGTGGTCCAATTTTGGTGCCCGTGGTGCATTTTCGACCCATTGTGCATTTTTCATGTGAAAATAAGACTTTTAGGTTTTGGCGCCCCGTGATCCCTGGCGCATTTTTATGCATAAAAAACCATAATGCTTGAAGCACTTTTCAGTTTTGAGGTCCGAGGCGCCCCGTGGTCCAATTTTGGTGCACGTGGTGCATTTTCGGCCATTTGAGCAATTTTCGTGCGAAAATAAGACTTTTGGGTTTTGGTGCCCCTTGATCCATGGTTTATTGATATGCATAAAAAACCATAATGCTCAGAACACTTTTCAATTTTGAGGTCCGTGGTGCCCCGTGGTGCGAATTTGGTGCCGGTGGTGCAATGTCGACCATTTGTGCAATTTTTGTGCGAAAATATGACTTTTTGGTTTTGGTGCCCTATGAACCCTGATGCATTCTTATCCATAAAAAACCATAATGCTCATAGCACTTTTCAATTTTGAGGTCCGAGGTGCTACGTGGTTCAATTTTGGTGCCCGTGGTGCATTTTTGGCCCTTTGTGCAATTTTCGTGCGAAAAAAAGACTTTTGGGTTTTGGTGCCCCATAATCCCTGGTGCATTCTTATGCATAAAAAACCATAATGCTTGGAACACTTTTCAATTTTGAGGTCTGAGGTGCCCCGTGGTCCAATTTTGGTGCCCGTGGTGCATTTTCGAACCATTGTGCAATTTTTATGCGAAAATAAGACTTTTGGGTGTTGGTGCCCCGTGATCCTTGGCTCATTCTTATGAATAAAAAACCATAATGCTCGGAAAAGTTTTCAGTCTTGAGATTCGTGGTGCCCGGTGGTCCAATTTTGGTGTCGGGAATGTATTTTCGGCCATTTGTACAATTTTCATGCGAAAGTAAGACTTTTGGGTTTTGGTGCCCTGTGAACCCTGGTGCATTCTTATGCATAAAAAACAATAATGCATGGAGCACGTTTAAGCTTTGAGGTCCGAGGTGCCCCGTGGTCCAATTTTGGTGCACATGGTGCATTTTCAGCCCATTGTGCAACTGTCGTGCGAAACTAAGACTTTTGGGTTTTGGTGCCCCGTGATCCTTGGTGCATTCTTATGTATAAAAAAACAATATGCTCGGAATAGTTTTCAGTCTTGAGGTTCGTGGTGCCCCGTGGTCCAATTTTGGTGTCGGGGGTGCATTTTCGGCCATTTGAGCAATTTTGTTGCAAAAATAAGACTTTTGGGTTTTGGTGCACGGTGATCCCTGCTGCACTCCTATGCATAAAAAACCATAATGCTCAAAGTACTTTTCAGTTTTGAGGTCCGAGGTGCCCCGTGGTCCAATTTTGGTGCACGTGGTGCATTTTCGGCCCATTATGCAACTTTCGTGCGAAAATAAGACTTTTGGGTTTTGGTGACCCGTGATCCCTGGGGCATTCTTATGCATAAAAAACTATAATGCTCGGAACACTTTTCCTTTTTGAGGTTTGTGGTGCCCCGTGGTCTAATTTTGGTGCCGTGGGTGCATTTTCAACCATTTGGGCAATTTTCGTGCAAAAATAAATCTTTTGTGTTTTGGTGCCCCGTGATACGTGGTGCATTGTTATGCATAAAAAACCATAATGCTCGAAGCACATTTCAGTTTTGAGGTCCGAGGAGCCCCGTGGTCCAATTTTGGTGCCCGTGGTGCATTTTTGGCCCATTGTGCAATTTTCATGCGAAAATAAGACTGTTGGGTTTTGGTGCACCATGATCCCTGGTGCATTTTTATGCATAAAAAACCATAATGCTCGAAACACCTTTCAGTTCTGAGGTCCGTGGTGCCCCGTGGTCCAATTTTTTTGCCAATGGTGCTTTTTCGTCCATTTGAGCAATTTTTGTGCGAAAATAAGGCTTTTGGGTCTTGGTGTCCCGTGATCCCTAGTGCTTTCTTATGCATAAAGAACCATAATGCTCGAACACTTTTCAGTTTTGAGGTCCGAGGTGCCCCGTGGTCCAATTTTGGTGCATGTGGTGCATTTTCGACCCGTTGTGCAATTTCAATGCGAAATTAAGCCTTTTGGGTTTTGGTTCCCCTTGATCCTTGGTGCATTCTTATGCATAAAAAACCATAATGGTTGGAGCAATTTTCAGTTTTGAGGTCCGTGGTGCCCCGTGGTCCAATTTTGGTGCCCGTGGTGCATTTTCTGCGATTTGTGAAATTTTCTTGCGAAAATAAGACTTTTGGATTTGGGTGCCCCGTGATCCCTGGTGCATTCTTATGCATGAAAAACCATAATGCTCGGAACACTTGTCAGTTGTGAGGTTGTAACCCCTTTTTTTAATTACTTAATTTCTATATAACATCCATAAACACGAAAATTTACAAATAAAATAAATACATTCCATTAAGTTTAAAGTTTGTCTTTATAATTTACATTATTAAAATTTACAGAAAATACTATTACAAAATTATTTCTAATTAATACAAAAGTCTCTAAAGCCAAAAACCCCTATTCCTATAGCTCTAGAGTATGTCTGCATCTGTGACTCCTAATTAATCTTCCCAATACCTGCAATCACACTCCCCTAGAATCTGGGGACAGCATTACCGGATCAGGCATTTAATTTCTCATACAATAAAACAATTTCAAACAAATACATATCATAACAAATTAATTAATTACACACATAATTAAATGCAGTATGATTTATGCAAATGCAGTTTTTGACTCAAATTCATTTTTGACCCTGCTCCATGGAGACTTCCCCTTTGAGTGTTTAGTAAGTAACTGGCCTACCATTACGTACTGCAATTCAGCAATCAGCCCCTACTAAACGTGAATAAGCTAAACAAAATTAGGAGATCAGGATACCCAGGAAGGCCACCACGACCGCATCTCTGTCCAGATTACAGCCACATATTCAATTGCCAATATCCTTCTCCCCACAGACTATATAATCACAGATTATACGGTCCTGTTTAACAAATTCTACTCACCCCAAAAATCCTTTCTCAATCATTTTCATTTCACATGACTACCGTAGTCTCGGTTAGTCAACAATTCATTTCTCAATCAGTTTCATTTCACATGACTACCGCAGTCCCGGTTAGTCAACAAAAGTCATTTCTCATTTGATACTTTTATAAATTCCCCAAAAAGACTCATGCCAATGAATTTTGTTCATGATCACTATCAAATAAATAATTTGTACACATTAACATACAAGGATACAAAAATTTAAGCAATTTACATTATAACATTAGTATTTTTAATAATTTCTGAAAATGCCCTCAATCTTTTTCCAAAATACCCAATATGTCCCTACATGTAAAATGACCATTTTGCCCTTGGTTTTATAAAAATTTCCACATAATATCCCTTGCATTTAGGGCTGGCCGAATGGTATACACACCATTTCCAACATGTTTTCCAAAGCAACAACTTCCAATTCCAACCAAAAATCAACCAAATCACAATTTCAACCAAAATTCAACAAACCAAATTTCAACCATTACAACACCTTAAAATTCAATCAAACATCATTCCAATCCATGAATTGCAATCACAAGCATCAAAAACACAAAACCCCTAAATCAATTTCAAGTTTTCATGATTCTAGGTCAAAATTTTAATCTAAGCCTACAACATGTTTTCTTCTAATTCCAAGGGTTCTAATTGAAATTAAATGCCTAGATCCTTACCTTAAACTCTTTAATTGAAGAAAAATCTTTGAATTCCTTTGTCCCTCACTCCTTGGTCTTGTAGGAATTTTTGAGATTTCTTCCAATTCTTTCTCTACTAGCCGAATTAGCTTAGGGTTTTGGAAGTTTGGATGGTTGGGTTTCTTAATTTGAGTTGAAATGGTGAAGTTAAGATGAAATTGAATGAAGAACTGCAGCTGCTGGGTTAAGAACTCACGGTTCTGTTTTTTTTTCAGAAAAGCTAGTTTGTGCCTTTTCCTTTTAGCTTAAGTTTTAAGGCTTCATTTAACACTTAATTCACCAAATTGAATTTTTTCTTCAAGTCCACTGCCCTGCACGTCCAGCAGCCTCTATTGACCAAGGGAGATCAGTTCTCCAAGCTTTCCCATCCACTTGGACAGCCAAAGGAGTGCAGTAAGTGACTTGCCTTCCAAAAGGTCAAAAGTCAACATTTGTAGGTAATTTAATAGAATTTTCTAGAATAATTTAGGGCTGTTAATTATCTTACAAACTAATTAGAATTTGAAGAAAATAACACCACCATTGGATTCCTCACTATCAAAAACCTTGGGGTAGTGTCTTACTTATCTCTTAATCCAAGCCTAATTAGCTTAATTTAGTGATCTTAGAAAAGCCTAAGTTGTCACTTTTTGATTGGTTAAGGTTCTAAATTAAATTTTTCTTGGTTAAACATTTTTAATAATTATTCTAAGTATATTACAATTATTAGATAATTCTATAGATATCCTATGAATTTTCTCTAAATTTTCTGTCTTAAAATTTTACCGTAATAATTTCTCAAAGTTCTAACTTTCAGAAAATCCTAACAATTATGAATAAGTATTTTAATTCTTTATCTGTATATATTTTTAATCTATATTCTATTACCTTTCTTTTAAGTTATAATTGAGTTCAAAATTCTATACTTGAAAATTTATCCTGGACAGCTGTCTGACATAGCAGTCCAGTCAACAATTAATTTCAGCAAAAACGAAGACATTTAGAAATTCAGAAAATTCTTCTGAGTAGAACTGTATTAATTTCATTAAGAAAATATGTTCATAAAGTTTTATAAAATACAGTGCATAAGTGTTCATAATGTACCGTGGTCCGAGGTACAAATAGTAAAATGAGGATGTTACAGAGGTTCGAGGTGCACCGTGGTCCAATTTTGGTGCCCGTGGTGCATTTCCGGACCATTGTGCAATTTTTGTGCGAAAATATGACTTTTGGGTTTTGGTGTCTCATGATCCTTGGCGCATTTTTATGCATAAAAAACCATAATGCTCGGAAAAGTTTTCAGTATTGAGATTCCTGGTGCCCAGTGGTCCAACTTTGGTGTCGGGAATGTATTTTCGGCCATTTGTGCAATTTTCGTGCAAAAATAAGACTTTTGGGTTTTGGAGCCCTATGAACCCTGGTGCATTCTTATGCATAAAAAACAATAATGCATGGAGCACTTTTCAGTTTTGAGGTCCAAGGTGCCCCGTGGTCCAACTCTGGTGCACGTGGTGCATTTTCGGCCCTCTGCGCAACTTTCGTGCGAAAATAAGACTTTTGGGTTTTGGTGCCCCGTGATCCTTGGTGCATTCTTATGTATAAAAAACCATAATGCTCGGACTAGTTTTCAGTCTTGAGATTCGTGGTGCCGGGCTGTCCAATTTTGGTGCTGGGGGTGCTTTTTCGGCCATTTGTACAATTTTCGTGCGAAAATAAGACTTTTGAGTTTTGGTCCCCTGTGAACCCTGGTGCATTCTTATGAATAAAAAATCATAATGCTTAGAGCACTTTTCAATTTTGAGGTCGAAGGTGCCCCGTGGTCCAATTTTGGTGCCTGTGGTGCATTTTCGGCCATTTGTGAAATTTTGCTGCGAAAATAAGACTTTTGGGTTTTGGTGTCCCGTGATCCCTGGTGCATTCTTATGCCTAAAAAACCATAATGCTTGGAGCACTTTTCTGTCTTGAGGTTCGTGGTGCCCCGTGGTCCAATTTTGGTGCCTGTGGGGCATTTTCGGCCATTTGTGAAATTTTGGTTCGAAAATAAGACTTTTGGGTTTTGGTGCCCCGTGATCCCTGGTGCATTCTTATGCATAAAAAGCCATAATGCTCGGATCACTTTTAAGTTTCGAGGTCCGAGGTGCACCATGGTTCAGTTTTGGTGCCCGTGGTGCATTTTCGGCCCATTGTACAATTTTCGTGCGACAATAAAACTTTTGGGTTTTGGTGCCCCGTCATCCTTGGTGCATTCTTATGTATAAAAAACAATAATGCCCAGAACAGTTTTAAGTCTTGAGATTCGTGGTGCCGGGTTGTCCAATTTTGGTGATGGGGGTGCTTTTTCGGCCATTTGTATAATTTTCATGCGAAACTAAGACTTTTGGGTTTTGGTGCCCCGTGATCCTTGGTGCATTCTTATGCATAAAAAATCATAATGCTCAGAACAGTTTTCAGTCTTGAGTTTCGTGGTGCCCCGTGGTCCAATTTTGGTGTCGTGGTGCATTTTTGGCCATTTGAGCAATTTTCGTGCGAAAATAACACTTTTGGGGTTTGGTACCCCGTGATCCCTGGTACATTTTATGCAGAAAAAACCATAATGCTCGGAGCACTTTTCAGTTTTGAGATCCGAGGTGACCCGTGGCCCATTTTGGTGCCCGTGGTGCATTTTCGGCCCATTGTGCATTTTTCATGTGAAAATAAGACTTTTGGGTTTTGGTGCCCTGTGAACCCTGGTGCATTCTTATGCACAAAAAACCATAATGCTTGGACCACTTTTCAGTTTTGAGGTCCGAGGTGCCTCGTGGTCCAATTTTGGTGCACGTGGAGCATTTTCGGCCATTGTGCATTTTTCATGCGAAAATAAGACTTATGGATTTTGGTGCCCCGTGATCCCTGGTGCTTTGATTTGCATAAAAAACCATAATGCTTGAAGCACTTTTAAATTTTGAGGTCCGAGGTACACCGTGGTCCAATTTTGGTGCCTGTGGTGCATTTTCGGACCATTGTGCAATTTTTGTGCGAAAATATGACTTTTGGATTTTGGTGCCTCGTGATCCTTGGCGCATTTTTATGCATAAAAAACCATAATGCTCGAAAAAGTTTTCAGTATTGAGATTCCTGGTGCCCGGTGGTCCAACTTTGGTGTCGGGAATGTATTTTCTCCCATTTGTGCAATTTTCGTGCGAAAATAAGACTTTTGGGTTTTGGAGCCCTATGAACCCTGGTGCATTCTTATGCATAAAAAACAATAATGCATGGAGCACTTTTCAGTTTTGAGGTCTGAGTTGCCCCGTGGTCCAACTCTGGTGCTCATGGTGCATTTCGGTCCATTATGCAATTTTCGTGCGAAAATAAGACTTTTGGGTTTTGGTGCACCGTGATCCTTGGTGTATTCTTATGTATAAAAAACCATAGTGCTCGAAACAGTTTTTAGTCTTGAAATTCGTGGTGTCGGGTTGTCCAATTTTGGTGCTGGGGGTGCTTTTTCAGCCATTTGTACAATTTTCGTGCAAAAATAAGACTTTTGGGTTTGGGTGCCCCGTGATCCCTGGTGCATTCTTATGCATGAAAAATCATAATGCTCGGAGCACTTTTCAGTTTTGAGGTCCGAGGTGCCCCGTGGTCTAATTTTGGGGCCCGTGGTGCATTTTCGGCCCATTATTCAATTTTCGTGCGAAAATAAGACTTTTGGATTTTGCTACCCCATGATCGCTGGTGCATTCTTATGCATGAAAAACCATAATGCTCGGAACACTTTTCAGTTTTGAGGTCCGAGGTGCACCGTGGTCAAATTTTGGTGCCCGTGGTGCATTTCCGGACCATTGTGCAATTTTTGTGCGAAAATATGACTTTTGGATTTTGGTACCCCATGATCCCTGGTGCATTCTTATGCATGAAAAACCATAATGCTCGGAACACTATTCGGTTTTGAGGTCCGAGGTACACCGTGGTCCAATTTTGGTGCCTGTGGTGCATTTTCGGACCATTGTGCAATTTTTGTGCGAAAATATGACTTTTGGATTTTGGTGCCTCGTGATCCTTGGCGCATTTTTATGCATAAAAAACCATAATGCTCGAAAAAGTTTTCAGTATTGAGATTCCTGGTGCCCGGTGGTCCAACTTTGGTGTCGGGAATGTATTTTCGCCCATTTGTGCAATTTTCGTGCGAAAATAAGACTTTTGGGTTTTGGAGCCCTATGAACCCTGGTGCATTCTTATGCATAAAAAACAATAATGCATGGAGCACTTTTCAGTTTTGAGGTCTGAGTTGCCCCGTGGTCCAACTCTGGTGCTCATGGTGCATTTCGGTCCATTATGCAATTTTCGTGCGAAAATAAGACTTTTGGGTTTTGGTGCACTGTGATCCTTGGTGTATTCTTATGCATAAAAAACAATAATGCATGGAGCACTTTTCAGTTTTGAGGTCTGAGTTGCCCCGTGGTCCAACTCTGGTGCTCATGGTGCATTTCGGTCCATTATGCAATTTTCGTGCGAAAATAAGACTTTTGGGTTTTGGTGCACCGTGATCCTTGGTGTATTCTTATGTATAAAAAACCATAGTGCTCGAAACAGTTTTTAGTCTTGAAATTCGTGGTGTCGGGTTGTCCAATTTTGGTGCTGGGGGTGCTTTTTCAGCCATTTGTACAATTTTCGTGCAAAAATAAGACTTTTGGGTTTGGGTGCCCCGTGATCCTTGGTGCATTCTTATGCATGAAAAATCATAATGCTCGGAGCACTTTTCAGTTTTGAGGTCCGAGGTGCCCCGTGGTCTAATTTTGGGGCCCGTGGTGCATTTTCGGCCCATTATTCAATTTTCGTGCGAAAATAAGACTTTTGGATTTTGCTACCCCATGATCGCTGGTGCATTCTTATGCATGAAAAACCATAATGCTCGGAACACTTTTCAGTTTTGAGGTCCGAGGTGCACCATGGTCAAATTTTGGTGCCCGTGGTGCATTTCCGGACCATTGTGCAATTTTTGTGCGAAAATATGACTTTTGGATTTTGGTACCCCATGATCCCTGGTGCATTCTTATGCATGAAAAACCATAATGCTCGGAACACTATTCGGTTTTGAGGTCCGAGGTGCACCGTGGTCCAATTTTGGTGCCCGTGGTGCATTTCAGGACCATTGTGCAATTTTTGTGCGAAAATATGACTTTTGGGTTTTGGTGCCTCATGATCCTTGGCGCATTTTTATGCATAAAAAACCATAATGCTCGAAAAAATTTTCAGTATTGAGATTCCTGGTTCCCGGTAGTCCAACTTTTGTGTCGGGAATGTATTTTCGGCCATTTGTGCAATTTTCGTGCGAAAATAAGACTTTTGGGTTTTGGAGCCCTATGAACCCTGGTGCATTCTTATGCATAAAAAACAATAATGCATGGAGCACTTTTCATTTTTGAGGTCCGAGTTTCCCTGTGGTCCAACTCTGGTGCACGTGGTGCATTTTCAGCCCATTATGCAATTTTCGTGCGAAAATAAGACTTTTGGGTTTTGGTGCCCCGTGATCCTTGGTGCATTCTTATGTATAAAAAACCATAATGCTCGGAACAGTTTTCAGTCTTGAGATCCGTGGTGCCGGGTTGTCCAATTTTGGTGCTGGGGGTGCTTTTTCGGCCATTTGTACAATTTTCGTGCGAAAATAAGACTTTTGGGTTGGGGTTCCCCGTGATCCCTGGTGCATTCTTATGCATGAAAAACCATAATGCTCGGAGCACTTTTTAGTTTTGAGGTCCGAGGTGCCCCGTGGTCTAATTTTGGGGCCCGTGGTGCATTTCCGGACCATTATGCAATTTTTGTGCGAAAATATGACTTTTGGATTTTTGTACCCCATGATCCTTGGTGCATTCTTATGCATGAAAGACCATAATGCTCGAAACACTTTTCAGTTTTGAGGTCCGAGGTGCACTGTGGTCCAATTTTGGTGCCCATGGTGCATTTCGGACCATTGTGCAATTTTTGTGCGAAAATATGACTTTTGGGTTTTGGTGCCTCGTGATCCTTGGCGCATTTTTTTGCATAAAAAACCATAATGCTCGAAAAAGTTTTCAGTATTGATATTCCTGGTGCCCGGTGGTCCAAATTTGGTGTCGGGAATGTATTTTCGGCCATTTGTGCAATTTTCGTGCTAAAATAAGACTTTTGGGTTTTGGAGCCCTATGAACCCTGGTGCATTCTTATGCATAAAAAACAATAATGCATGGAGCACTTTGCAGTTTTGAGGTCCAAGGTGCCCCGTGGTCCAACTCTGGTGCATGTGGTGCATTTTCGGCCCATTATGCAATTTTCGTGCGAAAATAAGACTTTTGGGTGTTGGTGCCCCGTGATCCTTGGTGCATTCTTATATATAAAAAACCATAATGCTAGGAACAATTTTCTGTCTTAAGATTCGTGGTGCCGGGTTGTCCAATTTTGGTGCTGGGGGTGCTTTTTCGGCCATTTGTACAATTTTCGTGCGAAAATAAGACTTTTGAGTTTTGGTGCCCTGTGAACCCTGGTGCATTCTTATGAATGAAAAACCATAATGCTTAGAGCACTTTTCATATTTGAGGTCCGAGGTGCCCCGTGGTCCAATTTTGGTGCACGTGGTGCATTTTCGGCCAATGTGCATTTTTCATGCGAAAATAAGACTTTTGGGTTTTGGTGTCCCGTGATCCCTAGTGCATTCTTATGCATAAAAAACCATAATGCTTGGAGCACTTTTCTGTTTTGAGGTTCGTGGTGCCCCGTGGTCCATTTTCGGCCATTTGTGAAATTTTGGTGCGAAAATAAGACTTTTGGGTTTTGGTGCCCCGTGATCCCTAGTGCATTCTTATGCATAAAAAACCATAATGCTCAGAGCACTTTTAAGTTTCGAGGTCCGAGGTGCACCATGGTTCAGTTTTGGTGCCTGTGGTGCATTTTCGGCCCATTGTGCAATTTTCGTGCGACAATAAGACTTTTGGGTATTGGTGCCCCATGATCCTTGGTGCATTCTTATGTATAAAAAACCATAATGCTCAGAACAGTTTTAAGTCTTGAGATTCGTGGTGCCGGGTTGTCCAATTTTAGTGATGGGGGTGCTTTTTCGGCCATTTGTAAAATTTTCGTGCGAAATTAAGACTTTTGGGTTTTGGTGCCCCGTGATCCTTGGTGCATTCTTATGCATAAAAAACCATAATGCTCAAAACAGTTTTCAGTCTTGAGTTTCGTGGTGCCCCGTGGTCCAATTTTGGTGTCGTGGGTGCATTTTCGGCCATTTGAGCAATTTTCGTGCAAAAATAAGACTTTTGGGTTTTGGTACCCCGTGATCCCTGGTACATTCTTATGCATAAAAAACCACAATGCTTGGACCACTTTTCAATTTTGAGGTCCGAGGTGCCTCGTGGTCCAATTTTGGTTCACGTGGTGCATTTTCGGCCATTGTGCATTTTTCATGCGAAAATAAGACTTTTGGGTTTTGGTGCCCCGTGGTCCCTGGTGCTTTCATTTGCATAAAAAACCATAATGCTCGAAGCACTTTTCAATTTTGAGGTCCGAGGTGCACTGTGCTCCAATTTTTGTGCCGGTGGTGCATTTTCAGCCATTTGTGAAGTTTTTTTACGAAAATAAGACTTTTGGGTTTTGGTGCCCCGTGATCCCTGGTGCATTCTTATGCATAAAACACCATAATGCTCGTAACACTTTTTAGTCTTGAGGTTCGTGGTGCCCCGTGATCCAATTTTTGTGTCGGTAATGCATTTTCGGCCATTTGTACAATTTTCGTGCAAAAATAAGACTTTTGGGTTTTTGTGCCCCGTGATCCCTGGGTCATTCTTATGCATAAAAAACCATAATGCTTGGACCACTTTTAAGTATTGAGGTCCGAGGTGCCACGTGGTCCAATTTTGGTGTCGGTGGTGCATTTTCGACCATTTGTGAAATTTTCTTGTGAAAATAAGACTTTTGGATTTTGGTGCCCCGAGGTCCCTGGTGCATTCTTATGCATAAAAAACTATAATGCTAGGAGCACTTTTCAGTTTTGAGGTCCGAGGTGCCCCGTGGTCCAATTTGGGTGCCCGTCATGCATTTTTCGCCCATTGTGCAATTTTCGTGCGAAAATAAGACTTTTGGGTTTTGGTGCCCGTGCTCCATGGTGCATTCCTATGCATAAAAAACCATAATACTTGAAACACTTTTCAGTTTTTAGGTTCGTGGTGCCCCGTTGTCCAATTTTGGTGCCTGTGGTGCATTTTTGGCCCATTGTGCAATTTTCGTGCGAAAATAAGACTTTTGGGTTTTGGTGCCCCGTGATCCCTAGTGCATTCTTATGCATAAAAACCATAATGCTCGGAACACATTTCAGTTTTAAGGTCCATGGTGCTCCGTGGTCCAAATTTGGTGCCGGTGGTGCATTTTCGGCCATTTGTGAAATTTTCGTGCGAAAATAAGACTTCTGGGTTTTGGGCCCCCTTGATCCCTGGTGCATTCTTATGCATAAAAAGCTATAATGCTCATAGCACTTTTAAGTTTTGAGGTCCGAGGTTCCCGGTGGTCCAATTTTGGTGCCCATGGTGCATTTTCGGCCTATTATGCAATTTTCGTGCGAAAATAAGACTTTTGGGTTTTCGTGCCCCGTGATCCTTGGTGCATTATTATGCATAAAAAACCATAATGCTCGGAGCACTTTTCAGTTTTGAGGTCCGAGGTGCCCCGTGGTCCAATTTGGGTGCCCGTCATGCATTTTTCGCCCATTGTACAATTTTCGTGCGAAATTAAGACTTTTGGGTTTTGGTGCCCGTGCTCCATGGTGCATTCCTATGCATAAAAAACTATAATACTCGAAACACTTTTCAGTTTTGAGGTCCGTGGTGCCTCGTTGTCCAATTTTTGTGCCTGTGGTGTATTTTCGGCCCATTGTGCAATTTTCATGCGAAAATAAAACTTTTTGGTTTTGCTACCCCATGATCCCTGCTGCATTCTTATGCATAAAAAACCATAATACTCGGAGCACTTTTCAGCTTTGAGGTCCAAGGTGCCCCATTGTCCAATTTTGGTGCCCGTGGTGTATTTTCGGCCCATTGTCCAATTTTAGTGCGAAAATAAGACTTTTGGGTTTTCGTGCCCCGTGATCCTTGGTGCATTCTTATGCATAAAAAATCATAATACTTGGGACTCTTTTCAGTTTTGAGGTCCCTGGTGCCCCGTGGTCCAATGTTGGTGCCGGCGGTGCATTTTCGGCTAATTTTGCAATTTTAATGCAAAAATAAGACTTTTGGGTTTTCTTGCCCCATGATCCCTGGTACATTCTTATGTATAAACAACCATAATGGTCAGAGCACTTTTCAGTTTTGAGGTCCGAGGTGCCCCATGGTCCAATTTTTGTTCCCGTGGTGCATTTTCGGCCTATTGTGCAATTTTCGTGCGAAAATAAGACTTTTGGATTTTCGTGCCCCGTGATCCTTGGTGCATTCTTATGCATAAAAAACCATAATGCTTGGAGCACTTTTCTCTTTTGAGTTCCGAGGTGCCCCGTGGTCCAATTTTGGTGCCCGTAGTGTATTTTCGGCCCAATTTGCAATTTTTGTGCGCAAATAAGACTTTTAGATTTTGGTGCCCCGTGATCCTTGGTGCATTCTTATGCATAAAAAACCATAATACTCGGGACTCTTTTCAGTTTTGAGGTCTGTGGTGCCCCGTGGTCCAATGTTGGTGCCAGCGGTGCATTTTCGGCTCATTGTGCAATTTTAATGCAAAATAAGACTTTGGGATTTTGTTGCCCCGTGATCCCTAGTTCATTCTTATGCATAAAAAAACCATAATGCTAGGAGCACTTTTCAGTTTTGAGGTCCGAGGTGCCCCGTGGTCAAATTTTGGTGCCCGTGGTGCATTTTCGGCCCATTGTGCAATTTTCTTGCGAAAATAAGACTTTTGGGTTTTGGTGCCCCGTCATCCCTAGTGCATTATTATGCATAAAAAAGCATAATACTCGGAACTCTTTTTAGTTTTGAGGTCTGTGGTGCCCGTGGTCCAATGTTGGTGCCGGTGGTGCATTTTCGGCTATTTGTGCAATTTTCATGCGAAAGTAAGGCTTTTGGGTATTGTTGCCCCATGATCCCTGGTACATTTTGACGCATAAAAAAGCATAATGCTCGGATAACTTTTCAGTTTTGAGGTCCGAGGTGCCCCGTGGTCCAATTTTGGTGCCCGTGGTGCATTTTCGGCCCAATGTGCAATTTTCGTGCGAAACTAAGACTTTTTGGTTTTGGTGCCCCATGATCCCTGCTGCATTCTTATGCATAAAAAACCATAATACTCGGAGCACTTTTCAGCTTTGAGGTCCAAGGTGCCCCATTGTCCAATTTTGGTGCCCGTGGTGTATTTTCGGCCCATTGTCCAATTTTAGTGCGAAAATAAGACTTTTGGGTTTTCGTGCCCCGTGATCCCTGGTGCATTCTTATGCATAAAAAACCATAATACTCAGGACTCTTTTTAGTTTTGAGGTCCCTGGTGCCCCGTGGTCCAATGTTGGTGCCGGCGGTGCATTTTCGGCTAATTTTGCAATTTTAATGCAAAAATAAGACTTTTGGGTTTTCTTGCCCCCTGATCCCTAGTACATTCTTATGCATAAAAAACCATAATGCTTAGAGCACTTTTCAGTTTTGAGGTCCGAGGTGCCCCGTGGTCCAATTTTGGTGCCCGTGGTGCATTTTCGGCCTATTGTGCAATTTTCGTGCGAAAATAAGACTTTTGGGATTTGGTGCCCTGTGATCCCTAGTGCATTCTTATGCATAAAAAACCATAATGATCGGAACAGTTTTAAGTTTTGAGGTCCGAGGTGCCGCGTGGTCCAATGTTGGTGCCCGTGGTGCATTTTCGGCCGATTGTTCAATTTTTGTGCGAAAATAAGACTTTTGGATTTTGGTGCCCCGTGATCCCTGGTTCATTCTTATGCATAAAATACCATAATGCTCAGAGAACTTTTAAGTTTTGAGGTCCCAGGTGAGTTGTGGTCCAATTTTGGTACCTGGGGTGCATTTTAGTCCCACTGTGCAATTTTCGTGCGAAAATAAGGCTTCTGGGTTTTGGTGTCCCGTGATCCTTGGTGCATTCTTATGCATAAAATACCATAATGCTCGGAACACTTTTCTGTCTTGAGGTTCGTGGTGCCCCGTGGTCCCATGTTGGTGCCGGGGTTAATTTTTGGCCATTTGTGCAATTTTCGTGCGAAAATAAGACTTTTGGGTTTTGGTGCCCCGTGATCCCTGGTGCATTCTTATGCATAAAAAACCTTAATGCTCATAGCACTTTTAAGTTTTGAGGTCCGAGGTGCCACGTGGTCCAATATCGGTGCCGACAATGCATTTTCGGCCATTTGTGCAATTTTCGTGCGAAAATAAGACTTTTGTGTTTTGGTGCCCCATGATCCCCAATGCATTCTTATGCAAAAAAAACCATAATGCTCCTAACACTTTTCAATTTTGAGGTCTGTTGTGCCTCGTGGTCCAATTTTGGTGCTGGTAATGCATTTTCGGCCATTTGTGAAATTTTCGTGCGAAAATAAGACTTTTGGTGCCCCGTGATCCCTAGTGCATTCTTATACATAAAAAACATTAATGCTAGGAGCACTTTTTGAGATGTAGAGATTCACACTAGAAGGGGGGTTGAATAGTGTGTAAGTTATATTATTAAAAAAAAAAAAACTTTTCGCAAAGATGGAGATAAAATATCTTAGGTTTCGCAAGGGACTTGTAAAACACAAGATCACAGGTATCATCCAATAGTTAAAATGACAGTTTAGTGAAACTGCATTTTCGTGTTAATCTTCCAGGTGTAAATAAGAGATTTTCGTAAATAGGATATAAAGAACCTTGTGCGCAAAGTGTGAAGAAATAACTTGAGAGAATAGCATGTAAGCTTGAAAGCGATAAAGTAAAAACACTTGGTTTATACTGCTTCACTCAACCTGAACTACGTCCAGTTCTCCTTCAAAAACTTTGAAGGGTTCCACTAATCAAGTTCTGATTACAAACATGTATTATATACCCTGCCACTCCTGGCTACAAGTATTCTCTAGGCCACTTCTAGCACACCTTTAATCTCCCCCTGAGATTAAAGAACACCCAAGTATTCTTTGTCACTAACCCACTCCTGGCTTTCAAAATAGAAATTGTTTGAGTATAAGTTAAATAAACAGCTCTCACAGAGAGGATATTACAATAAAAACTCAATTACACAGAATAACTTAGCAAAGCTAAGTAGATTGCCCTTTTCGCACAAGTGTAGGTCGTCCAATCGATTTGGCAGAGTTACAGCTCTTCTAAAAACTTGAAAAATTCTCTCTTCAAAACGTGAGCTTGTTCCTCTATTTATAGGCACCTTGGTGAAGATATCCGTTGTGGGATTTGTGCCTTTGCCAATAACTGTTCTCTTACAATCATATGACCGTTGCTACGTGTCAGCTTGGGGTGGAGAGATGGAGGAGACAACAGTACATGCAGTGCCTCCACTACTTGTACGGTTTCTGCAAAGAGAGGCTTTTCTGCCCCCTGAGGTACACTTTTCGAATATTCAAATGAAACGTCACATTAGAAAAGAGAGGGAATAATAGAACATTTCAGAGAATCATCATCGAAAAACATAAGTGTACTTCTACTCAATTATGGTCGCATTATATAACTGTTTGCCAGAGAGGGATGATGTAAGTTATATATGCGTTGGATGCTTCGTTGAATGGACACAGTGTTTACACATTGGTTTTCTCAATACATTTGGACGGATGTTTTATAATCAGTGTATTGGACGCTGAATTTTACACTTAACAAAAATAGTTGCTCATTGGACGTACTGTACACATAGAAACATAATGATTAAGTTTAAGAAATACAATACCATTAAGGCATTGGACGGCGTAGAACCTATAAAACTCAAACATAGATCATTAGATACTTCAAGATTTAACTTTATTTGTTATCATCAAAATCGAAGTTTGAGGGGTTGGACATCGTCCTAAGTCTTAGATTCTAACAATCTCCCCCTTTTTGATGATGACAAATAATACTAAATTTTGATGTGTGCAAATATATAATCATATTAAAGAATATTAGAGCAGATGATTGAATGATTATTTTATGCCAGTGTATGTTGACAGGGTGAGAAAGGTATGGAATGAAGTACTCCCCCTGAGTTCAACATTTCTCATGTATATAATAAAGTAATATATATTAGATAACACTGCATGATAAGAATGTATCAGAGACAATAGTTATCAGAGTGAAAAGCATATCATAGATATAGATGTGGAAATTATGATAAAAAACACCTCATATGTATTCAATGAACAACCACAGCGGTTTCACAGAGTAGTGTAACAACAAAAAAATAGTCTATGACATCAAAAATTCCAATTTCTCCCCCTTTGTCATCAACAAAATAAAAAAAGGTTTGAAAGATGGAAAAATGATTTGACCATCATGGTCACCTAGGGCTGTTGAGGTGGATCTTGTGGTGGTGGTGGTGGTTGTTCTGGTTGGACCACAGGGCACCACGTACCTCCAAACTAAAAAGTGCTCCAAGCATTATGGTTTTTTATGCATAAGAATGCACCAGGGATCACAGGGCACCAAAAGCCAAAAGTCTTATTTTCAAATGAAAATTGTACAAATGGCCGAAAATGCACCACCGGCACCAAAATTGGGCCACGGGGCACCACGAATGTAACACCCCGAAAATTACAACCCAGTAAGTAGGAACATGAGTAACTTAATTTGAAATTAATGGAAATTTATTTGTTTGTTTTACATAAGAATAAAAAATGTGTTTTGAGTAATTAAAATATAGTTAGTGATTAATTGAGTAAATAAGAAAAATGATGGAAAATAAACAACATGAGTAATTTGTTATAATAGTCAAATAGGAAAAATTTATTAAATGATATATATATATATATATATATATATATATATATATAATGTTCTCTGTAATCAATTTCTATGTGATAATTTCTTGAAAACTAATTGCTTGCAATAAAAGTTTATCTGTGAGTAACTCTTTGTAATTAATTCTCTAGAATTAATTCTCTGTAGTTACTTTTCTGTATGAATTGTCTGTAAGTTTGTTTATAGAGTTTTATGTAATTATTAAATTTCATGTGTGTGTATTTGGATTTAAAATCTCAACGTGTATGTAATTAAATTACCTACGATCAATTACTACCCTGAAAATTTCAACTTAGTTATATAAGTATATATGTATATATATTTATAAATATGTATATATTTATATATTTCTCTGTAAGTAACTCTCTGGAATTAATTTCCTACAATTAATTCTCTTAGTTACTTTCTTGTGTTTTTGCCTGTAAGCTGCCTGTAGATTTTTGTGTAATTAAACTTTCTGTGTTATTTTATTTCTTTTAGTCATGTGCAGCGTGATACGTACTTAATATTCAAGTACTCAAAATTTGAATATGAGTGACTATCTGATATGTCTGCTAGTAACTAATTGAGCTGAGATTAATTACTAGTAGTGATTATTTGTAATATCTATTGTTGTGCACTAATTAATTTATTGTTTGTAAATTGGTTTTAAGTATTTTAATTATATTAAATTATAGTAACTTGCACACCAAGTTAACTCTTATAAAATTTATCTGTAAATAACTTCTTTACAGAGGAAATTTTATTTGAGCTACTATAAAAGTTTTATTACTAGAAGTTTTATAAAATTAATTAGATGTTTGGAATTAAGTTTTAAAATTTTAAAAGCCATCTCTTTACAATTACACAGTGTAAAATTACACTGTGTAAACTAAACTGAGTAACTAAACTCTCTAACCTCAATTGCATGACAACTAACCTACATGCAACCCACAAGGGCTTGACACCTAGCCTAAACTCAACACCTAACCACCCCAAAACCCACGGCCACACCCCTAAGCTCACACACTCACTCACTAATCCTCCTAACAAGCAAAATTTACACACACAAAATTCTCTCTTCTCTCACCTCTTTTCCTTCCTTGGCCGAGACACCAACAAGAGAAGGGGAAGCCATTTTTGGAGCTTGAAGCTTTGCATGTAAGCCATTGACAGCCCTCATCCTCTCTACCTAGTCTCCCCTTCATCTCTTCTTCCTTTCTCTCGGCTGGAACCAAGAACCAAGGTGAGGGAACTCTCTTGTGGACTCTTTGTTTTCTTTTCTTGTTGAGAATATGGTTAAGGACTGGGGGCCTTAACCATAGCATACATGCATGCCTCCATTGTTGAGAATTGAGATGTTTTTGAATTGTTTGTTGAGTTGAAAGTGGATGGGTGGTGTTGAATTCTCTTTGGCAGTAGTTGTGAGCCTTTGCATGTAAGGAGTAAGTTCATTTTCATCTTGTAATTGGAATAAAAATGGCTCTGGAAACAAGTGAGATCATGTACCTTTTTCTCAAAAATGGTTTTGATCATGTTTTCTTTGAAAATTGTTAACTAAAAATTCGTTGGCAGTGGCTGTCCTTTCGTTTAGCATGGAACAGCCCTCACTGTTTTGTCATTTTTGAAAGATCTAACCGTTGGTTTTTCGTCAAATTTGTTTTGAATGAAAATAGACATAAAATTAAACAACTTTTATGTTGACATCTTTGAAAAAAATTCATTTTGGGGTTAATCTATGGCTCGAAAGTGGACTGTCCTGTTTTGGGGTTTCACTGGAACAGGGCTCGATTTTTGTTAAAATTCTCCCTGTGTACTTAATTTTTTTTGAAAGTTAATTAAACCTTTAAAAACTAGACAAAATAATATTTTTAACCATGTAAGTTAAAAAAATTTCCAAGCATAATTTATAAATTATTTTTTTCAAAAGAAACAAACCAATTGTTTAGGACCCTGTTTTGATGTCAAAATTGTAAGCTGTTAGTAATATTTTTACTGGGAACAATAGAAAATGAATTTAGAAGCAATAAATACCTTTTTGGAAAGATCAAGGGGTTAGCTTTTAAATTGTAAAAAGTTTCAGTTAATTTAGTTTTGGGAAGTGGGAGAAATTTACATTTCTTTGAGCTATGTTCAGTGGGCACTAAAAATCAAGAGTTGCTGACTTAGAAATTTTTTTTATAAAATTTTCTATATGTTGATTTTATAAGTGAGACACCTTTCTATAAACTAGATTTCAAGATCTTCGATTTGATATAAAAATCTTTAAATTCCGAGGTCATTTGCTTGTTTAAGTGAGAGCTCACATTCAGTACTATCAATGAAAATTTGACTCAATAGTCAAATGTGATTATTAATACGTGCACTTTTGTCATTTTACCTTTAACTAATATTTTGATTATGTGAGATAATGGATATAATATAACCATTATTTTGATTGATTCATTTAAGTCTCAGGGAGGAGAACCCTGAGCATTTGATATTGAAAGTGTGGTTTTCTCTGTTTTGGTGATACAGTCTCTCGACCGTAGTTTGAATCTGGTGGTAAAATTGTTTGTTGGTGTTATGTGTCTACAAGACTCGACGCGAGTACTTGTAGTAACTAGAATTGATTTCTAGTGTCAATAGCAAAATTGCTATTCAAAGATAAATATAACTTGTATAATGAGCACATTTAAATGATCTAAGAGATTTTTTTATTTATTTTATTTTCATTTAGTTTATTAATATAAATTAATAAATGAACTCTTTCTTTTATGCATTGGACATAGAAAAGGATTTAGGACCTTTGCGTGGAGGAATAATGGTGAGTATAAATATTTTTTTTAAAAATCATAAGACACTTGAGAGGGTAAGGAATATATAAAACGTAATAAAATATATGACACGCTGTGACTTATGTGAGTTGAGAGTCGTACTATGAAGATTCGAGAGTACGTCGGATCTCTGGAACTTCAAGAATGTAAGAAAGTCGCGTGGGATATTTCGGCTGCGAGTTATCTGTGAACCAAGGTCGGATTGCGAATGATGCATCACCTGGGGTGATGAGATTGTTACGATGTAGCGATAAAGGCAAAGTCCTTATTTATATATGCATATGTGAGCGTAGAGGTGGTACCTTTAGCTCAGCGTCAATTCGTCCGCACCTGTACCATGTGCAGCGGGAAACCCACAGGCGGCGAAGAAAGAAAATAAACTCGGTGAGGAGAGTGTTGAGGAGTCAGTCCTTAGAGCAATAGATGACCACAGTTGGTGCCTGGGAGATGATTGTTAGGAGGCAGCCCTTGGGGGATATATGGTGCCGAGTTGTGACGCTAGTCACATAGCCGACTTGGCAATCCCGACAGAAATTACGAGTCATCATCGATTGGTGAGAGCCCTGCCATTGTACCGTGGAGAATGGGTGTACTCCCAATATGTCATCTAGCATAAAATTATGTAAGACCACTGAGTTTTGGGAGATCCAGTGGCAGCTGGCCAGTGAAAAATGAGTCAATGGTTCTGGTAATGAAAATGATTAGGTGTCGAGAGTGATCGGTAGATAACCACATCGAAGTGGTTGATCGTAGATGTTTGTGACTTCTAAAGTCATTTTGTGTGTACTGCT
The DNA here is from genome assembly GCA_026413185.1 of Pueraria montana var. lobata. Lineage (NCBI taxonomy): Eukaryota > Viridiplantae > Streptophyta > Magnoliopsida > Fabales > Fabaceae > Pueraria > Pueraria montana. Next base: position 1,191,068 of record CM048656.1, read on the forward strand.
TGACGAAGCAGAGAGTTACCCTATAGTTGTTTTTTTTTTAGGATCAGATGGCGGTCCCGGACCCTCAACATTTTTGGGAAGTTGAGTGCATCTACAGGAGGTGGGAGCCCGATTTGGTTAGGCATGCAGATCATTTTACGAGCTACATTCGTTTGGTTCACACGCCGGAGTACGAGCTCGAAGTTTATCCTATTATATACGAGTATTTAGCGTGGTGGACACAACCTACGCCGCCCTATTACCAGCAAGCCGAACCTATGGAGGTCATCTACGTCTCTTCAGTCGCTACGTCATCTAGAGGGCTAAGACCACACCCGACTAACTCAGAGCGCACCCCCACTGCATTTTATTCCTCTGAGTTGGAGTTATAGTTGTTGGAGCACAGTGACCCTGAGCGTTGGGAGATGGCTCCTGCAGAGGTGGAAATACCTGTGGACATGGACGAGATTCCTACTGAGGGGAATCAGGTGATGCCAGTAGCAGCCGCAGCAGCAGCAGAGTTTTCAGCCATTTGTTCAATTTTCGTGCGAAAATTAGACTTTTGGGTTTTGGTTCCCCGTGATCCCTCGTGCATTCTTACATATAAAAAATCGTAATGCTTGGACCAATTTTCAGTTTTGAGGTCCGAGGTGCCCCGAAGTCAAATTTTCATGCCCGTGTTTCATGTTAGACCCATTATGCAATTTTCGTGCGAAAATAAGACTTTTGGGTTTTTGTGCCCTATGATCCCTGGTGCATTCTTATGTATAACAAACCGTCATGCTCAGAGCACATTTCAGTTTTGATGTTCGAGGTGCCCCGTTGTCTAATTTTGGTGCCCGTGGTGCATTTTCGGCCTAATATGGAATTTTCGTGCGAAAATAAGACTTTTGGGTTTTGGTGCCCCGTGATCCATGGTGCATTCTTATGCGTAAAAAACCATAATGCTCGAAACACTTTTCAGTTTTAAGGTCTGTAGGGCCCCGGGGTCCAATTTTTGTGCTTGTGGTGCATTTTCGGCCATTTGTGCAATTTTCGTGCGAAAATAAGACTTTTGGGTTTTGGTGCCCCGTGATTCCTGGTGCATTCTTATGCATAAAAAACCATAATGCTCGGACCACTTTTAAGTATTGAGGTCCGAGGTGCCCCGTGGTCCAATTTTGGTGCCCGTGGTGCATTTTAGGCCCATTATCTAATTTTTGTGCGAAAATAAGACTTTTTGGTTTTGGTGCCCCTGATCCCTGCTGCATTCTTATGCATAAAAAACCATAATGCATGGAGCATTTTTCAGTTTTGAGGTCCAAGGTGCCCCATTGTCTAATTTTGGTGCCTGTGTTGCATTTTCGGCCAATTGTGCAATTTTCGTGCCAAAATAAGACTTTTGGGTTTTGGTGCCCCATGATCCCTGGTGCATTCTTATGCATAAAAAACCATAACGCTCGGAACACTTTTAATTTTTGAGGTCCGTGGTGCCCCGTGGTTTAATTTTGGTGCCAATGGTGCATTTTCAGCCATTTGTGCAATTTTCGTGCGAAAATTTGACTTTTGGGTTTTCGTGCCATGTGATCCCTGGTGCATTCTTATGCATAAAAAACCCGAATTCTCAGAGTACTTTTCAGTTTTGAGGTCCGAGGTGCCCCGTAGTCCAATTTTCGTGCCCGTGGTTCATGTTAGATCCATTGTGCAATTTCCATGCGAAAATAAGACTTTTGGGTTTTTGTGCCCCATGATCCCTGGTGCGTTCTTATGTATAACAAACCATCATGCTCAGAGCACATTTCAGTTTTGAGGTCCGAGGTGCCCCGTTGTATAATTTTGGTGCCTGTGGTGCATTTTCGGCCCATTGTGGAATTTTCGTGCGAAAACTTTTGGGTTTTGGTGCCCCGTGATCCATGGTGAATTCTTATGCGTAAAAAACCATAATGCTCGAAACACTTTTCGATTTTGAGGTCTGTAGTGCCCCATGGTCCAATTTTGGTGCCGGTGGTGCATTTTCGGCCATTTGTGCAATTTTCGTGCGAAAATAAGACTTTTTGGTTTTGGTTCCCCGTAATTCCCATTGCGTTCTTATACATAAAAAACTATAATGCTCAGAACACTTTTCAATTTTGAGGTCTGTGGTTCCCCGTGGTCCAATTTTGGTGACGGTGGTGCATTTTCAACCATTTTTGCAATTTTCGTGCAAAAATTAGACTTTTGGGTTTTTGTGCCCCATGATCCCTGGTGCATTCTTATGCATAAAAAACCATAATGCTCATAGCACTTTTCAGTTTTGCGGTCCAAGGTGCACCGTGGTCCAATTTTGGTGCCCATGGTGCATTTTCGGCCCATTGTGCAATATTTCGTGTGAAAATAACACTTTTGGGTTTTGGTGCCCCTTGATCCCTGGTGCATTGTTATGCATGGAAAACCATAATGCTCGGAACACTTTTCAGTTTTGAGGTCCGTGGTGCCCCGTGGTCCAATTTTGGTGCCACTGGTGCATTTTCAGCCATTTGTGCGATTTTCGTGCGAAAATAAGACTTTTGGGTATTGGTGCCCCGTGATCCCTAGTGCATTCTTAGGCATAAAAAATCATAATGCTCGGAGCTCTTTTCAATTTTGAGGTCTGAGGTGCCCCGTCATCCAATTTTGGTGCCTATGGTGAATTTTCGGACCATTGTGCAATTTTCGTGTGAAAATAAGAATTTTGTGTTTTGGTGCCCCGTTATCCCTGGTGTATTCTTATCCATAAAAAATGATAATGCTCATAGCACTTTTCAATTTTAAGGTCCAAGGTGCCCTGTGGTCCAATTTTGGTGCCCATGGTGCATTTCCGGCCCATTGTGCAACTTTCATGCCAAAATAAGACTTTTGGGTTTTGGTGACCATGGTGCATTCTTATGCATAAAAATCCATAATACTCGGAGTACTTTTAAGTGTTGAGGTCCGAGGTGCCCCGTGGTCCAATTTTCGTGCCGGTGGTGCATTTTCAGCCATTTGTGAAATTTTCGTGTGAAAATAAGACTTTTAGGTTTTGGTGCCCTGTGATCCCTGGTGCATTCTTATGCATAAAAAACCATAATGTTCGGAGAACTTTTATGTTTTGAGGTCCGAGGTGCCCGGTGGTTCAATTTTGGTGCCCGTGGTGCATTTTCCGCCCATTGTGCAATTTTCGTGCGAAAATAAGACTTTAGGGTTTTGGTGTCCCGTGATCCCTAGTGCATTCTTATGCATAAAAACCCATAATGCTCAGTACACTTTTCAGTTTTCGGGTCCATGGTGACCCGTGGTCCAATTTTGGTGCTGGCAGTGCATTTTCAGCCATTTGTGGAATTTTCATAGGAAAATAAGACTTTTGGGTTTTGGTACCCTATGATCGCTGGTGCATTCTTATGCATAAAATACCATAATGCTCGGAACACCTTTCAGTTTTGAGGTCCAGGATGCCCCGTGGTCCAATTTTGGTGCCGGTGGTGCATTTTTGGCCATTTGAGAAATTTTCGTGCAAAAATAAGACTTTTGGATTTTGGTGGCCCGTGATCCCTGGTGCATTATTATGCATAAAAAACTATAATGCTCGGACCACTTTTAAGTATTGAGGTCCAAGGTGCCCTGTGGTCCAACTTTGGTGCCCGTGGTGGATTTTCGGCCCATTGTGCAATTTTCATGCGAAAATAAGACTTTTGGGTTTTGGTGCCCCGTAATCCGTGGTGATTCTTATGCATAAAGAGGCATAATGCTTGGAACACTTTTCAGTTTTGAGGTCCGTGGTGAACTGTGGTCCAAGTTTGGTGCCCATGGTGCATTTTCTGCCCATTGTACAATTTTTGTGTGAAAATAAGACTTTTGGGTTTTGGTGCCCCGTGATCCCTAGTGCATTCTTATGCATAAAAACCAACAATGCTCAGTACACTTTTCAGTTTTCAGGTCCGTGGTGCCCCGTGGTCCAATTTTGGTGCTGGCGGTGCATTTTTGGCCATTTGTGGAATTTTCATAGGAAAATAAGACTTTTGGATTTCGGTGACCCATGATCCCTAGTGCCTTCTTATGCATAAAAAACCATAATGCTCAGAGCACTTTTCAATTTTGAGGTCCGAGGTGCCCCGTGGTCCAATTTTGGTGCCCATGGGGCATTTTCGGCCCATTGTGCAATTTTTGTGCGAAAATAAGACTTTTGGGTTTTGGTGCCTTGTGATCCCTGGTGCATTCTTATGCATAAAAAACCATAATGCTTGGAGCACTTTTAAGTTTTGAGGTCCGTGGTGCCCCGTGGTTTAATTTTGGAGACTGTGGTACATTTTCTGCCATTTGTGCAATTTTTGTGCAAAAATTAGACTTTTGGGTTTTGGTGCCCTGTGATCCCTGGTGCATTCTTATGCATGAAAAACCATAATGCTCGGAACACTTTTCAGTTTTGAGGTCCAGGGTGCCCCGTGGTCCAATTTTGGTGCCGGTGGTGCATTTTCGGCCATTTGTGCAATTTTCGTGCGAAAATAAGACTTTTGGGTTTTGGTGGCCCGTGATCCCTGGTGCATTCTTATGCATAAAAAACTATAATGCTCATACCACTTTTAAGTATTGAGGTCCAAGGTGCCCCGTGGTGCAATTTTTGTGCCCGTGGATCATTTTCGGCCCATTGTGCAATTTTCATGCGAAAATAAGACTTTTGGGTTTTGGTGCCCCGTAATCCATGGTGCATTCTTATTCATAAAAGAGCATAATGCTTAGAACACTTTTTAGTTTTGAGGTCTGTGGTGCCCTGTGGTCCAATTTTGGTGTCGGTGGTGCATTTTCGGCCATTTGTGCAATTTTCGTGCGAAAATAAGACTTTTGGGTTTTGATGCCCCGAGATCCCTTGTGCATTCTTATGCATAAAAAATCATAATGCTTGGAGCACTTTTAAGTATTGAGGTTCGTGGTGCCACGTGGTCCAATTTTGGTACCCGTGGTGCATTTTCGGCCAAGTGTGCAATTTTCGTGCGAAAATAAGACTTTTGGGTTTTGGTGCCCCGTGATCCCTGGTGCATTCTTATTCTTAAAAACCATAATGCTAGGAACACTTTTCAGTTTTCAGGTCCGTGGTGCCCCGTGGTCCAATTTTGGTGTCGGTGGTGCAAGTTCGGCCTTTTGTGCAATTTTCGTGCGAAAATAAGACCTTTGGGTTTTGGTGCTCCGTGATCCCTTGTGCGCTGTTATGCATAAAAAACCGTAATGCTTGGAGCACTTTTAGGTTTTGAGGTCCGAGGTGCCCTGTGGTACAATATTTGTGCGCGTGGTGCATTTTCGGCCCATTGTGCAATTTTCATGCGAAAATAAGGCTTTTGGGTTTTGGTGCCCCGTAATCCCTGGTGCATTCTTATGCATAAAAAACCATAATTCTTAGACCACTTTTAAGTATTGAGGTCGAAGGTGCCACGTTGTCCAATTTTGGTGCCCGTGGTGCATTTTTGGCCCATTGTGCAATTTTTGTTCGAAAATAAGACTTTTGGGTTTTAGTGCCCCGTGATCCCTGGTGCATTCTTATGCATAAAAAACGATAATGCTTGGAACACTTTTCAGTTTTCAGGTCCGTGGTGCCCCGTGGTCCAGTTTTGGTGCCGGTGGTGCATACTCGGCAATTTGTGCAATTTTCGTCCAAAAATAAGACTTTTGGGTTTTAGTGCTCCATGATCCCTTGTGCGCTCTTATGCATAAAAAAACCATAATGCTCGGAACACTTTTAAGTTTTGAGGTCCGAGGTGCCTTGTGGTACAATTTTTGTGCGCGTGGTGCATTTTCGGCTCATTGGGCAATTTTCATGCAAAAATAAGGCTTTTAGGTTTTGGTGCCCCGTAATCCTTGGTGCATTCTTATGCATAAAACACCATAATGCTCAGAGACTTTTCAGTTTTCAGTTCCGAGGTGTCCTGTGGTGCAATTTTGGTGCCCATGGTACATTTTCGGCCCACTGTACAATTTTCGTGCGAAAATAAGACTTTTGGGTTTTGGTGCCCCCTGATCCCTGGTGCATTCTTATGCATAAAAAATCATAATGCTCGGAACACTTTTCAGTTTTGAGGTCCGTGGTGATCCATGGTCCAATTTTGGTGCCGGTGGTGCATTTTCGGCCATTTGTGCAATTTTCGTGCGAAAATAATCCTTTTGGGTTTTGGTGCGCCATGATCCCTGGTGCATTCTTATGCATAAAAAATCATAATGCTTGGAACACTTTTAAGTATTGAGGTCCGAGGTCCCACGTGGTCCAATTTTGGTGCCTGTGGTGCATTTTCGGCCCATTGTGCAATTTTCATGCGAAAATAAGACTCTTGCGTTTTGATGCCCCGTGATCCCTGGTGCATTCTTTTGCATAAAAAACCATAATGCTTGGAGCACTTTTAGGTATTGAGGTCCGAGTGCCCCGTGGTCCAATTTTGCTGCCTGTGGTGCATTTTTGACCCATTGTGCAATTTTTGTGCGAAAATAAGACTTTTGGGTTTTGGTGCCCGATGATCCCTGGTGCATTCCTATGCATAAAAAACCCCAATGCTCAGATCACTTTTCAGTTTTGAGGTTCGTGGTGCCCCGTGGCCCAACTTTGGTGCCGGTGGTGCATTTTCGGCCATTTGTGCAATTTTCGAGCGAAAATAAGGCTTTTGGGTTTTGGTGCCCTGTAATCCCTGGTGCATTTTTAGGCATAAAAAACTATAATGCTCGGAGCACTTATAAGTATTGAGATCCGAGTGCCACGTGCTCCAATTTTGGCACCCGTGGTGCATTTTCGACCCATTGTGCAATTTTCGTGCGAAAATAAGACTTTTGGGTTTTGGTGCTCTGTGATCCCTGGTACATTCTTATGCATAAAAACCATAATGCTCAAAGAAATTTTAAGTTTTGAGGGCCAAGGTGCCCTGTGGTCCAATTTCGGTGCCCGTGGTGCATTTTCGGCCCATTGTGCAATTTTGGTACGAAAATAAGACTTTTGGGTTTTGGTGCCCCGTGATCCCTGGTGCATTCTTATGCATAAAAAATCATAGTTCTTGGAGAACTTTTAAGTATTGAGGTCCGAGGTCCCACTTGTCCAATTTTGTTGCCCGTGGTGCATTTTCGGCCCATTGTGCAATTTTCGTGCTAAAATAAGACTTTTAGGTTTTGGTGCCCCGTGATCCCTGAAATACAGAGAAACACACTAGAAGGGGGTTGAATAGTGTGTTTATATTTTCTTTGAAATCCTTTCGCAATATGAAGATAGTGTATCTTAAGTTTTACAAGAACCTTGTTGAACAGAAGGCTATGCTATCGTCCAGTGGTTCAAATACAACAGTTCAATGAAACTGCATTTTTCGTCAGAACACACGTAAAATATTTTCGTAAATAAAATGTGTAAAGAAACTCTTTCGTGGTATATGAAGAGATAACTTAAGAGATTTACAAGTAAGCTAGAAAGCGAAAGAGTGGAACACTTAGTTTTATACTGGTTCACTCAAACTGAGCTACGTCCAGTTCTCCTTCAAAAACCTTTGAAGGGTTCTACTAATCAGAATCTGATTACAAACAAGTATTTTAACCTGCCACTTATGGCTACAAGTATTCTCTAGGCCACTCCTGGCACACCTTTTAATCTCCCCCTGAGATTAAAGCAAACCCAAGTATTCTTTAACACTAAGTCACTCCTGGCTTTCCAAACATAAATTGTTTCAGTATAGAAAGAAAGAATATCTCTCACAGAGAGGCTATTACAATAAAAAACGAATACACATAATCGCTTAGCAAGGCTAAGTAGAAAGCTCTTTTTTGCTCAAGTGTGGATCGTCCAGTCGTTTTGACAGAGTTTCGGCTCTTAATCAATCTTCGTATATGTTTGATGTATGAGCTTGTTCCTCTATTTATAGGTAGCTTGGTGTAAAGTATCCATTGTGGGATTTGTACCTTTGCCAATAACGGCTTTCTCCTAATTATGTGACCGTTCCCACGTGTCGGCTTGGGGTGGAGAGAAGAGGAGACATCAGTACTTGCAGCACCTCCAGTACTTGTACTATTTCTGTAGAGAAATGCTTTTCTGTTCCTGTATAATACTTTTCGAAAACTCAAATGAAATGTTATGTTAGAATGAGAGGGAATAATCGAACATTCTAGAGAATCATCATCGAAAACGTATTGTTGCTTTATATAACTTTTAAGATAGAAAACAGAGTGTAAGTTATATAGGCATTGGACGCTTGCTTTGCAGAAACATTGGACGCTGGATGTTGTACTTTACAAAACATATTTGGACGCTTTGCTTATAGAAATATAAAGTCTAAGTTTGAGAGATACAATACCATTGCGGCATTGACGACGTAGATCCTATAACACTCAAACAAGACCATTAGATACTCCAAAATTTATCCTTTATTTGTTATCATCAAAATCAAAATTTGAGGGGTTGGACATCCTCCAACGTCTTAGAACTTAACAATCTCCCCCTTTTTGATGATGACAAATAATGTTAAATTTTGATGTCAACAGGCACATAATCATATATGAATATAATAAAGCATATAAGAGATGATTATGTTATGCCAGTGTATGTTGACAGGGATAATATATGTGAAATGAAGTACTCCCCCTGAGTTTAACATTTCTTATGCATCTGATAACAGTGTATAATAAACAGCGAGAATATATCAGATATAACAGATATCAAAGTGTAAAAAACATATCAAGGATATGGATGCAGAATATATGATATAAACACCTCATGTATTAAAAACGTATTGATAAAACAGCCAAAACATTCACAGAGTGTAAAATGACTCTATGACATCAAAATTCCAATTTCTCCCCCTTTGTCATTAACAAAAATGGGTTTGAAAGATGGAAAATTGAATTGACCATCATGGTCACCTATGGCTGCGAAGGTGGTTCTTGTGGTGGTGGTGGTGGTTGTTCTGGTGGTGCTTGGGTAGGTGGTGTTGGTTGTTGGAGTGGTGGTGGTTTGACGGGGGGTGCTGGTTGTTGGAGTGGTTGTGGTTGGACGGGGGAAATGGCATGAGCAACATGTCCAAGCAGGTTGGCTGTAGTATTTTGTATTTGATTCATAAGCGTCTGGGAGAGGCTCATGAACCATTCAGTGATAGCATTCTGCAGGCATACGATGTTGAGCAGCCTCAGCCTGTTACCTTTGCTGAAATGCTTGAAAAGCTGCGTCGGTTTCCAGCTGTTGTTGCCTAAGAGCCTGTTACACGATCTCGTGAACACGATCTTCTGAGACCCCTTGAGGTTCAGCAAATCGTAAGGGAAGGATGCCCCTTGGACTTGAAGATCCTGTGGGAACTAGTTGACGTGTACCCGAGTGAGCTTCAGTAGACGCATCAACAATGGGGAAGCTGGTATATCTTCAGCAGGAGGCTTTTCTGCAGTTGATTCCATGGGCTTGGATGCTTCAACAATAGGCTTTCCATCATCCTTGGACTTTCCAGATTGGACGGTGGATTCTTCATGAGAAGCGACAAAGTGTTCCACGTCTACTGGTACGGATGGGTCCAAGTCAAGATGAACTAGCACCTTTGTTACCTTGGCAGATGCTTCATCCAACTCTGCTTGTGTAGCTTTCGGCTTGGCAACCTGATCTTCCTTTTCTGTGGTTGCAGCCTCAGCTTGCTCAAGAGCCAGTTGCTCTAAACGAGCTTGTACTGCCTCTCTGGCCTCTTCTGCCTTGTACTCCTCATGCCGAGTTTGGAGTTCCTCCACAAACTCTGTGCGATCCAGTGTCCAAAGATCAAACACTTTGTTGCTTCTGATGATAGGCAATGTCTTCATTAAATCCAGGTAGTCATCTGAATCTATCAAAAAGCAAGCAAAGGTGTCTGTAAAGTGATGAGTCTTCACTGGACGCAACACCTCAAGACCATGAGGGGGGTGAATGAAATCATTCTTGGAGCTGCCGGAGGAGGAGGCCTTCTGGGAGTTGTTCCATAAGATCTGGCACCAAAAGGTCATGGAATCGAAAGTTCCAAGTGGACGTGTAAGCTTACCAGTCTTGTCAAACAGGTGACCCCGGTTATGAGAGGATTGTCGCAGGGCTTCAACTTTTTCTTCCCTTATTGGCATCTCAATGCCATAGAACTTGTAACCTTTCTTTCGACCAGCATCATATAAGGGTAGTCTAGGACACACCCTGTCTGGTACAAACTTGATTTCTGTGGCGCGGCTGATGTGAAGGTTTGGTGGGTAGGCAATGGCTTGGTTTGGTATATACATTTGTTGTAGAAGTTTGCCAAGATCATCATAGTCGCTTGGCTGGAAATTTAGCACTGGAGTTCCAACAGGTAGAGGCAAGAACTTTGTAATGGGAGTCCAGATGCGAACATCCTTGACCCATTGTACATCTGGACGCTGCTTCGACTTGGAAGGCTCCAGGCTTTCTTTAATGGCCAACTTCAATTCTATGGCCAGTTCAGTATCCTTGCTAACAAGGGGCTTCTTGGACGGTGCCTTCTTCTTTCTTGGAGCCTTCCCTTTCTGCTCCGCAACCGTCTTTGTGAATTGAGAAGCAACCTCCACCTCTGGTTCAGGCAGTTCAGCTGCTGCTGGACGCACCCTTTGTTGGGTTCCAGTTCGACAAGAGTAAGGATGAGACATTCGGATCAAGTGTGGATACACTTCTCTCATCCAAGTGGGCAAAGGCTTGCTGATTATTGCTCCTTCTGGCATTGCAGCATAGTCAGCTGAAGGATTATGAGCATAATCATACCTCGTCCACTCTGGTGCTGAGGCAGTAGTCAGATGCCTCTCCAAAGGTTCTTGTAGAGGCCTCCATATCACATCGTGCCTCTTACAGTAATTATGTTCATTCCGTGTAAGGAATGCAACAGGGAAGCGTTCTCTGTCTTCTTCTTCTTTGGTTTTCTGCTTGGGGGGTATGGTCCATGGGGACCAGGTATCCCTCCATGCATCCCTTGGACGCACAAACTTGGACAGGTCCAAGTGAAGAGGTGGATGCTGGGTTGTTGATGTGGATGGAGCACTGGATGGAGCTGGTAGTAGGGCACTCGTGGATATGCTGTCGGTGTCTTGGGAGGAAGGTGGTGGAGCTGCGACTCTCCTTGGCCTAACTGCCTGAGTCTTAACTCGTCGAGGCACGTTAGAAGGAAAGGAAGATAGTTCAGCAGGTTGTACCTTCTGCTTCTTTTGCATAGGGGCCTCCTTCTCCTATGCTTTCTTCTTGATTTAACCAATTGGGATCTAGTCATCATCATCAGAGTCGTTTAGTATTTGAAGCTTTCGAACCTTTGGCTTTTCTGGAACAGGCTTCACTGAAGCTGCCTTTGGACGCTGCTCAGCTTGAGCAAGTCTGGACGCAATAGTCCTTGGACACTTCTCTGCCGGGGACTGAGCAGTGGAGGTGTCAGCATGTATTTTCTTGGTTCTTCTCTCCTTTTCAGCATCTTCCTCATGCTTATGAGACATGTGACGTGTTACCTTTCTGCTCCCCTGTTCCTGCATCAACCTTTTGATCTTCTTGCCAAGACCAAGAAGATCAATCTCCTCCTCATCATCATTGGAGATAATCTTGCTTTGTTCATGTCGTTGCTTGTTGATGCTATCTTCGTCCAAGTCCCTTAGGACCTTGGTTGTCAGCTTAATCTTCATAGGCTTTATGTTGGACTCGCCAAATGGTTGTTGTATTGCCACCATTTGCCCTTTCTTCACGATAGCTTCGTAATCAACTTTGTCCAGTTCATCAAAGAAGCATTGATAGACCTTCTGGTCCCAGAAGATCTTGTTCAGCAGAGCGGCGTAAAAGATGTCATCATTGCCACCAACAGTCTTCATCATTCTCACAATATTGATGTAAATGGTGTGAGGAAGGTTGAAGGGGATACCTTCCAAAATGTGGAATATCATGAACTTGTGTAAGTCCGTGACTGAGTCCTTAGACCCAGCTTTGTGCAGGATACTCTTGTTGCACACCTGCTGCCAGATTTTCGCTTCCTCACACAGGTTCTTGTACTAAATCTTCATTGAGTCTGTGGATTTGGTCTTGCAAAGTACGTTTGCAACGTGATTGCCGTACTGCTTGGCCCAGTCTGCTCTGTACTAGTTTTGCTCCCCGATGCAACCAATTACCTTTGCAATGTACTCAGTGGACAGAGTCACCTCTCATCCAAGAATAGTGGCCACGAGCTCCCTTGTGTTATGAAATTTGGCATCCCTCAAGAACATCCTGATCAACTCAAGGAATATCTTCTGGTTTTCGTTGAAGTAGCCTCTGATTCCACACTTCAGAAGGCTCTCATTCAGGTTCAGGCCCAGCTTCTCCAGCTTTTCAATGTCGAAGAAGTGCTCAATGTGCACTGTAGCAGCACCTTGACATACAACTGTGGTGTCAGGGTAGGTGTGGACGTCGAGTTTAGAGTTGCTTGAGCTTGCAGAGTTTGACATGGTAGAAAAGTTGGGATTTTTAGGTTTTTTGAGAAGGGTTTTGGGATTTTTTTTTTGAGAGAGAGGGACTGCTTAAGGATGAAGATAAGCTCAGAGAAGATAGATACGGTAAAGATTTTCTGAGACGATTTGACGGATTACATATATGGGCTTCGATCGGAGAACGTGAAGCGGTTTTGGGCTTTTATGAATATTTGAAATGGAAATCATGCCATAAAACCCATCATGATGAGGCGTGTGAAGAATGTGGGTAACTGTGTATGGTTACTAACATTTAGGTGACTTAGCATAGAGCATTAACTCATACTTACTCTGAAACGAACCGTTTTGGCCATTTGAACAATGTTTAAAAAAAATGCTAAGTTAAAAACATTGTCCAGATGTTGGACTTAAGTGTAACATATGCAATGCACGTGCATGACTTAGTGATCTTTGGACGACATGTCCATTGGACGCTAAGGTTTTATTGGACGCACAATGTAGATGTTAATCATTCCTTTACTGAGTCCATTCCAAGTTTGTTCCTTAGAAGGATTAACTTGTCTTCAGTAAGGGGTTTAGTAAATATATCAGCAAGCTGATTATCTGTGGTTACAAAGTGTAGTTCCACAGTACCCTTCTGAACATGGTCTCTTATAAAGTGATGTTTAATCTCTATATGTTTAGCCCTTGAATGCAATATGGGATTCTTAGAGAGATCTATGGCAGCTTTACTATCACAGAAGATAGGAATGTTACTCTCATATATGTTGTAGTCCTCAAGTTGATGTTTGATCCATAAGATTTGAGAACATTTTGCAGCTGAAATATACTCTGCTTCAGCAGTGGACAGTGCAATGGTTCCTTGCTTCTTGCATATCCAGGAGACTAAGTTTCCACCAATGAAGTGACATCCTCCACTAGTGCTTTTTCTTTCAATTCTGTCTCCAGCATAATCAGCATCACAGTATCCAACTAACCTGAAATCTTTCTGCCTTTTGAAATATAGACCAAGATTAGTGGTTCCAACAAGATATCGAAAGATTCTCTTAACAGCAGCTAAATGAACTTCCCTTGGGTTAGATTGAAATCTGCCACATAAGCATACACTGAACATGATGTCAGGTCTGTACGCTGTGAGGTATAGGAGTGATCCTATCATTCCTCTGTATAGAGTGTTATCCACCTTCTTTGAGTTGTCGTCCAGTCCAAGTATTGTTGTTTGATGCATAGGAGTTTTCATTGGTTTTGCATCGTCCATTTTGTACTTCTTTAGTAGCTCCTTGACATACTTGGTTTGATGTATGTATAGGCCCTTTTCAGTTTGTTTGATTTGAAGTCCAAGGAAGAATTTCAGCTCACCCATCATGCTCATCTCAAACTCTGTTTTCATTAATTTGGCAAATTCTTCATAGAGAGTTTCATTAGTGGCACCAAATATGATATCATCAACATATATTTGTGCAATAATAAAATCAGAAGAGTAGTCTTTGCGAAACAATGTAGTGTCTACTTTTCCTCTTGAAAAACCATTTTCTGGCAAAAATGAGCTGAGTTTTTCATAGCAAGCTCTAGGTGCTTGTTTCAACCCATATAAAGCTTTGTTAAGTTTGAAAACATGATTTGGAAAAGCATCACTTTCAAATCCTGGGGGTTGTTCCACATAGACTTCTTCCTTTATGAGTCCATTGAGGAATGCACTTTTTACGTCCATTTGATGTAGCTTCATATTGCTATGAGCTGCAAATGATAGTAAAATGCGAATTGCCTCTAGACGTGCAACTGGAGCATAAATTTCAGTATAATCTATACCTTCTTGTTGTGAGTAACCTTTTGCTACCAACCTTGCTTTGTTTCTCACAACATTACCTGCTTCGTCCAGCTTGTTTTTGAACACCCACTTTGCACCTACAGCTTCTTTGTCGTCGGGGAGTTCTACTAGCTTCCAGACATTATTCTTTTGAAACTGGTCAAGTTCTTCCTGCATTGCTTTGACCCAGCTTTCATCTTCTAAGGCATCGTCCACAGTCTTAGGTTCTATTTGCGATATGAGTGTTGTGTGACCTTGCTGTCATTGAAGTGAAGATCTGGTTTTGACTCTATCTTTTGGATCTCCGATGATTTGTTCCTCTGGATGATGTTTCTTCATTTGCCAGTTACGCCCAGTTGGTTCTCTTTATTCTGCTACTGAACCATCCAGTGGTACATTGGACTCTTCAACTGAGACATCAGGGTTGGACGTATCTGATGACTTACTTGCATTAGTCCAATCTGAGATCTACAAATGATTCATCCAGCTCTGGTAATTTCTTATCAGGCTTGTTGTCATTGAACTTCACATGGATAGCTTCTTCAACAACTAAGGTTGTAGAGTTATAAACTCTGTATGCCTTTGAAGTTTCAGAATATCCAAGCAATATTCCTTCATCACACTTAGAATCAAATTTTCCTAAATTATCCTTAGTGTTCAGAATGAAACATTGACATCCAAATGGATGGAAGTAGGATATGTTAGGTCTTCCTCCCTTCCACAATTCATATGGACTCTTTTTCAATATTGGCCTTATATAGATTTTGTTTTGTAAATAACAGGCAGTATTCACTGCTTCAGCCCATAAGTGTTTAGGGGTTGAATTATCATTCAACATGGTTCTAGCCATCTCCTGGAGTGACCTATTTTTCCTCTCAAAAACACCATTCTGTTGTGGTGTTCTGGGTGTTGAGAGTTGTGAAGGATACCATTATCCTCACATAACCTTTGAAAACTTTCATTTTCGAATTCTCCCCCATGATCACTTCGGATAGAAGTAATCATACTCCTTTTTCATTTTGAACTCTTTTGCAGAAGTTATAAAAAGCCTTGAAGGACTCATCTTTGTGGGATAGGAACATGACCCATGTCCATCTAGTATAGTCATCCACTATAACCAATCCGTATCTCTTACCACTTACTAAGGCTGTTCTTGTGGGTCCAAACAAATCAATATGTAACAGCTCAAGAGGTCTAGAAGTGGAAACAATGTTTTTACTTTGAAAAGAACTTTTCACTTGTTTCCCTTTCTGACAAGCTTCACAAAGAAGATCATCTTTATATGACATACTTGGTAGTCCTCTTACGAGGTTGTGCCTATTCAGCTTTGAGATTAACCTCAAGCTTGCATGACCAAGTCTTTTATGCCATAGCCAATGATTTTCTTGTACTGAAACTAGGCATGATACATTTTTACTTGATAGTTCTCCAAGTTTAATCTTGTACAGATTACCTTGCCTCTTTGCAGTAAAGAGAAGGGATCCATCAGAGTTACTGACTGTACATTCACTTTTGTTAAAGACAACATCATATCCACTGTCACATAATTGGCTTATGCTAAGTAGATTGTGTTTAAGACCTTTAACATAAAGAACTTTATCAATACAAGGATAGGGTGGTATACCAATCTTACCTATGCCAGCTATCATCCCTTTCTTATTCCCTCCAAAGGTGACTTTCCCACCAGCTTTGGGTAGGAGGCTTTGGAACATACACCTTTCTCCTGTCATGTGATGTGAGCACCCACTATCCAGGTACCATGATTGGAGTTTCTTTCCTGCTGTTAAGCATGTCTGCAACAGGAATAATTTTATCCTTAGGTACCCAAATTGACTTGGGTCCTTTTTTGTTAGTTTGAAGGGTATTGGATGCTCCCTTCTTAGGCAGGTGTCTGTATTTGGACGTTATATGTCCAGGTTTCCCACATAAGTAGCAAACATCTATTTTCTCGTCATGAATATATTTCTTTCCCTTATATCCATGTCCTGACCTGTCATTTGGTCTCTTACAACCTTCGTATTTTAAAAGCATTTTAAGGTTGTCAGAGCCCTTAACAAAGTTTGACAGATCCTTCTTTAGGCTGTCAATCTCTTCATGAAGTTTTACAACATCATGTGGTTGACCTCTTAAGGAAGTATCTGCTTCAACTTTCAGAAGCTTCTCAACTAGCCTTTTGTTTTCTGCTTTGAGATTTCGAATCTCTATGGAAAGATTCATTTCTCTAGTCCTTGAATTCTCATAGGATTTATAGGCTCGAGCAGCATCATTCCAAAGAGTTCGCCTCTCCGCATTTAAAATTTCATGTTGCTTTGAGAGCTCTGTAAACTTTTTCTGTAAATGCTCCTTTTCACTTTCAAGTTGTTTGAACCTTTTCTCTAAAACTTCTTTTTCTTTTGAAAGTGATTTGGACGATTTCTTTAAAGTTATGTAGGCCTTTGACAAAATAGAAGAGTTTGACAGTAATTCATGATAAGCTTCTTGAAGTGAATCTAAGTCATTAAGGTCTACCTCATCTTCTTCTTCTGGTTCAGAAGAATCTGTTGAAGTGTCTGCCATTAGACATATGTGTGCTTCCTCTTCTTCTTCATCGTCTGATGATGAGTCATCGTCCAGGTCTTCCCATGTGGACATCAGAACTTTCTTGCCCTTCCTTTTGCTGAAGAATTTCTTCTTCTTGTGCTTGCTCTTGTCAAGATCTGGGCATTCTGATTTGAAGTGTCCTGGCTTTTTGCATTCGTAGCATATGATTGGACTTTTCTCCTTCTTTTCTTTAAGGCCTTTCCTCTTTAGGTTTCTCCATCTGGATCCACCTTTCTTCTTCCACACAGCGTGTATCCTCTTGGATATGAAGGATAGCTCATCATTCTCATCTGAGTCATCATCTTCATATTGTTCGTCTGATGATGTTTCAGCTTGCATGGCTTTGGACGATGGTGCTTTCCTTGGCTTCTGGACGCTGAGCGCCAGGGACTTGTTTTTCTTACCATCACCATCTTGATGCAATTCTAGTTCATGCACCTTGAGAATTCCCATGAGTTCTTCTAGGGACATATCATCTAGTCCTTTTGTTGCTCTCAAGGCTGTAACCTGTGGTCTCCATTGCCTAGGCAAACTTCTCAAAATTTTGTCAATATGTTCATAGTTATTGTAATTTTTACCATGTGCTCTAAGTTCATTTAGTATGGTTTGAAACTGTCCAAACATACCTTGTATGTCCTCGTTTTCTTCCATACTAAACAATTCATATTGACGAGTAAGGAGACTGAATTTGTTACGTTTTACCGGGTGGAACCCTCATACGTTAACACAAGAGTGTCCCACATTTGTTTCGCGCTTTTGAGACTGTGTACCTTGTTGTATTCTTGTTCGCTCAGTACACATATGATGATGTTTCTAGCTCTGGAGTTGAGATTAAATCTTTGTTTCTGCTCCTCCGTCCATCTAGTCTTTGGGATTTTGTTGAGGTTCTCATCAAGTGGAATGTAGTCGCCCATCTCCACAACGTCCCACATGTCAATATGACTGGATTCAAAGAATGCTATCATTCTTTGTTTCCTGTAATCATATTTGACACCCTTGAAGAGTGGTGGTCTGTTCACAGCTTGTCCCTCATTTTCCATCTTTCTTAGGATCTTTCCTTTGTACTGCTAAGTACTCAACCCAAGAGGCCGAGCTCTGATGCCTACTGAAATACAGAGAAACACACTAGAAGGGGGGTTGAATAGTGTGTTTATATTTTCTTTGAAATCCTTTCACAATATGAAGATAGTGTATATTAAGTTTTACAAGAACCTTGTGAAACAGAAGGCTATGCTATCGTCCAGTGGTTCAAATACAACAGTTCAATGAAACTGCATTTTTCGTCAGAACAAGTATTTTAACCTGCCACTTCTGGCTACAAGTATTCTCTAGGCCACTCCTAGCACACCTTTTAATCTCCCCCCCCCCCCCCCCGAGATTAAAGCAAACCCAAGTATTCTTTAACACTAAGCCATTCCTGGCTTTGCAAACATAAATTGTTCGAGTATAGAAAGAAAGAATAACTCTCACAGAGAGGCTATTACAATAAAAAATGAATACACAGAATCGCTTAGCAAGGCTAAGTAGAAAGCTCTTTTTCGCTCAAGTGTGGATCGTCCAGTCGTTTTGACAGAGTTTCGGCTCTTAATTAATCTTCGTATATGTTTGATGTATGAGCTTGTTCCTCTATTTATAGGCAGCTTGGTGTAAAGTATTCGTTGTGGGATTTGTACCTTTGCCAATAACGGCTCTCTCCTAATTATGTGACCGTTGACACGTGTCGGCTTGGGGTGGAGAGAAGAGGAGACATCAGTACTTGCAACACCTCCAGTACTTGTACTATTTCTGCAGAGAAATGCTTTTATGTTCCTGTATAATACTTTCCGAAAACTCAGATGAAATGTTATGTTAGAATGAGAGGGAATAATCGAACATTCCAGAGAATCATCATCGAAAACGTATTGTTGCTTTATATAACTTTTAAGATAGAAAACAGAGTGTAAGTTATATAGGCATTGGATGCTTGCTTTGCAGAAACATTGGACGCTGGATGTTGTACTTTACAAAACTTATTTGGACGCTTTGCTTATAGAAATATAAAGTCTAAGTTTGAGAGATACAATTCCATTGCAGCATTGGACGACGTAGATCCTATAACACTCAAACAAGACCATTAGATACTCCAAAATTTATCCTTTATTTGTTATCATCAAAACTGAAATTTGAGGGGTTGGACATCGTCCAAAGTCTTAGAACTTAACAATCCCAGGTGAATTCTTATGCATAAAAAACCATAATGCTTGGAGCACTTTTAAGTATTGGGGTCCGAGTGCCCTGTGGTCCAATTTTGCTGCCCGTGGTGCATTTTCGACCCGTTGTGCAATTTTCGTGTGAAAATAAGACTTTTGGGTTTTGGTGCCCCCATGATCCCTGGTGCATTCCTATGCATAAAAAACCACAATGCTCGGATCAATTTTCAGTTTTGAGGTTCGTGGTGCCCCTTGCTCCAATTTTGGTGCCGGTGGTGCATTTTCGGCCGTTTGTGCAATTTTCGTGCGAAAATAAGGCTTTTGGGTTGTGGTGCCCCATAATCCATGGTGTATTGTTATGTATAAAAAACCATAATGCTCGGAGCACTTATAATTATTGAGATCCGAGTGCCCCGTGGTCTAATTTTGGTGCCCGTGGTGCATTTTCGACCCAATGTGCAATTTTCGTGCGAAAAAAAGACTTTTGGGTTTTGGTGCCCTGTGATCCCTGGTACACTCTAATGCATAAAAAACCATCATGCTAGGAAAACTTTTCAGTTTTGTGGTCCGTGGTGCCCCGTGGTCCAATTTTGGTGCCGGTGGTGCATTTTCGGCCATTTGTGCAATTTTCGTGCGAAAATAATCCTTTTGGGTTTTGGTGCCCTGTGATCCCTGGTGCATTCTTATGCATAAAAAACTATAATGCTTAGACCACTTTTGAGTATTGAGGTCCGAGGTGCCAAGTGGTCCAATTTTGGTGCCTGTGGTGCATTTTCGGCCCATTGTGCAATTTTCGTGCGAAAATAAGACTTTTGGATTTTGGTGCCCCGTGAACCCTGGTGCATTTTTATGCATAAAAAACCATAATGCTTGGAACACTTTTCAGTTTTCTGGTCCGTGGTGCCCTGTGGTCCAATTTTGGTGCCGGTGGTGCATATTCGGCCAATTGTTCAATTTTCGTGCAAAAATAAGACTTTTGGGTTTTGGTGCCCCGAGATCCCTGGTGCATTCTTATGCATAAAAAACCATAATTCTTGGAGCACTTTTAAGTATTGAGGTTCGTGGTTCCCCGTTGTCAAATTTTGGTGCCGATAGTGCATTCTCGGCCATTTGAGCAATTTTCGTGCGAAAATAAGACTTTTGGGTTTTGTTGCCCCATGATCCCTGGTGCATTCTTATGCATTAAAAACTATAATGCTTGGAACACCTTTCAGTTTTGAGTTCCGTGGTTCCTCGTGCTCCCATTTTGGTGTCGGTGGTGCATTTTCGGCCAATTGTGAATTTTCGTGCAAAAATAAGACTTTTGGGTTTTGGTGCCCCGTGATCCCTGGTGCATTCTTATGCATAAAAAATCACAATGCTCAGCACACTTTTCAGTTTTGAGGTCCGTGGTGCCCCGTGGTCCAATTTTGGTGGCGATGGTGCATTTCGGCCATTTGAGCAATTTTCGTGCGAAAATAAGACTTTTGGGTTTTCGTGCCCCATGATCCCTGGTGCATTCTTACGCATAAAAAACCACAATGCTCATAACACTTTTCAGTTTTGAGGTCCGTGGTGCCCAATGGTCCAATTTTGGTGGCAATGGTGCATATTCGGCCATTTGTGCAATTTTCATGCGAAAATAAGACTTTTGGGTTTTAGTGCCCCATGATCCTTGGTGCATTCTTATGCATAAAAAACCATAATGCTTGGAGCACTTTTTAGTTTTGAGGTCCGTGGTGCCCCATGCTCCAATTTTGGTGCATGTGGTGCATTTTCGACCATTTGTGAAATTTTCGTGCGAAAATAAGACTTTTGGATTTTGGTGCCCCGTGATCCCTGGTGCATTCTGATGCATAAAAAACCATAATGCTCGGAGCAATTTTAAGTTTTGAGGTTCGAGGTGCCCCGTGGTCCAATTTTAGTGCCTGTGGTGCTCTTTCGGCCCATTGTGAAATTTTCGTGCGAAAATAAGACTTTTGGGTTTTGGTGCCACGTGATCCTTGGTGCATTGTTATGCATAAAAAACCCTAATTCTTGGAATACTTTTCAGTTTTGAGGTCCGTGGTGCCCCGTGGTCCAATTTTGCTGCCTGTGGTGCATTTTCGGCCTTTTGTGAAATTTTTGAGCGAAAATGAGAATTTTGGGTTTTGGTGCTCCGTGGTCCCTGGTGCATTCTTATGTATAAAAAACTATAATGGTCGGAGCACTCTTTAGTTTTGAGATCCGAGGTGCCCCGTGGTCCAATTTTGGTGCCCGTGCTCCATTTTCGGCCCATTGTGCAATTTTAGTGCGAAAATAAGACTTTTGGATTTTGGTGCCCCGTGATCCCTGGTGCATTCTTAAGCATAAAAAATGAAAATGCTCGGAATACTTTTCAGTTTTGAGGTCCGTGGTGCCTTGTGCTCCAATTTTGGTCTCGGTGGTGCATATTTGGCCATTTGTGCAAGACTTTTGGGTTTTAGTGCCCCATGATCCCTGGTGAATTCTTATGCATAAAAAACCATAATGCTTGGAGCACTTTTCGGTATTCAGGTCCGTGGTGCCTCATGCTCCAATTTTGGTGCATGTGGTGCATTTTTGGCCATTTGTGAAATTTTCGTGCAAAAATAAGACTTTTGGATTTTGGTTCCCCATGATGCCTGGTGCATTCTGGTGCATAAAAAACCATAATGCCCGGATCACTTTTCAGTTTTGAGGTCCGAGGTGCACCGTGGTCCAATTTTGGTGCCCGTGGTGATTTTTCGGCCCATTATGCAATTTTCGTGGGAAAATAAGAGTTTTGGGTTTTGGTGCCCCGTGATCCCTGGTGCATTGTTAAGCTTAAAAAACTATAATTCTTGGAATACTTTTCAGTTTTGATGTCCGTGGTGCGCTGTGGTCCAATTTTGGTGCCTGTGGTGCATTTTCGGCCTTTTGTGAAATTTTCGTGCGAAAATGAGAATTTTGGGTTTTGGTGCTCCATGGTCCCTTGTGCATTATGTATAAAAAACCATAATGCTTGGAGCACTCTTAAGTTTTGAGATCCGAGGTGCCCCGTGGTCCAATTTTGGTGCCCGTGCTCCATTTTCGGCCCATTGTGCAATTTTAGTGCGAAAATAAGACTTTTGGATTTTGGTGCCCCGTGATCCCTGGTGCATTCTTAAGCATAAAAAATGAAAATGCTCGGAATACTTTTCAGTTTTGAGGTCCGTGGTGCCTTGTGCTCCAATTTTGGTCCCGGTGGTGCATATTTGGCCATTTGTGCAAGACTTTTGGGTTTTAGTGCCCCATGATCCCTGGTGAATTCTTATGCATAAAAAACCATAATGCTTGGAGCACTTTTCGGTATTCAGGTCCGTGGTGCCTCATGCTCCAATTTTGGTGCATGTGGTGCATTTTTGGCCATTTGTGAAATTTTCGTGCAGAAATAAGACTTTTGGATTTTGGTTCCCCATGATGCCTGGTGCATTCTGGTGCATAAAAAACCATAATGCCCGGATCACTTTTCAGTTTTGAGGTCCGAGGTGCACCGTGGTCCAATTTTGGTGCCCGTGGTGATTTTTCGGCCCATTATGCAATTTTCGTGGGAAAATAAGAGTTTTGGGTTTTGGTGCCCCGTGATCCCTGGTGCATTGTTAAGCTTAAAAAACTATAATTCTTGGAATACTTTTCAGTTTTGATGTCCGTGGTGCGCTGTGGTCCAATTTTGGTGCCTGTGGTGCATTTTCGGCCTTTTGTGAAATTTTCGTGCGAAAATGAGAATTTTGGGTTTTGGTGCTCCATGGTCCCTTGTGCATTATGTATAAAAAACCATAATGCTTGGAGCACTCTTAAGTTTTGAGATCCGAGGTGCCCCGTGGTCCAATTTTGGTGCCCGTGCTCCATTTTCGGCCCATTGTGCAATTTTAGTGCGAAAATAAGACTTTTGGATTTTGGTGCCCCGTGATCCCTGGTGCATTCTTAAGCATAAAAAACGAAAATGCTCAAAATACTTTTCAGTTTTGAGATCCGAGGTGCCCCGTGGTCCAATTTTGGTGTCCGTGCTCCATTTTCGGCCCATTATGCAATTTTCATGCGAAAATAAGACTTTTGGGTTTTGGTGCCCCGTGATCCCTACTGCATTCTTAAGTATAAAAAACGAAAATGCTTGGAATACTTTTCAGTTTTGAGGTCTGTGGTGCCTTGTGCTCCAATTTTGGTGCCGGTGATGCATATTCGGCCATTTGTGCAATTTTCATGCGAAAATAAGACTTTTGGATTTTGGTTCCCCGTGATCCCTGGTGCATTCTTATGCATAAAAAACCATAATGCTTGGAGCACTTTTCAGTTTTGAGGTCCGCGGTGCCCCATGCTCCAATTTTGGTGCATGTGGTGCATTTTCGGCCATTTGTGAAATTTTCGTACGAAAATAAGACTTTTGGATTTTGGTGCCCCGTGATCCCTTATGCATTCTGATGCATAAAAAACCATAATGCTCGGAGCACTTTTTAGTTTTGAGGTCCGAGGTTCACCGTGGTCCAATTTTCGTGCCCGTGGTGCTTTTTCGGCCAATTGTGCAATTTTCGTGCGAAAATAAGAGTTTTGGGTTTTGGTGCCCTGTGATCCCTGGTGGATTATTATGCATAAAAAACCATAATTCTTGGAATACTTTTCAGTTTTCAGGTCCGTGGTGCATTGTGGTCCAATTTTGGTGCCTGTGGTGCATTTTTAGCCTTTTGTGAAATTTTCGAGCGAAAATGAAAATTTTGGGTTTTGGTGCTCCGTGGTACCTGGTGCATTCTTATGTATAAAAAACCATAATGCTCTGAGCACTCTTAAGTTTTGAGATCCGAGGTTCCCCGTGGTCCAATTTTAGTGCCCATGCTCCATTTTCGGCCCATTGTGCAATTTTAGTGCGAAAATAAGACTGTTGGGTTTTGGTGCCCCGTGATCCCTGGTGCATTCTTAAGCATAAAAAACGAAAATGCTCGGAATACTTTTCAGTTTTGAGGTCCGTGGTGCCTTGTGCTCCAATTTTGGTGCCGGTGGTGCATATTCGGCCATTTGTGCAATTTTCATGCGAAAATAAGACTTTTGGGTTGTAGTGCCCCATGATCCCTGGTGCATTCTTATGCATAAAAAACCATAATGCTTGGACCACTTTTCAGTTTTGAGGTTCGTGGTGCCCCATGCTCCAATTTTGGTGTATGTGGTGCATTTTCGGCCATTTGTGAAATTTTCGTGCGAAAATAGGACTTTTGGATTTTGATGCATAAAAAACTATAATGCTCGGAGCACTTTTTAGTTTTGAGGTCCGAGGTGCACCGTGGTCCAATTTTGGTGCCCATGGTGTTTTTTCGGCCCATTGTACAATTTTCGTACGAAAATAAGAGTTTTGGGTTTTGGTGCCCCGTGATCCCTGGTGCATTCTTATGCATAAAAAACCATAATGCTCGAAGCACTTTTAAGTATTGAGGTCCGAGGTGCCCCGTGCTCCAATTTTGGTGCCCGTGGTGCATTTTCGCCCCATTGTGGAATTTTCGTGCAAAAATAAGACTTTTGGATTTTGGTGCCCTATGATCCCTGGTGCATTCTTATGCATAAAAAACCCTAATGCTTGCCGCACTTTTACGTATTGATGTTCGAGGTGCCCCTTGGTCCTATTTTGGTGCCTGTGGTGCATTTTCGGCCCATTGTGCAATTTTCGTGCAAAAATAAGACTTTTGGGTGTTGGTACCCCGTGATCCCTGGTGCATTCTTATGCATAAAAAACCATAATGCTCAGAACACTTTTCAATTTTGAGGTCCGTGGTTCCCCATTGTCAAACTTTGGTGCCGATGGTGCGTTTTCGGCCATTTGAGCAATTTTCATGCGAAAATAAGACTTTTGGGTTTTGGTGGCCTGTGATCCCTGGTGCATCATTATGCATAAGAAACCATAATGCTCGGAACACTTTTCAGTTTTGAGGTCCGTGGTGCCTCGTGGTCCCAATTTGGTGTCGGTGCTGCATATTCGACCATTTATCCAATTTTCGTGCGAAAATAAGAGTTTTGGGTTTTGGTGCCCCATGATCCCTGGTGCATTCTTATGCATAAAAAACCATAATTCTTGGAATACTTTTTAGTTTTGAGGTTCGTGGTGCACCGTGGTCCAATTTTGGTGCATGTGGTGCATTTTCGACCATTTGTGAAATTTACGTGCGAAAATGAGAATTTTGGGTTTTGGTGCTTCGTGATCCCTGGTGCGTTGTTATGTATAAAAAACCATAATGCTTGGAGCACTTTTAAGTTTTGAGGTTCGAGGTGCCCCGTGGTCCAATTTTGGTGCCTATGGTGCTCTTTCGGCCCATTGTGAAATTTTCGTGCAAAAATAAGACTTTTGGGTTTTGGTGCCCTGTGATCCCTGGTGCATTGTTATGCATAAAAAACCCTAATTCTTGGAATAGTTTTCAGTTTTGAGGTCCATGGTGCACCGTGGTCCAATTTTGGTGCCTGTGGTGCATTTTCGGCCTTTTGTGAAATTTTCGAGTGAAAATGAGAATTTTGGGTTTTGGTGCTCCGTGGTCCCTGGTGCATTCTTATGTATAAAAAACCATAATGCTCGGAGCACTCTTTAGTTTTGAGATCCGAGGTGCCCCGTGGTCCAATTTTGGTGCACGTGCTCCATTTTCGCCCCATTGTGCAATTTTAGTGCGAAAATAAGACTTTTGGATTTTGGTGCCCCGTGATCCCTGGTGCATTCTTAAGCATAAAAAATGAAAATGCTCGGAATACTTTTCAGTTTTGAGGTCTGTGGTGCCTTGAGCTCCAATTTTGGTGTCGGTGGTGCATATTCGGCCATTTGTGCAATTTTCATGCGAAAATAAGACTTTTGGGTTTTAGTGCCCCATGATCCCTGGTGCATTCTTATGCATAAAAAACCATAATGCTTGGAGCACTTTTCAGTTTTGAGGTCCGTGGTGCCCCATGCTCCAATTTTGGTGCATGTGGTGCATTTTCGACCATTTGTGAAATTTTCGTGCGAAAATAAGAAGTTTGGATTTTGGTGTCCCGTGATCCCTGGTGCATTCTGATGCATAAAAAATCATAATGCTCGGAGCACTTTTTAGTTTTGAGGTCCGAGGTGCACCGTGGTCCAATTTTGGTGCCCATGGTGCTTTTTCGGCCCATTGTGCAATTTTCGTGCGAAAATAAGAGTTTTGGGTTTTGGTGCCCCGTGATCCCTGGTGCATTCTCATGCATAAAAAACCATAATTCTTGGAATACTTTTCAGTTTTGAGGTTTGTGGTGCACCGTGGTCCAATTTTGGTGCCTGTGGTGCATTTTTGGCCATTTGTGCAATTTTCGTGTGAAAATAAGACTTTTGGGTGTTGGTGCCCTGTGAACCCTGGTGCATTCTTATGCATAAAAAACCATAATGCTTAGAGCACTTTTCAGTTTTGAGGTCCGAGGTGTCCCGTGGTCCAATTTTGGTGCCCGTGCTGCATTTTCTGCCCATTGTGCAATTTTTATGCGACAATAAGACTTTTGCGTTTTGGTGTCCCGTGATCCCTGGTGCATTCTTATGCATAAAAAACCATAATGCTCGGAACGTTTTTCAGTTTTGAGGTTCATTGTAACACCCTAAGTTCTATAATGATGAATATGCTATATTTGATTCAATTAATTATTTTATAAAATGCCTTAATTATTTTACTTAAGAAAATACATGAAAGGTGAAAGAATCATAATCAGACTTTAGTGAAAATTTTAAAACTTTTTAATTCAATTTTAATTGTGAAAGTTATAATTTTCTTTAGCAGTTATAACGCGTTATTTAATTCAACAAAAAGGTCAAGCGTAGTTTCAATCGTAAAAGATCGAATTAAATTTCTGTATATGTGGAAATAAAACAATGGAAGATGCGTAGGACTAGAAATGTAAACATGTATATACATATATGTAACCAAAAGACATAACATACTCCCGGAGAATAAGTACAGAAAGATACTACATGGTCCACATGATGACTAAATATGTACAACAAAATATCATAGATGCTTTGATCTACCTGACCAAATACATGATAAAGCAAAATAAGATCCTAGCTCCCAGAGCAGTCATCGTCTACACCTACCCTGTGAAAGACTCAACCCAAAAGCCTAGGTGGGTCGCTAGTCGATGTGGTCCTAACAGTGAGACTCGCGAGAAGAAACCTCAAATGAATCCCCAAGAGACTCTCTCTGAGTCCTCCTCGGGATCCTCCTCTGAATCCTTCTCTGTGTCAGACTCCACGAACCAACCTGCTCCACCGGTTGGAGCCTCCACGACCAACTCTGCTGCTGCTGCGGCTGCTACTGGCATCACCTGATTCCCCTCAGTAGGAATCTCGTCCATGTCCACAGGTATTTCCACCTCTGCAGGAGCCATCTCCCAACGCTCAGGGTCACTGTGCTCCAACAACTATAACTCCAACTCAGAGGAATAAAATGCAGTGGGGGTGCGCTCTGAGTTAGTCGGGTGTGGTCCTGGCCCTCTAGATGACGTAGCGACTGAAGAGACGTAGATGACCTCCATAGGTTCGGCTTGCTGGTAATAGGGCGGCGTAGGTTCTGTCCACCACGCTAAATACTCGTATATAATAGGATAAACTTCGAGCTCGTACTCCGGCGTGTGAACCAAACGAATGTAGCCCGTAAAATGATCTACATGCCTAACCAAATCGGGCTCCCACCTCCTATAGATGCACTCAACTTCCCAAAAATGTTGAGGGTCCGGGACCGCCATCTGATCCTAAAAAAAACAAAACAACTATAGGGTAACTCTCTGCTTCGTCAAGCAGTACACACAAAATGACTTTAGAAGTCACAAACATCTACGATCAACCACTTCGATGTGGTTATCTACCGATCACTCTCGACACCTAATCATTTTCATTACCAGAACCATTGACTCATTTTTCACTGGCCAGCTGCCACTGGAACTCCCAAAACTCAGTGGTCTTACATAAATTTATGCTAGATGACATATTGGGAGTACACCCATTCTCCACGGTACAATGGCAGGGCTCTCACCAATCGATGATGACTCGTAATTTCTGTCGGGATTGCCAAGTCGGCTATGTGACTAGCGTCACAACTCGGCACCATATATCCCCCAAGGGCTGCCTCCTAACAATCATCTCCCAGGCACCAACTGTGGTCATCTATTGCTCTGAGGACTGACTCCTCAACACTCTCCTCACCGAGTTTATTTTCTTTCTTCGCCGCCTGTGGGTTTCCCGCTGCACATGGTACAGGTGCGGACGAATTGACGCTGAGCTAAAGGTACCACCTCTACGCTCACATATGCATATATAAATAAGGACTTTGCCTTTATCGCTACATTGTAACAATCTCATCACCCCAGGTGATGCGTCATTCGCAATCCGACCTTGGTTCACAGATAACTCGCAGCCGAAATATCCCACGCGACTTTCTTACATTCTTGAAGTTCCAGAGATCCGACGTACTCTCGAATCTTCATAGTACGACTCTCAACTCACATAAGTCACAGCGTGTCATATATTTTATTACGTTTTATATATTCCTTACCCTCTCAAGTGTCTTATGATTTTTAAAAAAAAATATTTATACTCACCATTATTCCTCCACGCAAAGGTCCTAAATCCTTTTCTATGTCCAATGCATAAAAGAAAGAGTTCATTTATTAATTTATATTAATAAACTAAATGAAAATAAAATAAATAAAAAAATCTCTTAGATCATTTAAATGTGCTCACTATACAAGTTATATTTATCTTTGAATAGAAATTTTGCTATTGACACTAGAAATCAATTCTAGTTACTACAAGTACTCGCGTCGAGTCTTGTAGACACATCACACCAACAAACAATTTTACCACCAGATTCAAACTACGGTCGAGAGACCGTATCACCAAAACAGAGAAAACCACACTTTCAATATCAAATGCTCAGGGTTCTCCTCCCTGAGACTTAAATGAATCAATCAAAATAATGGTTATATTATATCCATTATCTCACATAATAAAAATATTAGTTAAAGGTAAAATGACAAAAGTGCACGTATTAATAATCACATTTGACTATTGAGTCAAATTTTCATTGATAGTACTGAATGTGAGCTCTCACTTAAACAAGCAAATGACCTCAGAATTTAAAGATTTTTATATCAAATCGAAGATCTTGAAATCTAGTTTATAGAAAGGTGTCTCACTTATAAAATCAACATATAGAAAATTTTATAAAAAAAATTTCTAAGTCAGCAACTCTTGATTTTTAGTGCCCACTGAACATAGCTCAAAGAAATGTAAATTTCTCCCACTTTCCAAAACTAAATTAACTGAAACTTTTTACAGTTTAAAAGCTAACTCCTTTATCTTTCCAAAAAGGTATTTATTGCTTCTAAATTCATTTTCTATTGTTCCCAGTAAAAATATTACTAACAGCTTACAATTTTGACATCAAAACAGGGTCCTAAACAATTGGTTTGTTTCTTTTGAAAAAAATAATTTATAAATTATGCTTGGAAATTTTTTTAACTTACATGGTTAAAAATATTATTTTGTCTAGTTTTTAAAGGTTTAATTAACTTTAAAAAAAAAATTAAGTACACAGGGAGAATTTTAACAAAAACCGAGCCCTGTTCCAGTGAAACCCCAAAACAGGACAGTCCACTTTCGAGCCATAGATTAACCCCAAAATGAATTTTTTTTCAAAGATGTCAACATAAAATTTGTTTAATTTTATGTCTATTTTCATTCAAAACAAATTTGACGAAAAACCAACGGTTAGATCTTTCAAAAATGACAAAACAGTGAGGGCTGTTCCATGCTAAACGAAAGGACAGCCACTGCCAACGAATTTTTAGTTAACAATTTTCAAAGAAAACATGATCAAAACCATTTTTGAGAAAAAGGTACATGATCTCACTTGTTTCCAGAGCCATTTTTATTCCAATTACAAGATGAAAATGAACTTACTCCTTACATGCAAAGGCTCACAACTACTGCCAAAGAGAATTCAACACCACCCATCCACTTTCAACTCAACAAACAATTCAAACACATCTCAATTCTCAGCAATGGAGGCATGCATGTATGCTATGGTTAAGGCCCCCAGTCCTTAACCATATTCTCAACAAGAAAAGAAAACAAAGAGTCCACAAGAGAGTTCCCTCACCTTGGTTCTTGGTTCCAGCCGAGAGAAAGGAAGAAGAGATGAAGGGGAGAGTAGGTAGAGAGGATGAGGGCTGTCAATGGCTTACATGCAAAGCTTCAAGCTCCAAAAATGGCTTCCCCTTCTCTTGTTGGTGTCTCGGCCAAGGAAGGAAAAGAGGTGAGAGAAGAGAGAATTTTGTGTGTGTAAATTTTGCTTGTTAGGAGGATTAGTGAGTGAGTGTGTGAGCTTAGGGGTGTGGCCGTGGGTTTTGGGGTGGTTAGGTGTTGAGTTTAGGCTAGGTGTCAAGCCCTTGTGGGTTGCATGTAGGTTAGTTGTCATGCAATTGAGGTTAGAGAGTTTAGTTACTCAGTTTAGTTTACACAGTGTAATTTTACACTGTGTAATTGTAAAGAGATGGCTTTTAAAATTTTAAAACTTAATTCCAAACATCTAATTAATTTTATAAAACTTCTAGTAATAAAACTTTTCTAGTAGCTCAAATAAAATTTCCTCTGTAAAGAAGTTATTTACAGATAAATTTTATAAGAGTTAACTTGGTGTGCAAGTTACTATAATTTAATATAATTGAAATACTTAAAACCAATTTGCAAACAATAAATTAATTAGTGCACAACAATAGATATTACAAATAATCACTACTAGTAATTAATCTCAGCTCAATTAGTTACTAGCAGACATATCAGATAGTCACTCATATTCAAATTTTGAGTACTTGAATATTAAGTACGTATCACGCTGCACATGACTAAAAGAAATAAAATAACACAGAAAGTTTAATTACACAAAAATCCACAGGCAGCTTACAGGCAAAAACACAAGAAAGTAACTAAGAGAATTAATTGTAGGAAATTAATTCCAGAGAGTTACTTACAGAGAAATATATAAATATATACATATTTATAAATATATATACATATATACTTATATAACTAAGTTGAAATTTTCAGGGTAGTAATTGATCGTAGGTAATTTAATTACATACACGTTGAGATTTTAAATCCAAATACACACACATGAAATTTAATAATTACATAAAACTCTATAAACAAACTTACAGACAATTCATACAGAAAAGTAACTACAGAGAATTAATTCTAGAGAATTAATTACAAAGAGTTACTCACAGAGAAACTTTTATTGCAAGCAATTAGTTTTCAAGAAATTATCACATAGAAATTGATTACAGAGAACATTATATATATATATATATATATATATATATATCATTTAATAAATTTTTCCTATTTGACTATTATAACAAATTACTCATGTTGTTTATTTTCCATCATTTTTCTTATTTACTCAATTAATCACTAACTATATTTTAATTACTCAAAACACATTTTTTATTCTTATGTAAAACAAACAAATAAATTTCCATTAATTTCAAATTAAGTTACTCATGTTCCTACTTACTTGGTTGTAATTTTCGGGGTGTTACATTCGTGGTGCCCCGTGGCCCAATTTTGGTGCCGGTGGTGCATTTTCGGCCATTTGTGCAATTTTCATTTGAAAATAAGACTTTTGGCTTTTGGTGCCCTGTGATCCCTGGTGCATTCTTATGCATAAAAAACCATAATGCTTGGAGCACTTTTTAGTTTGGAGGTCTATGGTGCCCTGTGGTCCAACTTTGGTGCTGGTGATGCATTTTCGGCCATTTGTGAAATTTTCGTCTGAAAATAAGACTTTTGGGTTCTGGTGCCCCATGATCCCTGGTGTATTCTTATGCATAAACAACCATAATGCTTGGATAGCTATTAAGTTTTGAGGTCCAAGGTGCCCTGTGGTCATATTTTGGTGCCCATGGTGCATTTTCAGCCCATTTTGCAATTTTCGTGCAAAAATAAGACTTTTGGGCTTTGGTACCCCGTGATCCCTGATGCATTCTTATGCACAAAAAACCATAATGCTCGGAGCACTTTTAAGTATTGAGGTCTGAGGTGCCCCGTGGTCCAATTTTCGTGCCCGTGGTGCACTTTCGGCCCATTGTGCAATTTTCGTGCGAAAATAAGACTTTTGGTGCCCCGTGATGCTTGGGGCATTCTTATGCATAAAAACCCATAATGCTTAGAACTCTTTTCTGTTTTAAGGTCTGTGGTGCCCCGTGGTCGAATGTTGGTGCTAGTGGGCCATTTTCGGCCATTTGTGCAATTTTCATGCGAAAATAAGACTTTTGGATTTTGGTGCCCTGTGAACCTTGGTGCATTCTTATGCATAAAACACCAGAATGCTCGGAACAGTTTTCACTCTTGAGATTCATGGTGCCCGATGGTCCAGTTTTGGTGCCGAGGGTGCATTTTCGTCCATTTGTGCAATTTTCGTTCGAAAATAAGACTATTGGGTCTTGGTGCCTTGTGAACCCTGGTGCATTCTTATGCATTAAAAAACCATAATGCTCAGAGCACTTTTCAGTTTTGAGGTCCGAGCTGCACCATGGTCCAATTGTGGTGCCCATGGTGCACTTTCGGCCCATTGTGCAATTTTTGTGCGAAAATAAGACTTTTGGGTTTTGGTGCACCATGATCCTTGGTACATTCTTATGCATTAAAAACCATAATGCTCTAAACAGTTTTCAGTCTCGACGTTCGTGGTGCCCCGTGGTCTAATTTTGGTGTCGTGGGTGCATTTTCGGCCATTTGTGCAATTTTCGTGCGAAAATAAGACTTTTGGATTTTTGTGCCCCGTGATCCCTGGTGCATTCTTATGCATAAAAAACCATAATTCTTGGAGCACTTTTCAGTTTTGAGGTCCGAGGTGCCCCGTGGTCCAATTTTGGTGCCCGTGGTGCATTTTCGACCCATTGTGCATTTTTCATGTGAAAATAAGACTTTTAGGTTTTGGCGCCCCGTGATCCCTGGTGCATTTTTATGCATAAAAAACCATAATGCTTGAAGCACTTTTCAGTTTTGAGGTCCGAGGCGCCCCGTGGTCCAATTTTGGTGCACGTGGTGCATTTTCGGCCATTTGAGCAATTTTCGTGCGAAAATAAGACTTTTGGGTTTTGGTGCCCCTTGATCCATGGTTTATTGATATGCATAAAAAACCATAATGCTCAGAACACTTTTCAATTTTGAGGTCCGTGGTGCCCCGTGGTGCGAATTTGGTGCCGGTGGTGCAATGTCGACCATTTGTGCAATTTTCGTGCGAAAATATGACTTTTTGGTTTTGGTGCCCTATGAACCCTGATGCATTCTTATCCATAAAAAACCATAATGCTCATAGCACTTTTCAATTTTGAGGTCCGAGGTGCTACGTGGTTCAATTTTGGTGCCCGTGGTGCATTTTTGGCCCTTTGTGCAATTTTCGTGCGAAAAAAAGACTTTTGGGTTTTGGTGCCCCATAATCCCTGGTGCATTCTTATGCATAAAAAACCATAATGCTTGGAACACTTTTCAATTTTGAGGTCTGAGGTGCCCCGTGGTCCAATTTTGGTGCCCGTGGTGCATTTTCGAACCATTGTGCAATTTTTATGCGAAAATAAGACTTTTGGGTGTTGGTGCCCCGTGATCCTTGGCTCATTCTTATGAATAAAAAACCATAATGCTCGGAAAAGTTTTCAGTCTTGAGATTCGTGGTGCCCGGTGGTCCAATTTTGGTGTCGGGAATGTATTTTCGGCCATTTGTACAATTTTCATGCGAAAGTAAGACTTTTGGGTTTTGGTGCCCTGTGAACCCTGGTGCATTCTTATGCATAAAAAACAATAATGCATGGAGCACGTTTAAGCTTTGAGGTCCGAGGTGCCCCGTGGTCCAATTTTGGTGCACATGGTGCATTTTCAGCCCATTGTGCAACTGTCGTGCGAAACTAAGACTTTTGGGTTTTGGTGCCCCGTGATCCTTGGTGCATTCTTATGTATAAAAAAACAATATGCTCGGAATAGTTTTCAGTCTTGAGGTTCGTGGTGCCCCGTGGTCCAATTTTGGTGTCGGGGGTGCATTTTCGACCATTTGAGCAATTTTGTTGCAAAAATAAGACTTTTGGGTTTTGGTGCACGGTGATCCCTGCTGCACTCCTATGCATAAAAAACCATAATGCTCAAAGTACTTTTCAGTTTTGAGGTCCGAGGTGCCCCGTGGTCCAATTTTGGTGCACGTGGTGCATTTTCGGCCCATTATGCAACTTTCGTGCGAAAATAAGACTTTTGGGTTTTGGTGACCCGTGATCCCTGGGGCATTCTTATGCATAAAAAACTATAATGCTCGGAACACTTTTCCTTTTTGAGGTTTGTGGTGCCCCGTGGTCTAATTTTGGTGCCGTGGGTGCATTTTCAACCATTTGGGCAATTTTCGTGCAAAAATAAATCTTTTGTGTTTTGGTGCCCCGTGATACGTGGTGCATTGTTATGCATAAAAAACCATAATGCTCGAAGCACATTTCAGTTTTGAGGTCCGAGGAGCCCCGTGGTCCAATTTTGGTGCCCGTGGTGCATTTTTTGCCCATTGTGCAATTTTCATGCGAAAATAAGACTGTTGGGTTTTGGTGCACCATGATCCCTGGTGCATTTTTATGCATAAAAAACCATAATGCTCGAAACACCTTTCAGTTCTGAGGTCCGTGGTGCCCCGTGGTCCAATTTTTTTGCCAATGGTGCTTTTTCGTCCATTTGAGCAATTTTTGTGCGAAAATAAGGCTTTTGGGTCTTGGTGTCCCGTGATCCCTAGTGCTTTCTTATGCATAAAGAACCATAATGCTCGAACACTTTTCAGTTTTGAGGTCCGAGGTGCCCCGTGGTCCAATTTTGGTGCATGTGGTGCATTTTCGACCCGTTGTGCAATTTCAATGCGAAATTAAGCCTTTTGGGTTTTGGTTCCCCTTGATCCTTGGTGCATTCTTATGCATAAAAAACCATAATGGTTGGAGCAATTTTCAGTTTTGAGGTCCGTGGTGCCCCGTGGTCCAATTTTGGTGCCCGTGGTGCATTTTCTGCGATTTGTGAAATTTTCTTGCGAAAATAAGACTTTTGGATTTGGGTGCCCCGTGATCCCTGGTGCATTCTTATGCATGAAAAACCATAATGCTCGGAACACTTGTCAGTTGTGAGGTTGTAACCCCTTTTTTTAATTACTTAATTTCTATATAACATCCATAAACACGAAAATTTACAAATAAAATAAATACATTCCATTAAGTTTAAAGTTTGTCTTTATAATTTACATTATTAAAATTTACAGAAAATACTATTACAAAATTATTTCTAATTAATACAAAAGTCTCTAAAGCCAAAAACCCCTATTCCTATAGCTCTGGAGTATTTCTGCATCTGTGACTCCTAATTAATCTTCCCAATACCTGCAATCACACTCCCCTAGAATCTGGGGACAGCATTACCGGATCAGGCATTTAATTTCTCATACAATAAAACAATTTCAAACAAATACATATCATAACAAATTAATTAATTACACACATAATTAAATGCAGTATGATTTATGCAAATGCAGTTTTTGACTCAAATTCATTTTTGACCCTGCTCCATGGAGACTTCCCCTTTGAGTGTTTAGTAAGTAACTGGCCTACCATTACGTACTGCAATTCAGCAATCAGCCCCTACTAAACGTGAATAAGCTAAACAAAATTAGGAGATCAGGATACCCAGGAAGGCCACCACGACCGCATCTCTGTCCAGATTACAGCCACATATTGAATTGCCAATATCCTTCTCCCCACAGACTATATAATCACAGATTATACGGTCCTGTTTAACAAATTCTACTCACCCCAAAAATCCTTTCTCAATCATTTTCATTTCACATGACTACCGTAGTCTCGGTTAGTCAACAATTCATTTCTCAATCAGTTTCATTTCACATGACTACCGCAGTCCCGGTTAGTCAACAAAAGTCATTTCTCATTTGATACTTTTATAAATTCCCCAAAAAGACTCATGCCAATGAATTTTGTTCATGATCACTATCAAATAAATAATTTGTACACATTAACATACAAGGATACAAAAATTTAAGCAATTTACATTATAACATTAGTATTTTTAATAATTTCCGAAAATGCCCTCAATCTTTTTCCAAAATACCCAATATGTCCCTACATGTAAAATGACCATTTTGCCCTTGGTTTTATAAAAATTTCCACATAATATCCCTTGCATTTAGGGCTGGCCGAATGGTATACACACCATTTCCAACATGTTTTCCAAAGCAACAACTTCCAATTCCAACCAAAAATCAACCAAATCACAATTTCAACCAAAATTCAACAAACCAAATTTCAACCATTACAACACCTTAAAATTCAATCAAACATCATTCCAATCCATGAATTGCAATCACAAGCATCAAAAACACAAAACCCCTAAATCAATTTCAAGTTTTCATGATTCTAGGTCAAAATTTTAATCTAAGCCTACAACATGTTTTCTTCTAATTCCAAGGGTTCTAATTGAAATTAAATGCCTAGATCCTTACCTTAAACTCTTTAATTGAAGAAAAATCTTTGAATTCCTTTGTCCCTCACTCCTTGGTCTTGTAGGAATTTTTGAGATTTCTTCCAATTCTTTCTCTACTAGCCGAATTAGCTTAGGGTTTTGGAAGTTTGGATGGTTGGGTTTCTTAATTTGAGTTGAAATGGTGAAGTTAAGATGAAATTGAATGAAGAACTGCAGCTGCTGGGTTAAGAACTCACGGTTCTGTTTTTTTTTCAGAAAAGCTAGTTTGTGCCTTTTCCTTTTAGCTTAAGTTTTAAGGCTTCATTTAACACTTAATTCACCAAATTGAATTTTTTCTTCAAGTCCACTGCCCTGCACGTCCAGCAGCCTCTATTGACCAAGGGAGATCAGTTCTCCAAGCTTTCCCATCCACTTGGACAGCCAAAGGAGTGCAGTAAGTGACTTGCCTTCCAAAAGGTCAAAAGTCAACATTTGTAGGTAATTTAATAGAATTTTCTAGAATAATTTAGGGCTGTTAATTATCTTACAAACTAATTAGAATTTGAAGAAAATAACACCACCATTGGATTCCTCACTATCAAAAACCTTGGGGTAGTGTCTTACTTATCTCTTAATCCAAGCCTAATTAGCTTAATTTAGTGATCTTAGAAAAGCCTAAGTTGTCACTTTTTGATTGGTTAAGGTTCTAAATTAAATTTTTCTTGGTTAAACATTTTTAATAATTATTCTAAGTATATTACAATTATTAGATAATTCTATAGATATCCTATGAATTTTCTCTAAATTTTCTGTCTTAAAATTTTACCGTAATAATTTCTCAAAGTTCTAACTTTCAGAAAATCCTAACAATTATGAATAAGTATTTTAATTCTTTATCTGTATATATTTTTAATCTATATTCTATTACCTTTCTTTTAAGTTATAATTGAGTTCAAAATTCTATACTTGAAAATTTATCCTGGACAGCTGTCTGACATAGCAGTCCAGTCAACAATTAATTTCAGCAAAAACGAAGACATTTAGAAATTCAGAAAATTCTTCTGAGTAGAACTGTATTAATTTCATTAAGAAAATATGTTCATAAAGTTTTATAAAATACAGTGCATAAGTGTTCATAATGTACCGTGGTCCGAGGTACAAATAGTAAAATGAGGATGTTACAGAGGTCCGAGGTGCACCGTGGTCCAATTTTGGTGCCCGTGGTGCATTTCCGGACCATTGTGCAATTTTTGTGCGAAAATATGACTTTTGGGTTTTGGTGTCTCATGATCCTTGGCGCATTTTTATGCATAAAAAACCATAATGCTCGGAAAAGTTTTCAGTATTGAGATTCCTGGTGCCCAGTGGTCCAACTTTGGTGTCGGGAATGTATTTTCGGCCATTTGTGCAATTTTCGTGCAAAAATAAGACTTTTGGGTTTTGGAGCCCTATGAACCCTGGTGCATTCTTATGCATAAAAAACAATAATGCATGGAGCACTTTTCAGTTTTGAGGTCCAAGGTGCCCCGTGGTCCAACTCTGGTGCACGTGGTGCATTTTCGGCCCTTTGCGCAACTTTCGTGCAAAAATAAGACTTTTGGGTTTTGGTGCCCCGTGATCCTTGGTGCATTCTTATGTATAAAAAACCATAATGCTCGGACTAGTTTTCAGTCTTGAGATTCGTGGTGCCGGGCTGTCCAATTTTGGTGCTGGGGGTGCTTTTTCGGCCATTTGTACAATTTTCGTGCGAAAATAAGACTTTTGAGTTTTGGTCCCCTGTGAACCCTGGTGCATTCTTATGAATAAAAAATCATAATGCTTAGAGCACTTTTCAATTTTGAGGTCGAAGGTGCCCCGTGGTCCAATTTTGGTGCCTGTGGTGCATTTTCAGCCATTTGTGAAATTTTGCTGCGAAAATAAGACTTTTGGGTTTTGGTGTCCCGTGATCCCTGGTGCATTCTTATGCCTAAAAAACCATAATGCTTGGAGCACTTTTCTGTCTTGAGGTTCGTGGTGCCCCGTGGTCCAATTTTGGTGCCTGTGGGGCATTTTCGGCCATTTGTGAAATTTTGGTTCGAAAATAAGACTTTTGGGTTTTGGTGCCCCGTGATCCCTGGTGCATTCTTATGCATAAAAAGCCATAATGCTCGGATCACTTTTAAGTTTCGAGGTCCGAGGTGCACCATGGTTCAGTTTTGGTGCCCGTGGTGCATTTTCGGCCTATTGTACAATTTTCGTGCGACAATAAAACTTTTGGGTTTTGGTGCCCCGTCATCCTTGGTGCATTCTTATGTATAAAAAACAATAATGCCCAGAACAGTTTTAAGTCTTGAGATTCGTGGTGCCGGGTTGTCCAATTTTGGTGATGGGGGTGCTTTTTCGGCCATTTGTATAATTTTCATGCGAAACTAAGACTTTTGGGTTTTGGTGCCCCGTGATCCTTGGTGCATTCTTATGCATAAAAAATCATAATGCTCAGAACAGTTTTCAGTCTTGAGTTTCGTGGTGCCCCGTGGTCCAATTTTGGTGTCGTGGTGCATTTTTGGCCATTTGAGCAATTTTCGTGCGAAAATAACACTTTTGGGGTTTGGTACCCCGTGATCCCTGGTACATTTTATGCAGAAAAAACCATAATGCTCGGAGCACTTTTCAGTTTTGAGATCCGAGGTGACCCGTGGCCCATTTTGGTGCCCGTGGTGCATTTTCGGCCCATTGTGCATTTTTCATGTGAAAATAAGACTTTTGGGTTTTGGTGCCCTGTGAACCCTGGTGCATTCTTATGCACAAAAAACCATAATGCTTGGACCACTTTTCAGTTTTGAGGTCCGAGGTGCCTCGTGGTCCAATTTTGGTGCACGTGGAGCATTTTCGGCCATTGTGCATTTTTCATGCGAAAATAAGACTTATGGATTTTGGTGCCCCGTGATCCCTGGTGCTTTGATTTGCATAAAAAACCATAATGCTTGAAGCACTTTTAAATTTTGAGGTCCGAGGTACACCGTGGTCCAATTTTGGTGCCTGTGGTGCATTTTCGGACCATTGTGCAATTTTTGTGCGAAAATATGACTTTTGGATTTTGGTGCCTCGTGATCCTTGGCGCATTTTTATGCATAAAAAACCATAATGCTCGAAAAAGTTTTCAGTATTGAGATTCCTGGTGCCCGGTGGTCCAACTTTGGTGTCGGGAATGTATTTTCGCCCATTTGTGCAATTTTCGTGCGAAAATAAGACTTTTGGGTTTTGGAGCCCTATGAACCCTGGTGCATTCTTATGCATAAAAAACAATAATGCATGGAGCACTTTTCAGTTTTGAGGTCTGAGTTGCCCCGTGGTCCAACTCTGGTGCTCATGGTGCATTTCGGTCCATTATGCAATTTTTGTGCGAAAATAAGACTTTTGGGTTTTGGTGCACCGTGATCCTTGGTGTATTCTTATGCATAAAAAACAATAATGCATGGAGCACTTTTCAGTTTTGAGGTCTGAGTTGCCCCGTGGTCCAACTCTGGTGCTCATGGTGCATTTCGGTCCATTATGCAATTTTCGTGCGAAAATAAGACTTTTGGGTTTTGGTGCACCGTGATCCTTGGTGTATTCTTATGTATAAAAAACCATAGTGCTCGAAACAGTTTTTAGTCTTGAAATTCGTGGTGTCGGGTTGTCCAATTTTGGTGCTGGGGGTGCTTTTTCAGCCATTTGTACAATTTTCGTGCAAAAATAAGACTTTTGGGTTTGGGTGCCCCGTGATCCTTGGTGCATTCTTATGCATGAAAAATCATAATGCTCGGAGCACTTTTCAGTTTTGAGGTCCGAGGTGCCCCGTGGTCTAATTTTGGGGCCCGTGGTGCATTTTCGGCCCATTATTCAATTTTCGTGCGAAAATAAGACTTTTGGATTTTGCTACCCCATGATCGCTGGTGCATTCTTATGCATGAAAAACCATAATGCTCGGAACACTTTTCAGTTTTGAGGTCCGAGGTGCACCATGGTCAAATTTTGGTGCCCGTGGTGCATTTCCGGACCATTGTGCAATTTTTGTGCGAAAATATGACTTTTGGATTTTGGTACCCCATGATCCCTGGTGCATTCTTATGCATGAAAAACCATAATGCTCGGAACACTATTCGGTTTTGAGGTCCGAGGTGCACCGTGGTCCAATTTTGGTGCCCGTGGTGCATTTCAGGACCATTGTGCAATTTTTGTGCGAAAATATGACTTTTGGGTTTTGGTGCCTCATGATCCTTGGCGCATTTTTATGCATAAAAAACCATAATGCTCGAAAAAATTTTCAGTATTGAGATTCCTGGTTCCCGGTAGTCCAACTTTTGTGTCGGGAATGTATTTTCGGCCATTTGTGCAATTTTCGTGCGAAAATAAGACTTTTGGGTTTTGGAGCCCTATGAACCCTGGTGCATTCTTATGCATAAAAAACAATAATGCATGGAGCACTTTTCATTTTTGAGGTCCGAGTTTCCCTGTGGTCCAACTCTGGTGCACGTGGTGCATTTTCAGCCCATTATGCAATTTTCGTGCGAAAATAAGACTTTTGGGTTTTGGTGCCCCGTGATCCTTGGTGCATTCTTATGTATAAAAAACCATAATGCTCGGAACAGTTTTCAGTCTTGAGATCCGTGGTGCCGGGTTGTCCAATTTTGGTGCTGGGGGTGCTTTTTCGGCCATTTGTACAATTTTCGTGCGAAAATAAGACTTTTGGGTTGGGGTTCCCCGTGATCCCTGGTGCATTCTTATGCATGAAAAACCATAATGCTCGGAGCACTTTTTAGTTTTGAGGTCCGAGGTGCCCCGTGGTCTAATTTTGGGGCCCGTGGTGCATTTCCGGACCATTATGCAATTTTTGTGCGAAAATATGACTTTTGGATTTTTGTACCCCATGATCCTTGGTGCATTCTTATGCATGAAAGACCATAATGCTCGAAACACTTTTCAGTTTTGAGGTCCGAGGTGCACTGTGGTCCAATTTTGGTGCCCATGGTGCATTTCGGACCATTGTGCAATTTTTGTGCGAAAATATGACTTTTGGGTTTTGGTGCCTCGTGATCCTTGGCGCATTTTTTTGCATAAAAAACCATAATGCTCGAAAAAGTTTTCAGTATTGATATTCCTGGTGCCCGGTGGTCCAAATTTGGTGTCGGGAATGTATTTTCGGCCATTTGTGCAATTTTCGTGCTAAAATAAGACTTTTGGGTTTTGGAGCCCTATGAACCCTGGTGCATTCTTATGCATAAAAAACAATAATGCATGGAGCACTTTTCAGTTTTGAGGTCCAAGGTGCCCCGTGGTCCAACTCTGGTGCATGTGGTGCATTTTCGGCCCATTATGCAATTTTCGTGCGAAAATAAGACTTTTGGGTGTTGGTGCCCCGTGATCCTTGGTGCATTCTTATATATAAAAAACCATAATGCTAGGAACAATTTTCTGTCTTAAGATTCGTGGTGCCGGGTTGTCCAATTTTGGTGCTGGGGGTGCTTTTTCGGCCATTTGTACAATTTTCGTGCGAAAATAAGACTTTTGAGTTTTGGTGCCCTGTGAACCCTGGTGCATTCTTATGAATGAAAAACCATAATGCTTAGAGCACTTTTCATATTTGAGGTCCGAGGTGCCCCGTGGTCCAATTTTGGTGCACGTGGTGCATTTTCGGCCAATGTGCATTTTTCATGCGAAAATAAGACTTTTGGGTTTTGGTGTCCCGTGATCCCTAGTGCATTCTTATGCATAAAAAACCATAATGCTTGGAGCACTTTTCTGTTTTGAGGTTCGTGGTGCCCCGTGGTCCATTTTCGGCCATTTGTGAAATTTTGGTGCGAAAATAAGACTTTTGGGTTTTGGTGCCCCGTGATCCCTAGTGCATTCTTATGCATAAAAAACCATAATGCTCAGAGCACTTTTAAGTTTCGAGGTCCGAGGTGCACCATGGTTCAGTTTTGGTGCCTGTGGTGCATTTTCGGCCCATTGTGCAATTTTCGTGCGACAATAAGACTTTTGGGTATTGGTGCCCCATGATCCTTGGTGCATTCTTATGTATAAAAAACCATAATGCTCAGAACAGTTTTAAGTCTTGAGATTCGTGGTGCCGGGTTGTCCAATTTTAGTGATGGGGGTGCTTTTTCGGCCATTTGTAAAATTTTCGTGCGAAATTAAGACTTTTGGGTTTTGGTGCCCCGTGATCCTTGGTGCATTCTTATGCATAAAAAACCATAATGCTCAAAACAGTTTTCAGTCTTGAGTTTCGTGGTGCCCCGTGGTCCAATTTTGGTGTCGTGGGTGCATTTTCGGCCATTTGAGCAATTTTCGTGCAAAAATAAGACTTTTGGGTTTTGGTACCCCGTGATCCCTGGTACATTCTTATGCATAAAAAACCACAATGCTTGGACCACTTTTCAATTTTGAGGTCCGAGGTGCCTCGTGGTCCAATTTTGGTTCACGTGGTGCATTTTCGGCCATTGTGCATTTTTCATGCGAAAATAAGACTTTTGGGTTTTGGTGCCCCGTGGTCCCTGGTGCTTTCATTTGCATAAAAAACCATAATGCTCGAAGCACTTTTCAATTTTGAGGTTCGAGGTGCACTGTGCTCCAATTTTTGTGCCGGTGGTGCATTTTCAGCCATTTGTGAAGTTTTTTTACGAAAATAAGACTTTTGGGTTTTGGTGCCCCGTGATCCCTGGTGCATTCTTATGCATAAAACACCATAATGCTCGTAACACTTTTTAGTCTTGAGGTTCGTG
The DNA here is from genome assembly GCA_026413185.1 of Pueraria montana var. lobata. Classification (NCBI taxonomy): domain Eukaryota; kingdom Viridiplantae; phylum Streptophyta; class Magnoliopsida; order Fabales; family Fabaceae; genus Pueraria; species Pueraria montana. The sequence continues at coordinate 1,234,232 of CM048656.1, forward strand.
GTGCCCCGTGATCCAATTTTTGTGTCGGTAATGCATTTTCGGCCATTTGTACAATTTTCGTGCAAAAATAAGACTTTTGGGTTTTTGTGCCCCGTGATCCCTGGGTCATTCTTATGCATAAAAAACCATAATGCTTGGACCACTTTTAAGTATTGAGGTCCGAGGTGCCACGTGGTCCAATTTTGGTGTCGGTGGTGCATTTTCGACCATTTGTGAAATTTTCTTGTGAAAATAAGACTTTTGGATTTTGGTGCCCCGAGGTCCCTGGTGCATTCTTATGCATAAAAAACTATAATGCTAGGAGCACTTTTCAGTTTTGAGGTCCGAGGTGCCCCGTGGTCCAATTTGGGTGCCCGTCATGCATTTTTCGCCCATTGTGCAATTTTCGTGCGAAAATAAGACTTTTGGGTTTTGGTGCCCGTGCTCCATGGTGCATTCCTATGCATAAAAAACCATAATACTTGAAACACTTTTCAGTTTTTAGGTTCGTGGTGCCCCGTTGTCCAATTTTGGTGCCTGTGGTGCATTTTTGGCCCATTGTGCAATTTTCGTGCGAAAATAAGACTTTTGGGTTTTGGTGCCCCGTGATCCCTAGTGCATTCTTATGCATAAAAACCATAATGCTCGGAACACATTTCAGTTTTAAGGTCCATGGTGCTCCGTGGTCCAAATTTGGTGCCGGTGGTGCATTTTCGGCCATTTGTGAAATTTTCGTGCGAAAATAAGACTTCTGGGTTTTGGGCCCCCTTGATCCCTGGTGCATTCTTATGCATAAAAAGCTATAATGCTCATAGCACTTTTAAGTTTTGAGGTCCGAGGTTCCCGGTGGTCCAATTTTGGTGCCCATGGTGCATTTTCGGCCTATTATGCAATTTTCGTGCGAAAATAAGACTTTTGGGTTTTCGTGCCCCGTGATCCTTGGTGCATTATTATGCATAAAAAACCATAATGCTCGGAGCACTTTTCAGTTTTGAGGTCCGAGGTGCCCCGTGGTCCAATTTGGGTGCCCGTCATGCATTTTTCGCCCATTGTACAATTTTCGTGCGAAATTAAGACTTTTGGGTTTTGGTGCCCGTGCTCCATGGTGCATTCCTATGCATAAAAAACTATAATACTCGAAACACTTTTCAGTTTTGAGGTCCGTGGTGCCTCGTTGTCCAATTTTTGTGCCTGTGGTGTATTTTCGGCCCATTGTGCAATTTTCATGCGAAAATAAAACTTTTTGGTTTTGCTACCCCATGATCCCTGCTGCATTCTTATGCATAAAAAACCATAATACTCGGAGCACTTTTCAGCTTTGAGGTCCAAGGTGCCCCATTGTCCAATTTTGGTGCCCGTGGTGTATTTTCGGCCCATTGTCCAATTTTAGTGCGAAAATAAGACTTTTGGATTTTCGTGCCCCGTGATCCTTGGTGCATTCTTATGCATAAAAAATCATAATACTTGGGACTCTTTTCAGTTTTGAGGTCCCTGGTGCCCCGTGGTCCAATGTTGGTGCCGGCGGTGCATTTTCGGCTAATTTTGCAATTTTAATGCAAAAATAAGACTTTTGGGTTTTCTTGCCCCATGATCCCTGGTACATTCTTATGTATAAACAACCATAATGGTCAGAGCACTTTTCAGTTTTGAGGTCCGAGGTGCCCCATGGTCCAATTTTTGTTCCCGTGGTGCATTTTCGGCCTATTGTGCAATTTTCGTGCGAAAATAAGACTTTTGGATTTTCGTGCCCCGTGATCCTTGGTGCATTCTTATGCATAAAAAACCATAATGCTTGGAGCACTTTTCTCTTTTGAGTTCCGAGGTGCCCCGTGGTCCAATTTTGGTGCCCGTAGTGTATTTTCGGCCCAAATTGCAATTTTTGTGCGCAAATAAGACTTTTAGATTTTGGTGCCCCGTGATCCTTGGTGCATTCTTATGCATAAAAAACCATAATACTCGGGACTCTTTTCAGTTTTGAGGTCTGTGGTGCCCCGTGGTCCAATGTTGGTGCCAGCGGTGCATTTTCGGCTCATTGTGCAATTTTAATGCAAAATAAGACTTTGGGATTTTGTTGCCCCGTGATCCCTAGTTCATTCTTATGCATAAAAAAACCATAATGCTAGGAGAACTTTTCAGTTTTGAGGTCCGAGGTGCCCCGTGGTCAAATTTTGGTGCCCGTGGTGCATTTTCGGCCCATTGTGCAATTTTCTTGCGAAAATAAGACTTTTGGGTTTTGGTGCCCCGTCATCCCTAGTGCATTATTATGCATAAAAAAGCATAACACTTGGAACTCTTTTTAGTTTTGAGGTCCGTGGTGCCCGTGGTCCAATGTTGGTGCCGGTGGTGCATTTTCGGCTATTTGTGCAATTTTCATGCGAAAGTAAGGCTTTTGGGTATTGTTGCCCCATGATCCCTGGTACATTTTGACGCATAAAAAAGCATAATGCTCGGATAACTTTTCAGTTTTGAGGTCCGAGGTGCCCCGTGGTCCAATTTTGGTGCCCGTGGTGCATTTTCGGCCCAATGTGCAATTTTCGTGCGAAACTAAGACTTTTTGGTTTTGGTGCCCCATGATCCCTGCTGCATTCTTATGCATAAAAAACCATAATACTCGGAGCACTTTTCAGCTTTGAGGTCCAAGGTGCCCCATTGTCCAATTTTGGTGCCCGTGGTGTATTTTCGGCCCATTGTCCAATTTTAGTGCGAAAATAAGACTTTTGGGTTTTCGTGCCCCGTGATCCCTGGTGCATTCTTATGCATAAAAAACCATAATACTCAGGACTCTTTTTAGTTTTGAGGTCCCTGGTGCCCCGTGGTCCAATGTTGGTGCCGGCGGTGCATTTTCGGCTAATTTTGCAATTTTAATGCAAAAATAAGACTTTTGGGTTTTCTTGCCCCCTGATCCCTAGTACATTCTTATGCATAAAAAACCATAATGCTTAGAGCACTTTTCAGTTTTGAGGTCCGAGGTGCCCCGTGGTCCAATTTTGGTGCCCGTGGTGCATTTTCGGCCTATTGTGCAATTTTCGTGCGAAAATAAGACTTTTGGGATTTGGTGCCCTGTGATCCCTAGTGCATTCTTATGCATAAAAAACCATAATGATCGGACCAGTTTTAAGTTTTGAGGTCCGAGGTGCCGCGTGGTCCAATGTTGGTGCCCGTGGTGCATTTTCGGCCGATTGTTCAATTTTTGTGCGAAAATAAGACTTTTGGGTTTTGGTGCCCCGTGATCCCTGGTTCATTCTTATGCATAAAATACCATAATGCTCAGAGAACTTTTAAGTTTTGAGGTCCCAGGTGAGCTGTGGTCCAATTTTGGTACCTGGGGTGCATTTTAGTCCCACTGTGCAATTTTCGTGCGAAAATAAGGCTTCTGGGTTTTGGTGTCCCGTGATCCTTGGTGCATTCTTATGCATAAAATACCATAATGCTCAGAACACTTTTCTGTCTTGAGGTTCGTGGTGCCCCGTGGTCCCATGTTGGTGCCGGGGTTAATTTTTGGCCATTTGTGCAATTTTCGTGCGAAAATAAGACTTTTGGGTTTTGGTGCCCCGTGATCCCTGGTGCATTCTTATGCATAAAAAACCTTAATGCTCATAGCACTTTTAAGTTTTGAGGTCCGAGGTGCCACGTGGTCCAATATCGGTGCCGACAATGCATTTTCGGCCATTTGTGCAATTTTCGTGCGAAAATAAGACTTTTGTGTTTTGGTGCCCCATGATCCCCAATGCATTCTTATGCAAAAAAAACCATAATGCTCCTAACACTTTTCAATTTTGAGGTCTGTTGTGCCTCGTGGTCCAATTTTGGTGCTGGTAATGCATTTTCGGCCATTTGTGAAATTTTCGTGCGAAAATAAGACTTTTGGTGCCCCGTGATCCCTAGTGCATTCTTATGCATAAAAAACATTAATGCTAGGAGCACTTTTTGAGATGTAGAGATTCACACTAGAAGGGGGGGTTGAATAGTGTGTAAGTTATATTATTAAAAAAAAAATCTTTTGCGCAAAGATGGAGATAAAATATCTTAGGTTTCGCAAGGGACTTGTAAAACACAAGATCACAGGTATCATCCAATAGTTAAAATGACAGTTTAGTGAAACTGCATTTTCGTGTTAATCTTCCAGGCGTAAATAAGAGATTTTCGTAAATAGGATATAAAGAACCTTGTGCGCAAAGTGTGAAGAAATAACTTGAGAGAATAGCATGTAAGCTTGAAAGCGATAAAGTAAAAACACTTGGTTTATACTGGTTCGCTCAACCTGAACTACGTCCAGTTCTCCTTCAAAAACTTTGAAGGGTTCCACTAATCAAGTTCTGATTACAAACATGTATTATATACCCTGCCACTCCTGGCTACAAGTATTCTCTAGGCCACTTCTAGCACACCTTTAATCTCCCCCTGAGATTAAAGAACACCCAAGTATTCTTTGTCACTAACCCACTCCTGGCTTTCAAAATAGAAATTGTTTGAGTATAAGTTAAATAAACAGCTCTCACAGAGAGGATATTACAAGAAAAACTCAATTACACAGAATAACTTAGCAAAGCTAAGTAGATTGCCCTTTTCGCACAAGTGTAGGTCGTCCAATCGATTTGGCAGAGTTACAGCTCTTCTAAAAACTTGAAAAATTCTCTCTTCAAAACGTGAGCTTGTTCCTCTATTTATAGGCACCTTGGTGAAGATATCCGTTGTGGGATTTGTGCCTTTGCCAATAACTGTTCTCTTACAATCATATGACCGTTGCTACGTGTCAGCTTGGGGTGGAGAGATGGAGGAGACAACAGTACATGCAGTGCCTCCACTACTTGTACGGTTTCTGCAAAGAGAGGCTTTTCTGCCCCCTGAGGTACACTTTTCGAATATTCAAATGAAACGTCACATTAGAAAAGAGAGGGAATAATAGAACATTTCAGAGAATCATCATCGAAAAACATAAGTGTACTTCTACTCAATTATGGTCGCATTATATAACTGTTTGCTAGAGAGGGATGATGTAAGTTATATATGCGTTGGATGCTTCGTTGAATGGACACAATGTTTACACATTGGTTTTCTCAATACATTTGGACGGATGTTTTATAATCAGTGTATTGGACGCTGAATTTTACACTTAACAAAAATAGTTGCTCATTGGACGTACTGTACACATAGAAACATAATGATTAAGTTTAAGAAATACAATACCATTAAGGCATTGGACGGCGTAGAACCTATAAAACTCAAACATAGATCATTAGATACTTCAAGATTTAACTTTATTTGTTATCATCAAAATCGAAGTTTGAGGGGTTGGACATCGTCCTAAGTCTTAGATTCTAACAATCTCCCCCTTTTTGATGATGACAAATAATACTAAATTTTGATGTGTGCAAATATATAATCATATTTAAGAATATTAGAGCAGATGATTGAATGATTATTTTATGCCAGTGTATGTTGACAGGGTGAGAAAGGTATGGAATGAAGTACTCCCCCTGAGTTCAACATTTCTCATGTATATAATAAAGTAATATATATTAGATAACACTGCATGATAAGAATGTATCAGAGACAATAGTTATCAGAGTGAAAAGCATATCATAGATATAGATGTGGAAATTATGATAAAAAACACCTCATATGTATTCAATGAACAACCACAGCGGTTTCACAGAGTAGTGTAACAACAAAAAAATAGTCTATGACATCAAAAATTCCAATTTCTCCCCCTTTGTCATCAACAAAATAAAAAAAGGTTTGAAAGATGGAAAAATGATTTGACCATCATGGTCACCTAGGGCTGTTGAGGTGGATCTTGTGGTGGTGGTGGTGGTTGTTCTGGTTGGACCACAGGGCACCACGTACCTCCAAACTAAAAAGTGCTCCAAGCATTATGGTTTTTTATGCATAAGAATGCACCAGGGATCACAGGGCACCAAAAGCCAAAAGTCTTATTTTCAAATGAAAATTGTACAAATGGCCGAAAATGCACCACCGGCACCAAAATTGGGCCACGGGACACCACGAATGTAACACCCCGAAAATTACAACCCAGTAAGTAGGAACATGAGTAACTTAATTTGAAATTAATGGAAATTTATTTGTTTGTTTTACATAAGAATAAAAAATGTGTTTTGAGTAATTAAAATATAGTTAGTGATTAATTGAGTAAATAAGAAAAATGATGGAAAATAAACAACATGAGTAATTTGTTATAATAGTCAAATAGGAAAAATTTATTAAATGATATATATATATATATATATATATATATATATATATATATATATATAATGTTCTCTGTAATCAATTTCTATGTGATAATTTCTTGAAAACTAATTGCTTGCAATAAAAGTTTATCTGTGAGTAACTCTTTGTAATTAATTCTCTAGAATTAATTCTCTGTAGTTACTTTTCTGTATGAATTGTCTGTAAGTTTGTTTATAGAGTTTTATGTAATTATTAAATTTCATGTGTGTGTATTTGGATTTAAAATCTCAACGTGTATGTAATTAAATTACCTACGATCAATTACTACCCTGAAAATTTCAACTTAGTTATATAAGTATATATGTATATATATTTATAAATATGTATATATTTATATATTTCTCTGTAAGTAACTCTCTGGAATTAATTTCCTACAATTAATTCTCTTAGTTACTTTCTTGTGTTTTTGCCTGTAAGCTGCCTGTAGATTTTTGTGTAATTAAACTTTCTGTGTTATTTTATTTCTTTTAGTCATGTGCAGCGTGATACGTACTTAATATTCAAGTACTCAAAATTTGAATATGAGTGACTATCTGATATGTCTGCTAGTAACTAATTGAGCTGAGATTAATTACTAGTAGTGATTATTTGTAATATCTATTGTTGTGCACTAATTAATTTATTGTTTGTAAATTGGTTTTAAGTATTTTAATTATATTAAATTATAGTAACTTGCACACCAAGTTAACTCTTATAAAATTTATCTGTAAATAACTTCTTTACAGAGGAAATTTTATTTGAGCTACTATAAAAGTTTTATTACTAGAAGTTTTATAAAATTAATTAGATGTTTGGAATTAAGTTTTAAAATTTTAAAAGCCATCTCTTTACAATTACACAGTGTAAAATTACACTGTGTAAACTAAACTGAGTAACTAAACTCTCTAACCTCAATTGCATGACAACTAACCTACATGCAACCCACAAGGGCTTGACACCTAGCCTAAACTCAACACCTAACCACCCCAAAACCCACGGCCACACCCCTAAGCTCACACACTCACTCACTAATCCTCCTAACAAGCAAAATTTACACACACAAAATTCTCTCTTCTCTCACCTCTTTTCCTTCCTTGGCCGAGACACCAACAAGAGAAGGGGAAGCCATTTTTGGAGCTTGAAGCTTTGCATGTAAGCCATTGACAGCCCTCATCCTCTCTACCTAGTCTCCCCTTCATCTCTTCTTCCTTTCTCTCGGCTGGAACCAAGAACCCAGGTGAGGGAACTCTCTTGTGGACTCTTTGTTTTCTTTTCTTGTTGAGAATATGGTTAAGGACTGGGGGCCTTAACCATAGCATACATGCATGCCTCCATTGTTGAGAATTGAGATGTTTTTGAATTGTTTGTTGAGTTGAAAGTGGATGGGTGGTGTTGAATTCTCTTTGGCAGTAGTTGTGAGCCTTTGCATGTAAGGAGTAAGTTCATTTTCATCTTGTAATTGGAATAAAAATGGCTCTGGAAACAAGTGAGATCATGTACCTTTTTCTCAAAAATGGTTTTGATCATGTTTTCTTTGAAAATTGTTAACTAAAAATTCGTTGGCAGTGGCTGTCCTTTCGTTTAGCATGGAACAGCCCTCACTGTTTTGTCATTTTTGAAAGATCTAACCGTTGGTTTTTCGTCAAATTTGTTTTGAATGAAAATAGACATAAAATTAAACAACTTTTATGTTGACATCTTTTAAAAAAATTCATTTTGGGGTTAATCTATGGCTCGAAAGTGGACTGTCCTATTTTGGGGTTTCACTGGAACAGGGCTCGATTTTTGTTAAAATTCTCCCTGTGTACTTAATTTTTTTTGAAAGTTAATTAAACCTTTAAAAACTAGACAAAATAATATTTTTAACCATGTAAGTTAAAAAAATTTCCAAGCATAATTTATAAATTATTTTTTTCAAAAGAAACAAACCAATTGTTTAGGACCCTGTTTTGATGTCAAAATTGTAAGCTGTTAGTAATATTTTTACTGGGAACAATAGAAAATGAATTTAGAAGCAATAAATACCTTTTTGGAAAGATCAAGGGGTTAGCTTTTAAATTGTAAAAAGTTTCAGTTAATTTAGTTTTGGGAAGTGGGAGAAATTTACATTTCTTTGAGCTATGTTCAGTGGGCACTAAAAATCAAGAGTTGCTGACTTAGAAATTTTTTTTATAAAATTTTCTATATGTTGATTTTATAAGTGAGACACCTTTCTATAAACTAGATTTCAAGATCTTCGATTTGATATAAAAATCTTTAAATTCCGAGGTCATTTGCTTGTTTAAGTGAGAGCTCACATTCAGTACTATCAATGAAAATTTGACTCAATAGTCAAATGTGATTATTAATACGTGCACTTTTGTCATTTTACCTTTAACTAATATTTTGATTATGTGAGATAATGGATATAATATAACCATTATTTTGATTGATTCATTTAAGTCTCAGGGAGGAGAACCCTGAGCATTTGATATTGAAAGTGTGGTTTTCTCTGTTTTGGTGATACAGTCTCTCGACCGTAGTTTGAATCTGGTGGTAAAATTGTTTGTTGGTGTTATGTGTCTACAAGACTCGACGCGAGTACTTGTAGTAACTAGAATTGATTTCTAGTGTCAATAGCAAAATTGCTATTCAAAGATAAATATAACTTGTATAATGAGCACATTTAAATGATCTAAGAGATTTTTTTATTTATTTTATTTTCATTTAGTTTATTAATATAAATTAATAAATGAACTCTTTCTTTTATGCATTGGACATAGAAAAGGATTTAGGACCTTTGCGTGGAGGAATAATGGTGAGTATAAATATTTTTTTTAAAAATCATAAGACACTTGAGAGGGTAAGGAATATATAAAACGTAATAAAATATATGACACGCTGTGACTTATGTGAGTTGAGAGTCGTACTATGAAGATTCGAGAGTACGTCGGATCTCTGGAACTTCAAGAATGTAAGAAAGTCGCGTGGGATATTTCGGCTGCGAGTTATCTGTGAACCAAGGTCGGATTGCGAATGATGCATCACCTGGGGTGATGAGATTGTTACGATGTAGCGATAAAGGCAAAGTCCTTATTTATATATGCATATGTGAGCGTAGAGGTGGTACCTTTAGCTCAGCGTCAATTCGTCCGCACCTGTACCATGTGCAGCGGGAAACCCACAGGCGGCGAAGAAAGAAAATAAACTCGGTGAGGAGAGTGTTGAGGAGTCAGTCCTTAGAGCAATAGATGACCACAGTTGGTGCCTGGGAGATGATTGTTAGGAGGCAGCCCTTGGGGGATATATGGTGCCGAGTTGTGACGCTAGTCACATAGCCGACTTGGCAATCCCGACAGAAATTACGAGTCATCATCGATTGGTGAGAGCCCTGCCATTGTACCGTGGAGAATGGGTGTACTCCCAATATGTCATCTAGCATAAAATTATGTAAGACCACTGAGTTTTGGGAGATCCAGTGGCAGCTGGCCAGTGAAAAATGAGTCAATGGTTCTGGTAATGAAAATGATTAGGTGTCGAGAGTGATCGGTAGATAACCACATCGAAGTGGTTGATCGTAGATGTTTGTGACTTCTAAAGTCATTTTGTGTGTACTGCTTGACGAAGCAGAGAGTTACCCTATAGTTGTTTTTTTTTTTTTAGGATCAGATGGCGGTCCCGGACCCTCAACATTTTTGGGAAGTTGAGTGCATCTACAGGAGGTGGGAGCCCGATTTGGTTAGGCATGCAGATCATTTTACGAGCTACATTCGTTTGGTTCACATGCCGGAGTACGAGCTCGAAGTTTATCCTATTATATACGAGTATTTAGCGTGGTGGACACAACCTACGCCGCCCTATTACCAGCAAGCCGAACCTATGGAGGTCATCTACGTCTCTTCAGTCGCTACGTCATCTAGAGGGCTAAGACCACACCCGACTAACTCAGAGCGCACCCCCACTGCATTTTATTCCTCTGAGTTGGAGTTATAGTTGTTGGAGCACAGTGACCCTGAGCGTTGGGAGATGGCTCCTGCAGAGGTGGAAATACCTGTGGACATGGACGAGATTCCTACTGAGGGGAATCAGGTGATGCCAGTAGCAGCCGCAGCAGCAGCAGAGTTGGTCGTGGAGGCTCCAGCCGGTGGAGCAGGTTGGTTCGTGGAGTCTGACACAGAGAAGGATCCGGAGGAGGATCCCGAGGAGGACTCAGAGAGAGTCTCTTGGGGATTCATTTGAGGTTTCTTCTCGCGAGTCTCACTGTTAGGACCACATCGACTAGCGACCCACCTAGGCTTTTGGGTTGAGTCTTTCACAGGGTAGGTGTAGACGATGACTGCTCTGGGAGCTAGGATCTTATTTTGCTTTATCATGTATTTGGTCAGGTAGATCAAAGCATCTATGATATTTTGTTGTACATATTCAGTCATCATGTGGACCATGTAGTATCTTTCTGTACTTATTCTCCGGGAGTACGTTATGTCTTTTGGTTACATATATGTATATACATGTTTACATTTCTAGTCCTACGCATCTTCCATTGTTTTATTTCCACATATACAGAAATTTAATTCGATCTTTTACGATTGAAACTACGCTTGACCTTTTTGTTGAATTAAATAACTCGTTATAACTGCTAAAGAAAATTATAACTTTCACAATTTAAAAAAGTTTTAAAATTTTCACTAAAGTCTGATTATGATTCTTTCACCTTTCATGTGTTTTCTTAAGTAAAATAATTAAGGCATTTTATAAAATAATTAATTGAATCAAATATCGCATATTCATCATTATAGAACTTAGGGTGTTACAATGAACCTCAAAACTGAAAAACGTTCCGAGCATTATGGTTTTTTATGCATAAGAATGCACCAGGGATCACGGGACACCAAAACGTAAAAGTCTTATTTTCGCATAAAAATTGCACAATGGGCAGAAAATGCAGCACGGGCACCAAAATTGGACCACGGGACACCTCGGACCTCAAAACTGAAAAGTGCTCTAAGCATTATGGTTTTTTATGCATAAGAATGCACCAGGGTTCACAGGGCACCAACACCCAAAAGTCTTATTTTCACACGAAAATTGCACAAATGGCCAAAAATGCACCATAGGCACCAAAATTGGACCACGGTGCACCACAAACCTCAAAACTGAAAAGTATTCCAAGAATTATGGTTTTTTATGCATGAGAATGCACCAGGGATCACGGGGCACCAAAACGCAAAAGTCTTATTTTCGCATAAAAATTGCACAATGGGCAGAAAATGCAGCACGGGCACCAAAATTGGACCACGGGACACCTCAGACCTCAAAACTGAAAAGTGCTCTAAGCATTATGGTTTTTTATGCATAAGAATGCACCAGGGTTCACAGGGCACCAACACCCAAAAGTCTTATTTTCACACGAAAATTGCACAAATGGCCAAAAATGCACCATAGGCACCAAAATTGGACCACGGTGCACCACAAACCTCAAAACTGAAAAGTATTCCAAGAATTATGGTTTTTTATGCATGAGAATGCACCAGGGATCACGGGGCACCAAAACCCAAAACTATTATTTTCGCACGAAAATTGCACAATGGGCCGAAAAAGCACCATGGGCACCAAAATTGGACCACGGTGCACCTCGGACCTCAAAACTAAAAAGTGCTATGAGCATTATGGTTTTTAATGCATCAGAATGCACCAGGGATCACGGGGCACCAAAATCCAAAATTCTTATTTTCGCACGAAAATTTCACAAATGGCCGAAAATGCACCACATGCACCAAAATTGGAGCATGGGGCACCACGGACCTCAAAACTGAAAAGTGCTCCAAGCATTATGGTTTTTTATGCATAAGAACGCACCAGGGATCATGGGGCACTAAAACCCAAAAGTCTTATTTTCGCATGAAAATTGCACAAATGGCCGAATATGCACCACCGGCACCAAAATTGGAGCTCAAGGCACCACAGACCTCAAAACTGAAAAGTATTCCGAGCATTTTCATTTTTTATGCTTAAGAATGCACCAGGGATCACGGGGCACCAAAATCCAAAAGTCTTATTTTCGCACTAAAATTGCACAATGGGCCGAAAATGGAGCACGGGCACCAAAATTGGACCACGGGGCACCTCGGATCTCAAAACTAAAGAGTGCTCCGAGCATTATGGTTTTTTATACATAAGAATGCACCAAGGACCACGGAGCACCAAAACCCAAAATTCTCATTTTCGCTCGAAAATTTCACAAAAGGCCGAAAATGCACCACAGGCACCAAAATTGGACCACGGTGCACCACGGACCTCAAAACTGAAAACTATTCCAAGAATTAGGGTTTTTTATGCATAACAATGCACCAGGGATCACAGGGCACCAAAATCCAAAAGTCTTATTTTCGCACGAAAATTTCACAATGGGCCGAAAGAGCACCACAGGCACCAAAATTGGACCACGGGGCACCTCGAGCCTCAAAACCTAAAAGTGCTCCGAGCATTATGGTTTTTTATACATAAGAACGCACCAGGGATCACGAAGCACCAAAACCCAAAATTCTCATTTTCGCACGTAAATTTCACAAATGGTCGAAAATGCACCACATGCACCAAAATTGGACCACGGTGCACCACGGACCTCAAAACTAAAAAGTATTCCAAGAATTATGGTTTTTTATGCATAAGAATGCACCAGGGATCATGGGGCACCAAAATCCAAAACTCTTATTTTCGCACGAAAATTGGATAAAAGGCCGAATATGCAGCACCGACACCAAATTGGGACCACGAGGCACCACGGACCTCAAAACTGAAAAGTGTTCCAAGCATTATGGTTTCTTATGCATAAGAATGCACCAGGGATCACAGGGCACCAAAACCCAAAAGTCTTATTTTCGCACGAAAATTGCTCAAATGGCCGAATATGCACCATTGCCACCTAAATTGGACCTTTGGGCACCACGGACCTCAAAACTGAAAAGTGTTATGAGCACTATGGTTTCTTATGCATAAGAATGCACCAGGGACCACAGGGCCCCACAACCCAAAAGTCTTATTTTCGCACGAAAATTGCTCAAATGGCAGAATATGCGCCATTGCCACCAAAATTGGACCACGGGGCACCACGGACCTCAAAACTGAAAAGTGTTATGAGCATTGTAGTTTTTTATGCATAAGAATGCACCATGGATCATGGGGCATGAAAACCCAAAAGTCTTATTTTCGCACGAAAATTGCTCAAATGGCCGAAAATGCACCATCGCCACCAAAATTGGACCACGGGGCACCACGGGCCTCAAAACTAAAAAGTGTTCTGAGCATTGTGATTTTTTATGCATAAGAATGCACTAGGGATCACGGGGCACCAAAATCCAAAAGTCTTATTTTGCACGAAAATTCACAATGGGCCGAAAATGCACCACCGACACCAAAATTGGAGCACGAGGAACCACGGAACTCAAAACTGAAAGGTGTTCCGAGCATTATAGTTTTTAATGCATAAGAATGCACCAGGGATGATGGGGCACCAAAACCCAAAAGTCTTATTTTCGCACGAAAATTGCTCAAATGGCCGAAAACGCACCATCGGCACCAAAGTTTGACAATGGGGAACCACGGACCTCAAAATTGAAAAGTGTTATGAGCATTATGGTTTTTTATGCATAAGAATGCACCAGGGATCACGGGGCACCAACACCCAAAAGTCTTATTTTTGCACGAAAATTGCACAATGGACCGAAATGCACCACAGGCACCAAAATAGGACCAAGGGGCACCTCGAACATCAATACGTAAAAGTGCTCAAAGCATTATGGTTTTTTATGCATAAGAATGCACCAGGGATCACAGGGCACCAAAACCCAAAAGTCTTATTTTTGCACGAAAATTCCACAATGGGGCGAAAATGCACCACGGGCACCAAAATTGGAGCACGGGGCACCTCGGACCTCAATACTTAAAAGTGCTTCGAGCATTATGGTTTTTTATGCATAAGAATGCACCAGGGATCACGGGGCACCAAAACCCAAAACTCTTATTTTCGCACGAAAATTGTACAATGGGCCGAAAAAACACCATGGGCACCAAAATTGGACCACGGTGCACCTCGGACATCAAAACTAAAAAGTGTTCCGAGCATTATAGTTTTTTATGCATCAAAATCCAAAAGTCTTATTTTCGCACGAAAATTTTACAAATGGCCGAAAATGCACCACATGCACCAAAATTGGAGCATGGGCACCACGGACCTCAAAACTGAAAAGTGCTCCAAGCATTATGGTTTTTTATGCATAAGAATGCACCAGCGATCATGGGGCACTAAAACCCAAAAGTCTTATTTTTGCATGAAAATTGCACAAATGGCCGAATATGCACCACCGGCACCAAAATTGGAGCACAAGGCACCACGGACCTCAAAACTGAAAAGTATTCCGAGCATTTTCGTTTTTTATGCTTAAGAATGCACCAGGGATCACGGGGCACCAAAACCCAAAAGTCTTATTTTCGCACTAAAATTGCACAATGGGCCGAAAATGGAGCATGGGCACCAAAACTGGACCACGGGGCACCTCGGATCTCAAAACTTAAGAGTGCTCAGAGCATTATGGTTTTTTATACATAAGAATGCACCAGGTACCACGGAGCACCAAAACCCAAAATTCTCATTTTCGCTCGAAAATTTCACAAAAGGCTTAAAATGCACCACAGGCACCAATATTGGACCACAATGCACCACGGACCTGAAAACTGAAAAGTATTCCAAGAATTATGGTTTTTTATGCATAATAATCCACCAGGGATCACAGGGCACCAAAACCCAAAACTCTTATTTTCGCACGAAAATTGCACAATTGGCCGAAAAAGCACCACTGGCACAAAAATTGGACCACGGTGAACCTCGGACATCAAAACTAAAAAGTGCTCTGAGCATTATGGTTTTTTATGCATCAGGATGCACAAGGGATCACGGGGCACCAAAATCCAAAAGTCTTATTTTCGTACGAAAATTTCACAAATGGCCGAAAATGCACCACATGCACCAAAATTGGAGCATGGGGCACCGCAGACCTCAAAACTGAAAAGTGCTCCAAGCATTATGGTTTTTTATGCATAAGAATGCACCAGGGATCACGGGGAACCAAAATCAAAAAGTCTTATTTTCGCATGAAAATTGCACAAATGGCCGAATATGCATCACCGGCACCAAAATTGGAGCACAAGGCACCACAGACCTCAAAACTGAAACGTATTCCAAGCATTTTCGTTTTTTATACTTAAGAATGCACTAGGGATCATGGGGCACCAAAACCCAAAAGTCTTATTTTCGCATGAAAATTGCATAATGGGCCGAAAATGGAGCACGGGCACCAAAATTGGACCATGGGGCACCTCGGATCTCAAAACTGAAAAGTATTCTGAGCATTTTCATTTTTTATGCTTAAGAATGCACCAGGGATCACGGGGCACCAAAACCCAAAAGTCTTATTTTCGCACTAAAATTGCACAATGGGCCGAAAATGGAGCACGGGCACCAAAATTGGACCACGGGGCACCTCGGATCTCAAAACTTAAGAGTGCTCCAAGCATTATGGTTTTTTATACATAATGCACAAGGGACCATGGAGCACCAAAACCCAAAATTCTCATTTTCGCACGAAAATTTCACAAAAGGCCGAAAATGCACCACAGGCACCAAAATTGGACCACAGCGCACCACGGACTCAAAACTGAAAAGTATTCCAAGAATTATAGTTTTTTAAGCTTAACAATGCACCAGGGATCACGGGGCACCAAAACCCAAAACTCTTATTTTCGCATGAAAATTGCATAATGGGCCGAAAAATTGCCACGGGCACCAAAATTGGACCACGGTGCACCTCGGACCTCAAAACTGAAAAGTGATCCGAGCATTATGGTTTTTTATGCACCAGAATGCACCAGGCATCATGGGGAACCAAAATCCAAAAGTCTTATTTTTGCACGAAAATTTCACAAATGGCCAAAAATGCACCACATGCACCAAAATTGGAGCATGAGGCACCACGGACCTGAATACTGAAAAGTGCTCCAAGCATTATGGTTTTTTATGCATAAGAATGCACCAAGGATCATAGGGCACTAAAACCCAAAAGTCTTGCACAAATGGCCAAATATGCACCACCGGGACTAAAATTGGAGCACAAGGCACCACGGACCTCAAAACTGAAAAGTATTCCGAGCATTTTCATTTTGTATGCTTAAGAATGCACCAGGGATCACGGGGCACCAAAATCCAAAAGTCTTATTTTCGCACTAAAATTGCACAATGGGCCGAAAATGGAGCACGGGCACCAAAATTGGACCACGGGGCACCTCGGATCTCAAAACTAAAGAGTGCTCCGACCATTATGGTTTTTTATACATAAGAATGCACCAGGGACCACGGAGCACCAAAACCCAAAATTCTCATTTTCGCTCGAAAATTTCACAAAATGCCGAAAATGCATCACAGGCACCAAAATTGGACCACGGTGCACCACGGACCTCAAAACTGAAAAGTATTCCAAGAATTAGGGTTTTTTATGCATAACAATGCACCAGGGATCACGTGGCACCAAAACCCAAAAGTCTTATTTTCGCACGAAAATTTCACAATGGGCCGAAAGAGCACCACAGGCACCAAAATTGGACCACGGGGCACCTCGAACCTCAAAACTTAAAAGTGCTCCGAGCATTACGGTTTTTTATGCATCAGAATGCACCAGGGATCACGGGGCACCAAAATCCAAAAGTCTTATTTTCGCACGAAAATTTCACAAATGGTCGAAAATGCACCACATGCACCAAAATTGGAGCATGGGGCACCACGGACCTCAAAACTAAAAAGTGCTCCAAGCATTATCGTTTTTTATGCATAACAATGCACCAAGGATTATGGGGCACTAAAACCCAAAAGTCTTATTTTCCTATGAAAATTCCACAAATGGCCGAAAATGCACTGCCGGCACCAAAATTGGACCACGGGGCACCATGGACCCGAAAACTGAAAAGTGTATTGAGTATTATGGGTTTTTATGCATAAGAATGCACTAGGGATCACGGGGCACCAAAACCCAAAAGTCTTATTTTCGCACGAAAATTGCTCAAATGGCCGAAATGCACCATCGCCACCAAAATTGGACCACGGGGCACCACGAACCTCAAAACTGAAAAGTGTGCTGAGCATTGTGATTTTTTATGCATAAGAATGCACCAGGGATCACGGGGCACCAAAACCCAAAAGTCTTATTTTTGCACGAAAATTCACAATTGGCCGAAAATGCACCACCGACACCAAAATGGGAGCACGAGGAACCACGGAACTCAAAACTGAAAGGTGTTCCCAGCATTATAGTTTTTAATGCATACGAATGCACCAGGGATCACGGGGCACCAAAACCCAAAAGTCTTATCTTTGCACGAAAATTGCTCAAATGGCCGAAAATGCACTATCGACACCAAAATTTGACAACGGGGAACCACGAACCTCAATAATTAAAAGTGCTCCAAGCATTATGGTTTTATATGCATAAGAATGCATCAGGGATCTCGGGGCACCAAAACCCAAAAGTCTTATTTTTGCACAAAAATTGAACAATTGGCCGAATATGCACCACCGGCACCAAAATTGGACCACAGGGCACCACAGACCAGAAAACTGAAAAGTGTTCCAAGCATTATGGTTTTTTATGCATAAGAATGCACCAGGGTTCACGGGGCACCAAAATCCAAAAGTCTTATTTTCGCACGAAAATTGCACAATGGGCCGAAAATGCACCACGGGCACCAAAATTGGACCACTTGGCACCTCGGACCTCAATACTCAAAAGTGGTCTAAGCATTATAGTTTTTTATGCATAAGAATGCACCAGGGATCACAGGGCACCAAAACCCAAAAGGATTATTTTCGCATGAAAATTGTACAAATGGTCGAAAATGCACCACCGGCACCAAAATTGGACCACGGGGCACCACGGACCACAAAACTGAAAAGTTTTCCTAGCATGATGGTTTTTTATGCATTAGACTGTACCAGGGATCACAGGGCACCAAAACCCAAAAGTCTTTTTTTCGCACGAAAATTGCACATTGGGTCGAAAATGCACCACGGGCACCAAAATTGGACCACGGGGCACTCGGATCTCAATAATTATAAGTGCTCCGAGCATGGTTTTTATACATAACAATACACCATGGATTATGGGGCACCACAACCCAAAAGCCTTATTTTCGCACGAAAATTGCACAAACGGCCGAAAATGCACCACCGGCACCAAAATTGGAGCACAGGGCACCACGAACCTCAAAACTGAAAATTGATCCGACCATTGTGGTTTTTTATGCATAGGAATGCACCAGGGATCATGGGGGCACCAAAACCCAAAAGTCTTATTTTCACACGAAAATTGCACAACGGGTCGAAAATGCACCACGGGCAGCAAAATTGGACCACAGGGCACTCGGACCCCAATACTTAAAAGTGCTCCAAGCATTATGGTTTTTTATGCATAAGAATGCACCTGGGATTGTTAAGTTCTAAGACTTTGGACGATGTCCAACCCCTCAAATTTCAGTTTTGATGATAACAAATAAAGGATAAATTTTGGAGTATCTAATGGTCTTGTTTGAGTGTTATAGGATCTACGTCGTCCAATGCTGCAATGGTATTGTATCTCTCAAACTTAGACTTTATATTTCTATAAGCAAAGCGTCCAAATATGTTTTGTAAAGTACAACATCCAGCGTCCAATGTTTCTGCAAAGCAAGCATCCAATGCCTATATAACTTACACTCTGTTTTCTATCTTAAAAGTTATATAAAGCAACAATACGTTTTCGATGATGATTCTCTGGAATGTTCGATTATTCCCTCTCATTCTAACATAACATTTCATCTGAGTTTTCAGAAAGTATTATACAGGAACATAAAAGCATTTCTCTGCAGAAATAGTACAAGTACTGGAGGTGCTGCAAGTACTGATGTCTCCTCTTCTCTCCACCCCAAGCCGACACGTGTCAACGGTCACATAATTAGGAGAGAGCCATTATTGGCAAAGGTACAAATCCCACAACGGATACTTTACACCAAGCTGCCTATAAATAGAGGAACAAGCTCATACATCAAACATATACGAAGATTGATTAAGAGCCGAAACTCTGTCAAAACGACTGGACGATCCACACTTGAGCGAAAAAGAGCTTTCTACTTAGCCTTGCTAAGCGATTCTGTGTATTCATTTTTTATTGTAATAGCCTCTCTGTGAGAGTTATTCTTTCTTTCTATACTCGAACAATTTATGTTTGCAAAGCCAGGAATGGCTTAGTGTTAAAGAATACTTGGGTTTGCTTTAATCTCGGGGGGGGGGGGGGGGGGAGATTAAAAGGTGT
Source organism: Pueraria montana var. lobata (assembly GCA_026413185.1). NCBI lineage: Eukaryota > Viridiplantae > Streptophyta > Magnoliopsida > Fabales > Fabaceae > Pueraria > Pueraria montana. The sequence continues at coordinate 1,253,809 of CM048656.1, forward strand.
GCTAGGAGTGGCCTAGAGAATACTTGTAGCCAGAAGTGGCAGGTTAAAATACTTGTTCTGACGAAAAATGCAGTTTCATTGAACTGTTGTATTTGAACCACTGGACGATAGCATAGCCTTCTGTTTCACAAGGTGCTTGTAAAACTTAAGATACACTATCTTCATATTGTGAAAGGATTTCAAAGAAAATATAAACACACTATTCAACCCCCCTTCTAATGTGTTTCTCTGTATTTCAGTAGGCATCAGAGCTCGACCTCTTGGGTTGAGTACTTAGCAGTACAAAGGAAAGATCCTAAGAAAGATGGAAAATGAGGGACAAGCTGTGAACAGACCACCACTCTTCAAGGGTGTCAAATATGATTACAGGAAACAAAGAATGATAACATTCTTTGAATCCAGTCATATTGACATGTGGGACGTTGTGGAGATGGGCGACTACATTCCACTTGATGAGAACCTCAACAAAATCCCAAAGACTAGATGGACGGAGGAGCAGAAACAAAGATTTCATCTCAACTCCAGAGCTAGAAACATCATCATATGTGCACTGAGCGAACAAGAATACAACAAGGTGCACAGTCTCAAAAGCGCGAAACAAATGTGGGACACTCTTGTGTTAACGTATGAGGGTTCCACCCGGTAAAACGTAACAAATTCAGTCTCCTTACTCGTCAATATGAATTGTTTAGTATGGAAGAAAACGAGGACATACAAGGTATGTTTGGACAGTTTCAAACCATACTAAATGAACTTAGAGCACATGGTAAAAATTACAATAACTATGAACATATTGACAAAATTTTGAGAAGTTTGCCTAGGCAATGGAGACCACAGGTTACAGCCTTGAGAGCAACAAAAGGACTAGATGATATGTCCCTAGAAGAACTCATGGGAACTCTCAAGGTGCATGAACTAGAACTGCATTAAGATGGTGATGGTAAGAAAAACAAATCCCTGGCGCTCAGCGTCCAGAAGCCAAGGAAAGCACCATCGTCCAAAGCCATGCAAGCTGAAACATCATCAGACGAACAATCTGAAGATGATGACTCAGATGAGAATGATGAGCTATCCTTCATATCCAAGAGGATACACGCTGTGTGGAAGAAGAAAGGTGGATCCAAATGGAGAAACCTAAAGAGGAAAGGCCTTAAAGAAAAGAAGGAGAAAAGTCCAATCATATGCTACGAATGCAAAAAGCCAGGACACTTCAAATCAGAATGCCCAGATCTTGACAAGAGCAAGCACAAGAAGAAGAAATTCTTCAGCAAAAGGAAGGGCAAGAAAGTTCTGATGTCCACATGGGAAGACCTGGACGATGACTCAACATCAGACAATGAAGAAGAAGAGGAAGCACACATATGTCCGATGGCAGACACTTCAACAGATTCTTCTGAACCAGAAGAAGAAGATGAGGTAGACCTTAATGACTTAGATTCACTTCAAGAAGCTTATCATGAATTACTGTCAAACTCTTCTATTTTGTCAAAGGCCTACATAACTTTAAAGAAATCGTCCAAATCACTTTCAGAAGAAAAAGAAGTTTTAGAGAAAAGGTTCAAACAACTTGAAAGTGAAAAGGAGCATTTATAGAAAAAGTTTACAGAGCTCTCAAAGCAACATGAAATTTTAAATGCGGAGAGGCGAACTCTTTGGAATGATGCTGCTCGAGCCTATAAATCCTATGAGAATTCAAGGACTAGAGAAATGAATCTTTCCATAGAGATTCGAAATCTGAAAGCAGAAAACAAAAGGCTAGTTGAGAAGCTTCTGAAAGTTGAAGCAAATACTTCCTTAAGAGGTCAACCACATGATGTTGTAAAACTTCATGAAGAGATTGACAGCCTAAAGAAGGATCTGTCAAACTTTGTTAAGGGCTCTGACAACCTTAAAATGCTTTTAAAATATGAAGGTTGTAAGAGACCAAATGACAGGTTAGGACATGGATATAAGGGAAAGAAATATATTCATGACGAGAAAATAGATGTTTGCTACTTATGTGGGAAACCTGGACATATAACGTCCAAATGCAGACACCTGCCTAAGAAGGGAGCATCCAATACCCTTCAAACTAACAAAAAAGGACCCAAGTCAATTTGGGTACCTAAGGATAAAATTATTCCTGTTGCAGACATGCTTAACAGCAGGAAAGAAACTCCAATCATGGTACCTGGACAGTGGGTGCTCACATCACATGACAGGAGAAAGGTGTATGTTCCAAAGCCTCCTACCCAAAGCTGGTGGGAAAGTCACCTTTGGAGGGAATAAGAAAGGGATGATAGCTGGCATAGGTAAGATTGGTATACCACCCTATCCTTGTATTGATAAAGTTCTTTATGTTAAAGGTCTTAAACACAATCTACTTAGCATAAGCCAATTATGTGACAGTGGATATGATGTTGTCTTTAACAAAAGTGAATGTACAGTCAGTAACTCTGATGGATCCCTTCTCTTTACTGCAAAGAGGCAAGGTAATTTGTACAAGATTAAACTTGGAGAACTATCAAGTAAAAATGTATCATGCCTAGTTTCAGTACAAGAAAATCATTGGCTATGGCATAAAAGACTTGGTCATGCAAGCTTGAGGTTAATCTCAAAGCTGAATAGGCACAACCTCGTAAGAGGACTACCAAGTATGTCATATAAAGATGATCTTCTTTGTGAAGCTTGTCAGAAAAGGAAACAAGTGAAAAGTTCTTTTCAAAGTAAAAACATTGTTTCCACTTCTAGACCTCTTGAGTTGTTACATATTGATTTGTTTGGACCCACAAGAACAGCCTTAGTAAGTGGTAAGAGATACGGATTGGTTATAGTGGACGACTATACTAGATGGACATGGGTCATGTTCCTATCCCACAAAGATGAGTCCTTCAAGGCTTTTTATAACTTCTGCAAAATAGTTCAAAATGAAAAAGGAGTATGATTACTTCTATTCGAAGTGATCATGGGGGAGAATTCGAAAATGAAAGTTTTCAAAGGTTCTGTGAGGATAATGGTATCCGTTACAACTTCTCAACACCCAGAACACCACAACAGAATGGTGTTTTTGAGAGGAAAAATAGGTCACTCCAGGAGATGGCTAGAACCATGTTGAATGATAATTCAACCCCTAAACACTTCTGGGCTGAAGCAGTGAATACTGCCTGTTATTTACAAAACAAAATCTATATAAGGCCAATATTGAAAAAGACTCCATATGAATTGTGGAAGGGAGGAAGACCTAACATATCCTACTTCCATCCATTTGGATGTCAATGTTTCATTCTGAACACTAAGGATAATTTAGGAAAATTTGATTCTAAGTGTGATGAAGGAATATTGCTTGGATATTCTGAAACTTCAAAGGCATACAGAGTTTATAACTCTAGAACCTTAGTTGTTGAAGAAGCTATCCATGTGAAGTTCAATGACAACAAGCCTAATAAGAAATTACCAGAGCTGGATGAATCATTTGTAGATCTCAGATTGGACTAATGCAAGTAAGTCATCAGACACGTCCAACCCTGATGTCTTAGTTGAAGAGTCCAATGTACCACTGGACGGTTCAGTAGCAGAATAAAGAGAACCAACTGGGCGCAACTGGAAAATGAAGAAACATCATCCAGAGGAACAAATCATCGGAGATCCAAAAGGTAGAGTCAAAACCAGATCTTCACTTCAATGACAGCAAGGTCACACAACACTCATATCGCAAATAGAACCTAAGACTGTGGACGATGCCTTAGAAGATGAAAGCTGGGTCAAAGCAATGCAGGAAGAACTTGACCAGTTTCAAAAGAATAATGTCTGGAAGCTAGTAGAACTCCCCAACAACAAAGAAGCTGTAGGAGCAAAGTGGGTGTTCAAAAACAAGCTGGACGAAGCAGGTAATGTTGTGAGAAACAAAGCAAGGTTGGTAGCAAAAGGTTACTCACAACAAGAAGGTATAGATTATACTGAAATTTATGCTCCAGTTGCACGTCTAGAGGCAATTCGCATTTTACTATCATTTGCAGCTCATAGCAATATGAAGCTACATCAAATGGACGTAAAAAGTGCATTCCTCAATGGACTCATAAAGGAAGAAGTCTATGTGGAACAACCCCCAGGATTTGAAAGTGATGTTTTTCCAAATCATGTTTTCAAACTTAACAAAGCTTTATATGGGTTGAAACAAGCACCTAGAGCTTGCTATGAAAAACTCAGCTCATTTTTGCCAGAAAATGGTTTTTCAAGAGGAAAAGTAGACACTACATTGTTTCGCAAAGACTACTCTTCTGATTTTATTATTGCACAAATATATGTTGATGATATCATATTTGGTGCCACTAATGAAACTCTCTATGAAGAATTTGCCAAATTAATGAAAACAGAGTTTGAGATGAGCATGATGGGTGAGCTGAAATTCTTCCTTGGACTTCAAATCAAACAAACTGAAAAGGGCCTATACATACATCAAACCAAGTATGTCAAGGAGCTACTAAAGAAGTACAAAATGGACGATGCAAAACCAATGAAAACTCCTATGCATCAAACAGCAATACTTGGACTGGACGACAACTCAAAGAAGGTGGATAACACTCTATACAGAGGAATGATAGGATCACTCCTATACCTCACAGCGTACAGACCTGACATCATGTTCAGTGTATGCTTATGTGGCAGATTTCAATCTGACCCAAGGGAAGTTCATTTAGCTGCTGTTAAGAGAATCTTTCGATATCTTATTGGAACCACTAATCTTGGTCTATATTTCAAAACGCAGAAAGATTTCAGGTTAGTTGGATACTGTGATGCTGATTATGCTGGAGACAGAATTGAAAGAAAAAGCACTAGTGGAGGATGTCACTTCATTGGTGGAAACTTAGTCTCCTGGATATGCAAGAAGCAAGGAACCATTGCACTGTCCACTGCTGAAGCAGAGTATATTTCAGCTGCAAAATGTTGTTCTCAAATCTTATGGATCAAACATCAACTTGAGGACTACAACATATATGAGAGTAACATTCCTATCTTCTGTGATAGTAAAGCTGCCATAGATCTCTCTAAGAATCCCATATTGCATTCAAGGGCTAAACATATAGAGATTAAACATCACTTTATAAGAGACCATGTTCAGAAGGGTACTGTGGAACTACACTTTGTAACCACAGATAATCAGCTTGCTGATATATTTACTAAACCCCTTACTGAAGACAAGTTAATCCTTCTAAGGAACAAACTTGGAATGGATTCTGTAAAGGAATGATTAACATCTACATGGTGCGTCCAATAAAACCTTAGCGTCCAATGGACATGTCGTCCAAAGATCACTAAGTCATGCACGTGCATTGCATATGTTACACTTAAGTCCAACATCTGGACGATGTTTTTAACTTAGCATTTTTTTTAAACATTGTTCAAATGGCCAAAACGGTTCGTTTCAGAGTAAGTATGAGTTAATGCTCTATGCTAAGTCACCTAAATGTTAGTAACCATACACAGTTACCCACATTCTTCACACGCCTCATCATGATGGGTTTTATGGCATGATTTCCATTTCAAATATTCATAAAAGCCCAAAACCGCTTCACGTTCTCCGAACAAAGCCCATATATGTAATCCGTCAAATCGTCTCAGAAAATCTTTACCGTATCTATCTTCTCTGAGCTTATCTTCATCCTTAAGCAGTCCCTCTCTCTCAAAAAAAAAATCCCAAAACCCTTCTCAGAAAACCTAAAAATCCCAACTTTTCTACCATGTCAAACTCTGCAAGCTCAAGCAACTCTAAACTCGACGTCCACACCTACCCTGACACCACAGTTGTATGTCAAGGTGCTGCTACAGTGCACATTGAGCACTTCTTCGACATTGAAAAGCTGGAAAAGCTTGGCCTGAACCTGAACGAGAGCCTTCTGAAGTGTGGAATCAGAGGCTACTTCAACGAAAACCAAAAGATATTCCTTGAGTTGATCAGGATGTTCTTGAGGGATGCCAAATTTCAGAACACAAGGGAGCTCGTGGCCACTATTCTTGGACAAGAGGTGACTCTGTCCACTGAGTACATTGCAAAGGTAACTGGTTGCATCAGGGAGCAGAACTAGTACAGAGCAGACTGGGCCAAGTAGTACGGCAATCACGTTGCAAACGTACTTTGCAAGACCAAATCCACAGACTCAATGAAGATTTAGTACAAGAACCTGTGTGAGGAAGCGAAAATCTGGCAGCAGGTGTGCAACAAGAGTATCCTGCACAAAGCTGGGTCTAAGGACTCAGTCACGGACTTACACAAGTTCATGATATTCCACATTTTGGAAGGTATCCCCTTCAACCTTCCTCACACCATTTACATCAATATTGTGAGAATGATGAAGACTGTTGGTGGCAATGATGACATCTTTTACGCCGCTCTGCTGAACAAGATCTTCTGGGACCAGAAGGTCTATCAATGCTTCTTTGATGAACTGGACAAAGTTGATTACGAAGCTATCGTGAAGAAAGGGCAAATGGTGGCAATACAACAACCATTTGGCGAGTCCAACATAAAGCCTATGAAGATTAAGCTGACAACCAAGGTCCTAAGGGACTTGGACGAAGATAGCATCAACAAGCAACGACATGAACAAAGCAAGATTATCTCCAATGATGATGAGGAGGAGATTGATCTTCTTGGTCTTGGCAAGAAGATCAAAAGGTTGATGCAGGAACAGGGGAGCAGAAAGGTAACACGTCACATGTCTCATAAGCATGAGGAAGATGCTGAAAAGGAGAGAAGAACCAAGAAAATACATGCTGACACCTCCACTGCTCAGTCCCCGACAGAGAAGCGTCCAAGGACTGTTGCGTCCAGACCTGCTAAAGCTGAGCAGCGTCCAAAGGCAGCTTCAGTGAAGCCTGTTCCAGAAAAGCCAAAGGTTCGAAAGCTTCAAATACTAGACGACTCTGATGATGATGACTAGATCCCAATTGGTCAAATCAAGAAGAAAGCAGAGGAGAAGGAGGCCCCTATGCAAAAGAAGCAGAAGGTACAACCTGCTGAACTATCTTCCTTTCCTTCTAACGTGCCTCGACGAGTTAAGACTCAGGCAGTTAGGCCAAGGAGAGTCGCAGCTCCACCACCTTCCTCCCAAGACACCGACAACATATCCATGAGTGCCCTACTACCAGCTCCATCCAGTGCTCCATCCACATCAACAACCCAGCATCCACCTCTTCACTTGGACCTGTCCAAGTTTGTGCGTCCAAGGGATGCATGGAGGGATACCTGGTCCCCATGGACCATACCCCCCAAGCAGAAAACCAAAGAAGAAGAAGACAGAGAACGCTTCCCTGTTGCATTCCTTACACGGAATGAACAGAATTACTGTAAGAGGCACGATGTGATATGGAGGCCTCTACAAGAACCTTTGGAGAGGCATCTGACTACTGCCTCAGCACCAGAGTGGACGAGGTATGATTATGCTCATAATCCTTCAGCTGACTATGCTGCAATGCCAGAAGGAGCAATAATCAACAAGCCTTTGCCCACTTGGATGAGAGACGTGTATCCACACTTGATCCGAATGACTCATCCTTACTCTTGTCGAACTGGAACCCAACAAAGGGTGCGTCCAGCAACAGCAGAACTGCCTGAACCAGCGGTGGAGGTTGCTTCTCAATTCACAAAGATGGTTGCGGAGCAGAAAGGGAAGGCTCCAAGAAAGAAGAAGGCACCGTCCAAGAAGCCCCCTGTTAGCAGGGATACTGAACTGGCCATAGAATTGAAGTTGGCCATTAAAGAAAGCCTGGACCCTTCCAAGTCGAAGCAGCGTCCAGATGTACAATGGGTCAAGGATGTTTGCATCTGGACTCCCATTACAAAGTTCCTGCCTCTACCTGTTGGAACTCCAGTGCTAAATTTCCAGCCAAGCGACTATGATGATCTTGGCAAACTTCTACAACAGATGTATATACCAAACCAAGCCATTGCCTACCCACCAAACCTTCATATCAGCCGCGCCACAGAAATCAAGTTTGTACCAGACAGGGTGTGTCCTAGACTACCCTTATATGATGCTGGTCGAAAGAAAGGTTACAAGTTCTATGGCATTGAGATGCCAATAAGGGAAGAAAAAGTTGAAGCCCTGCGACAATCCTCTCATAACTGGGGTCACCTGTTTGACAAGACTGGTAAGCTTACACGTCCACTTGGAACTTTAGATTCCATGACCTTTTGGTGCCAGATCTTATGGAACAACTCCCAGAAGGCCTCCTCCTCCGGCAGCTCCAAGAATGATTTCATTCACCCCCTCATGGTCTTGAGGTGCTGCGTCCAGTGAAGACTCATCACTTTACAGACACCTTTGCTTGCTTTCTGATAGATTCAGATGACTACCTGGATTTAATGAAGACATTGCCTATCATCAGAAGCAACAAAGTGTTTGATCTTTGGACACTGGATCGCACAGAGTTTGTGGAGGAACTCCAAACTCGACATGAGGAGTACAAGGCAGAAGAGGCCAGAGCGGCAGTACAAGCTCGTCTAGAGCAACTGGCTCTTGAGCAAGCTGAGGCTGCAACCACAGAAAAGGAAGATCAGGTTGCCAAGCCGAAAGCTACACAAGCAGAGTTGGATGAAGCATCTGCCAAGGTAACAAAGGTGCTAGTTCATCTTGACTTGGACCCATCCGTACCAGTAGACGTGGAACACTTTGTCGCTTCTCATGAAGAATCCACCGTCCAATCTGGAAAGTCCAAGGATGATGGAAAGCCTATTGTTGAAGCATCCAAGCCCATGGAATCAACTGCAGAAAAGCCTCCTGCTGAAGATATACCAGCTTCCCCATTGTTGATGCGTCTACTGAAGCTCACTCGGGTACACGTCAACCAGTTCCCATAGGATCTTCAAGTCCAAGGGGCATCCAACCCTTACGATTTGCTGAACCTCAAGGGGTCTCAGAAGATCGTGTTCACGAGATCGTGTAACAGGCTCTTAGGCAACAACAGCTGGAAACCGACGCAGCTTTTCAAGCATTTCAGCAAAGGCAACAGGCTGAGGCTGCTCAACATCGTATGCCTGCAGAATGCTATCACTGAATAGTTCATGAGCCTCTCCCAGACGCTTGTGAATCAAATACAAAATACTGCAACCAACCTGCTTGGACATGTTGCTCATGCCATTTCCCCCGTCCAACCACAACCACTCCAACAACCAGCACCCCCGTCAAACCACCACCACTCCAACAACCAACACCACCTACCCAAGCACCACCAGAACAACCACCACCACCACCACAAGAACCACCTTCGCAGCCATAGGTGACCATGATGGTCAAGTCAATTTTCCATCTTTCAAACCCATTTTTGTTAATGATAAAGGGGGAGAAATTGGAATTTTGATGTCATAGAGTCATTTTACACTCTGTGAATGTTTTGGTTGTTTTATCAATACGTTTTTAATACATGAGGTGTTTATATCATATATTCTGCATCCATATCCTTGATATGTTTTTTACACTTTGATATCTGTTATATCTGATATATTCTCGCTGTTTATTATACACTGTTATCAGATGCATAAGAAATGTTAAACTCAGGGGGAGTACTTCATTTCACATATATTATCCCTGTCAACATACACTGGCATAACATAATCATCTCTTATATGCTTTATTATATTCATATATGATTATGTGCCTGTTGACATCAAAATTTAACATTATTTGTCATCATCAAAAAGGGGGAGATAGTTAAGTTCTAAGACGTTGGAGGATGTCCAACCCCTCAAATTTTGATTTTGATGATAACAAATAAAGGATAAATTTTGGAGTATCTAATGGTCTTGTTTGAGTGTTATAGGATCTACGTCGTCAATGCCGCAATGGTATTGTATCTCTCAAACTTAGACTTTATATTTCTATAAGCAAAGCATCCAAATATGTTTTGTAAAGTACAACATCCAGCGTCCAATGTTTCTGCAAAGCAAGCGTCCAATGCCTATATAACTTACACTCTGTTTTCTATCTTAAAAGTTATATAAAGCAACAATACGTTTTCGATGATGATTCTCTAGAATGTTCGATTATTCCCTCTCATTCTAACATAACATTTCATTTGAGTTTTCGAAAAGTATTATACAGGAACAGAAAAGCATTTCTCTACAGAAATAGTACAAGTACTGGAGGTGCTGCAAGTACTGATGTCTCCTCTTCTCTCCACCCCAAGCCGACACGTGGGAACGGTCACATAATTAGGAGAAAGCCGTTATTGGCAAAGGTACAAATCCCACAATGGATACTTTACACCAAGCTACCTATAAATAGAGGAACAAGCTCATACATCAAACATATACGAAGATTGATTAAGAGCCGAAACTCTGTCAAAACGACTGGACGATCCACACTTGAGCGAAAAAGAGCTTTCTACTTAGCCTTGCTAAGCGATTCTGTGTATTCATTTTTTATTGTAATAGCCTCTCTGTGAGAGATATTCTTTCTTTCTATACTGAAACAATTTATGTTTGGAAAGCCAGGAGTGGCTTAGTGTTAAAGAATACTTGGGTTTGCTTTAATCTCAGGGGGAAATTAAAAGGTGTTCCAGGAGTGGCCTAGAGAATACTTGTAGCCATAAGTGGCAGGTTAAAATACTTGTTTGTAATCAGATTCTGATTAGTAGAACCCTTCACAGGTTTTTGAAGGAGAACTGGATGTAGCTCAGTTTGAGTGAACCAGTATAAAACTAAGTGTTCCACTCTTTCGCTTTCTAGATTACTTGTAAATCTCTTAAGTTATCTCTTCATATACCACGAAAGAGTTTCTTTACACATTTTATTTACGAAAATATTTTACGTGTGTTCTGACGAAAAATGCAGTTTCATTGAACTGTTGTATTTGAACCACTGGACGATAGCATAGCCTTCTGTTTCACAAGGTTCTTGTAAAACTTAAGATACACTATCTTCATATTGCGAAAGGATTTCAAAGAAAATATAAACACACTATTCAACCCCCTTCTAGTGTGTTTCTTTGTATTTCAGGGATCACGGGGCACCAAAACCCAAAAGTCTTATTTTCGCATGAAAATTGCACAATGGGCCGAAAATGCACCACGGGCAACAAAATTGGACAAGTGGGACCTCAGACCTCAATACTTAAAAGTGCTCCAAGAATTATGGTTTTTTATGCATAAGAATGCACCAGGGATCACGGGGCACCAAAACCCAAAAGTCTTATTTTCGTACGAAAATTGCATAATGGGCCGAAAATGCACCACGGGCACCGAAATTGGACCACAGGGCACCTTGGCCCTAAAAACTTAAAATTTCCTTGAGTATTATGGTTTTTATGCATAAGAATGTACCAGGGATCACAGAGCACCAAAACCCAAAAGTCTTATTTTCGCACGAAAATTGCACAATGGGTCGAAAATGCACCATGGGTGCCAAAATTGGACCACGTGGCACTCGGATCTCAATACTTATAAGTGCTCCGAGCATTATAGTTTTTTATGCCTAAAAATGCACCAGGGATTACAGGGCACCAAAACCCAAAAGCCTTATTTTCGCTCGAAAATTGCACAAATGGCCGAAAATGCACCACCGGCACCAAAGTTGGACCACGGGGCACCACGAACCTCAAAACTGAAAAGTGATCTGAGCATTGGGGTTTTTTATGCATAGGAATGCACCAGGGATCATCGGGCACCAAAACCCAAAAGTCTTATTTCCGCACGAAAATTGTACAATGGGTAAAAAATGCACCACAGGCAGCAAAATTGGACCACGGGGCACTCGGACCTCAATACCTAAAAGTGCTCCAAGCATTATGGTTTTTTATGCATAAGAATGCACCAGGGATCAATGGCATCAAAACGCAAAAGTCTTATTTTCGCATGAAAATTGCACAATGGGCCGAAAATGCACCACAGGCACCAAAATTGGACCACGTGGGACCTCGGACCTCAATACTTAAAAGTGCTCCAAGTATTATGGTTTTTTATGCATAAGAATGCACCAGGGATCATGGCGCACCAAAACCCAAAAGGATTATTTTCGCACGAAAATTGCACAAATGGCCGAAAATGCACCACCGGCACCAAAATTGGACCACGGGTCACCACGGACCTCAAAACTGAAAAGTGTTCCAAGCATTATGGTTTTTTATGCATAAGAATGCACCGGCCGAAAATGCACCACCGGCACCAAAACCCAAAAGTCTTATTTTCGCACGAAAATTGTACAATGGGCCGAAAATGTACCATGGGCACCAAAATTGCACCACAGGACACCTCGGAACTGAAAACTGAAAAGTCTCTGAGCATTATGGTTTTTTATGCATAAGAATGCACCAAGGATTACGGGGCACCAAAACCCAAAAGCCTTATTTTTGCATGAAAATTGCCCAATGAGCCGAAAATGCACCACGCGCACAAAAATTGTACCACAGGGCACCTCGGACCTCAAAACTTAAAAGTGTTCCGAGCATTATGGTTTTTTTATGCATAAGAGCGCACAAGGGATCATGGAGCACTAAAACCCAAAATTCTTATTTTCGGACGAAAATTGCACAAATTGCCGAGTATGCACCACCGGCACCAAAACTAGACCACGGGGCACCACGGACCTGAAAACTGAAAAGTGTTCCCAGCATATCGTTTTTTATGCATAAGAATGCACCAGGGATCACGGGGCACTGAAATCCAAAAGTCTTATTTTCGAACAAAAATTGCACAATGGGCCAAAAATGCACCACGGGCACCAAAATTGGACAACGTGGCACCTTCGACCTCAATAATTAAAAGTGGTCTAAGAATTATGGTTTTTTATGCATAAGAATGCACCAGGGATTACGGGGCACCAAAACCCAAAAGCCTTATTTTCGCATGAAAATTGCACAATGGGCCGAAAATGCACCACGCGCACAAATATTGTACCACAGGGCACCTCGGACCTCAAAACTTAAAAGTGCTCCAAGCATTACGGTTTTTTATGCATAAGAGCGCACAAGGGATCACGGAGCACCAAAATCCAAAGGTCTTATTTTCGCACGAAAATTGCAGAAAAGGCCGAACTTGCACCACCGACACCAAAATTGGACCACGGGGCACCACGGACCTGAAAACTGAAAAGTGTTCCTAGAATTATGGTTTTTTATGCATAAGAATGCACCAGGGATCACGGGGCACCAAAACCCAAAAGTCTTATTTTCGCATGAAAATTGCACACTTGGCCGAAAATGCACCACGGGTACCAAAATTGGACCACGTGGCACCACGAACCTCAATACTTAAAAGTGCTCCAAGCATTATGGTTTTTTATGCATAAGAATGCACAAGGGATCTCGGGGCATCAAAACCCAAAAGTCTTATTTTCGCACGAAAATTGCACAAATGGCCGAAAATGCACCACCGACACCAAAATTGGACCACGGGGCACCACGGACCTTAAAACTAAAAAGTGTTCTAAGCATTATGCTCTTTTATGCATAAGAATGCACCATGGATTACGGGGCACCAAAACCCAAAAGTCTTATTTTCGCATGAAAATTGCACAATGGGCCGAAAATGATCCACGGGCACAAAAATTGCACCACGGGGCACCTTGGACCTCAATACTTAAAAGTGGTCTGAGCATTATAGTTTTTTATGCATAAGAATGCACCAGGGATCACGGGCCACCAAAACCCAAAAGTCTTATTTTCGCACGAAAATTGCACAAATGGCCGAAAATGCACCACCAGCACCAAAATTGGACCACGGGGCACCCTGGACCTCAAAACTGAAAAGTGTTCCGAGCATTATGGTTTTTCATGCATAAGAATGCACCAGGGATCACAGGGCACCAAAACCCAAAAGTCTAATTTTTGCACGAAAATTGCACAAATGGCAGAAAATGTACCACAGTCTCCAAAATTAAACCACGGGGCACCACGGACCTCAAAACTTAAAAGTGCTCCAAGCATTATGGTTTTTTATGCATAAGAATGCAGCAGGGATCACAGGGCACTAAAATCCAAAAGTCTTATTTTCGCACAAAAATTGCACAATGGGCCGAAAATGCCCCATGGGCACCAAAATTGGACCACGGGGCACCTCAGACCTCAAAATTGAAAGTACTCTGAGCATTATGGTTTTTTATGCAAAAGAAGGCACTAGGGATCATGGGTCACCAAAATCCAAAAGTCTTATTTTCCTATGAAAATTCCACAAATGGCCAAAAATGCACCGCCAGAACCAAAATTGGACCACGGGGCACCACGGACCTGAAAACTGAAAAGTGTACTGAGCATTGTTGGTTTTTATGCATAAGAATGCACTAGGGATCACGGGGCACCAAAACCCAAAAGTCTTATTTTCACACAAAAATTGTACAATGGGCAGAAAATGCACCATGAGCACCAAACTTGGACCACGGTTCACCACGGACCTCAAAACTGAAAAGTGTTCCAAGTATTATGCCTCTTTATGCATAAGAATCACCACGGATTACGGGGCACCAAAACCCAAAAGTCTTATTTTCGCATGAAAATTGCACAATGGGCCGAAAATCCACCACGGGCACCAAAGTTGGACCACGGGGCACCTTGGACCTCAATACTTAAAAGTGGTCCGAGCATTATAGTTTTTTATGCATAATAATGCACCAGGGATCACGGGCCCCCAAAACCCAAAAGTCTTATTTTTGCACGAAAATTTCTCAAATGGCCAAAAATGCACCACCGGCACCAAAATTGGACTACGGGGCATCCTGGACCTCAAAACTGAAAAGTGTTCCGAGCATTATGGTATTTTATGCATAAGAATGCACCAGCGATCATAGGGTACCAAAACCCAAAAGTCTTATTTTCCTATGAAAATTCCACAAATGGCCGAAAATGCACTGCCGGCACCAAAATTGGACCACGGGGCACCATGGACCCGAAAACTGAAAAGTGTACTGAGCATTATGGGTTTTTATGCATAAGAATGCACTAGGGATCACGGGGCACCAAAACCCTAAAGTCTTATTTTCGTACGAAAATTGCACAATGGGCGGAAAATGCACCACGGGCACCAAAATTGAACCACCGGGCACCTCGGACCTCAAAACATAAAAGTTCTCTGAGCATTATGGTTTTTTATGCATAAGAATGCACCAGGGATCACAGGGCAACAAAACCTAAAAGTCTTATTTTTGCACGAAAATTTCACAAATGGCTGAAAATGCACCACCGGCACCAAAATTGGACCACGGGGCACCTCGGACCTCAACACTTAAAAGTGCTCCGAGTATTACGGATTTTTATGCATAAGAATGCACCATGGTCACCAAAACCCAAAAGTCTTATTTTGGCATGAAAATTGCACAATGGGCCGGAAATGCACCATGGGCACCAAAATTGGACCACAGGGCACCTTGGACCTCAAAATTGAAAACTGCTATGAGCATTATCATTTTTTATGGATAAGAATACACCAGGGATAACGGGGCACCAAAACACAAAATTCTTATTTTCGCACGAAAATTGCACAATGGTCCGAAAATTCACCATAGGCACCAAAATTGGATGACGGGGCACCTCAGACCTCAAAATTGAAAAGAGCTCCGAGCATTATTATTTTTTATGCCTAAGAATGCACTAGGGATCACGGGGCACCAATACCCAAAAGTCTTATTTTCCCATGAAAATTGCACAAATGGCCGAAAATGCACCACCGGCACAAAAATTGGACCACGGGGCACCACGGACCTCAAAACTGAAAAGTGTTCCGAGCATTATGGTTTTTCATGCATAACAATGCACCAGGGATCAAGGGGCACCAAAACCCAAAAGTGTTATTTTCACACGAAATATTGCACAATGGGCCGAAAATGCACCATGGGCACCAAAATTGGACCACGGTGCACCTCGGACCGCAAAACTGAAAAGTGCTCTGAGCATTATGGTTTTTTATGCATAAGAATGCACCAGGGATCATGGGGCACCAAAACCCAAAAGTCTAATTTTCGCACGAAAATTGCAAAAATGGTTGAAAATGCACCACCGTCACCAAAATTGGACCACGGGGAACCATGGACCTCAAAACTGAAAAGTGTTCTGGGGATTATAGTTTTTTATGTATAAGACGCAATGGGAATTACGGGGCACCAAAACCAAAAAGTCTTATTTTCGCACGAAAATTGCACAAATGGCCGAAAATGCACCACCGGCACCAAAATTGGACCATAGGGCACTACAGACTTCAAAACCGAAAAGTGTTTCGAGCATTATGGTTTTTTATGCATAAGAATGCACCATGGATCACGGGGCACCAAAACCCAAAAGTTTTCGCACGAAAATTCCACAATGGGCCGAAAATGCACCACAGGCACCAAAATTATACAACGGGGCGCCTCGGACCTCAAAACTGAAATGTGCTCTGAGCATGATGGTTTGTTATACATAAGAATGCACCAGGGATCATGGGGCACAAAAACCCAAAAGTCTTATTTTCGCATGGAAATTGCACAATGGGTCTAACATGCACCATGGGCACGAAAATCGGACTACGGGGCACCTCGGACCTCAAAACTGAAAAGTGCTCTGAGAATTCGGGTTTTTTTTATGCATAAGAATGCACCAGGGATCACATGGCACGAAAACCCAAAAGTCAAATTTTCGCACTAAAATTGCACAAATGGCTGAAAATGCACCATTGGCACCAAAATTAAACCACGGGGCACCACGGACCTCAAAAATTAAAAGTGTTCCGAGCGTTATGGTTTTTTATGCATAAGAATGCACCAGGGATCATGGGGCACCAAAACCCAAAAGTCTTATTTTGGCACGAAAATTGCACAATTGGCCGAAAATGCAACACAGGCACCAAAATTAGACAATGGGGCACCTTGGACCTCAAAACTGAAAAATGCTCCATGCATTATGGTTTTTTATGCATAAGAATGCAGTAGGGATCAGGGGCACCAAAACCAAAAAGTCTTATTTTCGCACAAAAATTAGATAATGGGCCTAAAATGCACCACGGGCACCAAAATTGGACCACGGGGCACCTCGGACCTCAATACTTAAAAGTGGTCCGAGCATTATGGTTTTTTATGCATAAGAATGCACCAGGAATCACGGGGCACCAAAACCCAAAAGTCTTATTTTTGCACGAAAATTGCACAAATGGCCGAAAATGCACCACGGGCACAAAAATTGGACCCCGGGGCCCTACAGACCTCAAAACTGAAAAGTGTTTCGAGAATTATGGTTTTTTACTCATAAGAATGCACCATGGATCACGGGGCACCAAAACCCAAAAGTCTTATTTTCGCACGAAAATTCCATATTAGGCCGAAAATGCACCACGGGCACCAAAATTAGACAACGGGGCACCTCGGACATCAAAACTGAAATGTGCTCTAAGCATGACGGTTTGTTATACATAAGAATGCACCAGGGATCATAGGGCACAAAAACCCAAAAGTCTTATTTTCGCACAAAAATTGCACAATGGGTCGAACATGAAACACGGGCACGAAAATTTGACTTCGGGGCACCTCAGACCTCAAAACTAAAAATTGGTCCAAGCATTACGATTTTTTATATGTAAGAATGCACGAGGGATCACGGGGAACCAAAACCCAAAAGTCTAATTTTCGCACGAAAATTGAACAAATGGCTGAAAATGCACCATCGGCACCAAAATTGGACCATGGTACGCCACAGACCTCAAAACTTAAAAGTGTTCCAAGCATTATGGTTTTTTATGCATAAGAATGCACCAGGGATCACGGGACAACAAAACCCAAATGTCTTATTTTCCCACGAAAATTGCACAATGGGTCGAAAATGCACCACGGGCACAAAATTTGGACTACGGGGCACCTCGGACCTCAAAACTGAAAGGTGTTCTGAGCGTTATGGTTTTTTATGCATAAGAATGCACCAGGGATCACGGGGCACCAAAACCCAAAGGCTAATTTTTGCACGAAAATTGCAGAATGGGTTGAAAATGCACCACCGACACAAAAATTGGACCACGGGGCACCACGGACCTCAAAACTGAAAAGTGTTTTGAGCATTATGGTTTTTTATGCATAAGAATGCCCCAGGGATCGTGGAGCACCGAAACCCAAAAGTCTTATTTTCACACAAAAATTGCAGAATGGGTTGAAAATGCACCATCGGTGCCAATGTTGGACCACGGTGCACCTCGGACCTGAAAACTGAAAAGTGCTTAGTGGAATATGGTTTTTTATGCATAAGAATGGACCACGAATCAGGGGGCACCAAAACCCAAAAGTCTTATTTTTGCACGAAAATTGCACAATGGGTAGAAAATGCACAATGGGCTCCAAAATTGGATCACGGTGCACCTCGAACCTCAAAACGGAAAAGTGCTCTGACCATTATGGTTTTTTATGCATAAGAATGCACCATGGATCACGGGGCACCAAAACCAAAAAGTATTATTTTCGCACGAAAATTGCACAATGGGCCGAAAATGCACCATGGGCACCAAAATTGGACCACGGGCACCTCGGACCTCAACACTTAAAAGTGCTCCGAGTATTATGGTTTTTTATGCATAAGAATGCAACAGGGATCACTGGGCACCAAAACCCAAAAGTCTTATTTTTGCACGAAAATTGCACTAATGGCCGAAAATGCACCGCCGGCACCAAAATATGACCACGGGGCACCACGGACCTCAAAATTGGAAAGTGCTATGAGCATTATGGTTTTTTATGTATAAGAATGCACCATGGATCACAAGACACAAAAACCCAAAAGTCTTATTTTCTCACGAAAATTGCACAATGGGCCGAAAATGCACCATGGACACCAAAATGGGACCACGGGGCACCTCGGACCTCAAAATTGAAAAGTGCTCTGAGCATTATGATTTTTTATGCAGAAGAATGCACCAGGGATCACAGGAAACCAAAACCCAAAAGTCCTATTTTCACACGAAAATTGCACAAATGTGCGAAACTGCACCACCTGCACCAAAATTGGACCATGGGGCACCATGAACCTCAAAACTGAAAAGTGTTCCAACAAATTTGGTTTTTTATGCATAAGAATGCACCATGGATCACGGGGGAACCAAAACGCAAAATTCTTATTTTCGCACGAAAATTGCACAATGGACCGAAAATGCACCATGGACACCAAAATTGGACCACGGGGCACCTCGGACCTCAAAATTGAAAAGTGCTCTGAGCATTATGATTTTTTATGAATAAGAATGCACTAGGGATCACGGTGCACGAAAACCAAAAAGTCTTATTTTCCCATGAAAATTACACAAATGACCGAAAATGCACCACTGACACCAAAAGTGGACCACGGGGCACCTCGGACCTCAATACTTAAAAGTTCTCCGAGCATTATAGTATTTTATGCAGAAGAATGCACCAGGGATCACGGGACACCAAAACCCAAAAGTCCTATTTTCGCACGAAAATTGCACAAATGGCCGAAACTGCACCACCTGCACCAAAATTGGACCACGGGGCACCATGAACCTCAAAAATGAAAAGTGTTCCAAGAAATTTGGTTTTTTTATGCATAAGAATGCACCATGGATTACGGGGCACCAAAACGCAAAAGTCTTATTTTCGCACGAAAATTGAACAATGGGCCGAAAATGCACGATGGACACCAAAATTAGACAACGGGGCACCACGGACCTCAAATCTAAAAAGTGTTCTGAGCATTATGGTTTTTTATGCATAAGAATGCCCCATGGATCACGGGGCACCAAAACCCAAAACTCTTATTTTCGCACGAAAATTCCACAATGGGCCGAAAATGCACCACTGGCATCAAAAGTGGACCACGGGGCACCTCGGACCTCAATACTTACAAGTGCTTCGAGCATTATGGTTTTTTATGCATAAGAATGCACCAGTGATCACGGGGCACCAAAACCCTAAAGTCTTATTTTCACACGAAAATTGCACAATGGGCCAAAAATGCACCACGGGCACCAAAATTAGACCACGGGGCACCCCGGACCTCAAAATTGGAAAGTGCTATGAGCATTATGGTTTTTTATGTATAAGAATGCACCATGGATCACAAGACACAAAAACCCAAAAGTCTTATTTTCTCACGAAAATTGCACAATGGGCCGAAAATGCACCATGGACACCAAAATTGGACCACGGGGCACCTCGGACCTCATAATTGAAAAGTACTTTGAGCATTATGGTTTTTTATGCATAAGAATGCACTAGGGATCTCGGGGAATGAAAACCCAAAAGTCTTATTTTCCCATGAAAATTGCACAAATGGCCGAAAATGCACCACCGGCACCAAAATTGGACGATGGGGCACCACGGACCTCAAAACTGAAAAGTGTTACGAGCACTATGGTTTTCTATGCATAAGAATGCACCAAGGATCACGTGGAACAGAAACCCAGAAGTCTTATTTTCGCACGAAAATTGCACAATGGGACGAAAATGCACCACAGGTGACAAAATTGGACCACGGGGCACTTGGGACCTCAAAACTTAAAAGTTCTCTGAGCATTATGGATTTTTATGCATAAGAATGCACCAGGGATCACAGGGCACCAAAACCCAAAAGTCTTATTTTCGCACGAAAATTGCACAAATGGCCGAAAATGCACCACCTTCGACCACTGGGAACCACAAACCTCAAAACTGAAAAGTGCTCCAAGAATTATGGTTTTTTATGCATAAGAACACCAGGGATAATGGGGCACCAAAACCCAAAAGTCTTATTTTCGCACGAAAATTGCACGAAAGGCTGAAAATGCACCCCAGGCACCAAAATTGGACCACGGGGCACCACGAACTCCAAGAGTGAAAAGTATTCCGAGCATTATGGTATTTTATGCATAAGAATGCACCAAGGATCACAGGGCACCAAAACCCAGAAGTCTTATTTTCGCACAAAAATGCACCACAGGTACCAAAATTGGACCACGGGGCACTTGGGGCCTCAAAACTTAAAATTGTTCTGAGCATTATGGTTTTTTATGCATAAGAATGTACCAGGGATCACGGGGCACTAAAACGCCAAATCCTTATTTTCGCATGAAAATTGAAAAATGGGCCGAAAATGCACCACGGGCACCAAAATTGGACCGCGGGGCACCTCGGACATCAAAACTGAAAACTGCTCCGAGCATTATGGATTTTTATGCATAATAATGCACTAGGGATCACAAGGCACCAAAACCCAAAAGTCTTGTTTTCGCATGAAAATTGCACAAATGGCCGAAAATGCAGTACCCGCACCAAAATTGGACCACGGGAAACCACGAACCTCAAAACTGAAAAGTGCTCCAAGAATTATTGGTTTTACACAAAAGAATGCACTAGGGATCACGGGGAACCAAAACCCAAAAGTCTTATTTTCGCACGAAAATTGCACAAAAGGCCGAAAATGCACCCCAGGCACCAAAATGGGACCACGGGGCACCACGAACCTCAAGAATGAAAAGTGTTCCGAGCATTACGATTTTTTATGCATAAGAATGCACCAAGGATCACGGGGCACCAAAACCCAGAAGTCTTATTTTCGCACAAAAATTGCACAATGGGACGAAAATGCACCACGGGTACCAAAATTGGACCACGGGGCACTTGGGACCTCAAAACTTTAAAGTGCTTTGAGCATTACGGTTTTTTATGCATAAGAATGCACCAAGGATCACGGGGCACCAAAACCAAAAATTCTTATTTTCGCACAAAAATTGAACAATGGGCCGAAAATGCACCACGGGCACCAAAATTGGAAGACGTGGCACCTCGGACTTCAAAACTAAAAAGTTCTCCGAGCATTATGGTTTTTTATGCATTAGAATGCACCAGGGATATCAGGGCACCAAAATTGGACAACGGGGCACCACAAACCTCAAAACTGAAAAGTGCTCCAAGCATTATGGTTTTTTATGCATAAGAATGCACCAAGGATCACAGGGCACCAATACCAAAAAGTCCTATTTTCACACGAAAATTGCACAAATGGCCAAAAATGCATTACCCGCACCAAAATTGGACCACGGGGCACCACGAACCTCAACACTGAAAAGTGCTCCAAGAATTATGGTTTATTATGCATAAGAATGCACCAGGGATCACGGGGCACCAAAACCCAAAAGTCTTATTTTCCCACGAGAATTGCACCTAAGGCTGAAAATGCACCCCCGACCCCAAAATGGGACCACGGGGCACCACGAACCTCAAGACTGAAAAGTGTTTCGAGCATTACGGTATTTTATGCATAAGAATGCACCAAGGATCACGGGGCACCAAAACCCAGAAGTCTTATTTTCGCACTAAAATTGCACAATGGGACGAAAATGCACCACGGGTACCAAAATTGGACCACGAGGCACTTGGGACCTCAAAGCATTAAAGTGCTTTGAGCCTTATGGTTTTTTATGCATAAGAATGCACCAAGGATCACGGGGCACCAAAAGCAAAAATTCTTATTTTCGCACAAAACTTGAACAATAGGCCGTAAAAGCACCACAGGCACACAAATTCCACGACAGGACACCTCGGACTTCAAAACTAAAAAGTGCTCTGAGCATTATGGTTTTTTATGCATTAGAATGCACCAGGGATAACAGGGCACCAAAACCCAAAAGCCTTATTTTCGCACGAAAATTGCATAAATGGTCGAAAATGCATTACCAGCACCAAAATTGGACAACGGGGCACCACAAACCTCAAAACTGAAAAGTGCTCCAAGCATTATGGTTTTTTATGCATAAGAATGCACCAAGGATCACGGGGCACCAATACCCAGAAGTCCTATTTTCGCACGAAAATTGCACAAATGGCCAAAAATGCATTACCCGCACCAAAATTGGACCACGGGGCACCACGAACCTCAACACTGAAAAGTGCTCCAAGAATTATGGTTTATTATGCATAAGAATGTACCAGGGATCACGGGGCACCAAAATCCAAAAGTCTTATTTTCCCACGAAAATTGCACATAAGGCTGAAAATGCACCCCCGGCCCCAAAATGGGACCACGGGGCACCACGAACCTCAAGACTGAAAAGTGTTTCGAGCATTATGGTATTTTATGCATAGGAATGCACCAACGATCACGGGGCACCAAAACCCAGAAGTCTTAATTTCGCACGAAAATTGCACAATGGGACGAAAATGCACCACTGGTAAAAAAATTGGACCACGAGGCACTTGGGACCTCAAAACTTAAAAGTGCTCTGAGAATTATGGATTTTTTTGCATAAAAATGCACCAGGGATCACAGGGCACCAAAACCCAAAAGTCTTATTTTCGCACGAAAATTGCACAAACGGCCGAAAATGCATTACCTACGCCAAAATTGGGCCACGGGGCACCACGAACATCAACACTGAAAAAGTGCTCCAAGTATTATGGTTTTTTATGCATAAGAATGCACCAGGGATCACGGGGCACCAAAACCCGAAAGTCTTATTTTCGCACGAAAATTGCACAAAAGGCCGCAAATGCACCCTCGGCACCAAAATGGGACCACAGGGCACCACGAACCTCAAGACTGAAAAGTGTTCCGAGCATTATGGTATTTTATGCATAAGAATGCACCAAGGATCATTGGCACAGAAACCCAGAATTCTTATTTTCGCACGAAAATTGCACAATGGGACGAAAATGCACCACGGGTGACAAAATTGGACCACGGGGCACTTGGGACCTCAAAACTTAAAATTGCTCTAAGCATTATGGTTTGTTTTGCATAAGAATGCACCAAGGATCACGGGGCACCAAAACCAAAATTCTTATTTTCGCACGAAAATTGCACAAAATGCCGAAATTGCACCCCGGCACCAAAATGGGACCACGGGGCACCACGAACCTCAAGACTGAAAAGTGTTTCGAGCATTATGGTATTTTATGCATAATAATGCACCAAGGATCACGGGGCACCAAAACATAGAAGTCTTATTTTCGCACAAAAATTGCACAATGGGACGAAAATGCTCCACAAAATTGAACCACGGGGCACTTAGGACCTCAAAACTTTAAAGTGCTCTAAGCATTATGGTTTTTTATGCATACGAATGCACCAAGGATCATGGGGCACCAAAACCAAAAATTCTTATTTTCACACAAAAATTGAACAATGGGCCGAAAATGCACCACGGGCACAAAAATTGGACGACGTGGCACCTCGGTATTCAAAACTGAACAGTGCTCTGAGCTTTCTGATTTTTTATGCATTAGAATGCACCAGGGATAACAGGGCACCAAAACCGAAAAGCCTTATTTTCGCACGAAAATTGCACAAATGGCCAAAAATGCATTACCGGCACCAAAATTGGACCACGGGGCACCACAAACCTCAAAACTGAAAAGTGCTCCAAGCATTATGGTTTTTTATGCATAAGAATGCACCATGGATCACGGGGTACCAACACCCAAAAGTCTTATTTTCGCCCGAAAATTGCACAAATGGCCGAAAATGCACCCCAGCTCCAAAATGTGACCACGGGGCACCACGAACCTCAAGACTGAAAAGTGTTTCGAGCATTATGGTATTTTATGCATAAGAATGCACCAAGGATGATGGGGCACCAAAACCCAGAAGTCTTATTTTCGCACGAAAATTGCACAATGGGACGAAAATGCACCATAGGTACCAAAATAGGACCACGGGGCACTTGGGACCTCAAAACTTAAAAGTAGTATGAGCATTATGGTTTTTTATGCATAAGAATGCACCAAGGATCACGGGGCACCAAAACCAAAAATTGTTATTTTCGCACAAAAATTGAACAATGGGTCGAAAATGCACCACAGGGACCAAAATTGGACCACAGAGTACCTCGGACATCAAAACTGAAAAGTGTTCAGAGCATTATGGTTTTTTATGCATAAGAATGCACCAAGGATGATGGGGCACCAAAACCCAGAAGTCTTATTTTCGCATGAAAATTGCACAATAGGACGAAAATGCACCACGGGTACCAAAATTGGACCACGGGGCACTTGGGACCTCAAAACGTAAAAGTGGTCTGAGCATTTTGGTTTTTTATGCAAAAGAATGCACCAAGTATCACGGGGCACCAAAACCAAAAATTCTTATTTTTGCACGAAAATTGAACAATAGGCCAAAAATGCACCACAGACACCACAATTGGAGCACGAGGCACCTCGGACCTCAACGTTAAAAAGTGCTCCTAGAATTATGGTTTTTTTGCATAAGAATGCACTAGGGATCACGGGGCACCAAAACCATAAAGTCTTATTTTAACACGAAAATTCCACAAAGGGCTGAAAATGCATTACTGGCACCAAAATTGCACCACGAGGAACCACGGACCTCAAAACTTAAAAGTGCTCTGAGCATTATGGTTTTTTATGCATAAGAATGCACCAGGGATCACGGGGCACCAAAATCAAAAATTCTTCTTTTCATACGAAAATTCAACAATGTGCCGAAAATGCACCACGAGCACCAAAATTGGACCACGGGGCACCACAGACTTCAAAACTAAAAAGTGCTCCAAAAATTATGGTTTTTTATGCATAAGAATGCACCAGGGATCACAGGGCACCAAAACCAAAAATTCTTATTTTCGCATGAAAATTGAACAATGGGCCGGAAATGCACCACGGGCACCAAAATTAGACCACAGGGCACCACGGACTTCAAAACTGAAAAGTGCTCCAAGAATTATGGTTTTTATGCATAAGAATGCACCAAGGATCACGCGGCTCCAAAACCCAAAAGTCTTATTTTCGCACGAAAATTGCACAAAAGGCCGAAAATGGACCCCCGACACTAAAATGGGACCACGGGGCACCACAAACCTCAAGACTGAAAAGTTTTCCGAGAAGTCTTATTTTCGCACGAAAATTGCACAATGGGACGAAAATGCACCGCGGGTACCAAAGCTGGACCATGGGGCACCTGGGACCTCAAAACTTAAAAGTGCTCTGAGCATTATGGTTTTTTATGCATAAGAATGCAGCAGGGATCACGGGGCACCAAAACCAAAAATTCTTATTTTCGCACGAAAATTGAACAATGGGCCGAAAATGCAGCACGGACACCAAAATTGGACCACGGGGCACCTCGGACCTCAAAACTGAAAAGTGCTATGAGATTTATGGTTTTTTATGCATAAGAATGCACCAGGGACCACAGGGCACCAAAACCCAAAAGCCTTATTTTCGCACGAAAATTGCATAAATGGTCGAAAATGCATTACCGGCACCAAAATTGGACCACGGGGCACCACAAGCCTCAAAACTGAAAAGTGATCCAAGCATTATGGTTTTTTATGCATAAGAATGCACCAAGGATCACGGGGCACCAACACCCAAAAGTCTTATTTTCGCACGAAAATTGCACAAATGGCCGAAAATGCACCACCGGCACCAAATTTGGACCACGAGGAACCACTGACCTCAAAACTTAAAAGTTTTCCGAGCATAATGGGTTTTTATGCATAAGAATACACCACGGATCACGAGGCACCTAAACCCAAAAGTCTTTTTTCCGCACAAAAATTGCACAATGGGCCGAAAATGCACCATGGACACCAAAATTGGACCACGGGGCACCTCAGACCTCAAAACTGAAAAGTGTTTGAGGATTATGGTTTTTTATGCATAAGAATGCACCAGGGATCACAGGGCACCAAAACCCAAAAGTCTTATTTTCGTACGAAAATTGAACAAATCGCCGAAAATGCACCACCGGCACCAAAATTGGACCACGGGGCACCTCGGACCTCAAAACTTAAAAGTGTTAGAATCTAAGACTTTGGACGATGTCCAACCCCTCAAACTTCGATTATGAAGAGAGCAAATAAATTTAAATTTTGAAGTATTTAATTATCTATGTTTGAGTTTTATAGGTTCTACGCTGTCCAATGCCTCAATGGTATTGTATTTCTTAATACACTGATTATAAAACAAGCGTCCAAATGAATTGAGAAAACCAGTGTGTAAACACTGCATCCATTCAAGGAAGCGTCCAACGCATACATAACTTACATCATCCCTCTCTAGCAAACAGTTATATAATGTGTCCATAATTGAGTAGAAGTACACTTATGCTTTTCGATGATGATTCTCTGAAATGTTCTATTATTCCCTCTCTTTTCTAATGTGACATTTCATTTGAATATTCAAAAATTGTACCACAGGGGGCAGAAAGCCTCTCTCTGCAGAAATCGTTCAAGTAGTGGAGGCACTGCATGTACTGTTGTCTCCTCCATCTCTCCACCCCAAGCTTACACGTAGCAACGGTCATATGATTGTGAGAGAACAGTTATTAGCAAAGGCACAGATCCCACAACGGATATCTTCACCAAGCTGCCTATAAATAGAGGAACAAGCTCATGTTTTGAAGAGAGAATTTTTCAA
Source organism: Pueraria montana var. lobata (assembly GCA_026413185.1). Classification (NCBI taxonomy): domain Eukaryota; kingdom Viridiplantae; phylum Streptophyta; class Magnoliopsida; order Fabales; family Fabaceae; genus Pueraria; species Pueraria montana. Next base: position 1,281,089 of record CM048656.1, read on the forward strand.
GTTTTTAGAAGAACTGTAACTCTGCCAAATCGATTGGACGACCTACACTTGTGCGAAAAGAGCAATCTACTTAGCTTTGCTAAGTTATTCTGTGTAATTGAGTTTTTATTGTAATATCCTCTCTGTCAGAGCTGTTTATTTAACTTGTACTCAAACAGTTTCTCTTTGGAAATCCAAGAGTGGCTTAGTGACAAAGAATACTTGGGTGTTCTTTATTCTCAGGGGGAGATTAAAGTTGTGCCAGAAGTGGCCTAGAGAATACTTGTAGCCAGGAGTGGCTGGGTATATAATACTTGTTTGTAATCAGAACTTGATTAGTGGAACCCTTCAAAGTTTTTGAAGGAGAACTGGACGTAGCTCAGGTATAGTGAACTAGTATAAACCAAGTGTTTTTACTCTATCGCTTTCAAGCTTACTTGCTATTCTCTTAAGTTATTTCTTCACACTTTGCGCACAAGGTTCTTTATATCCTATTTTCGAAAATCTCTTATTTACGCCATGATGATTAACAAGAAAACGCAGTTTCACTAAACTGTTATTTTAGCTATTGGACGATACCTGTGATCTTGTGTTTTACAAGTCCCTTGTGAAACCTAAGATATTTTATCTCCATCTTTGCGAAAAGTTTTTTGTTAATAATATAACTTACACACTATTCAACCCCCCTTCTAGTGTGAATCTCTACATTTCAGTTGGCATCAGAGCTCGGCCTCTCGGGTTGAGTACTTGGCAGTACAGAGCAAACCAGATTCTAAGAAAGATGGAAAAGGAGGGACAAGCTGTGAACAGACCACCACTCTTCAAGGGTGTCAAATATGATTATTGGAAGCAAAGAATGATAACACTCTTTGAATCTTGTCATATTGATATATGGGACGTTGTGGAGATGGGCAACTACATTCCAGTTGATGAGAGTCTCAATGAGATCCCAAAGGCTAGATGGACGGAGGAGCAGAAACAAAGATTTCATCTCAACTCCAGAGCCAGAAATATCATCATGTGTGCACTATCTGAACAAGAATACAACAAAGTGCACAGTTTCAAAAGTGCAAAACAAATGTGGGACACTCTTGCGTAAACGTATGAGGGTTACACCCAGGTAAAATGTAACAAACTTAGCCTTCTTACTCGTCAATATGAATTGTTTAGTATGGAAGGAAATGAGGACTTACAAACTATGTTTGGACGGTTTCAAACCATACTAAATGAACTTAGAGCACATGGTAAAGATTAGAATAACTATGAACATATTGACAACATTCTGAGGAGTTTGCCTAGGCAATGGAGACCACAGGTTACAGCCTTGAGAGCAACCAAAGGACTGGATGACATGTCCTTAGAAGAGCTTGTGGGAATCCTTAAGGTGCATGAGCTGGAACTGCAACAAGATGGTGATGGCAAGAAAAGCAAGTCTCTGGCACTCAGCATCTAGAAGGCAAAGAAAGCATCATCGTCCAAAGCCATGCAAGCTAAAGTATCATTAGACGAACAATCTGAAGATGATGACTCAGACGAGGATGATGAGCTATCCTTCATATCCAAGAGAATCCACTCTATGTGGAAGAAGAAAGGTGGATCTAGATGGAGAAACCCGAACAAGAAAGGTCTCAAAGAAAAGAAGAAGAGTCTAATCGTATGATACGAATGCAAAAAGCCTGGACACTTCAAATCAGAATGCCCAGATCTTGACAAGAGCAAGGACAAGAAGAAGAAAAGCTTCAACAAAAAGAAGGGCAAAAAGGTTCTGATGTCCACATGGGAAGATCTGGACGACGACTCATCATCGTATGATGAAGAGGAAGAGGAAGCACACATATGTCTGATGGCATACACTACATCAGATTCTTCAGAACCAGAAGAAGAAGATAAGGTAAACTTTAATGATCAAAATTCACTTCAAGAAGCTTATCATGATTTACTTTCAAACTCTTCTATTCTGTCAAAGGCCTACAAAACCTTAAAAAAATCGTCCAAGCCACTTTCAAAAGAAAAAGAAGTTTTAGAAAATAGTCTCAAACGACTTGAAAGTGAAAAGAAAGATTTACAGAAAAAGTTAAAAGAGCGCTCAAAAGAACATGAAGCCTTAAATGAGGATAGATGAACTCTCTGGAATGATACTGCTCGAGCCTATAAATCCTATGAGGATTCAAGGACTAGAGAAATGAATCTTTCCATAGAGATTCGAACTCTCAAAGCAGAAAACAAAAGGCTAGTTGAGAAGCTTCTGAAAGTTGATGCAGATACTTCTTTAAGAGGTCAACCACATGATGTTGTAAAACTTCATGAAGATATTGATAGCCTAAAGAAGGATCCGTCCAACTTTGTCAAGGGATCTGACAACCTTAAGATGCTTTTAAAATATGAAGGTTGTAGGAGACCAAATGACAGGTCAGGGCATGGATATAAGGGAAAGAAATATATTCATGACAAAGATGCAGATGTGTGTTACTTCTGTGGGAAACCTAGACATATAACGTCCAAATGCAGACACCTGCCTAAGAGGGGAGCGTCCAGTGCCCTTCAAACTAACAAGAAAGGACCCAAGTGAATCTGGGTACCTAAGGATAAAATTGTTCTTGTTGCAGACATGCTTAACAGCAGGAAAGAAACTCTAGTCATGGTACCTGGACAGTGGGTGCTCGCATCACATGACAGGAGAAAGGTGTATGTTCCAAAGCCTCCAACCCAAGACTGGTGGGATAGTCACTTTCTGAGGGAATCAGAAAGGGATGATAGCTGGCGTGGGTAAGATTGGTATACCACCCTATCCCTGTATTGATAATGTTCTTTATGTTAAAGGTCTCAAGCACAATCTACTTAGCATAAGTCAATTATGTGATAGTGGACATGATGTTGCCTTTAACAAAGGTGAATGTATAGTCAGGACCTCTGATGGATCCCTTCTATTTACTTCAAAGAGGCAAGGTAATCTCTACAAGATTAAACTTGGGGAACTATCAAGTCAAAATGTTTCATGCTTAGTTTCAGTTAAAGAAAATCATTGGCTATGGCATAAAAGACTTGGGCATGCCAGCTTGAGATTAATCTCAAAGCTTAATAGGCACAACCTCGTGAGAGGATTACCAAGTATGTCATATAAAGATGATCTTCTTTGTGAAGCCTATCAGAAAGGGAAACAAGTAAAAAATTCTTTTCAAAGTAAAAACATTATTTCCACTTCTAGACCTCTTGAGCTGTTACATATTGACCTGTTTGGACCCATAAGAACAGCCTATATAGGTGGTAAGAGGTACGGATTAGTTGTAGTGGACGACTATACTAGATGGACATGGGTCATGTTCCTATCTCACAAAGATGAGTCTTTTAAGGCCTTCTATAACTTCTGCAAAAGAATTCAAAATGAAAAAGGAGTATGCATTATTTCGATCCGAAGTGATCATGGGGGAGAATTCAAAAATGAAAGTTTTCAAAGGTTCTGTGAAGAAAATGGTATCCTTCACAACTTCTTAACACCCAGAACACCACAACATAATAGTGTTGTTGAGAGGAAGAACAGGTCACTCCAAGAGATGGCCAGAACTATGTTGAATGATAATTCAACCCCAAAACACTTTTGGGCTAAAGCAGTGAATATTGCCTATTATTTACAGAACAGAATCTATATCAGGCCAATCTTTAAAAAGACTCCATATGAATTGTGGAAAGGGAGAAGACCCAACATATCCTACTTCCATCCATTTGGATGCCAATGCTTCATTCTGAACACTAAGGATAACTTGGGAAAAATTGATTCTAAGTGTGATGAAGGAATATTGCTTGGATATTCTGAAACTTCAAAGGCATATAGAGTTTATAATTCTAGAACCTTAGTTGTTGAAGAAGCTATCCATGTGAAGTTTAATGACACTAAGCCTGATAAGAAATTATCAGAGCTAGATGAATCATTTGCAGAACTCAGGCTGGACGATGCAAGGAAATCATCAGACACGTCCAACAGTGATGTCACAGTTGAAGAGTCCAATGTTCCCCTGGACGGTCCAAAAGAAGAACAAAGGGAACCAATTGGACGCAATTGGCAAATGAAGAAGCATCATCCGGAAGACCAAATCATTGGTGATCCAAAGGATAGAGTCAGAACCAGATCTTCACTTCAACAACAAGGTCACACAACACTCACATCACAGATAGAACCTAAGACTGTGGATGATGATTTGGAAGATGAAAGCTGGGTCAAAGCAATGCAAGATGAACTTGACCAATTTCAAAAGAACGATGTCTGGAAACTTGTAGAACTCCCTAATAACAAAGAAGCCGTAGGAGCTAAATGGGTGTTCAGAAACAAATTGGAGGAAACAGGTAATGTTGTGAGAAACAAAGCCAGACTGGTAGCCAAAGGTTACTCACAACAAGAAGGTATAGATTATACTGAAACTTATGCACCTGTTGCACGTCTAGAGGCAATTCGCATTTTACTATCATTTACAGCTCATAGCAATATGAAGCTATATCAAATGAACGTAAAAAGTGCATTCCTCAATGGACTGATAAAAAAAGAAGTCTATGTGGAGCAACTCCCAAGGTTTGAGAGTGATGCTTTTCCTAATCATGTTTTCAAACTTAACAAAGCATTATATGGACTAAAACAAGCACCGAGAGCTTGGTATGAAAAACTCAGCTCATTTCTTTTAGAAAATGGTTTCTCAAGAGGAAAAGTAGACACTACACTATTTCACAAAGATTATTCTTCTAATTTCATTATTGCTCAAGTATATGTTGATGATATCATATTTGGTGCTACTAACGAATCTCTTTGTGAAGAATTTGCTAAGTTAATGCAAACAGAATTCGAGATGAGCATGATGGGAAAACTAAAATTCTTCCTTGGATTGCAAATCAAGCAAACTGATAAAGGCATATACATACATCAAACCAAGTATCTTAAGGAGCTTCTCAAGAAGTTCAAAATGGACGATGCAAAGCCAATGAAAACTCCTATGCACCCAACAATAGTACTTGGACTGGACGATGGTTCAAAGAAGGTGGACAACACCCTATACAGAGGAATGATAGGATCACTCCTATACCTCACAGCGTCCAGACCTGACATCATGTTCAGCGTATGCTTATGTGGCATATTCCAATTTGACCCAAGGGAAGTTCACTTAACTGCTGTTAAAAGAATCTTTCGATATCTTGTTGGAACAACTAATCTTGGTCTACATTTCAAAAGGTAGAAGGATTTCAGATTAGTTGGATACTGTGTTGCTAACTATGTTGGAGACAGAATTGAAAGAAAAAGCACTAGTGGAGGATGTCACTTCATTGGTGGAAACTTAGTCTCCTGGATATGCAAGAAGCAAGGAACAATTGCACTATCCACCGCTGAAGCAGAGTATATTTCAACTGCAAAGTGCTGCTCTCAAATCCTATGGATCAAGTTTCAACTTGAGGACTACAAGATATATGAGAGTAACATTCCTATCCTCTGTGATAGCAAAGCTGCAATTGATCTTTCTAAAAACCCAATATTGCATTCAAGGGCAAAACATAAAGAAATTAAACATCACTTTATAAGAGATCATGTTGAGAAGGGTATTGTGGAATTACATTTTGTAACCACAGATAATCAGCTAGCTGATATATTTACAAAACCCCTTACTGAAGACAAGCTAGTCCTTCTGAGGAATAGACTTGGCATGGGTCTTCTAAAAGAATGATTAAAATCCATATGTAGCGTCCAATGTGACAAACAGTGTCCAATGGACATGTCGTCCAAAGGTAACTTTGACATGCACGTGCGCTACATATGCTACACTTAAGTCCAATGACTGGACAATATTTTTTTTCTATTTAACATTGTTTTAATAGCCAAAATGGTTTCGTTTTATGTAATTGCGAATTAATGCCCTATGCTGAGTCACCTAGTTGTTAGTAACCGTACACAGCTACCCATATCCTCAGCACGTCTCATCATGGCGGGTCTTATGGCATAACCTCCATTTCAAATATTCACAAAAGCCCAAAACCATTTCGTGTTCTCCAAACAGAGCCTATACTTAAACTGAAAAATTCACTCAGAAAATTACTTTACCAAATTTCCCTTATCCAAAATTATCTTCTACCTCCAGTATTCTCCTTCTGTCTCTCTCAGAAAACCTAAACACTATCTGCAAAACCTAAAAATCAAACCTTTATCATCATGATGAACTCTACTAACTCAAGCAACTCCAAACTTGATGTTCATAACTACCCTGAAACCACTATAGTGTCTCAAGGTGCTGCCACTGTTCACTTTGAGCACTTCTTCGACATTGGAAAACTAGAAAAGTTGGGTTTGAATCTCGATGAAAGTCTTCTAAAATGCGGAATTAGAGAATACTTCAACGAAAACCAGAAGATATTTCCAGAACTGATCATAATGGTCTGGAGGAACGCAAGATTCCAGAACTCAAGGGAACTCGTGTCCACTATGCTTGGACGAGAAGTGATTTTGTCTACTGAATCTATAGCCAAAGTCACTGGCTGTATCAAGGAACAAAATCAGTACAAGTCAAAGTGGGCGAAGCAATATGGAAACTATGTTGGAAAGGTACTGTGCAAGAACAAGTCTACAGATTCATCCAAGATTGAGTATAAGAATCTATGTGAAGAAGCAAAGATATGGCAGCAAGTGTGCAACAAGAGCATTTTGCACAAAGCTGGGTCTAAGGACTCAGTCACAGACTTACACAAGTTCGTGATATTTCATCTAATGGAAGGTATCCCATTCAACCTACCTCACACCATTTACATCAATATTCTACGAATGATCAAAACTATTGGTGGAAATGATGACATCTTCTATGCCGCACTGCTAAATAAGATCCTCTGGGATCAGAAAGTATACCAATGTTTCTTTGATGAGTTGGACGAAGATGATCATGAAAACATTGTGAAGAAAGGAGAAATAGTTGCAACACAGCAGAAATTTGGTGAATCAAACACCAAGCCAATGAAGATAAAGCTCACAGCAAAGGTCTTAAGGGATTTGGACGAGGACAGTATAAATAAGAAACGTCATGAACAAAGCAGACTCATTTCAAGTGATGATGAAGAAGAAATTGATCTTCTTGGTCTAGGAAGAAAGATCAAGCGGTTGATGAAGGAACAAGGAAGCAGGAAAGTAACAAGACACATGTCGTAACAGCATGAAGAAGATGCAGAAAAAGAAAGAAGGACCAAGAAAAGACATGTTGATCCTGCTCCGTCCAGTCCACCTGCTGAGAAGCGTCCAAGGACTGCTCCGTCCAAACCAAAACAGGATAAGCTGCGTCCAAAGACTGCTCTAGTGAAGCTTGCATCAGAAAAATCTAGAGTTCGCAAACTGAAAATGATTGACAACTCCGATGACGAGGATCAAATGCCCATTTGCCAGATTAAAAGAAAAGCTCAAGAGATGGAGTCTGCACAGTAGAAGAAACAAAAGGTATCTGATGCACCCAAAACTGGTGCCACAGTCTTTCCTACTAAAGTACCTAGACGAGTAAAACCTCAGGCAGCAAGGCCAAGGAAAGTTTTGATTAAACTCCCCACCTCTCAAGACACTGAGAGTGAATCTACAAGTGCTCCATAACCTGCTCCAATAGTTGCTTCAACAGTCACATCAGCACAACGTCCAACTCTCAAATTAAACTTATCAAGATTTGTGCATCCAAGGGATGCTTGGAGAGATGCATGGCCTCAATGGACGATTCCACCAAAGGGGAAGATAAAAGAAGAAGAAGACAAGGAAAGGTTTCCTGTTGCATTCCTTACAAGGAATGAATAGAACTATTGTAAGAAACGTGATGTTATTTAGAGAGCTCGACAGGAACCACTGGAGAGGAGTCTGACTTTAGTATCTGCACCTGAATGGACGAGGTATGACTATGTTCATCCTCAATCTATTGAATTTGCTTTATTACCAGAAGGAACCATTATCAGCAATCCTCTACCAACTTGGACGAGAGAATCTTATCCAAACCTGGTTTGGATGGAATGACCTTATACATGTCCAACTGGTACTCAACAAAGGGTGCATCTAGCTGAAGATGTACCTCCTGAGCCAGAGGTTGAAATTGCATCAAATCTTGCTAAAACTGTGGTTGAACAAAAGGCAAGACTTAAAGGAAGAGGAAGCCAGCAACAAAGAAGTCATCTCCTAGCAATCTTGATGAATTGGATGCTGAACTGCAATTAGCCATTAAAGAAAGTCTGGACCCATCCAAGGCAAACCAGCGTCCAGAGGTGCAATGGGTCAAAGATGTTCACATATGGTCTCCCATCACAAAATTTTATGCATAAGAATGCACTAGCTTTCATGGGGCAGCAAAACATTGGACCACGGGGCACCACGGACCTCAAAACTGAAAAGAGTTCCGAGCATTATGGTTTTTTATGTATAAGAACGCACCATGGATCACGGGGCACCAAAACCCAAAAGTTTTATTTTCGCACGAAAATTGCAGAAATGGCCAAATATGAACAACCGGCACCAAAACTGGACCACGAGGCACCACGGACCTCAGAACTGAAAAGTGTTCCGAGCATTATGGTTTTTTATGCATGAGAATGCACCAGGGTTCACGGGGCACCAGAACCCAAAAGTCTTATTTTCGCACGAAAATTTCACAAATGGCCAAAAATGCTCCACCGGCACCAAAATTGGACCATGGGGCACCACCGACCTCAAAACTGAAAAGTGCTCTAAGCATTATGGTCTTTTATACATAAGAATGCACCAGGGATCGCGGGGCACCAGAACCCAAAAGTGTTATTTTCGTACGAAAATTGCACGATAGGCCGAAAATTTACCACGGACACCAAAATTGGACCACGGGGCACCTCGGACCTCAAAACTGAAAAGTACTCTGGGCATTATTGTTTTTTATGCATAAGAATGCACCAGGGAACATGGGGCACCAAAACCCAAAAGTCTTTTTTTCGCACGAAAATTGCACAATGGACCAAAAATGCACCACGAGCACCAAAATTGGACCACGGGGCACCTCGGACCTCAAAACTTAAAAGTTCTCAGAGCATTATGGTTTTCTATGCATAAGAATGCACCAGGGATCACAGGGCACCAAAACCCAAAAGTCTTTTTTTCGCACGAAAATTTAACAAATGGCCGAAAATGCACCACAGGCACCAAAATTGGACCCCGGGGCACCATAAACCTCTAAACTGAAGTGTTCCAATTATTAAGTTTTTTTATGCATGCATAAGAATGCACCAGGGATCACGGGGCACCAAAACCCAAAAGTATTATTTTAACACGAAAATTGCACAATGGGCTGCAAATGCACCACGGGCACCAAAATTGGAACCCGGGGCACCTCGGACCTCAAAACTTAAAAGTTCTCGTAGCATTATTGTTTTTATGCATAAAAATGCACCAGGGATGACGGGGCACCAGAACCCAAAAGTCTTATTTTTGCACGAAAATTTAATAAATGGTCAAAAATGCACCACAGGCACCAAAAATGGACCACGGGGCCCCATAGACCTCTAAACTGAAAAGTGTTCCAAGCATTATGGTTTTTTATGCATAAGAATGCACCAGGGATCACGGGGCACCAAAACCCAATAGTCTTATTTTCGCACGAAAATTGTACAATGCGTCGAAAATGCACCACTGGCGCCAAAATTGGACCACAGAGCACCTCGAACCTCAAAACTTAAAATTTCACCAAGCATTATTGTTTTTTATGCATTAGAATGCACCAGGGATCACAGGGCACCAAAACCCAAAAGACTTATTTTCACACGAAAATCGCACAATGGGCCGAAAATGAACCACAGGCACCAAAATTGGACCACGGAGCACCTCGAACCTCAAAACTGAAAAGTGATCCGAGCATTATGGTTTTTTATGTATATGAATGAACCAGGGATCACTGGGCACCAACACCCAAAAGTCTTATTTTCGCACAAAAATTGCACAAATGGCCGCAAATGCACCACTGGCACCAAAATTGGACCACGGGGCACCACATACCTCAAAACTGAAAAGTACTCCGAGCATTATTGTGTTTTATGCATAAGAATGCACCAGGGATCATAGGGCACCAACACCCAAAAGTCTTATTTTCGCACGAAAATTGCACTATGGGCCGAAAATGCACCATGGGCACCAAAATTGGACCACGAGGCACCTCGGACCTCAAAATGTAAAAGTTCCCCGAGCATTATGATTTTTTATGCATAATAATGCACCAGGGATCACAGGGCACCAAAACCCAAAAGTCTTATTTTCGCACGAAAATTTCACAAATGGCCGAATATGCACCACCGACACGAAAATTGGACCATAGGTCACCATGGAACTCAAAATTGAAAAGTGTTCTGAGTATTATGGTTTTTTATGCATAGGAATGCACCAGGGATGACGGGGCACCAAATCCTAAAAGTCTTATTTTTGCACGAAAATTGCACAATGGGCTGAAAATGCACCACGGGGCACCTCGGACCTCAAAACTGAAATGTATTCCAATCATTATGGTGTTTTATGCATAAGAATGCACCAGGGATCACGGGGCACCAAAACCCAAAAGTCTTATTTTCTCACGAAAATTGCACAAATGACCGAAAATGCATTATCGACACCAAAATCGGACCATGGGGCACCACGAACATCAAAATTGAAAAGTGTGCTGAGCATTGTGGTTTTTTATGCATAACAATGCACCAGGGATCACGGGGCACCAAAATCTAAAAGTCTTATTTTCGCACGAAAATTGCACTATTCGCCAAAAAAGAACCACCGGCACCAAAATTGGACCACGGGGCACCACGGACCTCAAAACTGAAAACCGCTCCAAGCATTATGGTTTTTTATGCATAAGAATGAATAAGGGACCACAGGGCACCAAAACCAAAAAGTCTTATTTCCGCACGAAAATCGCACAAATGGCCGACAATGCACCACCGGCACCAAAATTGGACCAAAGGCCACCACGGACCTTAAAACTGACAAGTGCTCCAAGCATTATGGTTTTTTATGCATAAGAAACCACCAGGGATCACCGGGCACCAAAACCCAAAAGTCTTATTTTCGCTTGAAAATTGCACAAATGGCCGAAAATGCTCCACCAGCAACAAAATTGGACCACGGGGCACCACGGACCTCAAAACTGAAAAAGTTTTCCAAGAATTATGGTTTTTTATTCATATGAATTCCCCAGGGATCCCGGGGCACCAAAACCCAAAAGTCTTATTTTCGCATGAAAATTGAACAATGGGCCAAAAATGCACCACCGGCACCAAAATTGGACCACGGGGCACCACGAACCTCAAAGCTGAAAAGTTTTCCAAGAATTATGGTTTTTTATGCATAAGAATGCACCAGGGATCATGGGGCACCAAAACCCAAAAGTCTTATTTTCGCACGAAAATTGTACAAATGGCCGAAAATGCATTACCGGCACCAAAATTGACCACGGGGCACCACAAACCTCAAAATTGAAAAGTGTGTTGAGCATTATGGTTTTTTATGCACAAGAATGCCCCAGGGATCACAGGGCACCAAAACCCAAAAGTCTTATTTTCACACAAAAATTACAGAAATGGCCGAAAATATCCACCGGCACCAAAATTGGACCACGGAGTACCATGGACCTCAAAACTAAAAAGTGTTCCAAGAATTATGGTGTTTTATGCATAAGAATGCGCCAGGAATCACGGGGCACCAAAACCCAAAATTCTTATTTTCGCACGAAAATTGAACAATGGGTCGAAAATGCACCACGGGCACCAAAATTGGACCACGGGGCACCTCGGACCTCAAAACTTAAAAGTTCTCCAAGCATTATGATTTTTTATGCATAAGCATGCACCAGGGATCACGGGGCACCAAAACCCAAAAGTCTTATTTTCGCATGAAAATTGCACAAATGGCCGAAAATGCACCACCGGTAGCAACATTGGACCACGGGGCACCTCGAACCTCAAAACTGAAGAGGTTCTATGAGCATTAGGGTTTTTTATTCATAAGAATGCACGAGGGATCACAGGGTACCAAAACCCAAAAGTTTTATTTTCGCACAAAAATTGCACAAATGGCCGAAAATGCACCACCGACACCAAAATTTGACCGCAGGGCACAACGGACCTTAAAAATGAATAGTGATCCAAGCATTATGGTTTTTTATGCATAAGAATGCACCAGGGATAACGAGGCACAAAAATCCAAAACTCTTATTTTCGCACAAAAATTGCACAATGGGCCGAAAGTGCACCACGTGCACCAAAGTTGGACCACGGGGCACCTCGGACCTCAATACTTAAAAGTGCTCTGAGTATTATGGTTTTTTATGCATAAGAATGCACCAGGGATCAAGGGGCACCAAAACCCAAAAGTCTTATTTTCGCACGAAAATTGCACAATGGGCCGAAAATGCACCATGGGCACAAAAATTGGACCATGGGGCACGTCCAACCTCAAGATTGAAAAGTGCTCCAAGAGTTATGGTTTTTTATGCATAAGAATGCACTAGGGATCACGGGGCACCAAAACCCAAAAGTCTTATTTTCCCATGAGAATTGCACAAAGGGCCGAAAATGCACTACCGGCACCAAAATTGGACCACGGGGCACCTTGGACCTCAATACTTAAAAGTTTTCTGACCATTATAGTTTTTTATGCATAAGAATGCACCAGGGATCACGGGGCACCAAAACCAAAAAGTCTTATTTTCGCACGAAAATTGCACAATGGGTCGAAAATGCACCACGGGCACCAAAATCGGACCACGGGGCACCTCGGACCTTAATACTTGAATGTTGTCTGAGAATTATAGTTTTTTTTATGCATAAGAATGCACCAGGGATCACGGGGCACCAAAACCAAAAGTGTTATTTTCGCACGAAAATTGCTCAAATGGCCGAAAATGCACCACCGGCACCAAAATTGGACCACGGGGCACCACGGACTTCAAAACTTAAAAGTTCTCTGAGCATTATGGTTTTTTATGCATAAGAATGCACCAGGGATTACGGGGTACCAAAACCCAAAAGTCTTATTTTCGTACGAACTTTTCACAAATGGCCGAAAATGCACCACTAGCACCAAGATTGGACCACGGGGCACCCCGGACCTCAAAACTGAAAAGTGTTCTGAGCATTATGGTTTTTTATGCATAAGAATGCACCAGGGACCATAGGGCACCAAAACCCAAAAGTCTTATTTTCGTACGAAAATTGCACAATGGGCCGAAAATGCACCACGGGCACCAAAATTGGACCACGGGGCACCTCGAACCTCAATACTTAAAAGTGGTCCGAGCGTTATAGTTTTTTATGCATAAGAATGCACCAGGGATCATGGGGCACCAAAACCCAAAAGTCTTATTTTCGAACGAAAATTTCACAAATGGCCGAAAATGCACCACCGGCACCAAAATTGGACCACGGGGCACCCCGGACCTCAAAACTGAAAAGTGTATGACCTTAGAAGTCTTGACCGCTCTAAATTTGTACACAAGTTCAAAGGCTTCATGATCTTCAAAAGGCTGAAGAAGAAATAGCTTTACAAGAGCAAGCTGAAAGAGAACGAGCTGAACAAGCTCGCTTGGAACATGAACAAGCAGTACAAGCTGAGCAAGCTCACCTGGTGGAAATTGAAAATGAGCAAGCTGGAATTGCTACTAAAGAAAAAGCTGAGCCGATTGCCAAACCAACAATCACACAAGTAGAATTGGATGAAGCCTATGCAAAAGTCACTAATATACTCATTCATTTGGACTTATAGTCTGAGGTATAAGTGGACGTGGAACACTTTGTCACCTCTCATGAGGAACAAACAGTCCAATCTGGCACATCCAAAGATGAAGCTTTGCAACATATGGCTGAGACTGAAGCTCCACAACCAAAGGAGCCCACTACTGAAAAGCCTACTCCAGAGGTTGCCACAAGCCAACCAATTATTTGTGCGTCCAATGAAGCACACTCTGGAACCAGACAAATGATTCCTACAGGGTCTTCAAGTCCAAGGGCTATTATTCCTTTGCACTTTGTCGAACCTCAAGGAGTCTCAGAGGACAGAGTGAACGAGATTGTTCAACAGGCTCTAAGACAACAATAAATGGAAACCAAAGCTACTCTTCGTGCCTTTCAAGAAAGGCAACAAGCAGAAGCCGCACAACACCGATTAATGTTGCAGAATGCTATTACTGATCAGTTCATGCACCTCTAACAGATGTTGGTAAATCAAATTCAAACCACTGCTGCTAACCTCATTGGCACTGTTATTCATCAGGTTCCCCCTGTTCAACCCATACCTCAACAACAACCACCTGTTAACCACCCTGCACCACCTCCTCAAGCACCACCAGAACAACCACCACCGCCACCACAAGATCCACCTCAACAGCCCTAGGTGACCATGATGGTCAAATCATTTTTCCATCTTTCAAACCTTTTTTTATTTTGTTGATGACAAAGGGGGAGAAATTGGAATTTTTGATGTCATAGAGTATTTTTGTTGTTGTTACACTACTCTGTGAAACCGCTGTGGTTGTTCATTGAATACATATGAGGTGTTTTTTATCATAATTTCCGCATCCATATCTATGATATGCTTTTCACTCTAATAACTATCGTCTCTGATACATTCTTATCATGCAGTGTTATCTGATATATATTGCTTTATTAAATACATGAGAAATGTTGAACTCAGGGGGAGTATTTCATTCCATACCTTTCTCACCCTGTCAACATACACTGGCTTAAAATAATCATTCAATCATCTGCTCTGATATTCTTTAATATGAAATATTTGCACACATCAAAATTTAGTATTATTTGTCATCATCAAAAAGGGGGAGATTGTTAGAATCTAAGACTTTGGACGATGTCCAACCCCTCAAACTTCGATTTTGATGATAACAAATAAAGTTAAATTTTGAAGTATCTAATGATCTATGTTTGAGTTTTATAGGTTCTATGTCATCCCATGCCTCAAAGGTATTGTATTTCTTAAACTCAAACATTATGTTTCTATGTGTACAGTACGTCCAATGAGCAACTATTTTTGTTAAGTAAAATTCAGAGTCCAATACACTGATTATAAAACATGCGTCCAAATGCATTGAGAAAACCAGTGTGTAAACACTGCGTCCATTCAAGGAAGCGTCCAACGCATATATAACTTACATCATTCCTCTCTAGCAAACAGTTATATAATGCGTCCATAATTGAGTAGAAGTACACTTATGCTTTTCGATGATGATTCTCTGAAATGTTCTATTATTCCCTCTCTTTTCTAATATGACATTTCATTTGAATATTCGAAAAGTGTACCACATGGGGCAGAAAAGCCTCTCTCTGCAGAAATCGTACAAGTAGTGGAGGCATTGCATGTACTGTTGTCTTGTCTCCTTCATCTCTCCACCCCAAGCTGACACGTAGCAACGATCATATGATTGTGAGAGAACGGTTATTGGCAAAGGCACAGATCCCACGACGGATATCTTCACCAAGCTGTAGAGGAACAAGCTCACATTTTGAAGAGAGAAATTTTCAAGTTTTTAGAAGAGCTGTAACTCTGCCAAATTGATTGGACGACCTACACTTGTGCGAAAAGAGCAATCTACTTAGCTTTGCTAAGTTATTCTGTGTAATTGAGTTTTTATTGTAATATCCTCTCGGTGAGAGCTGTTTATTTAACTTGTACTCAAACAGTTTCTATTTTGAAAGCTAGGAGTGGCGTAGTGACAAAGAATACTTGGGTGTTCTTTAATCTCAGGGGGAGATTAAAGGTGTGCCAGAAGTGGCCTAGAGAATACTTGTAGCCAGGAGTGGCAGGGTATATAATTCTTGTTTGTAATTAGAACTTGATAGTGGAACCCTTCAAAGTTTTTGAAGGAGAACTGGACGTAGCTCAAGTTGAGTGAACCAGTATAAACGTGTTTTTACTCTATCGCTTTCAAGCTTACTTGCTATTCTCTTAAGTTATTTCTTCACACTTTGCGCACAAGGTTCTTTATATCCTATTTACGAAATTCTCTTATTTACGCCTGGACGATTAACAAGAAAATGCAGTTTCACTAAACTATCATTTTAACTATTGGACGATACCTGTGATCTTGTGTTTTACAAGTCCCTTGTGAAACCTAAGATATTTTATTTCCATCTTTGCAAAAGTTTTTTTTTTAATAATATAACTTACACACTATTCAACCCCCCTTCTAGTGTGAATCTCTACATTTCAAAAAGTGCTTCGAGCCTTAATGTTTTTTATGCATAAGAATGCACCAGGGATCACGGGGCACCAAAAGTCTTATTTTCGCACGAAAATTTCACAAATGGCCAAAAATGCACCACCGGCACCAAAATTGCACCACGGGGCACCACGGACCTCAAAACTGAAAATTATTCCAAGCATTATGGTTTTTTATTAATAAGAATGCACTAGGGATCATGGGGCACCAAAACCCAAACGTCTTATTTTCCCACGAAAATTGCACAAATGGACGAAAATGCATTACCAGCACCAAAATTGGACCACGGGGCACCACAGACCCCAAAATTGAAAAGTGTTAGGAGCATTATGGTTTTTTCTACATAAGAATGCACTAGGGATCATGAGGCACCAAAACCCAAAAGTCTTATTTTCGCACGAAAATTGCACAAATGGGTGAAAATGCATTATCGACACCAAAATTGGACCACGTGGCACCTCAGACCTCAAAACTTAAAAGTGCTCTGAGCATTAAGTTTTTTATGCATAAGAATGCACCAGGGATCATCGGGCACCAAAACCCAAAAGTCTTATTTTCGCACGAAAATTGCACAAATGGCCGAAAATGCAACCCCGGCACCAAAATGGGACCACGGGGCACCACGAACCTCAAGACTGAAAAGTGTTCCGAGCATTATGGTATTTTATGCATAAGAATGCACCAAGGATCACGGGGCACCAAAACCCAGAAGTCTTATTTTCGCACGAAAATTGTACAATGGAACGAAAATGCACCACGGGTACCAAAATTGGACCACAGGGCACCTGGGACCTCAAAACCTAAAAGTGCTCTAAGCATTATGGTTTTTTATGTTTAAGAATGCACCAGGGATCACGGGACACCAAAATCCAAATTTCTTATTTTTGCAAAAAAATTGAACAATGTGCCGAAAATGAACCACGGGCACCAAAATTGGACCACGGGGTACCTCGGACCTCAAAACTGAAAAGTGCTCTAAGCATTATGGTTGTTTATGCATAAGAATGCACCAGGGATCATGGGGCTCCAAAACCCAAAAGTCTTATTTTCGCACAAAAATTACCCAATGGGCCGAAAATACACCCCGGGCACCAAAATTGGACCACGGCGCGCCTCGGACCACAAAACTGAAAAGTACTTCGAGCATTATGGTTTTTAATGCATAAGAATGCACCAGGGATCACAGGGCACCAAAACCCAAAAGTCTTATTTTCGCACGAAAGTTGCACAATGGGCCGCAAATGCACCACGTGCACCAAAGTTCGACCACGGGGCACCTGGGACCTCAAAAGTGAAAAGTGCTCCAAGCATTATGGTTTTTTATGCATAAGAATGCACCAGGGATCACGGGGCAGCAAAACCCAAAAGTCTTATTGTCGCACGAAAATTGCACAAATGGCTGAAAATGCACCACTGGCACAAAAATTGGACCACGAGGCACCACAAACCTCAAAACTGAAAAGTGCTCCGAGCATTTTGGTTTTTTATGCATAAGAATGCACCAGGGTTAATAGGGCACCAAAACCCAAAAGTCTTATTTTCACACGAACATTGTACAAATGGGCGAAAATGTACTATCGGCACAAAAATTGGACCACGGGGCACCACGGACCTCAAAACTAAAAAGTGCTCCAAGCATTATGGTTTTTTGTGGATAAGAATGCACCAGGGATCACGGGGCACCAAAACCCAAAAGTCTTATTTTAGCACGAAAATTGCACAATGGGCTGAAAATGCACCACGGGCACCAAAGTTGGACCACGGGGCACCACGGACCTCCAAACTGAAAAGTGCTATGAGAATTATGGTTTTTTATGCATAAGAAAGCCCCAGGGATCACGGGGTACAAAAACCCAAAAGTCTTATTTTCGCACGAAAATTGCACAATGGGTCGAAAATGCACCACGGTCACCAAAGTTGGACCATGGGGCACCACAGACCTCAAAACTGAAAAGTGCTCGTAGCATTATGGTTTTTTATGCATAAGAATGCACCATAGATCACGGGGCACCAAAACACAAAAGTCTTATTTTCGCACAAAAATTGCACAAATCGCCGAAAATGCACCCCCGACACCAAAATTTGACCACGGGGAACCACGAACCTCAAGACTGAAAAGTGTTCCGAGCATTATGGTAGTTTTTATGCATAAGAATGTACCATGGATCACGGGGCACCAAAACTCAAAAGTCTTATTTTCGCACGAAAATTGCTCAAAAGGCGAAAAATCCACCACGGGCACCAAAGTTGGACCACGGGGCACCTCGGACCTCAAAACTCAAAAGTGCTATGAGCATTATGGTTTTAATGCATAGGAATGCACCAGGGATCACGGGGTACCAAAACCCAAAAGTCTTATTTTCGCACGACAATTGCACAATGGGTTGAAAATGCACCACGGGCACCAAAGTTGGAAGACGGGGCACCACGGACCTCAAAACTGAAAAGTGTTCCAAGCATTGTGATTTTTTATGCATAAGAATGCACCAGGGATCATGGGGCACCAAATCCCGAAAGTCTTATTTTCGCACGAAAATTGCATAGAGGGCCGAAAATGCACCACGGGTACCAAAATTGGAACACAGGGCACCTCGGACCTCAAAACTGAAAAGTGCTATGAGAATTATTGTTTTTGATGCATAAGAATGCATGAGGGTTCACAGGGCACCAAAACCAAAAAGTCATATTTCTGCACGAAAATTGCACAAATGGCCGAAATGCACCACCGACACCAAAATTGGACCATGGGGCACCACGGACCTCAAAACTGAAAAGTGCTCGAAGCATTAAGGTTTTATCCATAAGAATGCACTAGGGATCACAGGGTACCAAAACCCAAAAGTCTTATTTTAGCACGAAAATTGCACAATGGGCAGAAAATGCACCACGGGCACCAAAGTTGGACCACGGTGCACCACGGGCCTCAAAACTGAAAAGCGCTATGAGCATTATGGTTTTTTATGCTTAAGAAAGCCCCAGGGATCACGGGGTACAAAAACCCAAAAGTCTTATTTTCGCACGAAAATTGCACAATGGGTCGAAAATGCACCAAGGGCACCAAAGTTGGACCATGGGGCACCACGGACCTCAAAACTAAAAAGTGTTTCGAGCATTGGTGTTTTTTGTGCATAAGAATACACCAGGGATCATGGGTCACCAAAAATGAAAAGTCTTATTTTCACACGAAAATTGCACAAATGGCCGAAAATGCAGCCCGACAGCAAAGTTGGCCCACGGGGAACCACGGACCTCAAAACTGAAAAGTGTTCCAAGCATTATGGTTTTTTATCCATAAGAATGCACCAGGGATCACGTGGCACCAAAACCCAAAAGTCTTATTTTCGCACAAAAATTGCACAATAGGCCGAAAATGCACCACGAGCAACAAAATTGGACCACGGGACACCTCGGACCTCAAAGCTGAAAAGTTCTATGAGCATTATGGTTTTTTATGCATAAGAATGCACCAGGGTTCACAGGGCACCAAAACCAAAAAGTCATATTTTCGCACGAAAATTGCACAAATTGCCGAAAATGCACCACCGGCACCAAAATTGGAGCATGGGGCACCACGAACCTCAAAACTGACAAGAGCTCCAAGCATTATGGTTTTTATGCATAAGAATGCACCAGGGATCACGGGGCACCAAAACCCACAAGTCTTATTGTCGCACGAAAATTGCACAATGGGCCAAAAATGCATCACGGGCACTAAAATTGGACCACGGGGCACCTCGGACCTGAAACCTAAAAGTTCTCCGACATTATGGGTTTTTATGCATAAGAATGCACCAGCGTTCACGGCGCACCAAAAGCCAAAAGTCTTAGTTTCACACGAAAATTGCCCAAATGGCTGAAAATGCACCACCAGCACAAAAATTGGACCACGGGGCACCACAGACCTCAAAACTAAAAAAATGTTCCGAGCATTATGGTCTTTTATGCGTAAGAATGCACCAGGGATCACGGGACACCAAACTCCAAAAGTCTTATTTTCGCACGAAAATTGCACAATGGGCCGAAAATGCACCACGGGCCCCAAAATTGGACCACGGGCACCTCAAACCTCAATACTTAAAAGTGCTCCGAGCACTATGGATTTTTATGCATAAGAATGCTCCACGGATCACGGGACACCAAAATTGGACCACGGGGCACCACAGACCTCAAAACTAAAAAGAGCTCCAAGCATTATGATTTTTTATACATAAGAATGCACTAGGGATCACGGGGAAGCAAAACCCAAAAGTCTTATTTTCGCACGAAAATTGCATAATAGGCGGAAAATGCACGACGGGCACCAAAATTGGACCACGGGGCACCTCGGACCTCAAAACTGAAAAGTATTCCAAGCATTATGGTTTTTTAGGTATAAGAAAGCACCAGGTATCACCGGGCACCAAAACCCAAAAGTCTTATTATCGCACGAAAATTGCACAATGGGCCGAAAATGCACCACGGGCACCAAAATTGGACCACGGGGCACCTTGAACGTAAAATTTCAAAAGTGCTAAGAGCATTATGATTTTTTATGCATAAGAATGCACCAGGGATTACGGGGTACGAAAAGCCAAAAGTCTTATTTTCGCACGAAAATTGCACAATGGGTCGAAAATGCCCCACGGGCACCAAAGACGGACCACAGGGGCACCACGGACCTCAAAACTGAAAAGTGTTCCAAGCATTATGGTTTTTTACGCATAAGAATGCACTTGGAATCACGGGGCACCAAAACCCAAAAGTCTTATTTTCGCACGAAAATTGCACAAAGGGCCGAAAATGCACCACCGGCACCAAAATTGGACCACGGCGCACCTCCGACCTCAAAAGTGAAAAGTGGTATAAGCATTATGGTTTTTTATGCATAAGAAAGCCCCAGGAATCACGGGGCACAAAAACCCAAAAGTCTTATTTCCGCACAAAAATTGCACAATGGGTCGAAAATGCACCACCGGCACCAAAATTGGACCATGGGGCACCACGAACCTCAAAACTGAAAAGTACTCCAAGCATTATGGTTTTTTATGCATAAGAATGCACCAGGGATCACAGTGCACCAAAACCCAAAAGTCTTATTTTCGTATGAAAATTGCACAAATGACTGAAAATGCGCCCCTGGCACCAAAATTGGACCACGGGGCACCACGGAGCTCAAAACTGAAAAGTGTTCCAAGCATGATGATTTTTTATGTATAAGAATGCACCAGGGATCACGGGGCACCAAAACCCAAAATTCTATTCGCACGAAAATTGCACAATGGGCCGAAAATGCACCACGGGCACCAAAACTGGACCACGAGGCACCTTGGACCTCAAAACTGAAAAGTTCTCCGAGCATTATGGTTTTTTATGCATAAGAATGCACTAGGGATCACAGGGCACTAAAATCCAAAAGTCTTATTTTCGTACGAGAATTGCACAATGGGCCGAAAATGCACCACGGGTACCAAAATTGGACCACGGGGCACCTCGGACCTCAAAACTGAAAAATTCTCTGAGCATTATGGTTTTTTATGCATAAGAATGCACTAGGGATCACAGGGCACCAAAACCCAAAAGTCTTATTTTCGTACGAATATTGCACAATGGGCCGAAAATGCACCACCGGCACCAAAATTGGACCACGGGGCACCACAAACCTCAAAACTGAAAAGTACTCCAACCATTACGATTTTTTATGCATAAGAATGCACCAGGGATCATGGGACACCAAAACCCAAAACTCTTATTTTCGCAGGAAAATTGCACAATGAGCCAAAAATGCACCACGAGCACCAAAATTGGACCACGGGGCACGTCGGACCTCAAAACTGAAAAGTTCTCCGAGCATTATGGTTTTTTATGCAAAAGAATGCACTAGGGATCACAGGGCACCAAAACCCAAAAGTCTTATTTTCGTACAAAAATTGCATAATGGGTCGAAAATGCACCACGGGCACCAAAATTGGACCACGGGGCACCTCGGACCTCAAAACTGAAAAGTTCTCTGAGCATTATGGTTTTTTATGCCTAAGAATGCACTAGGGATCACAGGGCACCAAAACCCAAAAGTGTTATTTTCGTACGAAAATTGCACAATCTGCCCAAATTGCACCCCCAACACCAAAATTGGACCACGGGGCACCACGAACCTCAAGACTTAAAACTGTTCCGAGCATTATGGTTTTTTATGCATAACAATGCACCACAGATCACGGGGCAACAAAACCCAAAAGTCTTATTTTCGCATGAAAATTGCACAATGGGCCGAAAATGCACCACGTGCACCAAAATTGAACCACGGGGAACCTCGGACCTCAAAACTGAAAAGTGGTTCGAGCATTATGGTTTTTTACGCATAAGAATGCTCAAGGGATCACGGGTTACCAAAACCCAAAACTCTTATTTTTGCACGAAAATTGCATAATGGGCCGAATATGCACCACGGGCACAAAAATTGGAACACGGCGCACCTCAGACCTCAAAACTTAAAAGTTCTCCGAGCATTATGGTTTTTTATGTATAAGAATGCACCAGGGATCACGGGGCACCATAACCCAAAAGACTTATTTTCGCACAAAAATTGCACAATGGATCGAAAATGCACCACGGGCACCAAAATTGGAACACGGGGCACCTCGGACCTCAAAACTGAAAAGTGCTTCTAGCATTATGGTTTTTTATGCATAAGAATGCACCATGGATCATGATGCAAAAAATCCAAAAGTCTTATTTTCGCACGAAAATTGCACAAATGGACAAAAATGCACCCCCAGCACCAAAATTGGACCATGGGGCACCACGAACCTCAAGACTGAAAACTATTCCGGGCATTATGGTTTTTCATGCATAACAATGCACCACAGATCACAAGGCACCAAAATCCAATAGTCTTAGTTTTGCACGAGAATTGCAGAATGGGCCGAAAATGCACCACGTGCACCAAAATTGGACCACGGGGCACCTCGGACCTCAAAACTGAAAAGAGCTCCAAGCATTATGGTTTTTTATGCATAAGAATGCACTAGGGATCACAGGGCACCAAAACCCAAAAGTCTTATTTTCGTACGAAAATTGCACAATGGGCCGAAAATGCACCACCGGCACAAAAATTGGACCACGGGGCACCACGAACCTCACAACTGAAAAGTACTCCAAGCATTATGGTTTTTTATGCATAAAAATGCACCAGGGATTACGGGGCGCCGAAACCCAAAAGTCTTATTTTCGCTCGAAAATTGCACAATGGACTGAAAATGCAACACGGGCACCAATATTGGACCACGGGGCACCTCGGACCTCAATACTTAAAAATGCTCCGAGTATTATGGTTTTTTATTCATAAGAATGCACCAGCGATCACGGGGCACCACAGACCTCATAACTGAAAAGAGATCCGAGCGTTATGGTTTTTTATGCATAAGAATGCACTAGGGGTCACGGGGCACCAAAACCCAAAAGTCTTATTTTCGCACGAAAATTGCACAAGGTGTGAAAATGCACCACGGGCACCAAAATTGGACCACGGGGCAACTCGGACCTCCAAACTGAAAAGTACTTGGAGCATTATGATTATTTATGCATAAGAATGCACCATGGATCATGATGCACCAAAACCCAAAAGTGTTATTTTCGCACGAAAATTGCACAAATGGCCGAAAATGCACCCTTGGCACCAAAGTTGGACCACAAGGCACCACGAACCTCAAGACTGAAAACTGTTATCGACATTATGGTTTTTTATGCATAAGAATGCAACACAGATCACAGGGCACCAAAACCCAATAGTCTTATTTTCACACGAAAATTGCACAATGGGGCAAAAATGCACCACGGGCACAAATATTGGACCACGGGGCACCTCGGACCTCAAAACTGAAAAGTGCTTCGAGCATTATGGGTTTTTATGCATCAGATTGCTCTAGGGATCACGGGGCACCAAAACCCAAAAGTCTTGTTTTCGCACGAAAATTGCACAACGGGCCGAAAATGCACCACGGGCACCAAAATTGGACCACGGGGCACCTCGGACCTCAAAACTGAAAAGTGCTCCGAGCATTATGGTATTTTATGCATCAGAATGCTCCAGGGATCACGGGGCACCAAAACATAATTTCGCACGAAAATTGCACAATGGGCCGAAAATTCCCCACCGGCACCAACACTGGACCACGGGGCACCACGGACCTCAAAACTGAAAAGAGTTCCGAGCACAATGATTTTTTATGCATAAGAATGCACCAGGGATCAGGGGCACCAAAACCGAAAAGTCTTATTTTCACACGAAAATTGCACAATTGGCAGAAAATGCACCACGGGCACCAAAATTGGACGTCGGTGCACCTCGGACCTTAAAACTGAAAAGTGCTCCGAACATTATAGTTTTTTATGCATAAGAATGCACCCCTCTCACCAAGAATGCACTAGGGGTCACGGGGCACGAAAATCCAAAAGTCTTATTTTCGCACAAAAATTGCACAAGGTGTGAAAATGCACCATGGGCACCAAAATTGGACCACGGGGCAACTCGGACCTCAAAATTGAAAAGTACTTGGAGAATTATGATTATTTATGCATAAGAATGCACCATGGATCATGATGCACCAAAACCCTAAAGTCTTATTTTCGCACGAAAATTGGACAAATAGCCGAAAATGCACCCCTCTCACCAAAATTGGAACACGGGGCAACTCGGACCTCAAAATTGAAAAGTGTTCGCGGCATTATTGTTTTTTTTTTGCATAAGAATGCACCAGGATTCACAAGGCACCAAAACCCAGACGTCTTATTTTCGCACGAAAATTGCACAAATGGCCGAAAATGCACCCCTGGCACCAAAATTAGACCACCGGGCACCACGATTCTTAAAACCGTTCTGTGAATTATGGTTTTTTATGCATAAGAATGCCCCAAGGATCACGGGGTACCAAAACAAAATAAGTCTTATTTTCGCTCGAAAATTGTACTAATGGCCGAAAATTCACCCCAGGCACCAAATTTGGAACACGGGGCACCACGAACCTCAAGACTGAAAACTATTCCGATCATTATGGTTTTTTATGCATAAGAATGCACCAAGGATCACGGGGCACGAAAACCAAAAAGTGTTATTTTCACACAAAAATTGCACAACGGGCCGAAAATGCACCACGTGCACCAAAGTTCGACCACGGGGCACCTGGGACCTCAAAAGTGAAAAGTGCTCCAAGCATTATGGTTTTTTATGCATAAGAATGCACCAGGGATCACGGGGCACCAAAACCCAAAAGTCTTATTTTCGCATGAAAGTTGCACAAATGGCCGAAAATGCCCCACCAGCACAAAAATTGGACCACGGGGCACCTCGGACCTCAAAACTTAAAAGTGCTCCGAGTATTATGGTTTTTTATGCATAAGAATGAATCAAGGATCAAGGGGCACCGAAACCCAAAAGTATTATTTTCGCACAAAAATTACACAATAGGCCGAAAATGCATGCGGGGCACCAAAATTGACCCATAGGGCACCTCGGACCTCAAGACTTAAAAGTGCTATGAGCATTATGGTTTTTTATGCATAAGAATGCACCAGGGATCACACGGCACCAAAACCCAAAACTCTTAGTTTTGCACGAAAATTGCATAAAGGGCCGACAATGCACCACGGGCACCAAAATTGGACCACGGGGCACATCGGACCTCAAAGCTTCAAAGTGCTATGAGCATTATGGTTTTTTATGCATAAGAATGCACCAGGGATCATGGGGCACTAAAACCCAAAGGTCTTATTTTCGCATGAAAATTGCACAAAGGGCCGAAAATGCACCACCGGCACCAAAATTTGACCACGGGGCACCTTGGACCTCAAAACTTAAAAGTGCTTCGAGCATTATGGTTTTTTATGCATAAGAATGCATCAAGGATCAAGGGGCACCGAAACCCAAAAGTATTATTTTCGCACAAAAATTGCACAATGGGCCGAAAATGCACCTCAGGCACCAAAATTGACCCATAGGGCACCTCGGACCTCAAAACTTAAAAGTGCTATGAGCATTATGGTTTTTTATGCATAAGAATGCACCAGGGATCACGGGGCACCAAAACCCAAAAGACTTATTTTTGAACGAAAATTACACAATGGGACGAAAATGCACAAAACGGCACCAAAATTGGACAACGGGGAACCTCAGACCTCAAAACTTAAAAGTGCTCCAAGCATTATGGTTTTTTATGCATTAGCATCTACCAGGGATCAGGGGCACCAAAACCCAAAATTCTTATTTTCGCATGAAAATTGCACAAATAGCAGAAAATGCACTACCGACACCTACATTGGACCACGGGGCACGACAGACCTCAAAAGTGAAAAGTGCTCCAAGCATTATGGTTTTTTATGCATAAGAATGCACCAGTGATCACGGGGCATCAAAACCCAATAGTCTTATTTTCGCACGACAATTGCACAATGGGCCGAAAAAGCACCACAGGTAGCAAAATTGGACCACGGGGCACCTCGGACCTCAAAACTCAAACGTGTTCCAAGCATTATGGTTTTGTATGCGTAAGAATGACCCAACGATCACGGGGCACCAAAACCCAAAAGTCTTATTTTCGTACGAAAATTGGACAAATGGGCGAAAATGCACCACCAACACCAAAATTGGACCACGGGGGACCTCGGACCTCAAAACTGAAAAGTGTTCCATGAATCATGGTTTTTATTTACAAGAATGCACCATGGGATCACAGGGCACGAAAATCCAAAAGTCTTATTTTCGTACGAAAATTACACATATGGCCGAAAATGCATTACCGGCACGAAAATAGGAACGCGGGGCACCACACACCTCAAAACTAAGCAGTGTTCCAAGCATTATGGTTTTTTATGCATAAGAATGCAGCATGGATCACGGGGCACCAAAATCCAAAAGTCTTATTTTCGCACGAAAATTGCCCAAATGGTCGGAAATGCACCACCAGCACCAAAATTGGACCACGGGGCACCACGGACCTTAAAATTGAAAAGTGGTCCAAGCATTATGGTTTTTTATGCATAAGAATGCACCAGGGATCACGGGGCTCCAAAACCCAAAAGTTTTTTTTTCGCACGAAAATTGCACAAATGGACGAAAATGCATCACCAGCACCAAAGTTGGACCACGGGGCACCACGGACCTCAAGACTTAAAAGTCCTCTGAGCATTATGGTTTTTTATGCATAGGAATGCACCAGGGATTATGGGACACCAAAACCCAAAAGTCTTATTTTCGCACGAAAATTGCACAATTGGCCGAAAATGCACCACGGGCACCAAAATTAGAACACGTGGCACCTCGAACCTCAAAACTGAAAAGTGCTCTGTACATTATGGTTTTTTATTCATAGGAATGCACCAGGGAACACAGGACACCAAAACCCAAAAGTCTTATTTTCGCACGAAAATTGCACAATGGGCCAAAAATGCACCAAGAGCACCGAAATTGGACCACGGGGCACCTTATACCTCAAAGTAGAAAAGTGCTTCGAGCATTTACGTTTTTTATGCATAAGAATGCACCAGGGATCACGGGGCACCAAAACCCAAAAGTCTTATTTTCGCATGAAAATTGCAGAAATGGCAAAAAATTCACCACTGGCACCAAAATTGGACCACGGTGCCCCATAGTCCAATTTTGGTGTCGGTGGTGCATTTTCAGCCATTTGAGCAATTTTCGTGCGAAAATAAGACTTTTGGGTTTTGGTGCCCCATGATCCCTGGTGCATTCTTTTGCATAAAAAACCATAATTCTCAGAGCACTTTTCAGTTTTGAGGTCCAAGGTGCCCCGTGGTCCAATATTGGTTCCCATGGTGCATTTTCGACGATTTATGCAATTTTTGTGTGAAAATAAGACTTTTGGGTTTTGGTGCCCTGTGAACCATAGTGCATTCTTATGCATAAAAAACCATAATACTTGGAGTACTTTTTAGTTTTGAGGTCCGAGGTGTCCCGTGGTCCAATTTTGGTGCACGTGGTGCATTTTCGGCCCATTGTGCAATTTTCGTACGAAAATAAGACTTTTGGGTTTTGGTGCCTCGTGATCCCTGGTGCATTCTTATGCAAAAAAAACCATAATTCTCATAGCACTTTTCAGTTTTGAGGTACGAGGTACCCCGTGGTTCAATTTTGGTGCCGGTGGTGCATTTTCGGTGATTTGTGCAATTTTTGTGCGAAAATAAGACTTTTGGGTTTTGGTGCCCTGTGAACCATAGTGCATTCTTAAGCATAAAAAACCGTAATGCTTGGAGTACTTTTCAGTTATGAGGTCCGAGGTGTCCCGTGGTCCAAAGTGGTGCATTTTCGGCCCATTGTGCAATTTTCGTACGAAAATAAGACTTTTGGGTTCTGGTGCCCCGTGATGCTTGGTGCATTCTAATGCATAAAAAACCATAATGCTTGGAACAATTTTCAGTCTTGAGGTTCGTGGTGCCCCGTGGTCTAATTTTGGAGCTGGTAGTGCATTTTCGGCCATTTGAGCAATTTTCGTGCGAAAATAAGACTTTTGGATTTTGGTGCCCCGTGATCCCTAGTGTATTCTTATGCATAAAAAACCATAATGCTCAGAGCATTTTTCAGTTTTGAGGTCTGAGGTGCCCCATGCTTCAATTTTGGTGCCCTTGGTGCATTTTCGGCGATTTGTGCAATTTTTGTGCGAAAATAAGACTTTTCAGTTTTGGTGCCCTGTGAACCCTAGTGCATTCTTATGCATAAAAAACCATAATGCTTGGAACACTGTTCAGTTTTGAGGTCCGAGGTGCCCCGTGGTCCAATTTTGGTGCACTTGGTGCATTTTCGGCCCATTGTGCAATTTTCGTGCGAAAATAAGACTTTTGGGTTTTGGTGCCCCGTGATCCTTGGTGCATTCAAATGCATAAAAAACCATAATGCTTGGAACAGTTTTGGTTTTCAGTCTTGAGGTTCGTGGTGCCCTGTGGTCTAATTTTGGTGCCGGTAGTTCATTTTCGGCCATGTGAGCAATTTTCGTGCGAAAATAAGACTTTTGGGTTTTGGTGCCCCTTGATCCCTAATGCATTCTTTTGCATAAAAAACCTTAATGGTTAGAACACTTTTCAATTTTGAGGTCTGTGGTGCCCCGTGGTCCAATTTTGGTGCTGGTGATGGATTTTCGGCCCAATATGCAATTTTCGTGCAAAAATAACACATTTGGGATTTGGTGCACCGTGATCCCTGGTTCATTCCTATGCATAAAAAACCATAATACTCGGATCACTTTTCATTGTTGAGTTCCCTGGTGCTCCGTGGTCCAATTTTGGTGCGAGTGGTGCATTTTCGGCCATTTGTGAAATTTTCGTGCGAAAATAAGACTTTTGGGTTTTTGTGCCCTATGATCACTGGTGCATTATTATGTATAAAAAATTATAATGCTCGAAAAACTTTTACGTTTTGAGGTCCGAGGTGTCTCGTTGTCCAATTTTTGTGCCCGTGGTACATTTTTGGCCCATTGTTCAATTTTCATGCGAAAATAAGACCTTTGGGTTTTGGTGCCCCGTGATCCTTGGTGCATTTTTATGCATAAAAAACCATAATGCTCAGAGCACTTTGCAGTTTTGAGGTCTGTGGTGCCCCGTGGTCCAATTTTGGCGCCCGTGGTGCATTTTTGGCCCATTGTGCAATTTTCGTGCGAAAATAAGACTTTGGGATTTTGGTGCCCTGTGATCCCTGGTGCATTCTTATGCATAAAAAAGCATAATGCTCGGAACACTTTTCAGTTTTGAGGTCTGTGGTGCCCCGTGGTCCAATTTTGGTGCCCGTGGTGCATTTTTGGCCCATTATGCAATTTTCGTGCGACAATAAACTTTTGGGTTTTGGGGCCCCGTCATCCCTGGTGCATTCTTATGCATAGAAAACCATAATACTCAGAACACTTTTCAATTTTGAGGTCTGTGGTGCCCCGTGGTCCAATTTTGGTGTCGGTAATGCATTTTCGGCCATTTGTGCAATTTTCGTGCGAAAATAAGACTTTTGGATTTTGGTGCCCCGTGATCCATGGTGCATTCTTATGCATAAAAAAACATAATGCTCAGAACACTTTTCAGTTTTGAGGTTCGTGGTGCCCCGTGGTCCAATTTTGTGTCGGTGCTGCATTTTGGGACATTTGTGCAATTTTCGTACGAAAATAAGACTTTTGGGTTTTGGTGCCCCGTGATCCTTGGTGCATTATTATGCATAAAAAACCATAATGCTTGGAGCACTTTTCAGTTTTGAGGTCCGTGGTACCCTTTGGTCTAATTTTGGTGCCCGTGGTGCATTTTCGGCACACTCTGCAATTTTCGTGCGAAATAAGGACTTTTGGGTTTTGGAGCCCCGTGATCCCTGAGGCATTCTTATGCATAAAAAACCGTAATGCTCGGAACACTTTTTTGTTTTGAGGTTCGTGGTGCCCCATGGTCCAATTTAGGTGCTGGTGGTGCATTTTTGGCCATTTGTACAATTTTCGTGCGAAAATAAGACTTTTGGGTTTTGGTGCCCCGTGATCCTTGGTGCATTCTTATGCATAAAAAACCATAATGCTTGGAGCACTTTTCAGTTTTGAGGTCCGTGGTGCCCTGTGGTCCAATTTTGGTGTCGGTGGTGCATTTTTAGCCATTTGTGAAATTTTCGTGTGAAATTAAGACTTTTGGATTTTTGTGCACGGTGATCCCTGGTGCATTCTTATGCATAAAATACCATAATTCTCGGAAGAACTTTTATTTTTAGAGGTCCGAGGTGCCCCGTGGTCCTATTTTGGAGCCTGTGGTGTATAACACCGTAGGGGATATTACCTTTATCTCCTTATATTGCTAAATTATTAGAAATTAGCATATAAGAATATCAGAGTTTACTATGCGAAAACTAGAAGTTAAACTTATATTACATGAAATATATCTAGTACAAAGCTTTTGGCACTTATGTACCGTACAAGACATAAGTAGGATACATAAAACATAAACTAAATTCCCTTACATTGGGAATATTACTAAACTATACTAATAACATCTTCCTCCTGAAAAGTAGCTCCATGCTCCGAGCTCCTCTCACAAGGTGTCCACCTGCTAACCTGTAAAAACATGGAAACTAAAGGGATGAGACATAATGTCTCAGTGAGCGCTCTAAGGACTCTAGGCTGACTCTCTATTCTAGAGACCTCTTACTTAACTCTCAAGACTTCTCTTTTCTTTCCTTGATACTCACATCCACAGCTAATACCTCATCACCTCTACGTTACTGTTTCTTAGGATCATACCTTGACCCTTGCTGAGGCACATAGAATTGGCCTCCTATGCCAAATCTAGAGCCACTAGTGCACTAAGGCACTTTACATCATTCTGCTACTCTTGACCACTCATTAGGGTCTCACTTTTCTATAACATTGGATGGGAACATGTGTAACCTTTCCTTTCTCTAACTTGCCCAACTTGGGCTTACATCACCTCTCTCTGTGAGGCATAAAATCTAGCATACCTATCTGGATAGCTTACATTAGCTTTATAGGGTTTAACTGTAACCCCTTCCTACCTCTAAGGGTAGTATACAGCTACACACGTCCTCATCTAATGTATATACTTATCTTACATCACTCACCTAGTAACTAGGCTTATGACTCCTCTCATGTTCTAACATAGAACATACATACATCAAGCACATCAACATATCCTAGATTGTTTCTACAACTGTGGTTGGTATTATTCTTTTATTTAAGTTATATCTTGAGTTTCGTCATTACTTTAATTGGCTGAGCTCTCGCCAACAAGAGGTGTCCCTCTTGATACAACCTTTAATTAACCCCACCGGTCCAAGTGGGTGAACCACCTTCCGTTGTCCTAGGGCATGTTCCTCTAAAACATTCTTCCCTTATCGAAGAATGAGTTGTTCTTCCCTACGAATAACCTCTTCTCCCTGTGAAGAAGGTTGCTTTCTCTCATGGGTGTCTGGGTGACGGTCCCTTCGCTCACCACTAGGGGGCCTCTTAGCCCTTTACTCTTACAACTCCTCATGAGTTGTATTATCCCCTTTATTGGGATCATAACTTACCTTTGAAAACTCTTTCATAAAACCTTTTCATAAAGAATCCATTTATGAAACTCATCACTCCTTGGTGACATAAAGGATCCTTAGCCCTTTGCACACCGTTGTAAGCCGAGCGTGCGGCTCTCGAACGTGACTGGTACCGAGGAAGGTTCCACCCTATGTCACTGAGGGGAATCTCTTACTAAAAACCTTTCATGAAACTATAAACTTTGCTTAAAAGCCTTTTCGGAAACTTAGGGGAAACTCCCCACCTTTTTACTAAGAGGCATAAGTATAGTCTTAAGTATTTTAGGTGTCTTTTATTAAGAGGGTTTATCGTTACATACAATAAATCCTAAGCATAAGGCATAACCACACGAATATCACTACCATTATCATTAACAATCAACATCACATAGCATCAAACAATCATACATAAACATAGATAAAAGCTTAGGAAGAAACTATATATCTATATCCCTTATATTCTTCCAAAGGTCCCCTTGAAAAGGGTTCCCAAACTACTCTCTTATCATACCTACGCTTAAGCTAGAACCTAATCTCGCTTAAGCTAGACTGACAATCCTATCCCCTGGAGTCTCACGCTTAAGCGCTAGAGTGCCTCGCTTAAGTGCCAGAGCCACACTTAAGCGCCAGAACTCTGCACTTAAGCGCCACAGCCTTGCTTAAGCGCCAGATCTCTGCACTGAAGCACCAGGGTCTCGCTTAAGCGCCAGATATCTGTGCTTAAGCTCCACTTCCAGGTGACTCCTCACTTAAGCGACAAACATAGCTCGCTTAAGCGAGAGTCTGCGACTCTGCAGAAACCGTGAACATTCGCGTTTCCGCTCCCATGGCCTCCCAACCTCTTCCAAATATGTGGGATCTAGTCTAAAACATGTCTACATCAAAACCCAACCCTCAAACAAGCTTAAACACTCCCTAATCAAGCTCAACTCGTCAAACCCATCAAAAACCTAACTAAGAGCTAATAAGGGGAGAAGATGGGAAAAGGGATTCAAAGCACAAACAACAGAACATAGAAGGGTGAAGGGGAAGCACTCACACTATGGGGTCTCGAATCTGAGCTCTGGGGTACTGAGTCTCGGATCTTTGCTCCACTCCTCTTCTCTTCCTCTTCTTCTTCTTCTCCTCCTTCTCTCTAACTCCCTTTCTTTCTTTCACTTTCTCTCTCTAACTCTCCCTCTCCTCTTCTATTTAAACCGTGGGATGTGTGTGTGGTTTATGTGGGTCTTGGCCCACCTTGGGCCTTGGCTCCCCATCAGGGTACTGTTATCTTATTTCTATTATAAGGTAATTATTATTAATAATGTTTAAGGGTATTCTTAAACCATTAAATATAAAAGCTACTCCATAAAGATATCTTTTTATTATTATTTCTAAGGTCCGTAAATTGGGGATGTTACATGGTGCATTTTCGTCCCACTGTGCAATTTTCGTGCGAACATAAGACTTTCCAGATTTGGTGCCCCATGATCCTTGGTGCATTCTTAAGCATAAAAAACCATAATGCTCGGAACACTTTCCAGTTTTGAGGTCCGACGTGTCCCGTGGTCCAATTTTGGTGCCCGTGGTGCATTTTCGGCCATATGTGCAATTGTCGTGCGAAAATAAAACTTATAGGTTTTGGTGCCCTGTGATCCCTGGTGCATTCTTATGCATAAAAACCATAACGCTGGGAACACTTTTCAGTTTTGAGGTCCGTGGTGCCCCGTGGTCCAATTTTGGTGCCGGTGGTGCATTTTTTACCATTTGTGCAATTTTCGTGCGAAAATAAGACTTTTGGGTTTTGGAGTCCCGTAATCCCTGGTGCATTCTTATGCATAAAAAACCATAATGCTTGGAACACTTTTCAGTTTTGAGGTCCGAGGTGCCCCGTGGTCCAATTTTGGTGCCCGTGGTGCATTTTTCGCCCATTGTACAATTTTCGTGTGAAAATAAGACTTTTGGGATTTGGTACCCCGTGATCCCTGGTGCATTCCTACCATAAAAAACCATAATACTCAGAACACTTTTCAGTTTTGAGGTCCGTGGTGCCCCGTGGTCCAATTTTGGTGCCGGTGGTGCATTTTTGGCCCATTGTGCAATTTTCGTGTGAAAATAAGACTTTTGGGTTTTTGTGCCCCGTGATCCCTGGTGCATTCCTATGTATAAAAAACCATAATACTCGGAACACTTTTCAGTTGTGAGTTCCCTGGTACCCCATGGTCCAATTTTGGTATCGGTGGTGCAGTTTTGTCCATTTGTGCAACTTTCGTGCGAAAATAGGACTTTTGGGTTTTGGTGCCCCGTGATCCCTGGTGCCTTCTTATGCATAAAATACCATAATGCTCGAAACACTTTTCAGTTTTGAGGTCTGACGTACGTCGTGGTCCAATTTTGGTGCCTGTGGTGCATTTTCCGCCCATTGTGCAATTTTCGTGCGAAAATAAGACTTTTGGGATTTGGTGCCCCCGTGATCCCTGGTGCATTCCTATGCATGAAAAACCATAATACTCAGAACACTTTTCAGTTTTGAGGTCCGTGTTGCCCCGTGGTTCAATTTTGGTGCCGGTGGTGCATTTTTTGCCATTTGTGAAATTTTCGTGCGAAAATAAGACTTTTGGGTTTTGGTGCCCCGTGATCCCTAGTGCATTCTTAAGCATAAAAAACCATAATGCTAGGAGCACTTTTAAGTATTGAGGTCCGAGGTGCCCGTGGTCCAAAATTGGTGCCCGTGCTGCATTTTCGGGCCATTGTGCAATTTTAGTTCAAAAATAATACTTTTGGGTTTTGGTACCCTGTGATCCCTAGTGCATTCTGATGCATAAAAAACCATAATGCTTGGAACAATTTTCAATTTTGATGTTTGTTGTGCCCCGTGGTCCAATTTTGGTGCCGATCGTGCATTTTTTGCCTATTTTGCAATTTTCGTGCGAAAATAAGACATTTCGATTTTGGTGCCCTGTGATCCCTGGTGCATTCTTATGCATTAAAAACCATAATGCTTGGAACACTTTTCAGTTTTGAGGTTCATGGTGTCCCGTGGTCCAATTTTGGTTCCGGTGATGCATTTTCGGCCATTGGTGCAATTTTCGTGCGAAAATAAGACTTTTGGGTTTTGGTGCCCCATGCTCCTTGGTGCATTTTTATGCATAAAAAACAATAATACTCAGGACACTTTTCAGTTTTAAGGTTCGTGGTGCGCCGTGGTCCAATTTTGGTGTCGGGGTTGCATTTTCAGCCATTTGTGAAATTTTCGTACGAAAATAAGACTTTTGGGATTTGGTGCCCTGTGATCCCTAGTGAATTATTATGCATAAAAAATCATAATGCTTGGAGAACTTTTAAGTTCTGAGGTCCGAGGTGTCCCGTGGTCCAATTTTGGTGCCGGTTATGCATTTTCGGCCCATTGTGCAATTTTCATGCGAAAATAAAACTTTTGGGTTTTGCTTCCCTGTGATCCCTGGTGCATTCTTATGAATAAAAAAACCATAATGCTTGAAGCAGTTTTCTGTTTTGAGGTCCGAGGTGCCCCGTGGTCCAATTTTCGTGCCCGTGGTGCAGTTTCGGCCCATTGTTCAATTTTCGTGCGGAAATAAGACTTTTGGGTTTTGGTGCCCTGTGATCCCTGGTGCATTCCTATGCATTAAAAACCATAATGCTAGGAACACTTTCCAGTTTTGAGGTCCAAGGTGCCCCATGGTCCAATTTTGGGGCCCGTGGTGCATTTTTCGCCCATTGTGCAATTTTCGTGCGACAATAAGACTTTTGTGATTTGGTGCCCCGTCATCCCTGGTGCATTCTATGCATAAAAATCCATAATACTCAGAAAAATTTTCAGTTTTGAGATCCGTGGTGCCCCTGGGTCCAATTTTGGTGACGGCGGTGCATTTTCGGCCATTTGTGAAATTTTCGTACGAAAATAAGACTTTTGAGATTTGGTGCCCTGTGATCCCTGGTGAATTATTATGCATAAAAAATCATAATGCTTGGAGAACTTTTAAGTTCTGAGGTCTGAGGTGTCCCGTGGTCCAATTTTGGTGCCGGTTATGCATTTTCGGCCCATTGTGCAATTTTCATGCGAAAATAAAACTTTTGGGTTTTGCTTCCCTGTGATCCCTGGTGCATTCTTATGAATAAAAAAACCATAATGCTTGAAGCAGTTTTCTGTTTTGAGGTCCGAGGTGCCCCGTGGTCCAATTTTCGTGCCCGTGGTGCAGTTTCGGCCCATTGTTCAATTTTCGTGCGGAAATAAGACTTTTGGGTTTTGGTGCCCTGTGATCCCTGGTGCATTCCTATGCATAAAAAACCATAATGCTAGGAACACTTTCCAGTTTTGAGGTCCAAGGTGCCCCATGGTCCAATTTTGGGGCCCGTGGTGCATTTTTCACCCATTGTGCAATTTTCGTGCGACAATAAGACTTTTGTGATTTGGTGCGCCGTCATCCCTGGTGCATTCTATGCATAAAAATCCATAATACTCAGAAAATTTTTCAGTTTTGAGATCCGTGGTGCCCCTGGGTCCAATTTTGGTGACGGCGGTGCATTTTCGGCCATTTGTGAAATTTTCGTACGAAAATAAGACTTTTGAGATTTGGTGCCCTGTGATCCCTGGTGAATTATTTTGCATAAAAAATCATAATGCTTGGAGAACTTTTAAGTTCTGAGGTTCGAGGTGTCCCGTGGTCCAATTTTGGTCCCGGTTATGCATTTTCGGCCCATTGTGCAATTTTCATGCGAAAATAAAACTTTTGGGTTTTGCTTCCCTGTGATCCCTGGTGCATTCTTATGAATAAAAAAACCATAATGCTTGAAGCAGTTTTCTGTTTTGAGGTCCGAGGTGCCCCGTGGTCCAATTTTCGTGCCAGTGGTGCAGTTTCGGCCCATTGTTCAATTTTCGTGCGGAAATAAGACTTTTGGGTTTTGGTGCCCTGTGATCCCTGGTGCATTCCTATGCATAAAAAACCATAATGCTAGGAACACTTTCCAGTTTTGAGGTCCAAGGTGCCCCATGGTCCAATTTTGGGGCCCGTGGTGCATTTTTCGCTCATTGTGCAATTTTCGTGTGACAATAAGACTTTTGTGATTTGGTGCCCCGTCATCCCTGGTGCATTCTATGCATAAAAATCCATAATACTTAGAAAATTTTTCAGTTTTGAGATCCGTGGTGCCCCTGGGTCCAATTTTGGTGACGGCGGTGCATTTTCGGCCATTTGTGAAATTTTCGTACGAAAATAAGACTTTTGAGATTTGGTGCCCTGTGATCCCTGGTGAATTATTATGCATAAAAAATCATAATGCTTGGAGAACTTTTAAGTTCTGAGGTCCGAGGTGTCCCGTGGTCCAATTTTGGTCCCGGTTATGCATTTTCGGCCCATTGTGCAATTTTCATGCGAAAATAAAACTTGTGAGTTTTGCTTCCCTGTGATCCCTGGTACATTCTTATGAATAAAAAAACCATAATGCTTGAAGCAGTTTTCTGTTTTGAGGTCCGAGGTGCCCCGTGGTCCAATTTTCGTGCCCGTGGTGCAGTTTCGGCCCATTGTTCAATTTTCGTGCGAAAATAAGACTTTTGGGATTTGGTGCCCTGTGATCCCTGGTGCATTCTTATGCATAAAAACCTATAACGCTTGGAACACATTTCAATTTTGAGGTCCGTGGTGCCCCGTGGTCCAATTTTGGTGCCGGTGGTGCATTTTCGGCCATTTGTGCAATTTTCGTGCGAAAATAAGACTTTTGGGTTTTGGTGTCCCGTGATCCCTGGTGCATTCTTATGCATAAAAAACCATAATGCTCGGAACGTTTTTCAGTTTTAAGGTTCGAGGTGCCCCGTGGTCCAATTTTGGTGCCCGTGGTGCATTTTCCGCACATTGTGCAATTCTCGTGCGAAAATAAGACTTTTGGGATTTGGTGCCCCGTGATCCCTGGTGCATTCCTATGTATAAAGAACCATAATACTCGGAACACTTTTCATTTTTGAGGTTTGTGGTGCCCCGTGGTCCAATTTTGGTGCCCGTGGTCCTATTTTTGCGCCCCGTGGTGCGTTTTCAGCCCATTTTTCAATTTTCGTGCGAAAATAAGACTTTCGGATTTGGTGCCCCGTGATCCCTGGTGCATTCTTATGCATAAAAAACCATAATGCTCCGAACACTATTCAGTTTTGAGGTACGTGGTGCCCCGTGGTCCTATTTTGGTACCTGTAATGCATTTTCGGCCATTTATGCAATTTTCGTGCAAAAATAAGGCTTTTGGATTTTGGTGTCCCTGAGGTGTAAATAAGACTTTTGGGCACCAAAACCCAAAAGTCTTATTTTCGCACGAAAATTGCACAATGAACGGAAATTGTACGACAGGAACCAAAATTGAACCATGGGGCACCTCGGACCTCAAAACTTAAAAGTGCTATGACCATTAAGGTTTTTTATGCATAAGAATGCACCAGTGATTACGGGGCACGAAAATCCAAAATTCTTATTTTCGCACCAAAATTGCATAAATGGTCGAAAATGCACCCCGGGCACAAAAATGGGACCACGGGGCACCACGAAACACAAGACTAAAAAGTGTTCCAAGAATTATGGTATTTTATGCATAAGAATGCACCAAGGATCACAGGGCACCAAAACCCAAAAGTCTTACTTTCGCACGAAAATTGTACAATGCGACAAAAATATACCACGGGTACCAAAATTGGACCACGAGGCACCTGGGACACCAAAACTTAAAAGTACTTTGAGTATTATGGTTTTTTATGCATAAGAATGCACATGGATCATGGGGCACCAAATCCCAAATTCTTATTTTCGCACGAAAATTGAACAATGGGTCAAAAATGCAGCACGGGCACCAAAATTGGACCACGGGGCACCTCGGACCTCAAAACTTAAAAGTTCTCTGAGCATTATGGTTTTTTATGCATAAGAATGCACCAGGGATCATGGGGTACCCAAACCCAAAATTCTTATTTTCGAACGAAAATTGCACAATGTGCCGAAAATGCACCACGGGCACCAAAATTGGACCACAGGGCACGTCGGACCTCAAAACTTAAAAGTACTCCAAGCATTCTGGTTTTTTATGCATAAGAATGCTCCAGAGATCATGGGGCACCAAAACCCAAAAGTCTTATTTTCGCACAAAAATTGCATAAATTGCCGAAAATGCACAACCAGCACCAAAATTGGACCACGGGGCTCCACGAACCTCAAAACTGAAAAGTGTTCCAAGTATTATGGTTTTTTATGCATAGGAATGCACCAGGGATCTTGGGGCACCAAAACCCAAAAGTCTTATTTTTGAACGAAGATTACACAATGGGCCGAAAATGCATCACGGGCACCAAAATTGGACCATGGGGCACCTCGGACCTCAAAACGTAAAAGTGCTCTGAACATTAAGGTTTTTATGCATAAGAATGCACCAGGGATCACGGGGCACCGAAACCCAAAAGTCTCATTTTCGCATGAAAATTGCACAAATGGTCGAAAATGCACCCCCGACACCAAAATGGGACAACGGGGCACCACGAACCTCAACAGTAAAAAGTGTTCCAAGCATTATTGTTTTTTATGCATAAGAATGCATCAAGGATTATGGGGCACCAAAACCCAAAAGTCTTATTTTTGCACGAAATTTGCACAATGGGCCGAAAATGCACCACGGGGCACCTAGGACCTCAAAACTTAAAAGTGCTCCAAGCATTATGGTTTTTTATGCATAAGAATGCACCAGGGATCATGGGGCACCAAAACCCAAAAGCCTTATTTTCGCACCAAAATTGAACAATTGGCCGAAAATGCACCACAGGAACCAAAATTGGACCACGGGGCACCGCAGACCTCAAAACTTAATAGGTCTCTGAGCATTATGGGTTTTTATGTATTAGAATGCACAAGGGATCATGGGACACCAACACCAAAAAGTCTTATTTTCGCACGAAAATTTCACTAATGGCCGAAAATATACCACCAGCACCAAAATTGGACCACGGGGCACCATGGACCTCAAAACTAAAAATTGCTACAAGCATTATGGTTTTTTATGCAGAAGAATGCACCAGCGATCACGGGGCTCCAAAACCCAAAAGTCTTATTTTCGCACGAAAATTGCACAATGGGCCGAAAATGCATCACGGGCACCAAAATTGGACCACAGGGCTCCTCGGACCTCAAAAATTAAAAGTGCTCCTAGCATTATGATTTTTTATGCATAAGAATGCACCAGGGATCACGGGGCACCAAAATCCAAAAGTCTTATTTTCGCATGGAAATCACGAAAAGGGCCGAAAATGCACCACCGGCACCAAAATTGGACCACGAGGCACAACGAACCTCAAAACTTTAAATTGTTTCAAGCATTATGGATTTTTATGCATAAGAATACACTAGGGATGACGAGGCACCCAAACCCAAAAGTCATATTTTTGCACGAAAATTGCACCATGTGCCGAAAATGCACCACAGGCACCAAAATTGGACCACGGGGCACCTCGGACCTCAAAACAGAAAAGTGCTCTGACCATTATGGTTACTTATGCATAAGAATGCACCAGGGATCATGGGGCACCAAAGCCCAAAAGTATTATTTTCGCTCGAAAATTGCACAAATCGCCAAAAATGCACCCCCAGCACCAAAATTGGACCTCGGGGCACCACGAACCTCAAGACTGAAAAGTGTTTCGAGCATTATGCTTTTTTATGCATAAGAATGCACCAGGGATCACAGGGCACCAAAACCCAAATGTCTTATTTTCGCACGAAAATTTGACAAATGGCCGAAAATGCTCCACAGGCACTAAAATTGGACCACGAGGCACCGCGAACCTCAAAACTGAAAAGTCCTCCAAGCATTATTGTTTTTTATGTAGAAGATTGCACCATGGATCATGGGGCACCAAAACCCAAAAGTCTTATTTTCGGACGAAAATTGCACAATGGGCCGGAAATGCACCATGGGCACCAATGTTTGATCACGTATCAAAACTTAAAAGTGCCATGAGCATTATGGTTTTTTATGCATAAAAATGCAGGGGATCATGGGGCACCAACACCCAAAAGTCTAATTTTCGCATGAAAATTGCACAAAGGGCCTAAAATGCACCACCGGCACCAAAATTGGACCACGAGGCACCATGGACCTCAAAACTTAAAAGTGTTTCAAGCATTATGGTTTTTTATACATAAGAATACACCAGGGATCACGAGGCACCCAAACCCAAAAGTCTTATTTTCGCACGAAAATTGCACAATGGGCCGAAAATGCATCGCGAGCACCAAAATTGGACCACGGGGCACCTCGGACCTTAAAACAGAAAAGTGCTCCGAGCATTATGATTTTTTATGCATAAGAATGGACCAGGGATCAGGGGCATCAAAACCCAAAAGTCTTATTTTTGCATGAAAATTGCACAAAGGGCCGAAAATGCACCACCGGCACCAAAATTGGACCACGAGGCACCACGGACCTCAAAACTGAATAATGCTCTAAGCATTATGGTTTTTTATGCAAAAGTATGCACCAGGGATCATGGGGCACCAAATCCCAAAAGTCTTATTTTCGCATGAAAATTGCACAAAGGGCCGAAGATGCACCACCGACACCAAAATTGGACCACGAGGCACCACGGACCTCAAAACTGAAAAGTGCTTTAAGCATTATGGTTTTTAATGCATAAGAATACACCAGGGTTCACAGGGCACCAAAATCCAAAAGTCTTATTTTCGCACGAAAATTTGACAAATGGCCGAAAATGCACCACCAGCACCAAAATTGGACCACGGGGAACCACAGACCTCAAAACTGAAAAGTGCTCCAAGCATCATGGTTTTTTATGCACAAGAATGCTCCAGGGATCACGGGGCATCAAAACCCAAAAGTTTTATTTCGCACGAAAATTGCACAAATGTCCGAAAATGCATCACCGGCACCAAAATTGGACCACGAGGCACCTCAGACCTGAAAACTGAAAAGTGCTATGAGCATTATGGTTTTTTATGTATAAGAATGCACTAGGGATCATGGGGCACCAAAACCCAAAAGTCTTATTTTTGCACGAAAATTGCAAAATGGGCCGAAAACGCACCACGGGCAGCAAAATTGGACCATGGGGCACCTCGGACCTCAAAACGGAAAAGTTCTCAAGCATTTTGGATTTTTAAGTATAAGAATGCACCAGGGATCATGGGGCACCCAAACCCAAAAGTTTTATTTTCGCACGAAAATTACACAAATGGCCGAAAATGCACCACCAGCACCAAAATTGGAGCACGGGGCACCACAGACCCCAAACTGAAAGTGTTCCGAGCATTATGGTTTTTTATGCATAAGATTGCCCCAGGGATCACGGGGTACCAAAACCCAAAAGTCTTATTTTCACACGAAAATTGAACAATGGGCCGAAAATGCACCACGGGCTCCAAAATTGGAGGACGGGGCTCCTCACACCTCGCAAATGAAAAGTGCTTCGAGCAATATGATTTTTTGTGCATAAGAATGCGCCAGGGATTACGGGGCACCAAAACCCGAAAGTCTTATTTTCCCACGAAAATTGGACAAATGGGCGAAAATGCACCACCGGCACCAAAATTGGAGCACGGGGCACCACGGACCTCAAAACTGAAAAGTGTTTCGAGCATTATGGTTTTTTATGCATAAGATTGCCCCAGGGATCACGGGGTACAAAAACCCAACAGTCTTATTTTCACACAAAAATTGAACAATGGGCCGAAAATGCACCACGGGCTCCAAAATTGGAGCACGGGGCACCTCGGACCTCAAAAATGTAAAGTGCTTCGAGGAATATGATTTTTTATGCATAAGAATGCACCAGGGATTACGGGGCACCAAATCCCAAAAGTCTTATTTTCGCACGAAAATTGGACAAATGGGCGAAAATGCACCACTGGCACCAAAATTGGACCACGGGGAACCACAGACCTCAAAACTGAAAAGTGCTCCAAGCATCATGGTTTTTTATGCACAAGAATGCTCCAGGGATCACGGGGCATCAAAACCCAAAAGTTTTATTTCGCACGAAAATTGCACAAATGTCCGAAAATGCATCACCGGCACCAAAATTGGACCACGGGGCACCTCGGACCTGAAAACTAAAAAATGCTATGAGCATTATGGTTTTTTATGCATAAGAGTGCACCAGGGATCACGGGGCACCAAAACCCAAAAGTCTTATTTTCGCACGAAAATTACCCAACAGGCCGAAAATGCACCAGGGGCACCAAAATTGGACCACAGGGCACGTCGGACCTAAAATCTTAAACGTTCTCCGAGCATTATGGTTTTTTATGCATAAGATTGCACCAGGGATCACGGGGGTACCACAACCCAAAAGTCTTATTTTCGCACGAAAATTGAACAATGGGCCGAAAATGCACCACGGGCACCAAAATTGGACCATCGGGCACCTCAGACCTCAAAAATGAAATGTGCTTTGAGCATTCTGGTTTTTTATGCATAAGAATGCACCAGGGATCACGGGGCACCAAAACCCAAAAGACTTACTTTCGTGCGAAAATTGCACGAATGGCCGAAAAGGCACCACCGGCACAAAAATCTGACCACGGGGCACCACAGACCTCTAAATTGAAAAGTGTTCCAAGAATTATGGTTTTTTATGCATAAGAATGCACCAGGGACCACAGGGCACCAAAATCGAAATCTCTTATTTTCGCACGAAAATTTCACAAATGGCCGAAAATACTCCACAGGTACCAAAATTGGACCACGAGGCACCACGAACCTCAAAACTGAAAAGTCCTCCAAGCATTATGATTTTTTATGTATAAGAATGCACCAGGGACCACGGGGCACCAAAACCAAAAGTCTTATTTTCGCACGAAAATTGCACAAATGGTCGAATATGCACCACCGGCACCAAAATTGGACCACGGGGCATCACAGACCTCAAAACTGAAAAGTTTTCCAAGTATTATGGTGTTTTATGCATAAGAATGCACTAGGGATCACGGGGCACCAAATCCGAAAAGTCTTATTTTCGCACGAAAATTGAACAATGGGCTGAAAACGCACCACGGGGCGCAAAAATTGGACAACGAGGCACGTCGGACCTAAAATCTTAAACGT
The DNA here is from genome assembly GCA_026413185.1 of Pueraria montana var. lobata. NCBI lineage: Eukaryota > Viridiplantae > Streptophyta > Magnoliopsida > Fabales > Fabaceae > Pueraria > Pueraria montana. The sequence continues at coordinate 1,325,393 of CM048656.1, forward strand.
TCTCTGAGCATTATGGTTTTTTATGCGTAAGAATGCACCAGGGATTAAGGGGTACCAAAACCCAAGGTCTTATTTTCGCACGAAAATTTCACAAATGGCTAAAAATGCACCACAGGCACCAAAATTGGACCACGGGGCACAACGGATCTCAAAACTGAAAACTGTCCCAAGCTTTATGGTTCGTTATGCATAAGAATGCACCAAGGTTCACAGGGCACCAAAACCCAAAAGTCTTATTTTCGCACGAAAATTTGACAAATGGGCGAAAATGCACCACCGACACCAAAATTGGACCACGGGGCACCACGAACCTCAAAACTGAAAAGTGCTCCAAGCATTATGGTTTTTTATGTATAAGAATGCACCAGGGACTACGGGGCACCAAAACCCAAAAGTCTTATTTACGCATGAAAATTGCACAAAGGGCCGAAAATGCACCACCGGCACCAAAATTGGACCACGGGGCACCTCGGACCTGAAAACTGAAAAGTGATATGAGCATTATGGTTTTTTATGTATAAGAATGCACTAGGGATCATGGGGCACCAAAACCCAAAAGTCTTATTTTTGCACGAAAATTGCAAAATGGGCCGAAAACGCACCACGGGCAGCAAAATTGGACCATTGGGCACCTCGGACCTCAAAACGGAAAAGTTCTCTGAGCATGTTGGATATTTATGTATAACAATGCACCAGGGATCATGGGGCACCAAAACCCAAAAGTTTTATTTTGGCACGAAAATTACACAAATGGTCGAAAATGCACCACCAGCACCAAAATTGGAGCACGGGGCACCACGGACCTCAAAACTGAAAGTGTTCCGAGCATTATGGTTTTTTATGCATAAGATTGCCCCAGGGATCACGGGGTACCAAAACCCAAAAGTCTTATTTTCACACGAAAATTGAACAATGGGCCGAAAATGCACCACGGGCTCCAAAATTGGAGGACGGGGCTCCTCACACCTCGCAAATGAAAAGTGCTTCGAGCAATATGATTTTTTGTGCATAAGAATGCGCCAGGGATTACGGGGCACCAAAACCCAAAAGTCTTATTTTCCCACGAAAATTGGACAAATGGGCAAAAATGCACCACCGACACCAAAATTGGAGCACGGGGCACCACGGACCTCAAAACTGAAAAGTGTTCCGAGCATTATGGTTTTTTATGCATAAGATTGCCCCAGTGATCACGGGATACCAAAACCCAAAAGTCTTATTTTCACACGAAAATTGAACAATGCGCCGAAAATGCACCACGGGCTCCAAAATTGGAGCACGGGGCACCTCGGACCTCGAAAATGAAAAGTGCTTCGAGCAATATGATTTTTTACGCATAAGAATGCACCAGAGATTACGGGGCACCAAAACCCAAAAGTCTTATTTTCGCACAAAAAGTGGACAAATGGGCGAAAATGCACCACCGGCACCAAAATTGGACCACGGGGAACCACTTACCTCAAAACTGAAAAGTGCTCCAAGCATCATGGTTTTTTATGCACAAGAATGCTCCAGGGATCACGGGGCATCAAAACCCAAAAGTTTTATTTCGCACGAAAATTGCACAAATGTCCGAAAATGCATCACCGGCACCAAAATTGGACCACGGGGCACCTCGGACCTGAAAACTGAAAAATGCTATGAGCATTATGGTTTTTTATGCATAAGAGTGCACCAGGGATCACGGGGCACCAAAACCCAAAAATCTTATTTTCGCACGAAAATTACCCAATGGGCCGAAAATGCACCAGGGGCACCAAAATTGGACCACGGGGCACGTCGGACCTAAAATCTTAAACATTCTCCGAGCATTATGGTTTTTTATGCATAAGATTGCACCAGGGATCACGGGGTACCAAAATTCAAAAGACTTATTTTCGCACGAAAATTGAACAATGGGCCGAAAATGCACCACTGGCACCAAAATTGGACCATCGGGCACCTCGGACCTCAAAAATGAAAAGTGCTTCGAGCATTTTGGTTTTTTATGCATAAGATTGCACCAGGGATCACGGGGCACCAAAACCCAAAAGACTTATTTTCGCGCGAAAATTGCACAAATGGCCGAAAAGGCACCATCGGCACAAAAATCTGACCACGGGGCACCACGGACCTCTAAATTGAAAAGTGTTCCAAGAATTATGGTTTTTTATGCATAAGAATGCACCAGGGATCACAGGGCACCAAAACCCAAATGTCTTATTTTCGCACGAAAATTTCACAAATGGCCGAAAATGCTCCACAGGCACCAAAATTGGACCACGAGGTACCACGAACCTCAAAACTGAAAAGTCCTCCAAGTATTATAGTTTTTTATGTATAAGAATGCACCAGGGACCACGGGGTACCAAAACCCAAAAGTCATATTTTCGCACGAAAATTGCACAAATGGCCGAATATGCACCACCGGCACCAAAATTGGACCACGGGGCACCACGGACCTCAAAACTGAAAAGTTTTCCAAGTATTATGGTTTTTTATGCATAAGAATGCACCAGGGATCACGGGGCACCAAAACCGAAAAGTCTTATTTTCGCACTAAAATTGAACAATGGCCCAAAAATGCACCACGGGGCGCAAAAATTGGACCACGGGGAACCTTGGACCTCAAAAATGAAAGTGCTACAAGCATTATGGTTTTTTACGCATAAGAATGCACTAGGGATCACAGGGCACCAAAATTCAAAAGTCCTATTTTCGCACCAAAATTGTACAATGGGCCGAAAATGCACCACGGGCACCAAAATTGGGCCACCGGGTACCTCGGACCTCAAAAATGGAATGTGCTTTGAGCATTCTGGTTTTTTATGCATAAGAATGCACCAGGGATCACGGGGCACCAAAACCCAAAAGACTTACTTTCGTGCGAAAATTGCACAAATGGCCGAAAAGGCACCACCGGCACAAAAATCTGACCATGGGGCACCACAGACCTCTAAATTGAAAAGTGTTCCAAGAATTATGGTTTTTTATGCATAAGAATGCACTAGGGATCACAGGGCACCAAAATCGAAATGTCTTATTTTCGCACGAAAATTTCACAAATGGCCGAAAATGCTCCACAGGCACCAAAATTGGACCTCGAGGCACCACGAACCTCAAAACTGAAAAGTCCTCAAAGCATTATGGTTTTTTATGTATAAGAATGCACCAGGGACCACGGGGCACCAAAACCCAAAAGTCTTATTTTCGCACGAAAATTGCACAAATGGTCGAATATGCACCACCGGCACCAAAATTGGACCACGGGGCGCCACGGACCTCAAAACTGAAAAGTTTTCCAAGTATTATGGTTTTTTATGCATAAGAATGCACTAGGGATCACGGGGCACCAAAACCGAAAAGTCTTATTTTCGCACTAAAATTGAACAATGGCCCAAAAATGCACCACGGGGCGCAAAAATTGGACCACGGGGAACCTTGGACCTCAAAAATGAAAGTGCTACAAGCATTATGGTTTTTTATGCATAAGAATGCACTAGGGATCATAGGGCACCAAAATCCAAAAGTCTTATTTTCGCACCAAAATTGCACAATGGGCCAAAAATGCACCACGGGCACCAAAATTGGGCCACCGGGCACCTCGGACTTCAAAAATGAAATGTGCTTTGAGCATTTTGGTTTTTTATGCATAAGAATGCACCAGGGATCACGGGACACCAAAACCCAAAAGACTTACTTTCGTGCGAAAATTGCACAAATGGCCGAAAAGGCACCACCGGCACAAATATCTGACCACGGGGCACCACAGACCTCTAAATTGAAAAGTGTTCCAAGCATTATGGTTTTTTATGCATAAGAATGCACCAGGGATCACAGGGCACCAAAATCGAAATGTCTTATTTTCGCACGAAAATTTCACAAATGGCCGAAAATGCTCCACAGGCACCAAAATTGGACCACGAGGCACCACGAACCTCAAAACTGAAAAGTCCTCCAAGCATTATGGTTTTTTATGTATAAGAATGCACCAGGGACCACGGGGTACCAAAACCCAAAAGTCTTATTTTCGTACGAAAATTGCACAAATGGCCGAATATGCACCACCGGCACCAAAATTGGATCACGGGGCACCACGGACCTCAAAACTGAAAAGTGTTCCAAGTATTATGGTGTTTTATGCATAAGAATGCACCAGGGATCACGGGGCACCAAATCCGAAAGTCTTATTTTCGCACGAAAATTGAAAAATGGGCTGAAAACGCACCACGGGGCGCAAAAATAGGACCACGGGCACCAAAATTGGACCACGGGGCATGTCGGACCTAAAATCTTAAACGTTCTCTGAGCATTATGGTTTTTTATGCATAAGAATGCACCAGGGATTAAGGGGTACCAAAACCCAAGGTCTTATTTTCGCACGAAAATTTCACAAATGGCTAAAAATGCACCACAGGCACCAAAATTGGACCACGGGGCACAACGGACCTCAAAACTGAAAAGTGTCCCGAGCTTTATGGTTCTTTATGCATAAGAATGCACCAGGGATCACAGGTCACCAAAACCCAAAAGTCTTATTTTCGCACGAAAATTGAACAATGGGCTGAAAATGCACCACGGACCTCAAAACTGAAAAGTGTTCTGAGTATTATCGTTTTTTATGGATAGGAATGTACCAGGGATCACGGGGCACCAAATCCCAAAGGTCTTATTTTCGCACGAAAATTTCACAAATGGCTAAAAATGCACCATCGGTACCAAAATTGGACCATGGGGCACCAGGGAACTCACAACTGAAAAGTGTTCCGAGTATTATGGTTTTTTATACATAGGAATGCACCAGGGATCACGGGGCACCAAAACCCAAAAGTCTTATTTTCACACGAAAATTGCACAATGGGCCGTAAATGCACCACCAGCACCAAAATTGGACCACGGGACACCTCGGACCTCAGAACTTAAAAGTTCTCCAAGCATTATGATTTTTTATGCATAATAATTCACCAGGGATCACAGGGCACCAAATCTCAAAAGTCTTATTTTCGTACGAAAATTTCACAAATGGCCGAAAATGCACCGCCGTCACCAAAATTGGACCCAGGGGCACCACGGATCTCAAAACTGAAAAATTTTCTGAGTATTATGGATTTTTATGCATAGAATGCACCAGGGATGACGGGGCACCAAATCACAAAAGTCTTATTGTCGCACGAAAATTGCACAATGGGCGAAAAATACACCACGGGCCCCAAAATTGGACCATGGGGCACCTTGGACCTCAAAACTGGAAAGTGTTCCTAGCATTATGGTTTTTTATGCATAGGAATGCACCAGGGATCACAGGGCACCAAAACCCAAAAGTCTTATTTCCGCACGAAAATTGAACAATGGGCCGAAACTGCACCACGGGCACGAAAATTGGACCACGGGGCACCTCGGACCTCAAAACAGAAAACTGCTTCAAGCATTATGGTTTTTTTATTCATAAGAATGCACCAGGGATCACAGGGAAGCAAAACCCAAAAGTTTTATTTTCGCATGAAAATTGCACAATGGGCCGAAAATGCATAACCGGCACCAAAATTGGACCACGGGACACCTCGGACCTCAGAACTTAAAAGTTCTCCAAGCATTATGATTTTTTATGCATAATAATTCACCAGGGATCACAGGGCACCAAATCTCAAAAGTCTTATTTTCGTACGAAAATTTCACAAATGGCCGAAAATGCACCGCCGTCACCAAAATTGGACCCAGGGGCACCACGGATCTCAAAACTGAAAAATTTTCTGAGTATTATGGATTTTTATGCATAGAATGCACCAGGGATGACGGGGCACCAAATCACAAAAGTCTTATTGTCGCACGAAAATTGCACAATGGGCGAAAAATGCACCACGGGCCCCAAAATTGGACCATGGGGCACCTTGGACCTCAAAACTGGAAAGTGTTCCTAGCATTATGGTTTTTTATGCATAGGAATGCACCAGGGATCACAGGGCACCAAAACCCAAAAGTCTTATTTCCGCACGAAAATTGAACAATGGGCCGAAACTGCACCACGGGCACGAAATTGGACCACGGGGCACCTCGGACCTCAAAACAGAAAACTGCTTCAAGCATTATGGTTTTTTTATTCATAAGAATGCACCAGGGATCACAGGGAAGCAAAACCCAAAAGTTTTATTTTCGCATGAAAATTGCACAATGGGCCGAAAATGCATAACCGGCACCAAAATTGGACCACGGGACACCTCGGACCTCAGAACTTAAAAGTTCTCCAAGCATTATGATTTTTTATGCATAATAATTCACCAGGGATCACAGGGCACCAAATCTCAAAAGTCTTATTTTCGTACGAAAATTTCACAAATGGCCGAAAATGCACCGCCGTCACCAAAATTGGACCCAGGGGCACCACGGATCTCAAAACTGAAAAATTTTCTGAGTATTATGGATTTTTATGCATAGAATGCACCAGGGATGACGGGGCACCAAATCACAAAAGTCTTATTGTCGCACGAAAATTGCACAATGGGCGAAAAATGCACCACGGGCCCCAAAATTGGACCATGGGGCACCTTGGACCTCAAAACTGGAAAGTGTTCCTAGCATTATGGTTTTTTATGCATAGGAATGCACCAGGGATCACAGGGCACCAAAACCCAAAAGTCTTATTTCCGCACGAAAATTGAACAATGGGCCGAAACTGCACCACGGGCACGAAAATTGGACCACGGGGCACCTCGGACCTCAAAACAGAAAACTGCTTCAAGCATTATGGTTTTTTTATTCATAAGAATGCACCAGGGATCACAGGGAAGCAAAACCCAAAAGTTTTATTTTCGCATGAAAATTGCACAATGGGCCGAAAATGCATAACCGGCACCAAAATTGGACCACGGGACACCTCGGACCTCAGAACTTAAAAGTTCTCCAAGCATTATGATTTTTTATGCATAATAATTCACCAGGGATCACAGGGCACCAAATCTCAAAAGTCTTATTTTCGTACGAAAATTTCACAAATGGCCGAAAATGCACCGCCGTCACCAAAATTGGACCCAGGGGCACCACGGATCTCAAAACTGAAAAATTTTCTAAGTATTATGGATTTTTATGCATAGAATGCACTAGGGATGACGGGGCACCAAATCACAAAAGTCTTATTGTCGCACGAAAATTGCACAATGGGCGAAAAATGCACCACGGGCCCCAAAATTGGACCATGGGGCACCTTGGACCTCAAAACTGGAAAGTGTTCCTAGCATTATGGTTTTTTATGCATAGGAATGCACCAGGGATCACAGGGCACCAAAACCCAAAAGTCTTATTTCCGCACGAAAATTGAACAATGGGCCGAAACTGCACCACGGGCACGAAAATTGGACCACGGGGCACCTCGGACCTCAAAACAGAAAACTGCTTCAAGCATTATGGTTTTTTTATTCATAAGAATGCACCAGGGATCACAGGGAAGCAAAACCCAAAAGTTTTATTTTCGCATGAAAATTGCACAATGGGCTGAAAATGCATAACCGGCACCAAAATTGGACCACGGGACACCTCGGACCTCAGAACTTAAAAGTTCTCCAAGCATTATGATTTTTTATGCATAATAATTCACTAGGGATCATAGGGCACCAAATCCCAAATGTCTTATTTTCGTACGAAAATTTCACAAATGGCTGAAAATGCAACCCCGACACCAAAATTGGACCACGGCGCACCACGAACCTTAAAACTGAAAAGTGTCCTGAGTATTATTGTTTTTTATGCATAAAACTGCACCAAGGAGCATGGGGCACCAAAACCCAAAAGTCTTATTTTCGCACGAAAATTGCACCAATGGCCGAAAATGCATCACCGGAACCAAAATTGGACCACGGGGCACCATGAACCTCAAAACTGAAAAGTGTTCCAAGCATTATGGTTTTTAATGCATAAGAATGCACCAGGGATCACAGGGCACCAAAATCGAAATGTCTTATTTTCGCACGAAAATTGCAAAATAGGCAAAAAATGCACGATCGGCACCAAAATTGGACCACGGGGCAAAACAAACATCAAAATTGAAAATTGTTCCGAGCATTATGGTTTTTTATGCATCAGAATGCACTAGGGATCACAGGGTACCAAAACCCAAAAGTATTATTTTTGAACTAAAATTGCACAATGGCCCGAAAATGCAGCACGGGCACCAATTTTGGACCACGGGCACCTCGGACCTCAATACTTAAAAGTGCTCCTAGCATTATGGTTTTTTATGCTTAAGAATGCACTAGGGATCACGGGGCACCAAAACCCAAAAGTCTTATTTTCGCACGAAAATTTCACAAATGGCAAAAAATGCACCACCGGCACCAAAATTGAACCACGGGGCAACACGGACCTCAAAACTGAAAAGTGTTCTGAGTATTATGGTTTTTCATGCATAGGAATACACCAGGGATCACGGGGGCACCAAATCCCAAAAGTCTTATTTTCGCACGAAAATTGCACAATGGGCGGAAAATGCACCACAGGCACCAAAATTGGACCACGACGTACGTCAGACCTCAAAACTGAAAAGTGTTTCGAGCATTATGGTATTTTATGCATAAGAAGGCACCAGGGATCACGGGGCACCAAAACCCAAAAGTCCTATTTTCGCACGAAAGTTGCACAAATGGACAAAACTGCACCACCGATACCAAAATTGGACCATGGGGTACCAGGGAACTCACAACTGAAAAGTGTTCCGAGTATTATGGTTTTTTATACATAGGAATGCACCAGGGATCACGGGGCACAAAAACCCAAAAGTCTTATTTTCACACGAAAATTGCACAATGGGCCAAAAATGCACCACCGGCACCAAAATTGGACCACGGGGCACCACGGACCTCAAAACTGAAAAGTGTTCTGAGTATTATGGTTTTTTATGGTAGGAATGCACCAGGGATCACGGGGTACCAAATCCCAAAAGTCTTATTTTCACACGAAAATTGTACAATGGGCGAAAAATGCACCACGGGCACCAAAATTGGACCACGGGGCACCTCGGACCTCAAAACTGAAAAGTGTTCCAAGCATTATGGTTTTTTATGCATAAGAATGCACCAGGGATTACGGGACTCCAAAACCCAAAAGTCTTATTTTCGCACGAAAATTGCACAAATGGTCAAAAATGCACCACCGGCACCAAAATTGGACCACGGGGCACCACGGACCTCAAAACTGAAAAGTGTTCCCAGCGTTATGGTTTTTATGCATAAGAATGCACCAGGGATCACAGGGCACCAAAACCTATAAGTTTTATTTTCGCACGACAATTGCACATATGGCCGAAAATGCACCACGGGCACCAAAATTGGACCACGGGACACGTCGGACCTCAAAACTGGAAAGTGTTCCGAGCATTATGGTTTTCTATGCTTAAGAATGCACCAAGGATCATGGGGCACCAAATCTGGAAAGTCTTATGTTCGCACGAAAATTGCACAGTGGGACGAAAATGCACCATGTAACATCCCCAATTTACGGACCTTAGAAATAATAATAAAAAGATATCTTTATGGAGTAGCTTTTATATTTAATGGTTTAAGAATACCCTTAAACATTATTAATAATAATTACCTTATAATAGAAATAAGATAACAGTACCCTGATGGGGAGCCAAGGCCCAAGGTGGGCCAAGACCCACATAAACCACACACACATCCCACGGTTTAAATAGAAGAGGAGAGGGAGAGTTAGAGAGAGAAAGTGAAAGAAAGAAAGGGAGTTAGAGAGAAGGAGGAGAAGAAGAAGAAGAGGAAGAGAAGAGGAGTGGAGCAAAGATCCGAGACTCAGTACCCCAGAGCTCAGATTCGAGACCCCATAGTGTGAGTGCTTCCCCTTCACCCTTCTATGTTCTGTTGTTTGTGCTTTGAATCCCTTTTCCCATCTTCTCCCCTTATTAGCTCTTAGTTAGGTTTTTGATGGGTTTGACGAGTTGAGCTTGATTAGGGAGTGTTTAAGCTTGTTTGAGGGTTGGGTTTTGATGTAGACATGTTTTAGACTAGATCCCACATATTTGGAAGAGGTTGGGAGGCCATGGGAGCGGAAACGCGAAGGTTCACGGTTTCTGCAGAGTCGCAGACTCTCGCTTAAGCGAGCTATGTTTGTCGCTTAAGTGAGGAGTCACCTGGAAGTGGAGCTTAAGCACAGATATCTGGCGCTTAAGCGAGACCCTGGTGCTTCAGTGCAGAGATCTGGCGCTTAAGCAAGGCTGTGGCGCTTAAGTGCAGAGTTCTGGCGCTTAAGTGTGGCTCTGGCACTTAAGCGAGGCACTCTAGCGCTTAAGCGTGAGACTCCAGGGGATAGGATTGTCAGTCTAGCTTAAGCGAGATCAGGTTCTAGCTTAAGCGTAGGTATGATAAGAGAGTAGTTTGGGAACCCTTTTCAAGGGGACCTTTGGAAGAATATAAGGGATATAGATATATAGTTTCTTCCTAAGCTTTTATCTATGTTTATGTATGATTGTTTGATGCTATGTGATGTTGATTGTTAATGATAATGGTAGTGATATTCGTGTGGTTATGCCTTATGCTTAGGATTTATTGTATGTAACGATAAACCCTCTTAATAAAAGACACCTAAAATACTTAAGACTATACTTATGCCTCTTAGTAAAAAGGTGGGGAGTTTCCCCTAAGTTTCCGAAAAGGCTTTTAAGCAAAGTTTATAGTTTCATGAAAGGTTTTTAGTAAGAGATTCCCCTCAGTGACATAGGGTGGAACCTTCCTCGGTACCAGTCACGTTCGAGAGCCGCACGCTCGGCTTACAACGGTGTGCAAAGGGCTAAGGATCCTTTATGTCACCAAGGAGTGATGAGTTTCATAAATGGATTCTTTATGAAAAGGTTTTATGAAAGAGTTTTCAAAGGTAAGTTATGATCCCAATAAAGGGGATAATACAACTCATGAGGAGTTGTAAGAGTAAAGGGCTAAGAGGCCCCCTAGTGGTGAGCGAAGGGACCGTCACCCAGACACCCATGAGAGAAAGCAACCTTCTTCACAGGGAGAAGAGGTTATTCGTAGGGAAGAACAACTCATTCTTCGATAAGGGAAGAATGTTTTAGAGGAACATGCCCTAGGACAACGGAAGGTGGTTCACCCACTTGGACCGGTGGGGTTAATTAAAGGTTGTATCAAGAGGGACACCTCTTGTTGGCGAGAGCTCAGCCAATTAAAGTAATGACGAAACTCAAGATATAACTTAAATAAAAGAATAATACCAACCACAGTTGTAGAAACAATCTAGGATATGTTGATGTGCTTGATGTATGTATGTTCTATGTTAGAACATGAGAGGAGTCATAAGCCTAGTTACTAGGTGAGTGATGTAAGATAAGTATATACATTAGATGAGGACGTGTGTAGCTGTATACTACCCTTAGAGGTAGGAAGGGGTTACAGTTAAACCCTATAAAGCTAATGTAAGCTATCCAGATAGGTATGCTAGATTTTATGCCTCACAGAGAGAGGTGATGTAAGCCCAAGTTGGGCAAGTTAGAGAAAGGAAAGGTTACACATGTTCCCATCCAATGTTATAGAAAAGTGAGACCCTAATGAGTGGTCAAGAGTAGCAGAATGATGTAAAGTGCCTTAGTGCACTAGTGGCTCTAGATTTGGCATAGGAGGCCAATTCTATGTGCCTCAGCAAGGGTCAAGGTATGATCCTAAGAAACAGTAACGTAGAGGTGATGAGGTATTAGCTGTGGATGTGAGTATCAAGGAAAGAAAAGAGAAGTCTTGAGAGTTAAGTAAGAGGTCTCTAGAATAGAGAGTCAGCCTAGAGTCCTTAGAGCGCTCACTGAGACATTATGTCTCATCCCTTTAGTTTCCATGTTTTTACAGGTTAGCAGGTGGACACCTTGTGAGAGGAGCTCGGAGCATGGAGCTACTTTTCAGGAGGAAGATGTTATTAGTATAGTTTAGTAATATTCCCAATGTAAGGGAATTTAGTTTATGTTTTATGTATCCTACTTATGTCTTGTACGGTACATAAGTGCCAAAAGCTTTGTACTAGATATATTTCATGTAATATAAGTTTAACTTCTAGTTTTCGCATAGTAAACTCTGATATTCTTATATGCTAATTTCTAATAATTTAGCAATATAAGGAGATAAAGGTAATATCCCCTACGGTGTTATACACCACAGGCTCCAAAATAGGACCACGGGGCACCTCGGACCTCTAAAAATAAAAGTTCTTCCGAGAATTATGGTATTTTATGCATAAGAATGCACCAGGGATCACCGTGCACAAAAATCCAAAAGTCTTAATTTCGCACGAAAATTTCACAAATGGCTAAAAATGCACCACCGACACCAAAATTGGACCACAGGGCACCACGGACCTCAAAACTGAAAAGTGCTCCAAGCATTATGGTTTTTTATGCATAAGAATGCACCAAGGATCACGGGGCACCAAAACCCAAAAGTCTTATTTTCGCACGAAAATTGTACAAATGGCCAAAAATGCACCACCAGCACCTAAATTGGACCATGGGGCACCACGAACCTCAAAACAAAAAAGTGTTCCGAGCATTACGGTTTTTTATGCATAAGAATGCCTCAGGGATCACGGGGCTCCAAAACCCAAAAGTCCTTATTTCGCACGAAAATTGCAGAGTGTGCCGAAAATGCACCACGGGCACCAAAATTAGACCATAGGGTACCACGGACCTCAAAACTGAAAAGTGCTCCAAGCATTATGGTTTTTTATGCATAATAATGCACCAAGGATCACGGGGCACCAAAACCCAAAAGTCTTATTTTCGTACGAAAATTGCACAAATGTCCCAAAATGCAGCACCGACACAAAATTGGACCACGGGGCACCACGAACCTCAAAACTGAAAAGTGTTCTGAGCATTATGTTTTTTTATGCATAAGAATGCACCATGGATCACGGGGCACCAAAATCCAAAAGTCTTATTTTCGCACGAAAATTGCACAAATGGCCGAAAATGCATTACCGACACCAAAATTGGACCACGGGGCACCACAGACCTCAAAATTGAAAAGTGTTCTGAGTATTATGGTTTTCTATGCATAAGAATGCACCAGGGATGACGGGGCCCCAAAACCCAAAAGTTTATTGTCGCACGAAAATTGCATAATGGGCCAAAAATGCACCACGGGCACCAAAATTGGACCACGGGGCACCACAGACCTCAAAACTGAAAAGTGTTCCGAGCATTATGCTTTTTTATGCATAAGAATGCACCAGGGATCACAGGGCACCAAAATCCCAAAGTCTTATTTTCGCACGAAAATTGCACAATGGGCCAAAAATGCACCACGGGCGCCAAAATTGGACCACGGGGCACCACAGACCTCAAAACTGCAAAGTGCTCTGAGCATTATGGTTTTTTATGCATAAAAATGCACCAAGGATCACGGGGCACCAAAACCCAAAGGTCTTATTTTCGCATGAAAATTGAACAATGGGCCAAAAATGTACCACGGGCACAAAAATTGGACAACGAGACACCTCGGACCTCAAAACGTAAAAGTTTTTCGAGCATTATAATTTTTTATACATAATAATGCACCAGTGATCATAGGGCACAAAAACCCAAAAGTCTTATTTTCGCACGAAAATTTCACAAATGGCCGAAAATGCACCACTCGCACCAAAATTGGACCACGGAGCACCAGGGAACTCAACAATGAAAAGTGATCCGAGTATTATGGTTTTTTATGCATAGGAATGAACCAGGGATCACGGTGCACCAAATCCCAAATGTGTTATTTTTGCACGAAAATTGCATATTGGGCCGAAAATCCATCACCAGCACCAAAATTGGACCACGGGGCACCACGGACCTCAAAATTGAAAAGTGTTCTAACCATTAAGGTTTTTTATGCAAAAGAATGCATTGGGGATCAAGGGGCACCAAAACCCAAAAGTCTTATTTTCGCACGAAAATTGCTCACATGGCCGAAAATGAACTATCGGCACCAAAATTAGACCACAGGGCACCACGAACCTCAAGACTGAAAACCAAAACTGTTCCAAGCATTATGGTTTTTTATGCATTTGAATGCACCAAGGATCACGGGGCACCAAAACCCAAAAGTCTTATTTTCGCACGAAAATTGCACAATGGGCCGAAAATGCACCAAGTGCACCAAAATTGGACCACGGGGCACCTCGGACCTCAAAACTGAACAGTGTTCCAACCATTATGGTTTTTTATGCATAAGAATGCACTAGGGTTCACAGGGCACCAAAACTGAAAAGTCTTATTTTCGCACAAAAATTGCACAAATCGCCGAAAATGCACCAAGGGCACCAAAATTGAAGCATGGGGCACCTCAGACCTCAAAACTGAAAAATGCTCTGAGCATTATGGTTTTTTATGCATAAGAATACACTAGGGATCACGGGGCACCAAAATCCAAAAGTCTTATTTTCGCACGAAAATTGCTCAAATGGCCGAAAATGCACTACCAGCTCCAAAATTAGACCACGGGGCACCACGAACCTCAAGACTGAAAATTGTTCCAAGCATTATGGTTTTTTATGCATTAGAATGCACCAAGCATCACGGGGCACCAGAACCCAAAAGTCTTATTTTCGTACGAAAATTGCACAATGGGCCGAAAATGCACCACTTTGGACCACGGGACACCTCGGACCTCATAACTGAAAAGTACTCCAAGCATTACGGTTTTTTATGCTTAAGAATGCACTATGGTTCACAGGGCACCAAAACCCAAAAGTCTTATTTTCGCACAAAAATTGCACAAATCACCGAAAATGCACCACCGGCACCAAAATTGAACCACGGGGTACCTCGTACCTCAAAACTGAAAAGTGCTATGAGAATTATGGTTTTTTATGCATAAGAATGCACCAGGGATCACGAGGCACCAAAACCCAAAAGTCTTATTTTCGTACGAAAATTGCACAATGGGCCGAAAATGCACCACGTGCACCAAAATTGGACCACGGGACACCTCGGACCTCAAAACTAAAAAGTACTCCAAGTATTATGGTTTTTTATGCATAAGAATGCACTATGGTTCACAGGGCACCAAAACCCAAAAGTCTTATTTTCACACAAAAATTGCATAAATCGTCGAAAATGCACCATGGGAACCAATATTGGACCACGGGGCACCTTGGACCTCAAAACTGAAAAGTGCTCTGAGAATTATGGTTTTTTATGCAAAAGAATGCACCAGGGATCATGGGGCACCAAAACCCAAAAGTCTTATTTTCGCACGAAAATTGCTCAAATGGCTGAAAATGCACCACCGACACCAAAATTGGACTATGGGGCACCGTGGTCCAATTTTGGTGCCAGTGGTGAATTTTTTGCCATTTCTGCAATTTTCATGCGAAAATAAGACTTTTGGGTTTTGGTGCCCCGTGATCCCTGGTGCATTCTTATGCATAAAAAACGTAAATGCTCGAAGCACTTTTCTACTTTGAGG
Organism: Pueraria montana var. lobata; assembly: GCA_026413185.1. NCBI lineage: Eukaryota > Viridiplantae > Streptophyta > Magnoliopsida > Fabales > Fabaceae > Pueraria > Pueraria montana. The sequence continues at coordinate 1,340,809 of CM048656.1, forward strand.
TATAAGGTGCCCCGTGGTCCAATTTCGGTGCTCTTGGTGCATTTTTGGCCCATTGTGCAATTTTCGTGCGAAAATAAGACTTTTGGGTTTTGGTGTCCTGTGTTCCCTGGTGCATTCCTATGAATAAAAAACCATAATGTACAGAGCACTTTTCAGTTTTGAGGTTCGAGGTGCCACGTGTTCTAATTTTGGTGCCCGTGGTGCATTTTCGGCCAATTGTGCAATTTTCGTGCGAAAATAAGACTTTTGGGTTTTGGTGTCCCATAATCCCTGGTGCATTCCTATGCATAAAAAACCATAATGCTCGGAACACTTTTCATTTTTGAGGTTAGTGGTGCCCCGTGGTCCAATTTTGGTGCCGGTGCTGAATTTTCTGCCATCTGTGCAATTTTCGTGCGAAAATAAGACTTTTGGATTTTGGTTCCCCGTGATCCCTGGTGCATTCTTATTCATAAAAAACCATAATTCTCAAACCACTTTTCAGTTTTGAGGTCCGGGGTGCCCCGTGGTCCAATTTTGGTGCTGGTGGTGCATTTTCGGGCATTTGTGAAATTTTCGTGCGAAAATAAAACTTTTGGGTTTTGGTGCCCCGTGATCCATGGTGCATTCTTATGCATAAAAAACCATAATACTCGAAACACTTTTCAGTTTTTAGGTCCGTGGTTACCCGTGGTCCGATTTTGGTGCCGGTGGCGCATTTTCAGCCATGTGTGCGATTTTCGTGCGAAAATAAGACTTTTGGGTTTTGGTGCCTCGTGATTCCTGGTGCATCCTTTTGCATAAAAAACTATAATGGTCTGACCAATTTTAAGTATTGAGGTCCGAGGTTCCCCGTGGTCCAATTTTGGTACCCGTGGTGCATTTTTAGCCCATTTTGCAATTTTCATGCGAAAATAAGACTTTCGGATTTTGGTGCTCCATGATCCCTGGTACATTCTTATGCATAAAAATCAATAATGCTCGGCGCACTTTTCTATTTTGAGGTCCGAGGTGTCCCGTGTTCAAATTTCGGGACTCTTGGTGCATTTTCAGCCCATTATGCAATTTTCGTGCGAAAATAAGACTTTTGGGTTTTGGTGCCCTGTGATCCCTGGTGCATTCCTATGAATAAAAAACCATAATGCACGAAACACTTTTCAGGTGTGAGGTCCGAGGTGCCCCGTTGTCTAATTTTGGTGCCCGTGGTGCATTTTCGGCCCATTGTTCAATTTTTGTGCGAAAATAAGACTTTTGGGTTTTGGTGACCCATAATCCCTAGTGCATTCCTATGCATAAGAAAGCATAATTCTCAGAACACTTTTCAATTTTGAGGTTCGTGGTTCCCATAATCCCTAGTGCTGAATTTTCGGCCATTTGTGGAATTTTCGTTCGAAAATAAGACTTTTGGGTTTTGGTGCCCCGTGATCCCTGGTGCATTCTTATGTATAAAAAATTATAATGCTCGAAAAACTTTTACGTTTTGAGGTCTGAGGTGTCCCGTGGTCCAATTTTGGTGCCTGTGGTGCATTTTCGCCCCATTGTGCAATTTTCGTCCGAAAATAACACCATTGGGTTTTGGTGCCCCGTGATCCCTGGTGCATTCTTATGAATAAAGAACCATAATGCTCGAAGCACTTTTCAGTTTTGAGGTCTGAGGTGTATCGTGGTCCAATTTTGGTACCCATGGTGCATTTTCTGCCCAATGTGCAATTTTCATGTGAAAAAAGTTTTTGGGTTTTGGTGCCCCGTGATCCCTGGTGCATTCTTATACATAAAAAACTGTAATGCTCAGAACACTTTACAGTTTTGAGGTCCGAGGTGCACCGTGGTCCAATTTTGGTGTCGGTGGTGCATTTTCGTCCATTTGTGCAATTTTCGTGCGAAAATAACACTTTTGGGTTTTGGTGCCCCGTGATCCCTGGTGCATTCTTATGCATAAAACACCATAATGCTTGGAACACCTTTCAGTTTTGAGGTCCATGGTGCCCCATGGTCCAATTTTGGTGCCGGTGGTGCGTTTTCAGCCATTTGTACAATTTTAGTGCGAAAAAAAGACTTTTGTGTTTTGGTGCCGCGTGATCCCTAGTGCATTATTATGCATAAAAACCATAATGCTCGGAACACCTTTCAGTTTTTAGGTCCACGGTGCCCCGTGGTCCAATTTTGGTGCTGGTGATGCGTTTATGGCCAAATGTGCAATTTTCGTACGAAAATAAGACTTTTGGGTTTTGGTGCCCTGTGATCCATGGTGCATTCTTATGCATAAAAAACTATAATGCTCGGACAACTTTTAAGTATTGAGGTTAGAGGTGCCCCGTGGTCCAATTTTGGTGACCGAGGTGCATTTTCGACCCAGTTGGGCATTTTTCGTGCGAAAAGAAGTCTTTTGGGTTTTGGTACCCCGTGATCCCTGGTGCATTCTTATGCATAAAAAATCATAATGCTTGGAACACTTTTCAGTTTTGAGGTCCGTGGTTCCCCGTGGTCCAATTTTGGTGCTGGTGGTGCATTTTCGCCTATTTGTGCAATTTTAATAAGACTTTTGGGTTTTGGTACCCCGTGATCCCTAGTGCATTCTTATGCATAAAAAAGCATAATGCTCGAAACACTTTTCACTTTTGAGGTTCGTGGTGCCCCGTGGTCCAATTTTGGTACCCGTGGTGCCTTTTCGGCCAATTGTGCAATTTTCGAGCAAAAATAAGACTTTTGGCTTTTGGTGTGCCGTAATCCCTGGTGCATTCTTATGCATAAAAAACCATAATGCTTGGAACACTTTTCACTTTTGAGGTTCGTGGTGCCCCGTGGTTCAATTTTGGCGCCCGTGGTGCATTTTCGGCCATTTGTTCAATTTTCGTGTGAAAATAAGACATTTGGGTTTTGGTGCCCCGTGATCCCTGGTGCATTCTTATGCATTAAAAACCATAATGCTCATCACACTTTTTCAGTTTTGAGGTTCGTGGTGCCCGGTGGTCCAATTTTGGTGCGTGTGCTGAATTTTCGGCCATTTATGCAATTTTCGTGCAAAAATAAGAATTTTTGGTTTTGGTGCCCCGTGATCCCTGGTGAATTCTTATGAATAAAAAACCATAATGCTTGAATCACTTTTAAGTATTGAGGTCCGAGGTGCCCCGTGGTCCAATTTTGGTGCCCATGGTGCATTTTCTGCCCAATGTGTAATTTTCGTGCTAAAATAAGACTTTTGGGTTTTGGTGTCCCGTGATCCATGGCGCATTCTTATGCATAAAAAATCATAATGCTCGGAACACTTTTAAGTATTGACGTCCGAGGTGCCCCACGGTCCAATTTTTGTGCCGGTGGTGCATTTTCGGCCATTTGTGCAATTTTTGTGCGAAAATAAGACTTTTGGGTTTTGGTGCCCCATGACCCCTGGTGCATTCTTATGCATAAAAAACCATAATGCTCGTCACACTTTTCAGTTTTGAGGTTCGTGGTGCCCAGTGGTCCAATTTTTGTGCTGGTGCTGAATCTTCGGCCATTTGTGCAATTTTTGTCGAAAATAAGACTTTTTGGTTTTGCTGCCCCGTGATCCCTGGTAAATTCTTATGCATAAAAAACCATAATTCTTGAAGCACTTTTAAGTATTGAGGTCCGAGTTGCCCCGTGGTCCAACTTTGGTGCCCATGGTGCATTTTCTGCCCAATGTGCAATTTTCGTGCTAACATAAGACTTTTGGGTTTTGGTGCCCCGTGATCCGTGGCCCATTCTTATGCATAAAGAACAATAATGGTCAGAACACTTTTAAGTATTGAGGTCTGAGGTGCCCCGCAGTCCAATTTTGGTGCAGGTGGTGCATTTTCGGCCCATTGTGCAATTTTTGTGCGAAAATAAGACTTTTGGGTTTTGGTGCCCCATGATCCCTGGTGCATTCTTATGCATAAAAAACCATAATGCTTGGAGCACTTTTCAGTTTTGAGCTCCGAGGTGCACCGTGGTCCAATTTTGGTGCCCATGGTGCATTTTCTACCCAATGTGCAATTTTCATGTGAAAAGAGGACTTTTGGGTTTTGGTGCCCCGTGATCCATGGTGCATTCTTATGCACAAAAAACCATAATTCTTGGAAAACCTATCAGTTTTGAGGTTTGTGGTGCCACGTTGTCCAATTTTGGTGCAGGTGTGCATTTTTTACCATTTGTGCAATTTTCGTGCGAAAATAAGATGTTTGGGTTTTCGTGCCCCTGATCCCTGGTGCATTCTTATGCATAAAAAACCATAATACTTGGAGCACTTTTTAGTTTTGAGGGTTGTGGTGCTCTAAGGTCCAATTTTGGTGCCGGTGGTGCATTTTCGGCCATTTGTGAAATTTTCGTGCGAAAATAAGACTTTTGGTTTTGGTGCCCCGTGATCCCTAGTGCATTCTTATGCATAAAAACCATAATGCTCAGAGAACTTTTAAGGTTTGAGGTCCGAGGTGCCCCGTGGTCCAATTTAGGTGCTCGTGGTGCATTTTCGGCCCATTGTGCAATTTTCGTGCGAAAATAAGACTTTTGGGTTTTGGTGCCCTGTTATCCCTGATGCATTCTTATGCATAAAAAACCATAATGCTCAGAACACTTTTCATTTTTGAGGTCCGGGGTGCCCCGTGGTCCAATTTTGGTGCTGGTGGTGCATTTTCGGCCATTTGTGAAATTTTAGTGCGAAAATAAGACTTTTGGGTTTAGGTGCCCAGTGATCCCTGGTGCATTCTTATGCATAAAAAACAATAATGCTTGGAACACTTTATAGTGTTGAGGTCCGGGGTGCACTGTGGTCCAATTTTGGTGCAGGTGGTGCATTTTCGGCCATTTGTGCAATTTTCGTGTGAAAATAAGATGTTTGGATTTTGGTTGCCCCGTGATCCCTAGTGCATTCTTATGCATAAAAAACTATAATGCTCAAACCACTTTTTAATTATTGAGGTCAGAGGTGCCCCGTGGTCCAATTTTGGTGTCGGAGCTGCATTTTCGGCCATTTATGCAATTTTCGTGTGAAAATAAGACTTTTGGGTTTTGGTGCCCCGTCATCCCTGGTGCATTCTTATGCATAAACAACTATAATGCTCAGAGCACTTTTCAGTTTTGAGGTCCGAGGTGCCCCGTGTTCTAATTTTGGTGCACATGGTGAAATTACGGCCCAATGTGCAATTTTTATGTGAAAAAAAGATTTTTGAGTTTTGGTACCCCGTGATCCCTGGTGCATTCTTATGCATAAAAAACCATAAGGCTCGGAACACTTTACAGTTTTGAGGTCCGGGGTGCACCATGGTCCAATTTTGGTGTCGGTGGTGCATTTTCGGCCATTTGTGCAATTTCGTGCGAAGATAAGACTTTTGGGTTTTGGTAGCCCCGTGATCCATGGTGCATTCTTATGCATAAAAAACTATAATGCTCGGACCACTTTTCAGTATTGAGGTCAGAGATGCACCATGGTCCAATTTTGGTACCCGTGGTGCATTTTCGGCCCATTGTGCAATTTTCGTGTGAAAAAAAGACTTTTGGGTTTTGGTGCCCCGTGATCCCTGGTGCATTCTTATGCATAAAAAACTATAATGCTCGGACCACTTTTAAGTATTGAGGTCCGAGGTGCCATGTGGTCCAATTTTGGTGCCTGTGGTGCATTTTTCGGCCCATTGTGCAATTTTCGTGCTAAAATAAGACTTTGGGTTTTCGTGCCCCGTGATCCCTGGTGCATTCTTATGCATCAAAAACCATAATTCTAGGAGCACTATTCAGTTTTGAGGTCCGAGATGCACCGTGGTCAAATTTTGGTGCCCATGGTGCATTTTCGGCCCATTATGCAATTTTCGTGTGAAAATAAGACTTTTGGGTTTTGGTGCCCCGTGATCCCTGGTGCATTCTTATGCATAAAAAACCATAACTCACGGAGCACTTTTTAGTTTTGAGGTCTGAGGTGTCCAATTGTCTAATTTTGGTGCCCGTGGAGCATTTTCGGCCCAATGTGCAATTTTTTTGCAAAAATAAAACTTTTGGGTTTTGGTGCCCCAAGATGCCTGGTGCATTTAGATGCATAAAAAACCACAATGCTCAAAGAACTTTACAATTTTGATGTCCGAGGTGCCCCGTGCTCCAACTTTGGTGCCCATGGTGCATTTGCAGCCCATACTGCATTTTTTATGCATACGAATGCACCAGGGATCACGGGGCACCAAAACCCAAAAATCTTATAAGAAAATTCCACAAATGGCCGAAAATTCAACCCCGGCACCAAAATGGGACCACGGGGCACCGCGAACCTCAAGACTGAAAAGTGTTCTGAGCATAATGGTATTTTATCCATAAGAATGCACCAAGGATCACGGGCCACAAAAATGCACCACCAGTACCAAAATTGGTATTTTTTATGCATAAGAATGCACCAAGGATCACGAGGCACCAAAACCAAAAATTCTTATTTTCGCACAAAAATTGCACAATGGGCCGAAAATGCACCACGTGCACCAAAATTGGACCACGGGACACCTCGGACCTCAAAACTTAAAAGTGCTCCGAGCATTATGGTTTTTTATGCATAAGAATAAACTAGGGATCACGGGGGCACCAAAACCCAAAAGTCTTATTTTCGCACGAAAATTTCACAAATGGCCGAAAATGCACCACCCGCACCAAAACTAGACCACGGGGCACCTCGGACCTCAAAACTTAAAAGTGCTCCGAGCATTATGGTTTTTTATGCATAAGAATAAACCATGGGTCACGAGGCACCAAAACCCAAAAGTCTTATTTCGCACGAAAATTTCACAAATGGCCGAAAATGCAACACAGGCACCAAAATTGGACCGCGGGGCACCATAGACCTCAAAACTGCAAATTGCTCCAAGCATTATGGTTTTTTATGCATAAGAATGCAATAGGGATCACGGGGCACCAAATCCCAAAAGTCTTATTTTCGCACGAAAATTGTACAATAGGTCAAAAATGCATCACGGGCACCAAAATTATACCACGGGGCACCACGGACCTGAAAACTGAAAAGTGTTCCGAGCATTATGCTTTTTAATGCATAAGAATGCCCCAGGGATCACAGGGCACCAATACCCAAAGGTGTTATTTTCGCACAGAAATTGTACAATGGGCCTAAATTGCACCACGAGCACCAAAATTGGACCACAGGGCACCTAGGACCTCAAAACGTAAAAGTACTCTCAGCATTATATTTTTTTATGCCTAAGAATACAGCAGGGATCATGGGGCACCATAACCCAAAAGTCTTTTTTTCGCACGAAGATTGCACAAATAACCGAAAATGCACCACAGGCAGCAAAATTGGACCACAGGTACCACGAACCTCAAAACTGAAAAGTACTCCAACCATTATGATTTTCTATGTATAAGAATGCACCAGGGATCTTGGGGCACCAAAACCCAATGGTCTTATTTTCGCACGAAAATTGCACAAATGGCCGAGTATGCACCACCAGCACCAAAATTGGACAACAAGGCACCACGGACCTCAAAACTAAAAAGCACTACAAGCATTATGGTTTTTTATGCATAAGAATGCACCAGGGATCACGAGGCACCAAAACCCAAAAGTCTTATTTTAGCATGAAAATTGCATAATGGGTCGAAAATGCACCACGGGCACCAAGATTGGACCACGGGGTACCACGAACCTCAAAACTGAAAAGTACTCCAACCATTATGATTTTCTATGTATAAGAATGCACCAGGGATCACGGGGCACCAAAATCCAACAGTCTTATTTTCGCATGAAAATTGCACAAATGGCTGAAAATGCACCACCGGCACCAAAATTGGACCACGAGGCACCACGGACCTCAAAAATGAAAAGTACTGCAAGCATTATGGTTTTTTATGCATAAGAGTGCACCAGGCATCATGGGGCACCAAAACCCAAAAGTCTTATTTTATCATGAAAATAGCACAATGGCCTAAAATGCACCACAGGCACCAAGATTGGACCACGGGGAATCTCGAACCTCAAAACTTAGAAGTGCTGCAAGCATTATGGTTTTTTATGCATAAGAATGCACCAGGGATCACGGTGCACACAAATCCAAAAGTCTTATTATCGCACGAAAATAGCACAAATTGCCGAAAATGCACCCCTGGCACCAAAATTGGACCACGGGGCACCTCACACCTCAAAACTGAAAAGTGCTCCACGCATTATGGTTTTTTTTGCTTAAGAATGCACCAGGGTTCACAGGGCACCAAAACCCAAACATCTTATTTTCGCACGAAAATTGCACAAATGGCTGAAAATGCACCCCTGGCACCAAAATTGGACCACTGCGCACCATAAATCTCAGGACTAAAAATTGTTCTGAGAATTATGGTTTTTTATGCATAAGAATGCACCAAGGATCACGGGGCACCAATACCAAAAAGTCTTATTTTCGCACGAAAACTGCACAATGGGCCAAAAATGCACCACGGGCACCAAAATTGGACCGCGGGGCACCTCGGACCTCAATACATAAAAGTGCTCCGAGCATTGTAGTTTTTTATGCATAAGAATGCTCTAGGGATCACGTGGCACCAAAACCAAAAAGTCTTATTTTCGCACGAAAATTGTACAATGGGCCGAAAATGCACCACGTGCACCAAAATTGGACCACGGGACACCTCGGACCTCAAAACTAAAAAGTGCTCTGAGCATTATGGTTTTTCATGCATAAGAATTCACCAGGGATCACAGGGCACCAAAACCCAAAAGTCTTATTTTCGCACGAAAATTAGACAAATGGCCGAGAATGCACCCCTGGCACCAAAATTGGACCGCCGGGCTCCATGAATCTGAAGACTAAAAGATGTTACGAGCATTATGGTTTTTTATGCATAGGAATGCACCAAGGATCACGGGGCACCAAAACCCAAAAGTCTTATTTTCGCACGAAAATTGCACAAATGGTCGAAAATGCACAACCGGCCCCAAAATTGGACCACGGGGCACCACGATCCTCAAAACTTAAAAGTGCTCTGAGCATTATGATTTTTTATGCATAATAATGCACCAAGGATCATGGGGTACCAAAACCCAAAATTCTTATTTTCGAACGAAAATTGCACAAATGGCCGAAAATGCACCACCGGCACCAAAATTGGAGCACGGGTCACCACGGACATCAAAGCTGAAAAGTGTTCCAAGCATTATGGTTTTTTTATGCATAAGAATGCACCGGGGATCACGGGGTACCAAAATCCAAAAGTCTTGTTTTCGCACGAAAAATGCACAATGGGCCGAAAAATGCGCCACGGGCACCAAAATTGGACCACGGGGCACCCCGAACTTCAAAACTGAAAAGTGTTCCGAGCATTATGGTTTTTTATGCGTAGGAATGCAACAGGGATCACAGATACCAAACCCAAAAGTCTTATTTTCGCACGAAAATTACACAATGGGCCGAAAATGCACCATGGGCAAATTTTTTTTACCACAGGGCACCTCGGACCTCAAAACTGAAAAGTGCTCTGAGCATTATGGTTTTTTATGCATAAGAATGCACTAGGGATCGCGGTGCAACAAAACCCAAAAGTCTTATTTTCGCACGAAAATTGCACAATGGGCCGAAAATGCACGACGGGCACCAAAATTGGACCACGGGGCACCTCGGACCACAATACTTAAAAGTTCTCCGTGTAACACCCTAATTTCTATTATGGAAATATGCGAGGTTTAATTCAATTAATTATTTCATAACACATTTTTATTATTTTACTTACGAAAATCTAGTGAAATTAAGAAAACTTAATTGGGATTTTATGGATATTTTTTTTTTAAAACAAACTTTTTCCTCAATTTTAATTTCGAAAGTTGCGCTTTATTTTAATACTTATAATGAGTTAATATAATTTGGCAGAAAAGGTTGTGGCGTTATTTTGATTGTAAAGGAACGGTTTTAAGTTTTCGAAGGAGTAGAAATATGTAAATACAATTGATAATTTTGACTGAAATATAACATATGCATATCTGAAAGTGTTTAACATAATGTACCTCGGGAGCATAACAGTAAACACGTAGAAAGGCAAAGTACGGGAAAACTAGAACATAGTCATATGACATGATGACTGACATATACCCATAACAAAAGAAACCTGAGTGCCTATGTCTACCCCAACTAGATACATGACAAAGAAAAGAAAGTCCTAGGACTTAGAGTAGTCATCTTCTAACTCCCACCCTATGCAGAGATCCTAAGCCCCAAGGGTCATACGTGGGCATTCGTGCGAACCGGATGTAGCCCAAGATGTGATCTACGCCCTGGACCACAACTGTTATCCATCTCCCAAATATGCTCTCATTCCTCCAATGGAGGGTTGAGTCCTCTGCTGCCATATGCCCTTAAAAGAAAATAAACAGAAGGGTGAACTCTCTGCTTCATCAAGCAGCACACAAACAACGACTTTACAAGTCACAAACAAAATCCTATCCACCATCGCCATGTGGTTGTCTAACGTTCACACTCGTAATCCTAATCATTTCCTTTCACTAATTCTGTAAATCCTTTCTTACTGGCCAGCTGCCACTGGAACTCCCAGAACTCAGTGGTCTTACACAATTGAGTTGGATGACTGTTGGGAGTACACCTCTCACCATGGTACTATGGTGGGTTCTCACCAACCGATGATGTCTCGTATTTTTGTTAGGGTGGCTGAGTCAGCTATGTGATCTATCGTCACAACTCAGTGCCTTACCCTCCAAGGTCAATTTGCCTTACGATCATCTCCCAGGTACCAACTGTAATCATCCAATACTCGGAGGACTGACTCCTCCATAACTCTCCTCACAAGGATTATTCTTCCTCGTCACAGTGGGGTTCCGCTGCACATGGTACTGGACGGTCGAATAGACGCCGAGCCTGAGACCCTGTCTTTGCTAAAAAATCATATGTATGAGGACATTTGCCTCCATCACCTTTCTATGGGTGACCATCACATTACGTCATGACACGTCTTTCAAACTCCCCCCTCTCTTTGTTATTCTCACAGCTGGAACACTCCATGTGACTCTCTTTTCATCTTGCAGTTCCCACGAATCACCGCGCACATGCAGTTCCATTGCACGACTCTCAGAAATCAACATGATTCACAACACATAACAAAATCTTGTTAAGTTTTATTTGTGCCTCACCCTCTCATTAATTTCTCTAATTTTTAATAATTAATAACTTACCATTGATTCATCCACGCCAAGGTCCTAAATTCTTTCTACGTCCAATGTATAAAATAAAGAGTTCGTTAATTAATTTCTATTTAATAAAAATAAAATAAATCTTTTAGCCTAATTAATTGTGCTCACTGTTCAAGTTTCATTTATTTGTTACATGGCAGTCTAGCCAAAAACACTAGAACATAGTTCTAGTCCTCACAAGTACTCGCGCCCGAGTCTTGTGAACACATCACAAAGACAAACAATTTTATCACAAAGTTCAACCTACAGTCCAAAGGACTGTATCATAAAAGAAGACAAAACCACACTTTCAAAGATTAAGTACCCAAGATTCACATTTCTGGGACTTAAACCCAAAACATAATAGGTCAATGGATATTACATACCCACTTCCTTACAAAATCACAATTAATAATTATAATTGCCACAATTCAAAATAACACACATATGGTAACACAATTAACTAAAATGGCCGATTTCTCTTTGGCAATACTGAATGTGAGCTCTCACTGATTGTAGCAAATGACCTCGGAATTGAAAAAATTTTATATGAAATCGAAGCTCTTGAAATCTAGTTTACAGAAAGGTATCCCACTTATAAAATAAACATCAATAAAATTTTATAAAAAAAATTCTAAGAGAGCAGCCCTGGATTTTGAGTGTTCACTGAACATAGCTCAAAGAAATGTAAATTTCTCCCACTTCCCAAAGCTAAATTAAATGAAAATTTTTAAATTTTAAATCTAACATCTTGATCTTTCCAAAAAGGTATTTCTTGCTTCCAAATTCATTTTCTATTGTTCCCAGTAGAAATATTCCTAACAGCCTACAATTTTTGACTCAAAACAGGGTCCTAAACCCTTGTTCTGTTTCTTTTTGAAAAATTCATTTGTAAATTGTGCTTGGTAACTTTTGTAACATACATGGTTAAAAATCTTATTGTGCTATTTTTTAAAGGTTTACTTATATTTCAAAAACATTAAGTACACGGGGAGAATTTTAACAAAAACCGAGCCATGTTCCAGTGAAACCCCAAAACAGGACAGTCCACTTGAGCCATGGATGAACCTCAAGATGAAATTATTTTCAAAGGTATCAACACAAAAGTTGTTTCATTTTGTGTCTATTTTGATTGAAAACAAATTTCACAAAAAAATAACGGTTAGATCTTTCAAAAATGGCAAAACAGTGAGGGCTGTTCCACGCTAAACGAAAATACAGCCACTGCCAACGAATTTTAGTTAACATTTTTAAAGAAAACTTGATCAAACCATTTTGAGAAAATGGTACATGACCTCACTTGTTTCCAGGGCCATTTTCATTCCAATTACAAGGTGAAAAATGAATTTACTCCCCACATGCAAAGGCTCACAACTACTGCCAAAGAGAATTCAACACTACCCATCCAATTTCAATTCAACAAACAATTCAAACACATCACAATTCTTATCAATTGAGGCATGCATGGATGCTATAGTTAAGGCCCCCAGCCCTTAACCATATTCTCAACAGAAAAAGAAAATAAAGAATCTACAAGAGAGTTCCCCTTACCTAGTGATGAAATTCAACCGAAAAGGAGAAGAGGTGAAAGTGGAAATGAGAACTAGAGGATGTGTTGGTGATGATCCAAGCTTTGCATGCAAGCACCAAGCTCTTCCATGGCCTCCCTTGCCTTCCTCTAGCTCTCGGCCAAGAGAAGAAAAGAGAGAGATGAGAGGATTTTTTTCTTGTTCAAAACTTGGAGATTAAGTTTGGTGTTTAGGTGAGTGAGAGAAAGTGAGATTAGTGTTGTGTTGTTGTGTTTGGCCGTGGGGTTTTGGGTAGCTAGGTGTCAAGCTTAGGTTAAGTGCATAGGATTAGGTGTTGTCTTAGTGATGCTTAGGTGTTGATCATAGATGACATGCATGTATGCATTAGCTTAGGTGTCATTAGTTTAGGCGTTGCATGTAATGTTGTGTCATTAGTTTAGGATTAGGGATTTTGGTTACTCAATTTAATTTACACAGTGTAATTTTATATTGTGTAATCGTAAAGAGGTATGTTTTAAAATTTTAAAACTTAATTTCAAACATCTAATTAATTTTATAAAACTTCTAGTAATAAAATCTTTTCTAGTAGCTCAAATAAAATTTCCTCTGTAAAGAAATTATTTACCGATAAACTTTATAAGAGGTAACTTGGTGTGCAAGTTACTAGAATTTAATATAAATAAAATACTTAAAACCAATTTGCAAACAATAGATTAATTAGTGCATAGCAATAGATATTATAAATATTTTACTACTATTTATTAATCTCAGCTCAAATAATTACTAGTAGGTATAACAGATAAGCATACACAGACAATATGCGTAATTGATGATTAAGTACATATTACACTGCACAATTAAATAAATAAATACACAGCATAAACAATTCAATCACACAGAATTTTATAGCAACTTACAAACAAAAACACAGGAAAGTAACTACAGAGAATTAATTGTAGAAAATTAATTCCAGAGAGTTACTTACAGAGAATTATATAAATATATACATATTTATAAATATATATACGTATATATTTATATAACTGAGTTGAAATTTTCAGGTTGTTACAACTCTCCCACCCTTTTAGAAATTTTGTCCCCGAAATTTACTAACCTTGGATTAGGTCATCAGATGCAATGACCTCGGAGCCACTCATAGCAAATACCTTCGCAACTACCCTTGGTCTCCCTTGATTGTCCTTCACCGCATTTTCGGCACCTCTAGTGATCCTCGGAGCAGCCCAACAATTCTTGGTTGCGTGCCCCATTTTCCCGCAGTTGTTACAGATAACAACTTGTGACTGGTTGCAGTTCCTTGCTAGATGTGGTCCTCCACACCTATATCACTCTAAGTTGTTGTTGTTTTTGTTCGGCTTGGGATTCTGGTATCCCCCAAAACTCTTATTTTCGCACGACAATTGCACAAATGGCCGAGAATGCACCCCCGGCACAAAAATTGGACCACCGGGCACCACGAATCTCAAGACTGAAAACTGTTTCCGAGCATTGTGGTTTTTTTATGCATAGGAATGCACCAAGGATCACGGGGCACCAAAAGCCAAAAGTCTTATTTTCGCATGAAAATTGCACAAATGGCCGGAAATGCACCACCGGCACCAAAATTGAACCACGGGGCACCATGGACCTCAAAACTGAAAAGTGCTCTGAGCATTCTAGTTTTTTACGCATAAGAATGCACCAAGGATCATGGGGCACCAAATCCCAAAAGTCTTATTTTCGCACGAAAATTGCACAAATGGCCGAAAATGCACCACTGGCACCAAAATTGGACGACGGGACACCACAGACCTCTAAACTGAAAAGTGTTCCAAGCATTATGGTTTTTTATGCATAATAATGCACTAGGGATGACGGGGCACAAAAACCCAACAGTCTTATTTTCGCACGAAAATTGCACAATAGGCCAAAAATGCACAACAGGCACCAAAATTTGACCACGGGGCACCTCGGACCTCAAAACTTAAAAGTTCACCGAGCATTATGGTTTTTTATGCATAAGAATGCACCAGGGATCACAGGGCACCAAAACCCAAAAGCCTTATTTTCGCACGAAAATTTCACAAATGGCAGAAAATGCACCATAGGCACCAAAATTGGACCACGGGGCACCACGAACCTCAAAACTGAAAAGTACTCCAAGCATTATGGTTTTTTATGTATTAGAATGCACCAGGGATCACGGGGCACCAAAACCTAAAAGTCATATTTTCGCATGAAAATTGCACAAATGGCCGAATATGCACCACCGGCCCCAAAATTGGACCACGAGGCACCACGGACCTCTGAATTGTAAAGTGTTCCAAGCATTATGGTTTTTTACGTATAAGAATGCACCAGGGATCACGGGGAACCAAAACCCAAAAGTCTTATTTTCTTACGAAAATTCCACAATGGGCCGAAAATGCACCACGGGCACCAAAATTGGACCACGGGGCCCCTCGGACCTCAAAACTTAAAAGTTCTCTGAGAATTATGGTTTTTATGTATAAGAATGCACCAAGTATCATGCGGCACCAAAACCTAAAAGTCTTATTTTCGCACGAAAATTACACAATTGGCCGAAAATGCACCATCGCCACCAAAATTGGACCACGTGGCTCCCCGGACCTCAAAACTGAAAAGTGTTATGAGCATTATGGTTTTTTATTCATAAGAATGCACCAAGGATCACGGGCACCAAAACCCAAAAGTCTGATTTTCGCACGAAAATCTCACCAATGGCCGAAAATGCAGCACTGACACCAAAATTGGACCACAGGGTACCAAGGACCTCAAAACTGAAAGGTGTTCTGAGCATTAAGGTTTTTTATGCATAAGAATGCACCAGGGATCATGGGGTACCAAAACCCAAAAGTCTTATTTTCGCACGAAAATTGCACAATGGGCCGAAAATGCACCACGGGCACCAAAATTGGACCACGGGGCACCTCGGACCTCAATACATAAAAGTGCTTCGATCATTATGGTTTTTTATGCATAAGAATGCACCAGGGATCATGGGGCACCAAAACCCAAAAGTCTTATTTTCACTCGAAAATTGCACAAATGGTCGAAAATGCACCCCCGGCACCAAAATTGGACCACAGGGCACCACGAACGTCAAGACTGAAAACTGTTCTGAGCATTATGGTTTTTTATGCATAAGGATGCACCAAGGATCACAGGGCATGAAGAACAAAAAGTCTTATTTTCGCACGAAAATTGCACAATGGGCGAAAAATGCACCACGTGCACCAAAATTGGGCCATGGGGCACCTCAGACCTCAAAACTTAAAAGTGATCCAAGCATTATGGTTTTTTATGCATAAGACTGCACCAAGGATCATGGGGCGCCAAAATCCAAAAGTCTTATTTTCGCATGAAAATTGCACAAATGGCCAAAAATGCACCATCGGCACCAAAATTGGACCACGGGGCACCACGGACCTCTAAACTGAAAAGTGTTCCAAGCAATATGGTTTTTTATGCATAAGAATGCACCAGGGATATGGGGCACCAAAACCCAAAAGTCTTATTTTCGCACAAAAATTGTACAATGGGCCGAAAATGCACCACGGGCACCAAAATTGGACCACGGGGCACCTCGGACCTCAAAACTGAAAAGTGCTCTGAGCATTATGGTTTTTTATGCATAAGAATGCTCCAAGTATCACGGGGCACCAAAACCCAAAAGCCTTATTTTTGCTGGAAAATTACACAATGGGCTGAAAATGCATTACGGGCACCAAAATTGGACCACGTGGCACCACATACCTCAAAATTGAAAAGTGCTCGGATCATTATGATTTTTTATGCATAAGAATGCACCAAGGATCATGGGGCACCAAAACCCAAAAGTCTTATTTTCACACAAAAATTGCAGAAATGTGCGAAAATGCACCACCGCCACCAAATTTGGACTACGGGGCACCACGGACCTCAAAACTGAAAAGTGTTCCAAGCATTATGGTTTTTTATACATATGAATGCACCAGGAATCATGGGGCACCAAAACCCAAAAGTTTTATTTTTGCACGAAAATTGTACAGTGGGCCGAAAATGCACCACGGGCACCAAAATTGGACCACAGGGCACCTCGGACCTCAAAACTGAAAAGTGCTAGGAGCAGTATGGTTTTTTGTGCCTAAGAATGCACCAGGATTCATACAGCACCAAAACCCAAAATCTTATTTTCGCGCGAAAATTGCACAAATGGCTGAAATGCACCACCGGCACAAAAATTGGACCACCGGGCACCAGCAATCTCAAGACTGAAAACTGTTCCAAGCATTATGATTTTTTATGCATAGGAATGCACCAAGTATCACGGGGCACCAAAACCCAAAAGTCTTATTTTCGCACGAAAATTGCACAAATGGCCGAAAATGCACCACCAGAACCAAAATTGGACCACGCGGCACCACGGACCTCGAAGCTAAGAAGTGCTCCGAGAATTATGGTTTCTTATGCATAATAATGCACCAAGGATCATGGGGCCCCAAAACCCAAAAGTCTTATTTTCGCACGAAAATTGCACAAATGGCCGAAAATGCACCACCGGCACCAAAATTGGACGACGGGGCAACACAGACCTCTAAACTGAAAAATGTTCCAAGAATTATGGTTTTTCATGCATAAGAATGTACTAGGGATCACGGGGCACCAAAACCCAAAAGTCTTATTTTCGCACAAAAATTGCACAATGGGCCAAAAATGCACCACGGGCATCAAAATTGGGCCACGGGGCACCTCGGAATTCAAAACTTAAAAGTTCACCGAGCATTATGGTTTTTTATGCAGAAGAATGCACCAGGGATGACGGGGCAACATAATCCAAAAGTCTTATTTTCGCACGAAAATTTCACAAACGTCCGAAAATGCACCACAGGCTCCAAAATTGGACCATGGGGCACCATGGACCTCAAAACTGAAAATTCCTACAAGAATTATGGTTTTTTTATGTATAAGGATGCACCAGGGATCACGAGGCACCAAAATCCAAAAGTCTTATTTTCGCACAAAATTGCACAAATGGCCAAATATGATCCACCGGCTCCAAAATTCGACAACGGGGCACCACGGACCTGTAAACTGAAAAGTGTTCCAAGCATTATGGTTTTTTATGCACAAGAATGCACCAGGGATCACAAGGCACCAAAACCCAAAAGTCTTATTTTCGCACGAAAATTGCACAAATGACTGAAAATGCACCACCGGCACCAAAATTGGACCACGGGGCACCACGGACCTCAAAACTGATAAGTGTTCCGAGAATTATGGTTTTTTATGCATAAGAATGCACCAGGGATTACGGGGCACCCAAATCCAAAAGTCTTATTTTCGCACCAAAATTACACAATAGGCCGAAAATGCACCACGTGCACCAAAATTGGACCACGGGGCACCTCGGATCTAAAAACTATAAAGTACTCTGAACATTATCATTTTTTATACATAAGAATGCACCAGGGATCATGGGGCACCAAAACCCAAAAGTCTTATTTTCGCATGAAAATTGCACAATGGGCCGAAAATGCACCACTGGCACCAAAATTGGAGCACGGGGCACCTCGGATCTCAAAACTTAAAAGTTCTCAGAGCATTATGGTTTTTTATGCATAAGAATGCACCAGAGATCACGGGGCACCAAAACCCAAAAGTCTTATTTTCGGATGAAAATTTCACAAATTGCCGAAAATGCACCATAGGCACCAAAATTGGACCACGGGGCACCGTAGACCTCTAAACTGAAAAGTGTTCCAAGCATTATGGTTTTTTATGCATAAGAATGCACCAGGGATCACGGGGCACCAAAACCCAAAAGTCTTATTTTCACATGAAAATTGCACAATGGGCCGAAAATGCACCACGGGAACCAAAATTGGACCACGGGGCACTTCAGACTTCAAAGTTTAAAATTTCACCGCGCATTATGGTTTTTTATCCATAAGAATGCACCAGGGATCTTGGGGCACCAAAATCCAAAAGTCTTATTTTCGCACGAAAATTTCACAAATGGCCTAATATGCACCACCGGCACCAAAATTGGACCACGGGGCACCACGAACCTCAAAACTGAAAAGTGTTTCGATCATTATGGTTTTTATGCATAACAATGCACCAAGGATCATGGGGCACCAAAACCAAAAAGTCTTATTATTGCACGAAAATTGCACAATGAGCCGAAAATGCACCACGTGCACCAAAATTGGACCACGGGGCACCTCGGACCTAAAAACTGAAAAGTGCTTTGAGCATTATGGTTTTTTATGCATAAGAATGAACCAGGGTTTGAAGGGCACCAAAACCCAAAAGTCTTATTTTCGCACGAAAATTGCACTAATGGATGAGAATGCACCCCCGGCACCAAAATTGGACCACCGGGCACCACTAATCTCAAGGCTGAAAACTGTTCCGAGCATGATGGTTTTTTATGCATAAGAATGCACCAAGGATCACGGGGCACCAAAACCCCAATGTCTTATTTTCGCATGAAAATTGAACCATGGGCCAAAAATTTACCACGGGGAACCTCGGACCTCAAAAATGAAAAGTGCTTCGAGCATTATGGTTTCTTCTGCATATGAATGCACCAGGGATCATGGGGCACCAAAACCCAAAAGTCTTATTTTCGCATGAAAATTGTACAACAGGCCGAAAATGCATCACCGGCACCAAAATTGGACCTCGGACCTCAAAACTGAAAAGTGCTCCAAGCATTATTGTTTTTTATTCATACGAATGCACCAGGGATCACGGGGCACCAAATCCCAAAAGTCGTATTTTCGCACGAAAATTGCACAAATGGCAGAAAATGCAACCCTGACACCAAAATTGGACCACGGGGTACGACGAACCTCAAGACTGAAAAGCGTTCCAAACATTATAGTTTTTTATGCATAAGAATGCACCAAGGATCACGGGACACCAAAACCCCAAAGTCTTATTTTCGCACGAAAATTGAACAATGGGCCGAAAATTTACCACAGGCACCAAAATTGGACCACGGGGCACCTCGGACCTCAAAAAAGAAAAGTGCTTTGAGAATTATGGTTTTTTATGCATAAGAATGCACCAGGGATCACAGGGCACCAAAACCCAAAAGTCTTATTTTCGCACGAAAATTGCACAAATGCCCAAAAATGCACCACTGGCACAAAAATCTTACCACGGGGCACCACAGACCGTAAAACTGAAACGTGCTCCAAGCATTGTGGTTTTTTATGCATAAGATTGCACCAGGGATCACGGGGCATTGAAACCCAAAAAGTGTTATTTTCTCTCGAAAATTGTACAATGGGCCGAAAATGCACGACGGGCACCAAAATTGGAGCACGGTGCACCTCGGATCTCAATGCTGAAAAGTGCTTCGAGCATGATGGTTTTTTATGCATAAGAATGCCCCAAGGATCACGGGGCACCAAAACTCAAATGTCTTATTTTCGCACGAAAATTGCACAATTGTCCGAAAATGAACCACGGGGACCAAAATTGGACCACTGGGCACCACGGACCGCAAACCTAAAAATTGCTTTGAGCATTCTAGTTTTTTATGCATAAGAATGAACCGGGGATCACACGGCACCAAAACCCAAAAGTCTTATTTTCGCACGAAAGTTGCACAAATGGCCGAAAATGTGCCACCGGCACCAAAATTGGACTACGGGGCACCACGAACTGCAAAACTAAAAAGTGCTCCAAGCATTATGGTTTTTTATGCATAAGAATGCACTAGGGGTCATGGGGCACCAAAACCCAAAAGTCTTCTTTTCGCACAAAAATTGCACAAACGACCGAAAATGCACCACCGACACCAAGATTGTACTACGGGGCATCACGAACCTCAAAACTGAAAAGTGCTCTGAGCATTATGGTTTTTTATGCGAAAGAATGAACCAGGGATCATGAGGCACCAAAACCCAAAGGTCTTATTTTCGCCCGAAAATTGCACATTGCGCTGAAGATGCACCACGGGCACCAAAATTGGACCATGGGGCACCACGGACCTCAAAACTGAAAAGTTCTCAGAGCATTATGGTTTTTTATGCATAAGGGTAGACCAGGGATCACGGGGCACCAACACCCAAAAGTCTTATTTTGGCATGAAAATTGCTCCATGTGCCGAAAATGCACTTCGGGCAACAAAATTTGACCACTGGATACCACGGACCTCAAAATTGAAAAGTGCTCCGAGCATTATGGTTTTTATGTATCAAAATGCCCCAGGGATCACGGGGCACCAAAGCCCAAAATTCTTATTTTCGCATGAAAATTGCACAAATGGCCGAAAATGAACCACCGACACCAAAATTGGACCACGGGGCGCCGCGGACCTCAAAACTGAAAAGTGCTTTGAGCATTATGATTTTTTATGCATACGAATGCACCAAGGATCACAGGGCATTAAAACCCAAAAGTCTTATTTTGGCACGGAAATTGCACCACGGGGCCCCAAAATTGGACACTGGACACCACGTACCTCAAAACTGAAAAGTTCTCTAAGCATTATGATTTTTTATGCATAAAGATGCACCAGGGATCACGGGGCACCAAAACGTAAAAGTGTTATTTTCGCACGAAAATTGCACAAATGGCCGAAAATGAACCACCGACACCAAAATTGGACCACGGGGCACCACGGACCTCAAAACTGAAAATTCCTCCGTGCATTATGGTTTTTTTATGCATAAGAATGCACAAGGGATCATGGGGCACCAACACCCAAAAGTCTTATTTTGGCATGAAAATTGCACCATGTGCCGAAAATGCACCACGGGCAACAAAATTTGACCACTGGATACCATGGACCTCAAAACTGAAAAGTGTTCCGAGCATTATGGTTTTTTATGTATCAGAATGCCCAAGGGATCACGGGGTACCAAGCCCAAAATTCTTATTTTCGCACTAAAATTGCACAAATGGCCGAAAATGAACCACCGGCACCAAAATTGGACCACGGGGCATCACGGACCTCAAAACTGAAAAGTGCTCCGAGCATTATGATTTTTTATGCATACGAAAGCGCCAAGGATCACGGGGTACTAAAACCCAAAAGTCTTATTTTCGCTCGAAAATTGCACAATGGGCGAAAAATGTACCACAGGCACTAAAACTGGACCACGGGGAACCACAGACCTCCAAAGTAAAAAGTGCTCCGAGAATTATGGTTTTTTATGCATAGGAATACCCAAGGATCACGGGGCACCAAAACCCAAAAGTCTTATTTTGGCACGAAAATTGCACCATGGCACAAAATTGCCTCACGTGGCCCCAAAATTGCACCACTGGACACCACGGACCTCAAAACTGAAAAGTGCTCTAAGAATTTTTGTTTTTTATGAATAAAAATGCACTAGGGATCACGGGGCACCAAGACCCAAAAGTCTTATTTTCACACGAAAAATGCACAAATGGCCGAAAATGCACCACTGGCACCAAAATTGGACCACGGGGCACCACGGGCCTCAAAACTGAAAAGTGCTCCGAGTATTATGGTTTTTTATGCATAAGAATGCACCAAGGATCATGGGGCACCAAAACCCAAAAGTCTTATTTTCGCACGAAAATTGCACAATTGGCCGAAAATGCACCATGGGCACCAAAATTGGACCACGGGACACCACGGACCTCAAAACTGAAAAGTGCTCTGAGCAGTATGGTTTTTTATGCATAAGAATGCACCAGGGATCACAGGGCACCAAAACCCAAAAGTCCATTTTTCGCACGAAAATTTCACAAATGGCTGAAATTGCTCCACCGGCACCAAAATTGAACCACGGGGCACCACGGACCTCATAACTGAAAAGTGGTCCGAGCATTATGGCATTTTATGCGTAAGAATGAACAAGGGATCACAGGGCACCAAAACCCAAAGGTCTTATTTTCGCACAAAAATTGTACAATGGGCTGAAAATGCACCACGGGGCACCACGAACTTCAAAACTGTAAAGTTCTTAGTACATTATGGTTTTTTATGCATAAGGGTGCACCAGGGATCACGGGGCACCAACATCTAAAAGTCTTATTTTGGCATGAAAATTGCACCATGTGCCGAAAATTCATCACAATTACCAAAATTGGACCACGGGGCACCACGGACCTCAAAACAGAAAAGTGCTCCGAGCATTATGGTTTTTTATGCATAAGAATCTACCAAGGATCATAGGGCACCAAAACCCAAAAGTGTTATTTTCGCACGAAAATTGCACAATAGGCCGAAAATAAACCACGGGCACCAAATTTGGACCACTGGGCAGCACAAACTTCAAACCTGAAAAGTGTTCTAAGCATTATAGTTTTTTATGCATAAGAATGCACCGGGGATCACGGGGCACCAAAACCCAAAAGTCTTATTTTCGCACGAAAATTGTACCATGTTCCGAAAATACACCACGGGCAATAAAATTTGACCACTGGACACCACAGACCTAAAAATGGAAAAGTTCTCCAAGCATTATGGTTTTATATGTATAAGAATGCACCAGGGATCACGGGGCACCAAAACCCAAAATTCTAATTTTCCCACGAAAATTGCACAATGGGCCGAAAATGCACCACGGGCACCAAAATTTGACCACGGGGCACCACGGACCTCAAAACTGAAAAGTGTTCCGAGCATTATGGTTTTTGATGCTTAAGAATGAACCAGGGATCACGGGGCACCAAAACCCAAAAGTCTTATTTTCGCACGAAAATAGTACTCTGGGCCGAAAATGCACCACAGGCACCAAAATTGGACCACGAGGCACCTCGGACCTCAAAACGTAAAATTCTCTGAGCATTGTGATTTTTTATGCATAATAATGCACCAGAGATCACAGGGCTTCAAAACCCAAAAGTCTTATTTTCGCACAAAAATTTCACAAATGGCCGAAAATGCACCCCGGGGCACTAGGGAATTTAAAACTGAAAAGTATTCCGAGTATTATGTTTTTTATGCATAGGAATGCACCAGCGATCACGGGGCACCAAATACCAATAGTCTTATTTTCGCACGAAAATTGCACAATGGGCGGAAAATGCGTCACGGGCACCAAAATTGGACCACGGGGCACCTCGGACCTCAAAACTGAAAAGTGTTCCGAGCATTATGGTTTTTTATGCATAAGAATGCAAAAGGGATTACGGGGCACCAAAACCCAAAAGTCTTATTTTCGCACGAAAATTGTACAATGGGGCGAAAATGCACCACGGGTACCAAAATTAGACCATGGGGCACCTCGGACCTCAAATCAGAAAAGTGCTCTGAGAATTATGGTATTTTATGCATAAGAATGCACCAAGGATCACAGGGCACCATAACCCAAAAGTCTTATTTTCTCACGAAAATTTCACAAATGGCCGAAAATGCACCATCGACACCAAAATTGGATGACGGGGCTCGTCGGACCTCAAAACTGAAAAGTGCTTAGAGCATTATGGTTTTTTATGCTTAAGAATGCACCAAGGATCATGGGAAACCAAATCCCAAAAGTCTTATTTTCGCACGAAAATTGTACAATGGGCAGAAAATGCACCACAGGCACCAAAATTGGATCACAGGGCACCTTGGACCTCAAAACTGAAAAGTATTCCTAGCATTATGGTTTTTTATGCATAAGAATGCACCAGGGATCACGGGGCACCAAAATCCTACAGTCTTATTTTCGCACGAAAATTGCACAAATGGCCGAAAATGCACCACCGGCACCAAAATTGGACCACGGGGCACCACGGACCTCAAAACTGATAAGTGTTCCAAGCATTATGGTTTTTTATGCATAAAAATGCACCAGGGTTCACAGGGCACCAAAACCGAAAACTCTTATTTTCGCATGAAAATTGAACAAATGGCCGAAAAAGAACCACCGGCACCAAAATTCAACCACGGGGCACCATGAACGTCAAAACTGAAAAGTGCTCCAAGCATTATGGTTTTTATGCATAAGAATGCATTAGGGTTCATTGGGCACCAAAATCCAAAAGTCTTATTTTCGCACGAAAATTGCACAATTGGCCGAGAATGCATCACGGGCACCAAAATTGGACCACGGGCCTCCTCGAACCTGAAACTTAAAAGTGCTCCAAGCATTATGGCTTTTTATGCATAAGAATACACCAGGGATCACGGGGCACCAAAACCCAAAAGTCTTATTTTCGCACGAAAATTGCACAAATGGCCGAAAATGCATTATCGACACCAAAATTGGACCACGGGGCACCACAAACATCCAAATTGACAAGTGTGCCGAGGATTATGGTCTTTTATGCATAAGAATGCACCAGGGATCACGGGGCACCAAAACCCAAAAGTCTTATTTTCGCACCAAAATTGCACAATTGGTCGAAAAGGAACCGCCGGCACCAAAATTGGACCACGGTCACCACGGACCTCAAAACTGAAAACTGCTCCAAGCATTATGGTTTTTTATGCATAAGAATGAATAAGGGATCACAGGGCACCAAAACCCAAAAGTCTTATTTTCGCACGAAAATTGCACAAATGGCCGAAAATGCACCACCGGCACCTAAATTGGACCATGGGGCACCAACAACCTCAAAACTAAAAAGTGTTCCGAGCATTATGGTTTTTTATGCATAAGAATGCACCATGGATCACGAGGCCCCAAAACCCAAAAGTCTTTTTTTCGCACTAAAATTGCATAGTGTGCCGAAAAAGCTCCACGGACACCAAAATTGGACCACAGGTTACCACGGACCTCAAAACTGAAAAGTATTCCAAGCATTACGGTTTTGTATGCATAAGAATGCCCCAAGGACAACGGGGCACCACGGAGCTGTAAACTGAAAAGTGTTCCAAGCATTATGATTTTTTATGCATAAGAATGCACCAGGGACCACGGGGTACCAAATCCCAAAAGTCTTATTTTCGCACGAAAATTGCATAATCGGCTGAAAATACACTACGGGCACCAAAATTGGACCATGGGGCACCTCGTACCTCAAAACTGAAAAGTGTTCCGAGTATTATGGTTTTTTATGCATAGCAGTGTAGCAGGGATCACGGGGCACCAAATCCCAAAAGTGTTATTTTCACACGAAAATTGCATAATGGGCTGAAAAAGCACCACGGGCACCAAAATTGGACCACGGGGCACGTTGGACCTCAAAACTTAAAAGTTCTTCGAGCATTATGATTTTTTATGCATAATAATGCACCAGGGATCACAGGGCACCAAAACCCAAAAGTCTTATTTTCGCATGAAAATTTCACAAATGGGCGAAAATGCACCACGGGGCACCAGGGAATTCAAAACTGAAAAGTGTTCCGAGTATTATGTTTTTTTTATGCATAGGAATGCACCAGTGAACACGGGGCACCAAATACCAATAGTCTTATTTTCGCATGAAAATTGCACAACGAGCTGAAAATGCACCACCGGCAACACAATTGGAACACGGGTCACCATGGACCTCAAAACTGAAAAGTGTTCCGAGCATTAAGGTTTTTTATGCATAAGAATGCACCAGGGATCACGGGGCTCCATAACCCAAAAGTCTAATTTTCGCACGAAAATTGCACAATGGGCCGAAAATGCACCACAGGTATTATGTTTTTTTATGCATAGGAATGCAGCAGGGATCACGGGGCACCAAATACCAAAAGTCTTATTTTCGCGCGAAAATTGCGATGGGCGGAAAATGCACCACGGGCACCAAAATTGGACGACGGGGCACTTCGGACCTCAAAACTGAAAAGTTTTCAGAGCATTATGGTTTTTTATGCATAAGAATGCACCAGGGATCATAGGACACCAAAACCCAAAAGTCTTATTGACACACGAAAATTGCACAAATGGCCGAAAATGCACCACGGTCACCAAAATTGGACCACGGGGCACCACGGACCTAAAAACTGAAATGTGTTCCAAGCATTATGGTTTTTTATGCATAAGAATGCACCAGGGATCACAGGGCACAAAAACCCAAAAGTATTATTTTCGAACGAAAATTGCACATTGGGTCGAAAATGCACCACGGGCACCAAAATTGGACCACGGGGCACCTCGAACCTCAATACTTAAAAGTACTCCAAGCATTATGGTTTTTTATACTGAAGAATGCACCAGGAATCACGGGGAACCAAAACCCAAAAGTCTTGTTTTCGCATGAAAATTTTACAAATGGCCAAAAATGCTCCACTGGCACCAAAATTGAACCACGGGGCACCACGGACCTCAAAACTGAAAAGTGTTACGAGTATTATTTGTTTTTTTATGCAAAGCAATGCACCATGGATTACGGGGCACCAAATCCCAAAAGTCTTATTATGACACGAAAATTGCACAATGGGCCGAAAAAGCACCACCGGCAGCAAAATTGGACCATGGGGCACCTCGGACCTCAAAACATAAAAGTTCTCTGAGAATTACGGTATTTTATGCATAAGAATGCACCAAGGATCACAGGGCACCATAACCCAAAAGTCTTATTTTCTCACGAAAATTTCACAAATGGCCGAAATGCACCATCGGCACCAAAATTGGATGACGGGGCTCGTCGGACCTCAAAACTGAAAAGTGCTTAGAGCATTATGGTTTTTTATGCTTAAGAATGCACCAAGGATCTTGGGAAACCAAATCCCAAAAGTCTTATTTTCGCACGAAAATTGTACAATGGGCAGAAAATGCACCACAGGCACCAAAATTGGACCACAGGGCACCTTGGACCTCAAAACTGAAAAGTATTCCTAGAATTATGGTTTTTTATGCATAAGAATGCACCAGGGATCACGGGGCACCAAAATCCTAAAGTCTTATTTTCGCACGAAAATCGCACAAATGGCTGAAAATGCACCACTGGCACCAAAATTGGACCACGGGGCACCACGGACCTCAAAACTGATAAGTGTTCCGAGCATTATGGTTTTTTATGCATAACAATGCACCAGGGTTCACAGGGCACCAAAACCGAAAACTCTTATTTTCGCATGAAAATTGAACAAATGGCTGAAAAAGAACAACTGACACCAAAATTCGACCATGGGGCCCCACGAATGTCAAAACTGAAAAGTGCTCCAAGCATTATGGTTTTTTATGCATAAGAATGCATTAGGGTTCATTGGGCACCAAAACCCAAAAGTCTTATTTTTGCACGAAAATTGCACAATTGGCCGAGAAAGCATCACGGGCACCAAAATTGGATCATGGGCCTCCTCGAACCTGAAACTTAAAAGTGCTCCAAGCATTATGGTTTTTTATGCATAAGAATGCACCAGGGATCACGGGGCACCAAAACCCAAAAGTCTTATTTTCGCACGAAAATTGCACAAATGGCCGAAAATGCATTATTGACACCAAAATTGGACCACGGGGCACCATAAACATCAAAATTGAAACGTGTGCCGAGGATTATGGTCTTTTATGCATAAGAATGCACCAGGGATCACGGGGCACCAAAACCCAAAAGTCTTATTTTCGCACCACAATTGCACAATTGGTTGAAAAGGAACCACCGGCACCAAAATTGGACCACGGGAACCACGGACCTCAAAACTGAAAACTGCTCCAAGCATTATGGTTTTTTATGCAAAAGAATGAATAAGGGATCATAGGGCACCAAAACCCAAAAGTCTTATTTTCGCACGAAAATTACATAAATGACCGAAAATGCACCACCGGCACCTAAATTGGACCATAGGGCACCAACAACCTCAAAACTAAAAAGTGCTCCGAGCATTATGGTTTTTTATGCATAAGAATGCACCAGGGATCACGAGGCCCCAAAACCCAAAAGTCTTTTTTTCGCACTAAAATTGCATAGTGTGCCGAAAAAGCACCACGGACACCAAAATTGGACCATAGGTTACCACGGACCTCAAAACTGAAAAGTACTCCAAGCATTACAGTTTTGTATGAATAAGAATGCACCAAGGATCATGGGGCACCAAAACCCAAAAGTCTTATTTTTGTACGAAAATTGCATAAATGTCCCAAAATGCAGCACCGGCACCAAAATTGGACCACGGGACACCATGGACCTCAAAACTGAAAAGTCCTCCAAGCATTTATGGTTTCTTATGTACAAGGATGCACCAGGGATCACGGGCCACCAAAACCCAAAAGTCTTATTTTCGCTTAGAAAATTGCACAAATGGCCGATTATGCTCCACCGGCACCAAAACTGGACAACGGGGCACCACAGACCTGTAAACTGAAAAGTGTTCCAAGCATTATGGTTTTTTATGCATAAGAATGCACCAGGGATCATGGGGCACCAAAATCCAAAAGTCTTATTTTCTCACGAAAATTGCACAAATGGCCGAAAATGCACCACCGACACCAAAATTCGACCACAGAGCACCACGGACGCCAAAACTGAAAAGTGGTCTGAGCATTATAGTTTTTAAGCATAAGAATGCACGAGGGATCATGGGGCACCAAAACCCAAAAGTCTTTTTTTCGCACGAAAATTGCACAAATGCCTGAAAATGCATTACCGAAACCAAAATTGGACCACAGGGCACCACAGACCTCAAAATTGAAAAGTGTGCTGAGCATTATGGTTTTTTATGCATAAGAATGCACCAGGGATCATTGGCCACCAAAACCCAAAAGTCTTATTTTCGCACAAAAATTGCACAAATGGCCGAAAATGCACCACAAGCACCAAAATTGGACCACGGGGCACCTCGGACCTCAAAACTGAAAAGTGTGCCGAGGATTATAGTTTTTATGCATAAGAATGCACTAGGGTTCACAGGGCACCAAAACCCAAAAGTCTTATTTTCGCACGAAAATTGTACAAATGGCCAAAAATGCATGACAGGGAACAAAATTGGACCACGGTGCACGTCGGACCTCAAAACTGAAAAGTGATCCAAGCAATATGGTTTTTATGTATAAGAATGCACCAGGGTTCACAGGGCACCAAAACCCAAAAGTCTTATTTTCGCACCAAAATTGCACAAATGGCCGAAAATGCACCCCCCTCACCAAAATTGGACCACCGGGCACCACGAATCTCAAGACTAAAAACTGTTTCGAGCATTATGGTTTTTTATGCATAAGAATGCACCAAGGATCACGGGGAACCAAAACCCAAAAGTCTAATTTTCGCACGAAAATTGCGCAATGGACCGAAAATGCACCACAGGCACGACAATTGGACCACGGTGAACCTCGAACCTCAAAACTGAAACATGCTTCAAGCATTATAGTTTTTTATGCATAAGAATGCACCAGGGATCACGGGGCACCAAAACCCAAAAAACTTATTGTCGCGCGAAAATTGCACAATGGGCCGAAAATGCACCACGGGCACCAAAATTGGACCACGGGGTACCTCGGACCTCAAAACTGAAAAGTTCTCCGAGCATTATGGTTTTTTATGCACAAGAATGCACCAGGGATCACGGGGCACCAAAACCCAAAAGTCTTATTTTCGCACGAAAATTGCACAATAGGCCGAAAATGTACCACGGGAACCATAATTGGACCACGGGGCACCTCGGACCTCAAAAATAAAAAAGGGCTTCAAGCATTATGGTATTTTATGCCTAAGAATGCACCAAGGATCACGGGGCACCAAAATCCAAAAGTATTATTTTCGTATGAAAATTTTACAATGGGCCGAAAATGCACCACGGGCACCAAAATTGGGCCGCGGGGCACCTCGGACCTCAAAACTGAAAAGTGCTTCGATCATTATGGCTTTTTAAGCATAAGAATTCACCAGGGATCACGGGGCACCAAAATCCAAAAGTCATATTTTCGCACGGAAAGCGCACAATGGGCCGAAAATGCACCACAGGCACAAAAATTGGACCACGGTGCACCTCGGACCTCAAAACTGAAATGTGCTTCGAGCATTATGGTTTGTTATGAATAAGAATGCACCAGGGAAAACGGGGCACCAAAACCCAAAAGTGTTATTTTCGTACGAAAATTGCACAATGGGTCGAAAATGTACCACGGGCACCCAAATTGGACCACGGGGTACCTCGGACCTCAAAACTGTAAAGTGCTTTGAGCATTATGGTTTTATATGCATAAGAATGCACCAGGGATCACGGGGCACCAAAACCCAATAGTCTTATTTTCGTATGAAAATTGTACAATGGGCCGAAAATGCATCACGGGCACCAAAATTGGACCACGAGGCACCTCGGACCTCAAAACTGAAAAGTGGTCCGAGAATTATGATTTTTTATGCATAAAAATGCACTAGGGTTCACAGGGCACCAAAACCCAAAAGTCTTATTTTCGCAAGAAAATTGCACAAATGGCCGAAAATGCACCACGGGGAACCTCGGACCTCAAAACTGAAAAGTGCTTCCAACATTATGGTTTTGTATGCATAAGAATTCACCAGGGATCACGGGGCACCAAAACCCAAAAGTCTTATTTTCGTATGAAAATTGTAGAAAGGGCCGAAAATGCACCACGGGCACCAAAATTATACCACGGGGCACCTCGGACCTCAAAACTGAAAAGTGATTCGACCAGTTTGGTTTTTTATGCATAAGAATGCACCATGGTTCACATGGTATCAAAACCCAAAAGTCTTATTTTCACACGAAAACTTCACAATGGGTCCAAAATGCATGATGGGGACCAAAATTGGACCACGGTGCACGTCGGACCTCAAAACTAAAAAGTGCTCCAAGCAATATGGTTTTTTATGCATAAGAATGCACCAGGGTTCACAGGGCACCAAAACCCAAAAGACTTATTTTCGCACCAAAATTGCACAAATGGCCGAAAGTGCACCCCCGGCACCAAAATTGGACCACCGGGCACCACGAATCTCTAGACTGAAAACTGTTCCAAGCATTATGGTTTTTTATGCATAATAATGCACCAAGGATCACAGGGCACCAAAACCCAAAAGTCTAATTTTCGCACGAAAATTGCACAATGGGCCGAAAATGCACCACAAGCACGAAAATTTGACCACAGTGAACCTCGATCCTTAAAATTGAAACGTGCTTCGAGCTTTATAGTTTTTTATGCATAAGAATGCACCAGGGATCATGGGGCACCAAAACCCAAAAGTCTTATTTTCGCACAAAAATTGCACAATGTGCCGAAAATGCACCACAGGCATCAAAATTGGACCACGGGGCACCACGAATCCCAAGACTGAAAACTGTTCTGAGCATTATGGTGTTTTATGCAGTAGAATGCACCAAGCATCACGGGGCACCAAAATCCAAAAGTTTTATTTTTGCACGAAAGTTGCACAATTGGTCGAAAATGCACCACGTGCACAAAAAATGGAACAGGGGGCACCTCGGACCTCTAAACTGAATAGTGCTCCAAGAATTATGGTTTTTTATGCATAAGAGTGCACTAGGGGTCACAAGGCACCAAAACCCAAAAGTCTTATTTTCTCACGAAAATTGCACAATGGGCCGGAAATGCACCCCCGGCACAAAAATTGGACCACGGGGCACCTCGGACCTCAAAACTGAAAAGTGCTTCGATCATTATGGTTTTTTATGCATAAGAATGCACCAGGGTTCACAGGGCACCAAAACCCAAAAGTCTTATTTTCGTTCAAAAATTGCACAAATGGCCGAAAATGCACCACCGGCACAAAAATTGGACCACGGGTCACCACGGACATCAAAACTGAAAAATGTTCCAAGAATTATGGTTTTTTATGCATAAGAATGCACCAGGGATCACGGGGAACCAAAACCCAAAAGTCTTATTTTCGCACGAAAATTGCACAAATGGCCGAGTATGCACCCCTGATACCAAAATTGGACCACAGGGCACCACGAACCTGAAGACTAAAAACTGTTCCGAGCATTATGGTTTTTTTAGGCATAAGAATGCACCAAGGATCACGGGGCACCAAAACCAAAAAGTCTTATTTTCGCACGAAAATTGCACAATGGGCCGAAAATGCACCACGTGCACCAAAATTGGACCATGGGACACCTCAAAAATCGAAACTAAAAAGTGCTCCGAGCATTATGGTTTTTTATGCATAAGAATGCACCAAGGATCACGGGGCACCAAAACCCAAAAGTCTTATTTTCGCACGACAATTGCACAAATGGCCGAAATTGCACCGCCGGCACCAAAATTGGACCACGGGGCACCACGGACCTAAAAACTGAAAAGTGTTATGAGCATTAGGGTTTTTTATGCATAAGAATGCACCAGGGATGACAGGGCACCAAAACCCAATAGTCTTATTTTTGCACGAAAATTGCACAAATTGTCGAATATGCACCACCGGCACCAAAATTGGACCACGAGGCACCACGGACCTCAAAACTGAAAAGTGATTTAAGCATTATGTTTTTTTATGCATAGGAATGCAACAGGGATCACGGGGCACCAAAACCCAAAAGTCTTATTTTCGCACGAAAATTGCATAAATGGCCGAAAAAGCACCCCCCGAACCAAATTGGACCATGGGGGCACCATGAACCTGAAGACTGAAAAGTGTTCCGAGTATTATGATTTTTTATGCATAAGAATGCACCAGGGATCACAGGGCACCAAAACCCGAAAGTCTTATTTTCGCACGAGAATTGCACAATGGGCTGAAAATGCACCACGGGCACCAAAATTGGACCACGGGGCACCTCAGACCTCAAAACTGAAAAGTGCTACAAGCATTATGGTTTTTTATGCATAAGAATGCACCAGGGATCACAAGGCACCAAAACCCAAGAGTCTTATTTTTGCACGAAAATTTCACAAATGGTCGAAACTGCACCACTGGCACCGAAATTGGACCACGGGGCACCATGGACCTCAAATCTGAAAAATGCTCCAAGGTCTATGGTTTTTTATGTATAAGAATGCACCAGGGATCACGGGGCACCAAAACCCAAAAGTCTTATTTTCGCACGAAAACTGCACAAATGGCCAAGTATGCACCATCGGCACCATAATTGGACCACGGGGCACCACGGACCTCTAAACTTAAAAGTGTTCCAAGAAATACGGTTTTTTATGCATAAGAATGCACCAAGGATCACGGAGCGCCAAAACCCAAAAGTCTTATTTTCGCACGAAAATTGCACAATGGGCCGAAAATGCGAGACGAGCACCAAAATTGGACCATGGGCACCTCGGACCTCAAAACTTAAAAGTTCTCCAAGGATTATGGTTTTTTATGCATAAGAATGCACAAAGGATCACGGGGCACCAAAACCCAAAAGTCTTATTTTCGCACGAAAATTGCGCAATGGGCAGAAAATGCCTCACGGGCACCAAAATTGGACCACGGGACACCTCAGACCTCAAAACATAAAAGTTCTCTGAGCATTATAGTCTTTTATACATATGAATGCCCCAGGGATCGCGAGGGCACCAAAATCCAGAAGTCTTATTTTCGTAGGAAAATTGTACAATGGGCTGAAAATGCACCATAGGCACCAAAATTGGACCACGGGGCATCTCGGACCTCAAAACTGAAAAGTGCTATGAGCATTATGGTTTTTTATGCATAAGAATGGACTAGGGATCACGGGGAACCAAAACCCAAAAGTCTTATTTTTGCACGAAAATTGCACAATGGGCCGAAAATGCAACACGGGCACCAAAATTGGACTACGGGGCACCACGTACCTCAAAATTGAAAAGTATTCCAAGCATTATGGTTTTTTATGCATAAAAATGCACCAGGGATCACAGGGCAATAAAACCCAGAAGTCTCTTATTTTCGCACAAAAATTGCACAATGTGCCGAAAATGCACCACGAGCACCAAAATTGGACCACGGGGCACCTCGAAACACAATATTTAAAAGTCCTCTGAGCATTATGGTTTCTTATGCATAAGAATGCACTAGGGATTACGGGCACCAAAACCAAAAAGTCTTATTTTCGCACGAAAATTGCACAAATGGCCGAATATGAACCACCGGCACCAAAATTGGACCACGAGGCACCACGGACCTCAAAACTGAAAAGTGTTTTGAGCATTGTGGTTATTTATGCATAGGAATGCAACAGGGATCACGGGGCACCAAAACCCAAAAGTCTTCTTTTCACACGAAAATTGCACAAATGGCCGAAAATGCACCCCCGACACCAAAATTGGACAACGGGGCACCACGAACCTTAAGACTGAAAAGTGTTCCGAGCGTTATGGTTTTTTATGCATAAGAATGCACCAGGGATCACGGGGCACCAAAACCCTAAAGTCTAATTTTCGCACGAAAATTACAAAATGGGCCGAAAATGCACCACGGGCACCAAAATATGACCACGGGGCACCTCGGACCTCAAAACTTAATAGTTATCCGAGCATTATGGTTTTTTTTGCATAAGAATGCACCAGGGATCACGGGGCACCAAAACCCAAAAGTCTTATTTTGACACGAAAATTTCACAAATGGCCGAAAATGCATCACCGGTACCAAAATTGGACCACGGGGCACCACGGACCTCCAAACTGAAAAGTGCTCAAAGCATTATGATTTTTTATGCATAAGAATGCACCAGGGATCACAGGACACCAAAACCCAAAAGTCTTATTTTCGCACGAAAATTACACAAATGGCTGAAAATGACCCATCGGCACCAACATTGGACCACGGGGAACCACGGACCTCAAAACTGAAAAGAGTTCTGACCATGATTGTTTTTTATGCACAAGAATGCACCAGGGATAACGGAACACCAAAACCGAAAAGTCTTATTTTCGCACGAAAATTGCACAATGGGCAGAAAATACACCACGGGCACCAAAATAGGACCACGGGGCACCTCGGACCTCAAAACTGAAAAATGCTTCAAGAATTATGGTTTTTTATGCATAAGAATGCACCAGGGATCATGGGGCACCAAAATCCAAAAGTCTTATTTTCCCACGAAAATTGCACAACGGGCCGAAAATGCACCACTGGCACCAAAATTGGACCACGGGGCACCTCGGACCTCAAAACTGAAAATTGCTCTGAGCATTATGGTTTTTTATGCATATGAATGCACCAGGGTTCACAGGGGACCAAAAGCCAAAAGTCTTATTTTCGCACGAAAATTGCACAAATGGCCGAAAATGCACCATCGGCACCAAAATTGGACCACGGGGCACCACAGACCTCAAAACTGAAATGTGTTCCAAGCATTATGGATTTTTATGCATAATAATGCACCAGGGATCACGGGGCACCAAAACCCAAAAGTCTTATTTTTGAACGAAAATTGCACAATGGGCTGAAAATGCATCACGGGCACCAAAATCGGACCACGGGGCACCTCGGACCTCAAAACCGAAAAGTGCTTCAACCATTATGGTTTTTTATGCATAAGAATGCACCAAGGATCACGGGGAATCAAAACCCAAAAGTCATATTTTCGCACGAAAATTGCACAAATGGCCGAAAATGCACCACCGGCATCAAAAATGGACCACGGGGCACCACGGACCTCAAAACTGAAATGTGTTGCAAGCATTATGGTTTTTTATGCATAAGAATGCACCAGGGATTCATGGTGCATTCTTATGAAAAAAAACTATAATGCTCGGACCACTTTTAAGTATTTAGTTCCGAGGTGCCCCGTGGTCCAATTTTGGTGCCTGTGGTGCATTTTCGGCCATTTGTGCAATTTTCGTGCGGAAATAATACTTTTGGGTTTTGGTGCCCCATAATCGTTGGTGAATTCTTATGCATAAAAAATCATAATGCTCAGAACAGTTTTCAGCCTTGAGATTCGTGGTGCCCGGTGGTCCAATTTTGGTGTCGGGGGTGCATTTTCGGCAATTGGTGCAATTTTTGGGCGGAAACAAGACTTTTGGGTTTTGGTGCCCTATGAACCCTGGGGCATTTTTATGCATAAAAAACCATAATGGTCGGAGCACATTTCAGTTTTGAGGTTCGAGGTGCCTCGTGGTCGAATTTTGGTGCACGTGGTGCATTTTCTGCCTATTGTGCAATTTTCGTGCGAAAATAAGACTTTTGGGTTTTGGTGCCCCGTGAACCTTGGCGCATTCTTATGCATAAGAAACCATAATGCTCAAAACAGTTTTCAGTCTTGAGGTTCGTGGTGCCTTGTTGTCCAATTTTGTTCCGGGGGGGCAATTTCGGCGATTTGTGCAAATTTCGTTCAAAAATAAGACTTATGGGTTTTGGTGCCCCGTGATCCCTTATGCATTCTTATGCTTAAAAAACCATAATGCTCGAAGCACATTTTAGTTTTGAGGTCCGAGGAGCCCCGTGGTCTAATTTTGGTGCTAGTGATGCATTTTTAGCCAATTGTGCAATTTTCGTGTGAAAATAAGACTTTTGGGTTTTGGTGCCCGTGATTCCTGGTGCATTCTTATGCTTAAAAAACCATAATGCTCATAGCACTTTGCAGGAGGTCCGTGGTGCCCCGTGGTCCAATTTTGGTGCCTGTGGTGCATTTTCGGCCATTTGTGAAATTTTCGTCCGAAAATAAGACCTTTGGGTTTTGGTGCCCCGTGATTCCTGGTGCATTCTTATGCATAAAAAACCATAATGCTCGGAGCACTTTTCAATTTTGAGGTCCGAGGTGCCCTGTGGTCCAATTTTGGTGCCCGTGGTGCATTTTCGGACATTGTGCAATTTTCTCTCGAAAATAAGACTTTTGGGTTTTGGTGCCCCGTGATCCCTGGTGCATTCTCATGCTTAAAAAACCATCTTGCCTGGAAGACTTTTTAGTTTTGAGGTCCATGGTGCCCCGTGGTCCAATTTTGGTGCCGGTAATGCATTTTCGGCCATTTGTGAAATTTTCGTGCGAAAATAAGACTTTTGGGTTTTAGTGCCCCGTGATCCCTAGTGCATTCTTATACAAAAAAAAACTATAATGCTCGGAACACTTTTCAGTTTAGAGGTACGTGGTGCCCCGTGGTCCAACTTTGGTGCCTGTGATGCATTTTCGGCCATTTATGAATTTTTCGTACGAAAATAAGACATTTTGGTTTTGTTGCCCCATGATCCCTAGAGCATTCTTATGCATAAAAAACTATATTGCTCGAAACGGTTTTCAGTCTTGAGGTTCGTGGTGCCCTGTGTCCAATTTTGGTTCCTGGGTGCATTTTTGTCCATTTGTGCAATTTTCGTGCGAAAATAAGACTTTTGGATTTTGGTGCCCCATGATCCACGCTGCATTATTATGCATAAAAAACCATAATGCTCGGAACACTGCTTAGTTTTGAGGTGTGTGGTGCCCCGCGTTCCAATTTTTGTGCCAGTAATGCATTTTCGGCCATTTGTGCAATTTTCGTACGGAAATAAGACTTTTGGATTTTCGTGTCCCGTGATCCCATGGTGAATTCTTGTAAATAAAAAACATGATTCTTGGAACACTTTTCAGTTTTGAGGTCCGAGGTCCCCCGTGGTCCAATTTTGGTGCCGGTGGTGCATTTTCGCCCATTTGTCCAATTTTCGTGCGAAAATAAGACTTTTGGGTTTTGGTGCCCTGTGATCCCTAGGGCATTCTTACGCATAAAAAACCATAATGCTCGAAGTACTTTTAAGTTTTGAGGTCCGAGGTGCCCCGTGGTCCAATTTTAGTACCAGTGCTGCATTTTCAGCCCTTTGTGGAATCTTCATGCGAAAATAAGACCTTTGGGTTTTGGTGCCCCATGATCCCTGGTGCATTCTTATGCATAAAAAACCATAATGCTCATAGCAATTTGAAGCTTTGTGGTCCGATGTGCCCCATGGTCCAATTTTGGTGCCCGAAGTGCATTTTCGGCCCATTGTGCAATTTTTGTGCGAAAATAATACTTTTGGGTTTCGGTGCCCCTTGATCCTTGATGCATTCTTATGCATAAAAAACCATAATGCTCGGAGCACTTTTAAGTTTTGAGGTCCGAGGTGCCCCGTGGTCAAATTTTGGTGCCGGTGGTGCATTTTCGGCCCTTTGTGCAATTTTCATGCGAAAATAAGACCTTTGGGTTTTAGTGCCCCATGATCCCTGGGGCATTCTTATGCATAAAAAACCATAATGCTCATAGCACTTTGAAGCTTTGAGGTCCGATGTACCCCGTGGTCCAATTTTGGTGCCCGTGGTGCATTTTCGGCCCGTTATGCAATTTTCGTGCAAAATTAAGAGTTTTGGGTTTTGGTGCCCCGTGATCCCTGGTGCATTCTTATGCATAAAAAACCATAATGCTCATAGCACTTTTAAATTTTGAGGTCCGAGGTGCCCTATGGGTCAATTTTGGTGCCCGAGGTGCATTTTCGGCCCATTATGCAATTTTTGTGCGAAAATAATACTTTTGGGTTTTGGTGCCCCTTGATCCTTGATTCATTCTTATGCATAAAAAACCATAATACTCAGAGCACTTTTAGGTTTTGAGGTCCGAGGTGCCCCGTGGCCCATTTTGGTGTCGCTGGTGCATTTTCGGCCATTTGTGAAATTTCCGTGGGAAAGTAAGACTTTTGGTGCCCCGTGGTCCCTAGTGTATTCTTATGCATAAAAAACCATAATGCTTGGAGCATTTTTAAGTTTTTAGGACCGAGGTGCCCCGTGGTCAATTTTGGTGCCCGTGGTGAATTTTCGTCCCATTGTACAATTTTCGTGCGAAAATAAGACTTTTGGGTTTTGGTGCCGTGTGAACCCTGGTGCATTCTTAGGCATAAAAAACCATAATGCTCATAGCACTTTTTAGTTTTGACGTCTTTGGTGCCCGTGGTGCATTTTTGGCCCTTTGTGCAATTTTCATGCGAAAATAAGACTTTTGGGTTTTGGTGCCCTGTGAACCCTGCTGCTTTCTTAGGCATAAAATACCATAATGCTCGGAACACTTTTCATTTTTGAGGTCCGAGGTGCCCCGTGCTCCAATTTTGGAGCCAGTGGTGCATTTTCGGCCCATTGTTCAATTTTCGTGTGAAAATAAGACTTTTGGGTTTTCGTGCCCCGTGATCCCTAGGGCCATCTTATGCATAAAAAATCATAATGCTCAGAACACTTCTCAGTTTTGAAGTTCGTGGTGCCCCGTGGTCTAATTTTGGTGCCGGTGGTGTATTTTCGGCCATTTGTGAAATTTTCGTCCGAAAATAAGAATTTAGGGTTTTGGTGCCCGATGATCCCTGCTGCATTCTTACGCATAAAAAACCATAATGCTCAGAGGACTTTTAAGTCTTGAGGTCCGTGGTCCAACTTTGGTGCTGGTGATGCATTTTCGTCCATTTGTGTAATTTTCGTGCGAAAATAAAACTTTTGGGTTTTGGAGCCCCGTGATCCCTGGTGCATTCTTATGCATAAAAAACCATAATGCTTGGACCACTTTTCAGTTTTAAGGTCCGTGGTGCCCCGTGGTCCAATTTTGGTGCTGGTGGTGCATTTCTGACCTTTTGGGCAATTTTCGTGCGAAAATAAGACTTTTGGGTTTTGGTGCCCCGTGATCCATGCTGCATTCTTATGCATAAAAAATCATAATGCTCGGAACACTGCTTAGTTTTGAGGTGTGTGGTGCCCCGCGTTCCAATTTTCGTGCTCGTAATGCATTTTCGGCCATATGTGCAATTTTCGTACGAAAATAAGAGTTTTGGATTTTCTTGCCCTGTGATCCCATGGTGCATTCTTGTAAATAAAAACCATGATTCATGGAACACTTTTCAGTTTTGAGGTCCGAGGTCCCCCGTGGTCCAATTTTGGTGTCGGTGGTGCATTTTCGCCCATTTGTCCAATTTTCGTACGAAAATAAGACTTTTGGGTTTTGGTGCCCCGTGATCCTTGGGGCATTCTTACGCATACAAAACCATAATGCTTGGAACACATTTCAGTTTTGAGGTCCGAGGTACCCCGTGGTCCAATTTTGCTACCTGTGGTGCTTTTTCGGCCCATTGTGCAATTGTCGTGCGAAAATAAGACTATTGGGTTTTGATGCCCCGTGATCACTGGTGCATTCTTATGCATAAAAAACCATAATGCTTGGAGCACTTTTCACTTTTGAGGTCCGTCGTGCCCCGTGGTCCAATGTAGGTGTCGGTAGTGCATTTTCTGCTATTTGTGCAATTTTCATGCGAAAATAAGAATTTTGGGTTTTGGTGCCCCTGATCCCGGGTAGATGCTAATGCATAAAAAACCATAATGCTTGGAGCACTTTTAAGTTTTGAGGTCTGAGGTTCCCCGTTGTCCAATTTTGGTGCCGTTTTGTGCATTTTCGTCCCATTGTGTAATTTTCGTTCAAAAATAAGTCTTTTGGGTTTTGGTGCCCCGTGATCCCTGGTGCATTCTTATGCATAAAAAACCATAATGCTCATAGCACTTTTAAGTTTTGAGGTCCGAGGTGCCCTATGGGTCAATTTTGGTGCCTGAGGTGCATTTTCGGCCCATTGTGCAATTTTTGTGCGAAAATAATACTTTTGGGTTTCGGTGCCCCTTGATCCTTGATGCATTCTTATGCATAAAAAACCATAATGCTCGGAGCACTTTTAAGTTTTGAGGTCCAAGGTGCCCCGTGGTCAAATTTTGGTGCCGGTGGTGCATTTTCGGCCCTTTGTGCAATTTTCATGCGAAAATAAGACCTTTGGGTTTTAGTGCCCCATGATCCCTGGTGCATTCTTATGCATAAAAAACCATAATGCTCATAGCACTTTGAAGCTTTGAGGTCCGATGTGCCCCGTGGTCCAATTTTGGTGCCCGTGGTGCATTGTCGGCCCTTTATGCAATTTTCGTGCAAAACTAAGAGTTTTGGGTTTTGGTGCCATGTGATCCCTGGTGCATTCTTATGCATAAAAAACCATAATGCTCATAGCACTTTTAAGTCTTGAGGTCCGAGGTGCCCTATGGGTCAATTTTGGTGCCCGGCGTGCATTTTCGGCCTATTGTGTAATTTTTGTGCGAAAATAATACTTTTGGGTTTCGGTGCCCCTTGATCCTTGATTCATTCTTTTGCATAAAAAACCATAATACTCGGAGCACTTTTAAGTTTTGAGGTCCGAGGTGCCCCGTGGTCCAATTTTGGTGCCGCTGGTGCATTTTCGGCCATTTATGAAATTTTCGGGCGAAAGTAAGACTTTTGGTGCCCCGTGGTCCCTGGTGTATTCTTATGCATAAAAAACCATAATGCTTGGAGCATTTTTAAGTTTTGAGGTCCGAGGTGCCCCGTGGTCAACTTTGGTGCCCGTGGTGCATTTTCGTCCCATTGTACAATTTTTGTGCGAAAATAAGACTTTTGGGTTTTGGTGCCCGTGTGAACCCTGGTGCATTCTTAGGCATAAAAAACCATAATGATCGGAATAGTTTTCAGTCTTGAGATTCGTGGTGCCCCGTGTTCCAAATTTGGTGCCTGGGGTGAATTTTCGGCCATTAGTACAATTTTCGAGCGAAAATAAGACTTATTTTGTTTTGGTACCCCGTGATCCTTGGGGCATTCTTATGCATAAAAAACCATAATTCACAGAACGGTTTTAAGAATCGTGGTGCCCGGTGGTCTAATTTTGGTGCCAGGGGTGCATTTTCGGCCATTTGTGCAATTTTCGTGCGAAAATAAGACGTCTGGGTTTTGGTGCCTTGTGAATCCTGGTGCATTCTTATGCAAAAAAAAAAAACAATAATGCCGCGAGCACTTTTCAATTTTGAGGTCCGAGTTGCCCCGTGTTCCAATTTTGGTGAGAGGGGTGCATTTTCGGCTATTTGTCCAATTTTCGTGCGAAAATAAGACTTTAGGGTTTTGGTGCATCATGATCCATGGTGCATTCTTATGCATAAATAATCATAATTCTCCAAGTACTTTTCAGTTTTGAGGTCCGAGTTGCCCTGTGGTCCAATTTTGGTGCCCATGGTGCATTTTCACACCTTGTGCAATTTTTGTGCGAAAATAAGACTTTTGGATTTTCGTGCCCCGTGACCCCTAGTGCATTCTTGGTGAGAGGGGTGCATTCTTATGCATAAAAAACTATAATGTTCGGAGCACTTTTCAGTTTTAAGGTCCGAGGTGCACCGACGTCCAATTTTGGTGCCTGTGGTGCATTTTCTGCCAATTGTGCAATTTTCGTGTGAAAATAAGACTTTTCGGTTTTGGTGCCCCTGATCCCTGGTGCATTCTTATGCATAAAAAATCATTGTGCTCGGAACTCTTTTCAGTTTTGAGGTCCGTGGTGCCCCGTGGTCTAGTGTTGGTGCCGGTGGGGAATTTTCGGCCCATTGTGCAATTTTCGTGCGAAATTATGTTTTGGTGCCCCGTGATCCCTGGAGCATTCTGATGCATAAAACACCATAATGCTCGGAGCACTTTTCAGTTTTGAGGTCCGAGGTGCCCCGTGGTCCAATTTTGGTGCCCGTGGTGCATTTTCGGCCCGTTGTGCAATTTTCGTGCGAAAACAAGACTTTTGGGTTTTGGTGCCCCGTGATCCCTAGAGCAGTCTGATGCATAAAAACCCATAATGCTCGAAGCACTTTTCAGTTTTGAGGTCCGAGGTGCCCCGTGGTCCAATATTTGTGCCCGTGGTGCATTTTTGCCCCATTGTGCAATTTTCGTGCGAAAATAATACTATTGGGTTTTGGTGCCATGTGATCTGTGTTGCATTCTTATGCATAAAAAACCATAATGTCGATAACAGTTTTTAGTCTTGAGGTTCGTGGTGCCTTGTGGTCCAACTTTGGTGCCAAGGGTGCATTTTCGGCCATTTGTGCAATTTTCGTGCGAAAATAACACTTTTGGGTTTTGGTGCATCATGATCCATGGTGCATTCTTATGCATAAATAATCATAATGCTCCAAGTACTTTTCAGTTTGGAGGTCCGAGTTGCCCCGTGGTCCAATTTTGGTGCCCGTGGTGCATTTTCACACCTTGTGCAATTTTCGTGCGAAAATAAGACTTTTGGGTTTTGGTGCCCCGTGACCCCTAGTGCATTCTTATGCATAAAAAACCATAACGCTCGGATCTCTTTTCAGTTATGAGGTCTGTGGTGCCCCGTGATCGCTGGTGCATTCTTATGAATAAAAAACCATAATACTCGGAGCATTTTTAAGTATTGAGGTCCGAGGTGCCCCGTGGTCCAATATTGGTGCCCGTGTTGCATTTTCAGTCCATTGTGCAATTTTCGAGCGAAAATAAGACTTTTGGGTTTCGGCGCCCCGTAATCCCTGGTGCATTTTTATGCATAAAAAACCATAATGCTTGGAGTACTTTTCAGTTGTGAGGTTCGTGGTGCCCCGTGGTCCAATTTTTGTGCCGGTGGTGCATTTTCGGCCCATTGTGCAATTTTCGTACGAAAATAAGACTTTTGGGTTTTGGTGCCCTGTGATCCCTAGTGCATTCTTATGCATAAAAAACCATAATGCTTGGAGCTCTTTTCAGTTTTGAGGTCCGAGGTGCCCCGTGGTCCAATTTTGGTGCACGTGGTGCATTTTCGGCCCATTCTGCAATTCTCGTGCAAAACTAAGACTATTGGATTTTGGTGCCTTGTGATCTGTGGTGCATTGTTATGCATGAAAAACCATAATGCCCGGAATAGTTTTCAGTCTTGAGGTTCGTGGTGCCCCATGGTCCAATTTTGGTGCTGGGGGTGCATTTTTGTCCATTTGTGCAATTTTCGTGCGAAAATAAGACTTTTGGATTTTTTGCATCATGATCCATGGTGCATTCTTATGCATAAAAAACCATAATGCTAGAAGCACTTTTCAGTTTTGAGGTCCGAGGTGCCCCGTGTTCCAATTTTGGTGCCCGTGGTGCATTTTCGATCCATTGTGCA
Organism: Pueraria montana var. lobata; assembly: GCA_026413185.1. Classification (NCBI taxonomy): domain Eukaryota; kingdom Viridiplantae; phylum Streptophyta; class Magnoliopsida; order Fabales; family Fabaceae; genus Pueraria; species Pueraria montana. The sequence continues at coordinate 1,385,053 of CM048656.1, forward strand.
ATTTCGTGCGAAAATAAGACTTTTGGGTTTTTGTGCCCCATGATGCCTGGTGCATTCTTATGCATAAAAAACTGTAATGCTCAGAACACTTTTCAGTTTTGAGGTCCATGGTGCCCCGTGCTCCAATTTTAGTGCCAGTGGTGCATTTTCGTCCATTTGAGCAATTTTTGTGCGAAAATAAGTCTTTTGGGTTATGGTGCCCCGTGATCCCTGGTGCATTCTTATACATAAAAAACCATAATGCTCGGAGAACTTTTAAGTTTTGAGGTCTGAGGTGCGCCGTGTTCCAATTTTTGTGCCCGTGGTGCATATTCGGCCCATTATGCAATTTTCGTGCAAAAATAAGAGTTTTGGGTTTTGGTAACCCGTGATCCCTTGAGCATTCTTATGCGTAAAAAACCATAATGCTCGAACCACTTTTCAGTTTTGAGGTCCGAGGTTCCCCGTGGTTCAATTTTGGTGCACGTGGTGCATTTTCGGCCCATTGTGCAATTTTCATGCGAAAATAAGACTTTTGGGTTTTGTTGCCCCGTGATCTGTGGTGCATTGTTATGCATAAAAAACCATAATGCTCGGAACAGTTTTAAGTCTTGAGGTTCGTGGTGCCCCGTGGTCCAATTTTGGTGTTGGGGGTGCAATTTGGGCAGATTGTGCAATTTTCGTACGAAAATAACACTTTTGGGTTTTGGTGCCCTGTGATCCCTAGTACATTCTTAGGCATAAAAAACCATAATGCTCAGAGAACTTTTCAGTTTTGAGGTCCGAGGTGCCCCGTGGTCCAATTTTGGTGCCCGTGGTGCATTTTCGACCCATTATGCAATTTTTGTACGAAAATAAGACTTTTGGGTTTTGGTGCCCTGTGATCCCTAGTGCATTCTTTTGCATAAAAAACCATAATGCTAGGAGAACTTTTCAGTTTTGAGGTCCGACGTGCCCCGTGGTCCAATTTTGGTGCTCGTGGTGCATTTTTGGCTCATTGTGCAATTTTCCTGCGAAAATAAGAGTTTTGGGTTTTGGTGTCCCATGATCCCTGGTGCATTCTTATGCATAAAAAATCGTAATGCTTGGAGTACTTTTCAGTTTTGAGGTTTGTGGTGCCCCGTGGTCCAATTTTGGTGCCGGTGGTGCATTTTCGGCCCATTGTGCAATATTCGTACGAAAATAAGACTTTTGGGTTTTGGTGCCCTGTGATCCCTAGTGCATTCTTATGCATAAAAAACCATAATGCTCAGAGAATTTTTCAGTTTTGAGGTCCGAGGTGCCCCGTGGTCCAATTTTGGTACCCGTGGTGCATTTTCGGCCCATTGTGCAATTCTCGTACGAAAATAAGACTTTTGGATTTTAGTTCCCTGTGATCCCTAGTGCATTCTTATGCATAAAAAACCATAATGCTCGGAGAACTTTTCAGTTTTGAGGTCCAAGGTGCCTCGTGGTCCAGTTTTGGTGCCCGTGGTGCATTTTCGGCCCATTGTGCAATTTTCGTGCGAATAGAATTTTGGGTTTTGGTGCCCCGTGATCCCTGGTGCATTCTTATACATAAAAAATCATAATGCTTGGAACACTTTTCAGTTTTGAGCTCCGTGGTGCCCCGTGGTCCAATTTTGGTGCCAGGGGCGCATTTTCAGTCATTTGTGCAATTTTCGTACGAAAATAAGACTTTTGGGTTTTGGTGCACTGTGATCCCTGGTGCATTCTTATGCATAAAAAACCATAATTCTTGGAGTACTTTTCAGTTTTGAGGTTCGTGGTGCCCCATGGTCCAATTTTGGTGCCGGTGGTGCATTTTCGACCCATTGTGCAATTTTTGTGCGGAAATAAGACTTTTGGGTTTTTGTGCCCCGTGATTCCTGGGGCTTTCTTATGCATAAAAAACCATAATGCTTATACCACTTTTCACTTTTGAGGTCGGAGGTGCGCCGTGGTCCAATTTTGGTGCCGGTGGTGCATTTTCGGCCCTTTGTGCAATTTTCGTGCGAAAATAAGACTTTTGGGTTTTGGTGCCCCGTGATTCCAAGTGCATTCTTATGCGTAAAAAACCATAATGCTTGGAACACTTTTCAGTTTTGAGGTCCGTGGTGCCCCTGTGGTCCGTCTTTGGTGCCCGTGGGGCATTTTCGACCCATTGTGCAATTTTCGTGCGAAAATAAGACTTTTGGGTTTTCGTACCCCGTAATCTCTGGTGCATTCTTATGCATAAAAAATCATAATGCTCTTAGCACTTTTGAAATTTTACGTTCAAGGTGCCCCGTGGTCCAATTTTGGTGCCCGTGGTGCATTTTCGGCCCATTGTACAATTTTCGTGCGATAATAAGACTTTTGGGTTTTGGTGCCCGGTGATACCTGGTGCTTTCTTATACCTAAAAAACCATAATGCTTGGAATACTTTTCAGTTTTGAGGTCCGAGGTGCCCCGTGGTCCAATTTTGGTGCCCGTCGTGCATTTTCCGCCTATTATGCAATTTTCGTGCGAAAATAAGACTTTTGGGTTTTGCTTCCCCGTGATCCCTAGTGCATTCTTATGTATAAAAAATCATAATGCTTGGAGCTCTTTTTAGTTTTGAGGTCTGTGGTGCCCCGTGGTCCAATTTTGGTGTCCCGTGATCCGTGGAGCATTCTTATGCATAAAAATCCATAGTGCTCGGAGCACTTTTAAGTATTGAGGTTTGAGGTGCACGTGGTCCAATTTTGGGGCCCGTGGTGCATTTTCGGCCCATTGTGCAATTTTCGTGCGAAAATAAGACTTTTGGAGTTTGGTGTCCCGTGATCCCTGGTGCATTCTTACGCATAAAAAACCATAATGCTCGGAACATTTTTTTAGTTTTGAGGTCTGTGGTGCCCCGTGGTCCAATTTTTGTGCTGGTGGTGCATTTTCGGCCATTTGGGCAATTTTCGTGTGAAACTAAGACTTTTGGCTTTTGGTGCGCCGTGAACGCTGGTGCATTCTTATGCATAAAAACCCATAATGTCGGAGAACTTTTAGGTTTCAGGTCCGAGGTGCCCCGTGGTCCAATTTTAGTGCCCGTGATGCATTTTTGGCCCATTGTGCAATTTTCGTGCGACAATAAGACTTGTGGGTTTTGGTGCCCCGTGATCCCTGGTGCATTCTTATGCATAAAAACCATAATGCTTGGAGCTCTTGTCAGTTTTGAGGTTCGTGGTGCCCCATGCTCCAATTTTGGTGCCGGTGGTGCATTTTCGGCAATTTGTGCAATTTTCGTGCGAAAATATGACTTTTTGGTTTTGGTGCCCTGTGAACCCTGGTGCATTCTTATGCATAAAAAACCATAATGCTCATAGAACTTTTCAGCTTTGAGGTCCGAGGTGTCCCGTGGTCCAATTTTGTTGCTCGTGGTGCATTTTCGGCCTATTGTGCAATTTTTGTGCGAAAATAAGACTTTTGGGTTTTGGTGCCACGTGATCCCTGGTGCATTCTTATGGATAAAAAACCATAATGCTTGGAACACTTTTCAGTTTTGAGGTCCGTGGTTCCCCGTGGGCCAACTTTGCTGTCGGGCTGCATTTTCGGCCATTTGTGCAATTTTCGTGTGAAAATAAGACTTTTCATTTTTGGTGACCCATGATCCCTGGTGTATTCTTATGCACAAAAAACACCAATGCTCGAAACACTTTTTAGTTTTGAGGTCCGTGGTGCCCCATGGTCCAACTTTGGTGCCCTTGGTGCATTTTCGACCCATTGTGCAATTTTCGTGCGAAAATAAGACTTTTGGGTTTTTGTACCCCGTGATCCCTGGGGCTTTCTTAAGCATAAAAAACCATAATGCTCATAGCGCTTTTCAGTTTTGAGGTCCGTGGTGCACCGTGGTCCAACTTTGGTGCCCGTGGTGCATTTTCTGCCCATTGTGCAATTTTCGTGCTAAAATAAGACTTTTGGGTTTTGGTACCCTGTGATCCCTGGTGCATTCTTATGGATAAAACCTTAATGCTTCGAGCACTTTTCAGTTTTGAGGTCCGTGGTGCCCCATGGTCCAATTTTGGTGTCGGTGGTGCATTTCAGCCATTTGTGCAATTTTCGTGCAGAAATATGACTTTTTGGTTTTGGTGCCCTGTGAACCCTCATGCATTCTTATGCATCAAAAACAATAATTCTCATAGCACTTTTCAGTTTTGAGGTCCGAGGTGCCCTGTGTTCCAATTTTGGTACCCGTGGTGCATTTTCGGCCCTCTATGCAATTTTCGTGCGAAAATAAGACTTTCGGGTTTTGGTGCCCCATGATCCCTGGTGCATTCTTATGCATAAAAAATCACAATGCTTGGAACACTTTTCAGTTTTGAGGTCCGTGGTGCCCCGTCTTCCAACTTTGGTGCCCGTGGTGCATTTTCAACCCATTGTGCAATTGTCGTGCGAAAATAAGACTTTTGGGTTTTGGTACCCCGTGATCCCTGGTGCATTCCTATGCATTAAAACCATAATGCTCATAGCACTTTTGAGTTTTGAGGTCCGAGGTGCCCCGTGGTCCAACTTTGGTGCCCGTGGTGGATTTTTCGCCCTTTGAGCAATTTTCGTGCGAAAATAAGACTTTTGAGTTTTGGTGCCCCGTGATCCATGGTACATTCTTATGCATAAAAACTACCATAATGCTCGGAACACTTTTCAGTCTTGAGGTTCGTGGTTCCCCGTGGTCAAATTTTGGTGTCGGGGGTGCATTTTCGGCGATTTGTGCAATTTTTGTGCGAAAATAAGACTTTTGTGTTTTGGTGCCCCGTGATCTATGGTGCATTCTTATGCATAAAAAACCATAATGCTACGAGCACTTTTCAGTTTTGAGGTCTGTGGTGCCCCATGGTCCAACTTTGGTGACCGTGGTGCATTTTCGACCCATTGTGCAATTTTCGTGCGAAAATAAGACTTTTGGGTTTTTGTACCCCGTGATCCCTGGGGCTTTCTTATGCATAAAAAACCATAATTCTCATAGCACTTTTCAGTTTGGAGGTCCGTGGTGCCCCGTGGTCCAACTTTGGTGCCCGTGGTGCATTTTCGGCCCATTGTGCAATTTTCGTGCTAAAATAAGACTTTTGGGTTTTGGTGCCCCGTGATCCATGGTGCATTCTTATCCACAAAAAACCATAATGCTTGGAGCACTTTTTAGTTTTGAGGTCCGTGGTGCCCCGTGGTCCAATTTTTGTGCCGATAGTACATTTTCGCCCATTTGTACAATGTTCGTGTGAAAATAAGACTTTTGGGTTTTGGTGCCCTATTAACCCTGGTGCATTCTTATGCATAAAAAACCAAAATGCTCGGAGCACTTTTCAGTTTTGAGGTTTGTGGTGCCTCGTGGTCCAATTTTTGTGCCAGTGGTGCATTTTCGGCCATTTGTGCAATTTTCGTGCGACAATAAGACTTTTGGGTTTTGCTGCCCCGTGATCCCTGGTGCATTCTTATGCATAAAAAACCATAATGCTTGGAGCACTTTTCACTTTTGAGGTCCCAGGTGCCCCGTGGTCGAACTTTGGTGCACGTGGTGCATTTGCGGCCCATTGTGCAACTTTCGTGCGAAAATAAGACTTTTGGGTTTTGGTGCCCTGTGATCCCTGGTGCATTCTTATGCATTAAAAACCATAATGCTCGAAGTACTTTTCAGTTTTGTGGTCCGAGGCGCGCCGTGGTCCAATTTTGGTGCCCGGGGTGTATTTTCGGCCCATTGGGTAATTTTTGTGCGAAAATAAGACTTTTGGGTTTTGGAGCCCCATGATCCCTGGTGCATTCTTATGCATAAACAACCATAATGCTTAGAGCACTTTTCAGTTTTGAGGTCCGAGGTACCCCGTGGTCCAATTTTGGTGCCCGTGGTTCATTTTCGGCACATTGTTCAATTTTTTTGCAAAAATAAGAAATTTGGATTTTGGTGTCCCGTGATCCCTGGTGCATTCTTAAACATAAAAAACCATAATTCTTAGAGCACTTTTAGGTTTTGAGGTCCCAGGTGCACTGTGGTCCAATTTTGGTACCCGTGGTGCATTTTCGTTCCATTGTACAATTTTCGTGCGAAAATAAGACTTCTGGGTTTTGGTGCCCCGTGATCCTTGGTGCATTCTTATGCATAAAATACCATAATGCTCGGAACACTTTTCAGTCTTGAGGTTCGTGGTGCCCCGTGGTCCCATTTTGGTGCCGGGGTTGCATTTTCGGCCATTTGTGCAATTTTCGTGCGAAAATAAGACTTTTGGGTTTTGGTGCCCGATGATCCCTGGTGCATTCTTATGCATAAAAAACTTAATGCTCAGAGCACTTTTAAGTTTTGAGGTCTGAGGTGCCACGTGGTCCAATTTTGGTGTCGATAATGCATTTTCACCCATTTGTGCAATTTTCGTGCGAAAATAAGACTTTTGGGTTTTGGTGCCTCATGATCCCTAGTGCATTCTTATGTAGAAAAAACCATAATGCTCCTAACACTTTTCAATTTTGGGGTCTGTGGTGCCCCGTGGTCCAATTTTGGTGCTGGTAATGCATTTTCGTCCATTTGTGCAATTTTCGTGGGAAAATAAGACGTTTGGGTTTTGGTGCCCCATGATCCCTAGTGCATTCTTATTAATAAAAAACCATAATGCTTGGAATAATTTTCAGTTTTGAGGTCCGTGGTGCCCCGTGGTGCAATTTTGGTGCCGGTGGTGCATTTTTGGCCATTTGTGAAATTTTCGTGCGAAAATAAGACTTTTGGTGCCCCGTGATCCCTGGTGCATTCTTATGCATAAAAAACATTAAGGCTCGAAGCACTTTTTGAAATGTAGAGATTCACACTAGAAGGGGGGTTGAATAGTGTGTAAGTTATATTATTAAAAAAAAAACTTTTGCAAAGATGGAAATAAAATATCTTAGGTTTCACAAGGGACTTGTAAAACACAAGATCACAGGTATCGTCCAATAGTTAAAATGATAGTTTAGTGAAACTGCGTTTTCTTGTTAATCGTCCAGGCGTAAATAAGAGAATTTCGTAAATAGGATATAAAGAACCTTGTGCGTAAAGTGTGAAGAAATAACTTAAGAGAATAGCAAGTAAGCTTGAAAGCGATAGAGTAAAAACACGTTTATACTGGTTCACTCAACTTGAGCTACGTCCAGTTCTCCTTCAAAAACTTTGAAGGGTTCCACTATCAAGTTCTAATTACAAACAAGAATTATATACCCTGCCACTCCTGGCTACAAGTATTCTCTAGGCCACTTCTGGCACACCTTTAATCTCCCCCTGAGATTAAAGAACACCCAAGTATTCTTTGTCACTACGCCACTCCTAGCTTTCAAAATAGAAACTGTTTGAGTACAAGTTAAATAAACAGCTCTCACCGAGAGGATATTACAATAAAAACTCAATTACACAGAATAACTTAGCAAAGCTAAGTAGATTGCTCTTTTCGCACAAGTGTAGGTCGTCCAATCAATTTGGCAGAGTTACAGCTCTTCTAAAAACTTGAAAATTTCTCTCTTCAAAATGTGAGCTTGTTCCTCTACAGCTTGGTGAAGATATCCGTTGTGGGATCTGTGCCTTTGCCAATAACCGTTCTCTCACAATCATATGATCGTTGCTACGTGTCAGCTTGGGGTGGAGAGATGAAGGAGACAAGACAACAGTACATGCAATGCCTCCACTACTTGTACGATTTCTGCAGAGAGAGGCTTTTCTGCCCCATGTGGTACACTTTTCGAATATTCAAATGAAATGTCATATTAGAAAAGAGAGGGAATAATAGAACATTTCAGAGAATCATCATCGAAAAGCATAAGTGTACTTCTACTCAATTATGGACGCATTATATAACTGTTTGCTAGAGAGGAATGATGTAAGTTATATATGCGTTGGACGCTTCCTTGAATGGACGCAGTGTTTACACACTGGTTTTCTCAATGCATTTGGACGCATGTTTTATAATCAGTGTATTGGACTCTGAATTTTACTTAACAAAAATAGTTGCTCATTGGACGTACTGTACACATAGAAACATAATGTTTGAGTTTAAGAAATACAATACCTTTGAGGCATTGGATGACATAGAACCTATAAAACTCAAACATAGATCATTAGATACTTCAAAATTTAACTTTATTTGTTATCATCAAAATTGAAGTTTGAGGGGTTGGACATCGTCCAAAGTCTTAGATTCTAACAATCTCCCCCTTTTTGATGATGACAAATAATACTAAATTTTGATGTGTGCAAATATTTCATATTAAAGAATATCAGAGCAGATGATTGAATGATTATTTTAAGCCAGTGTATGTTGACAGGGTGAGAAAGGTATGGAATGAAATACTCCCCCTGAGTTCAACATTTCTCATGTATTTAATAAAGCAATATATATCAGATAACACTGCATGATAAGAATGTATCAGAGACGATAGTTATTAGAGTGAAAAGCATATCATAGATATGGATGCGGAAATTATGATAAAAAACACCTCATATGTATTCAATGAACAACCACAGCGGTTTCACAGAGTAGTGTAACAACAACAAAAATACTCTATGACATCAAAAATTCCAATTTCTCCCCCTTTGTCATCAACAAAATAAAAAAAGGTTTGAAAGATGGAAAAATGATTTGACCATCATGGTCACCTAGGGCTGTTGAGGTGGATCTTGTGGTGGCGGTGGTGGTTGTTCTGGTGGTGCTTGAGGAGGTGGTGCAGGGTGGTTAACAGGTGGTTGTTGTTGAGGTATGGGTTGAACAGGGGGAACCTGATGAATATAACAGTGCCAATGAGGTTAGCAGCAGTGGTTTGAATTTGATTTACCAACATCTGTTAGAGGTGCATGAACTGATCAGTAATAGCATTCTGCAACATTAATCGGTGTTGTGCGGCTTCTGCTTGTTGCCTTTCTTGAAAGGCACGAAGAGTAGCTTTGGTTTCCATTTATTGTTGTCTTAGAGCCTGTTGAACAATCTCGTTCACTCTGTCCTCTGAGACTCCTTGAGGTTTTGACAAAGTGCAAAGGAATAATAGCCCTTGGACTTGAAGACCCTGTAGGAATCATTTGTCTGGTTCCAGAGTGTGCTTCATTGGACGCACAAATAATTGGTTGGCTTGTGGCAACCTCTGGAGTAGGCTTTTCAGTAGTGGGCTCCTTTGGTTGTGGAGCTTCAGTCTCAGCCATATGTTGCAAAGCTTCATCTTTGGATGTGCCAGATTGGACTGTTTGTTCCTCATGAGAGGTGACAAAGTGTTCCACGCCACTTGTACCTCAGACTATAAGTCCAAATGAATGAGTATATTAGTGACTTTTGCATAGGCTTCATCCAATTCTACTTGTGTGATTGTTGGTTTGGCAATCGGCTCAGCTTTTTCTTTAGTAGCAATTCCAGCTTGCTCATTTTCAATTTCCACCAGGTGAGCTTGCTCAGCTTGTACTGCTTGTTCATGTTCTTCCTCTTCCTTGTTCAGCTCGTTCTCTTTCAGCTTGCTCTTGTAAAGCTCTTTCTTCTTCAGCCTTTTGAAGATCATGAAGCCTTTGAACTTGTGTACAAATTTAGAGCGGTCAAGACTTCTAAGGTCATACACTTTTCAGTTTTGAGGTCCGGGGTGCCCCGTGGTCCAATTTTGGTGCCGGTGGTGCATTTTCGGCCATTTGTGAAATTTTCGTTCGAAAATAAGACTTTTGGGTTTTGGTGCCCCATGATCCCTGGTGCATTCTTATGCATAAAAAACTATAACGCTCGGACCACTTTTAAGTATTGAGGTTCGAGGTGCCCCGTGGTCCAATTTTGGTGCCCGTGGTGCATTTTCGGCCCATTGTGCAATTTTCGTACGAAAATAAGACTTTTGGGTTTTGGTGCCCTATGATCCCTGGTGCATTCTTATGCATAAAAAACCATAATGCTCAGAACACTTTTCAGTTTTGAGGTCCGGGGTGCCCCGTGGTCCAATCTTGGTGCCAGTGGTGCATTTTCGGCCATTTGTGAAAAGTTCGTACGAAAATAAGACTTTTGGGTTTTGGTACCCCGTAATCCCTGGTGCATTCTTATGCATAAAAAACCATAATGCTCAGAGAACTTTTAAGTTTTGAAGTCCGTGGTGCCCCGTGGTCCAATTTTGGTGCCGGTGGTGCATTTTCGGCCATTTGAGCAATTTTCGTGCGAAAATAACACTTTTGGTTTTGGTGCCCCGTGATCCCTGGTGCATTCTTATGCATAAAAAAAACTATAATTCTCAGACAACATTCAAGTATTAAGGTCCGAGGTGCCCCGTGGTCCGATTTTGGTGCCCGTGGTGCATTTTCGACCCATTGTGCAATTTTCGTGCGAAAATAAGACTTTTTGGTTTTGGTGCCCCGTGATCCCTGGTGCATTCTTATGCATAAAAAACTATAATGCTCAGAAAACTTTTAAGTATTGAGGTCCAAGGTGCCCCGTGGTCCAATTTTGGTGCCGGTAGTGCATTTTCGGCCCTTTGTGCAATTCTCATGGGAAAATAAGACTTTTGGGTTTTGGTGCCCCGTGATCCCTAGTGCATTCTTATGCATAAAAAACCATAAATCTTGGAGCACTTTTCAATCTTGAGGTTGGACGTGCCCCATGGTCCAATTTTTGTGCCCATGGTGCATTTTCGGCCCATTGTGCAATTTTCGTGCGAAAATAAGACTTTTGGGTTTTGGTGCCCCTTGATCCCTGGTGCATTCTTATGCATAAAAAACCATAATACTCAGAGCACTTTTAAGTATTGAGGTCCGAGGTGCCCCGTGGTCCAACTTTGGTGCACGTGGTGCACTTTCGGCCCATTGTGCAATTTTTGTGCGAAAATAAGAGTTTTGGATTTTTGTGCCTCGTGATCCCTGGTGCATTCTTATGCATAAAAAACCATAATGCTTGGATCACTATTCATTTTTAAGGTCCGTTGTGCCCTGCGGTCAAATTTTGGTGTCGGTGGTGCATTTTCGGCCATTTGTGCAATTTTTGTGCGAAAATAAAACTTTTGGGTTTTGGTACCCTGTGATCCCTCGTGCATTCTTATGAATAAAAAACCCTAATGCTCATAGCACCTCTTCAGTTTTGAGGTTCGAGGTGCCCCGTGGTCCAATGTTGCTACCGGTGGTGCATTTTCGGCCATTTGTGCAATTTTCATGCGAAAATAAGACTTTTGGGTTTTGGTGCCCCGTGATCCCTGGTGCATGCTTATGCATAAAAAATCATAATGCTTGGAGAACTTCTAAGTTTTGAGGTCCGAGGTGCCCCGTGGTCCAATTTTGGTGCCCGTGGTGCATTTTCGACCCATTGTTCAATTTTCGTGCGAAAATAAGAATTTTGGGTTTTGGTGCCCCGTGATTCCTGGCGCATTCTTATGCATAAAACACCATAATTCTTGGAACACTTTTTAGTTTTGAGGTCCATGGTACTCCATGGTCCAATTTTGGTGCCGGTGGATATTTTCGGCCATTTCTGTAATTTTTGTGTGAAAATAAGACTTTTGGGTTTTGGTGCCCTGTGATCCCTGGGGCATTCTTGTGCATAAAAAACCATAATGCTCAACACACTTTTCAATTTTGAGGTTTGTGGTGCCCCGTGGTCAATTTTGGTGCCGGTAATGCATTTTCGGCCATTTGTACAATTTTCGTGCGAAAATAAGACTTTTGGGTTTTGGTGCCCCATGATCCCTGGTGCATTCTTATGCATAAAAAACCATAATTCTTGGAAAACTTTTCAGCTTTGAGGTTCGTGGTGCCCCGTGGTCCAATTTTGGTGCCGGTGGTGCATTTTTGGCCCATTGTTCAATTTTCATGCGAAAATAAGACTTTTGGGTTTTGGTGCCCCGGGATCCTTGGGGAATTCATATGAATAAAAAACCATAATTCTTGGAAAACTTTTTCAGTTTTGAGGTCCGTGGTGCCCCGTGGTCCAATTTTGTTGCTGGTGGAGCATTTTCGGCCATTTGTGCAATTTTCAAGCGAAAATAAGACTTTTGGGTTTTGGTGCCCGGTGATCCCTGGTGGTTTCTTATGCATAAAAAACCATAATGCTTGGAGCACTTGTCAGTTTTAAGGTCCGTGGTGGCCTTTGGTCCAATTTTGGTGCCGGTGGTGCATTGTCGGCCATTTGTGCGATTTTCGTGCGGAAATAAGACTTTTTGGTTTTGGTGCCCTGTGGTCCCTTATTCATTCTTATGCATAAAAAACCATAATGCTTGGAGCGGTTTTCAGTTTTGAGGTCCGTGGTGCCCCGTGGTCCAATTTTGGTGCCGGTGGTTCTTTTTTGGCGAATAGTGCAATTTTCGTGCGAAAATAAGACTTTTAGATTTTGGTGCCCCGTGATCCCTGGTGCATTTTTATGCATAAAAAACCACAATGCTCAGCACACTTTTCAATTTTGATGTTCGTGGTGCCCATGGTCCGATTTTGGTGTCGATAATGCATTTTCGGTCATTTGTGCAATTTTCGTGAGAAAATAAGACTTTTGGGTTTTGGTGCCCCGTGATCCCTGGTGCATTCTTATGCATAAAACACCATAATGATTGGAATACATTTCAGTTTTGAGGTCCGAGGTGCCCCGTGGTGCATTTTCAGCCCATTGTGCAATTTTCGTGCAAAAATAAGACTTTTAGGATTTGGTGCCCCGTCATCCCTGGTGCATTCCTATGCATAAAAAACCATAATACTCAGAACACTTTTCAATTTTGAGTTCCATGGTGACCTATGGTCCAATTTTCGTGTCGGTGGTGCATATTCGGCCATTTGTGAAATTTTCGTGCGAAAATAAGACTTTTGGGTTTTGGTGCCCTGTGATCCCTGGTGCATTATTATGCATAAAAAATCATAATGCTCGGGGAACTTTTACATTTTGAGGTCCGAGGTGCCTCGTGGTCCAATTTTGGTGCCCATGGTGCATTTTCGGCCCATAGTGCAATTTTCGTGCGAAAATAAGACTTTTGGGTGTTGGTGCCCTATGATCCCTGGTGCATTCTTATGCATAAAACACAATAATGCTCGGAGTACTTTTCAGTTTTGAGGTATGTGGTGCCCCGTGGTCCAATTTTGGTGCCAGTGGTGCATTTGTGGCCATTTGTGCAATTTTTGTGCGAAAATAAGACTTTTGGGTGTTGGTGCCCCGTGATCCCTGGTTCATTCATATACATAAAAAACCATAATGCTCGGATCACTTTTCAGTTTTGAGGTTCGAGGTGCTCCGTGGTCCAATTTTGGTGCCTGTGGTTCATTTTCGGCCCATTGTGCGATTTTCGTGTGAAAATAAGTCTTTTGGGTTTTGGTGCCCTGTGATCCCTGGTGCATTCTAATGCATAAAAAACAATAATGCTTGGTGAAATTTTAAGTTTTGAGGTTCGAGGTGCTCTGTGGTCCAATTTTGGCGCCAGTGGTGCATTTTCGACGCATTGTGCAATTTTCGTGCGAAAATAAGACTATTGGGTTTTGGTGCCCCGTGATCCCTGGTGCATTCTTATGCATAAAAAACCATAATGCTTGGAACACTTTTCAGTTTAGAGGTCTATGGGGCCCCGTGGTCCATTTTTGGTGCCTGTGGTGCATTTTTGACCATTTATTAAATTTTCGTGCAAAAATAAGACTTTTGGGTTCTGGTGCCCCGTCATCCCTGGTGCATTTTTATGCATAAAAACAATAATGCTACGAGAACTTTTAAGTTTTGAGGTCCGAGGTGCCCCGGGTTCCAATTTTGGTGCCCGTGGTGCATTTGCAGCCCATTGTGCAATTTTCGTGTTAAAATAATACTTTTGGGTTTTGGTGCCCGGTGATCCCTGGTGGTTTCTTATGCATAAAAAACCATAATGCTTGGAGCACTTGTCAGTTTTAAGGTCCGTGGTGGCCTTTGGTCCAATTTTGGTGCCGGTGGTGCATTGTCGGCCATTTGTGCGATTTTCGTGCGGAAATAAGACTTTTTGGTTTTGGTGCCCTGTGGTCCCTTATTCATTCTTATGCATAAAAAACCATAATGCTTGGAGCGGTTTTCAGTTTTGAGGTCCGTGGTGCCCCGTGGTCCAATTTTGGTGCCGGTGGTTCTTTTTTGGCGAATAGTGCAATTTTCGTGCGAAAATAAGACTTTTAGATTTTGGTGCCCCGTGATCCCTGGTGCATTTTTATGCATAAAAAACCACAATGCTCAGCACACTTTTCAATTTTGATGTTCGTGGTGCCCATGGTCCGATTTTGGTGTCGATAATGCATTTTCGGTCATTTGTGCAATTTTCGTGAGAAAATAAGACTTTTGGGTTTTGGTGCCCCGTGATCCCTGGTGCATTCTTATGCATAAAACACCATAATGATTGGAATACATTTCAGTTTTGAGGTCCGAGGTGCCCCGTGGTGCATTTTCAGCCCATTGTGCAATTTTCGTGCAAAAATAAGACTTTTAGGATTTGGTGCCCCGTCATCCCTGGTGCATTCCTATGCATAAAAAACCATAATACTCAGAACACTTTTCAATTTTGAGTTCCATGGTGACCTATGGTCCAATTTTCGTGTCGGTGGTGCATATTCGGCCATTTGTGAAATTTTCGTGCGAAAATAAGACTTTTGGGTTTTGGTGCCCTGTGATCCCTGGTGCATTATTATGCATAAAAAATCATAATGCTCGGGGAACTTTTACATTTTGAGGTCCGAGGTGCCTCGTGGTCCAATTTTGGTGCCCATGGTGCATTTTCGGCCCATAGTGCAATTTTCGTGCGAAAATAAGACTTTTGGGTGTTGGTGCCCTATGATCCCTGGTGCATTCTTATGCATAAAACACAATAATGCTCGGAGTACTTTTCAGTTTTGAGGTATGTGGTGCCCCGTGGTCCAATTTTGGTGCCAGTGGTGCATTTGTGGCCATTTGTGCAATTTTTGTGCGAAAATAAGACTTTTGGGTGTTGGTGCCCCGTGATCCCTGGTTCATTCATATACATAAAAAACCATAATGCTCGGATCACTTTTCAGTTTTGAGGTTCGAGGTGCTCCGTGGTCCAATTTTGGTGCCTGTGGTTCATTTTCGGCCCATTGTGCGATTTTCGTGTGAAAATAAGTCTTTTGGGTTTTGGTGCCCTGTGATCCCTGGTGCATTCTAATGCATAAAAAACAATAATGCTTGGTGAAATTTTAAGTTTTGAGGTTCGAGGTGCTCTGTGGTCCAATTTTGGCGCCAGTGGTGCATTTTCGACGCATTGTGCAATTTTCGTGCGAAAATAAGACTATTGGGTTTTGGTGCCCCGTGATCCCTGGTGCATTCTTATGCATAAAAAACCATAATGCTTGGAACACTTTTCAGTTTAGAGGTCTATGGGGCCCCGTGGTCCATTTTTGGTGCCTGTGGTGCATTTTTGACCATTTATTAAATTTTCGTGCAAAAATAAGACTTTTGGGTTCTGGTGCCCCGTCATCCCTGGTGCATTTTTATGCATAAAAACAATAATGCTACGAGAACTTTTAAGTTTTGAGGTCCGAGGTGCCCCGGGTTCCAATTTTGGTGCCCGTGGTGCATTTGCAGCCCATTGTGCAATTTTCGTGTTAAAATAATACTTTTGGGTTTTGGTGCCCCGTGATCCCTGGTGCATTCTTATGCATGCATAAAAAAACTTAATAATTGGAACACTTCAGTTTAGAGGTTTATGGTGCCCCGGGGTCCAATTTTGGTGCCTGTGGTGCATTTTCGGCCATTTGTTAAATTTTCGTGCGAAAAAAAGACTTTTGGGTTTTGGTGCCCTGTGATCCCTGGTGCATTCTTATGCATAGAAAACCATAATGCTCTGAGAACTTTTAAGTTTTGAGGTCCGAGGTGCCCCGTGGTCCAATTTTGGTGCTCGTGGTGCATTTTTGGTCCATTGTGCAATTTTCGTGCGAAAAAAAGACTTTTGGGTTTTGGTGCCCCATGTTCCCTGGTGCATTCTTATGCATAAAAAAAAATAATGCCCAGAGTACTTTTCAGTTTTGAGGTCCGAGGTGCCCCGTGGTCCAATTTTGGTGTCCGTGGTAAATTTTCGGCCTATCGTGCAATTTTCGTACGAAAATAACACTTTTGGGTTCTGGTGCCCCGCGATCCCTGGTGCATTCTTATGTATAAAAGACCATAATGCTTAGAGCACTTTTCAGTTTTGAGGTCGGTGGTGCCCCATGGTCCAATTTTGGTGCCGGTGGAGCATTTTTGGCCATTTGTGAAATTTTCGTGCGAAAATAAGACTTTTGGGTTCTGGTGCCCCGTGAACCCTGGTGCATTCTCATGCATAAAAAACCATAATGCTCGGAACACTTTTCAGTTCTGAGGTCCGTGGTGCCTCGTGGTCCAGTTTTGGTGCCGGTTGTTCATATTTGGCCATTTCTGCAATTTTCGTGCGAAAATAAAACTTTTGGGTTTTGGTGCCCCGTGATCCATGGTGCGTTCTTATACATAAAAAACCATAATGCTCGGAACTCTTTTCAGTTTTGAGGTCCGTGGTGCCCCGTGGTCCAATGTTTTGCTGCCCCATGAAAGCTAGTGCATTCTTATGCATAAAATTTTGTGATGGGAGACCATATGTGAACATCTTTGACCCATTGCACCTCTGGACGCTGGTTTGCCTTGGATGGGTCCAGACTTTCTTTAATGGCTAATTGCAGTTCAGCATCCAATTCATCAAGATTGCTAGGAGATGACTTCTTTGTTGCTGGCTTCCTCTTCCTTTAAGTCTTGCCTTTTGTTCAACCACAGTTTTAGCAAGATTTGATGCAATTTCAACCTCTGGCTCAGGAGGTACATCTTCAGCTAGATGCACCCTTTGTTGAGTACCAGTTGGACATGTATAAGGTCATTCCATCCAAACCAGGTTTGGATAAGATTCTCTCATCCAAGTTGGTAGAGGATTGCTGATAATGGTTCCTTCTGGTAATAAAGCAAATTCAATAGATTGAGGATGAACATAGTCATACCTCGTCCATTCAGGTGCAGATACTAAAGTCAGACTCCTCTCCAGTGGTTCCTGTCGAGCTCTCTAAATAACATCACGTTTCTTACAATAGTTCTATTCATTCCTTGTAAGGAATGCAACAGGAAACCTTTCCTTGTCTTATTCTTCTTTTATCTTCCCCTTTGGTGGAATCGTCCATTGAGGCCATGCATCTCTCCAAGCATCCCTTGGATGCACAAATCTTGATAAGTTTAATTTGAGAGTTAGACGTTGTGCTGATGTGACTGTTGAAGCAACTATTGGAGCAGGTTATGGAGCACTTGTAGATTCACTCTCAGTGTCTTGAGAGGTGGGGAGTTTAATCAAAACTTTCCTTGGCCTTGCTGCCTGAGGTTTTACTCGTCTAGGTACTTTAGTAGGAAAGACTGTGGCACCAGTTTTGGGTGCATCAGATACCTTTTGTTTCTTCTACTGTGCAGACTCCATCTCTTGAGCTTTTCTTTTAATCTGGCAAATGGGCATTTGATCCTTGTCATCGGAGTTGTCAATCATTTTCAGTTTGCGAACTCTAGATTTTTCTGATGCAAGCTTCACTAGAGCAGTCTTTGGACGCAGCTTATCCTGTTTTGGTTTGGACGGAGCAGTCCTTGGACGCTTCTCAGCAGGTGGACTGGACGGAGCAGGATCAACATGTCTTTTCTTGGTCCTTCTTTCTTTTTCTGCATCTTCTTCATGCTGTTACGACATGTGTCTTGTTACTTTCCTGCTTCCTTGTTCCTTCATCAACCGCTTGATCTTTCTTCCTAGACCAAGAAGATCAATTTCTTCTTCATCATCACTTGAAATGAGTCTGCTTTGTTCATGACGTTTCTTATTTATACTGTCCTCGTCCAAATCCCTTAAGACCTTTGCTGTGAGCTTTATCTTCATTGGCTTGGTGTTTGATTCACCAAATTTCTGCTGTGTTGCAACTATTTCTCCTTTCTTCACAATGTTTTCATGATCATCTTCGTCCAACTCATCAAAGAAACATTGGTATACTTTCTGATCCCAGAGGATCTTATTTAGCAGTGCGGCATAGAAGATGTCATCATTTCCACCAATAGTTTTGATCATTCGTAGAATATTGATGTAAATGGTGTGAGGTAGGTTGAATGGGATACCTTCCATTAGATGAAATATCACGAACTTGTGTAAGTCTGTGACTGAGTCCTTAGACCCAGCTTTGTGCAAAATGCTCTTGTTGCACACTTGCTGCCATATCTTTGCTTCTTCACATAGATTCTTATACTCAATCTTGGATGAATCTGTAGACTTGTTCTTGCACAGTACCTTTCCAACATAGTTTCCATATTGCTTCGCCCACTTTGACTTGTACTGATTTTGTTCCTTGATACAGCCAGTGACTTTGGCTATAGATTCAGTAGACAAAATCACTTCTCGTCCAAGCATAGTGGACACGAGTTCCCTTGAGTTCTGGAATCTTGCGTTCCTCCAGACCATTATGATCAGTTCTGGAAATATCTTCTGGTTTTCGTTGAAGTATTCTCTAATTCCGCATTTTAGAAGACTTTCATCGAGATTCAGACCCAACTTTTCTAGTTTTCCAATGTCGAAGAAGTGCTCAAAGTGAACAGTGGCAGCACCTTGAGACACTATAGTGGTTTCAGGGTAGTTATGAACATCAAGTTTGGAGTTGCTTGAGTTAGTAGAGTTCATCATGATGATAAAGGTTTGATTTTTAGGTTTTGCAGATAGTGTTTAGGTTTTCTGAGAGAGACAGAAGGAGAATACTGGAGGTAGAAGATAATTTTGGATAAGGGAAATTTGGTAAAGTAATTTTCTGAGTGAATTTTTCAGTTTAAGTATAGGCTCTGTTTGGAGAACACGAAATGGTTTTGGGCTTTTGTGAATATTTGAAATGGAGGTTGTGCCATAAGACCCGCCATGATGAGACGTGCTGAGGATATGGGTAGCTGTGTACGGTTACTAACAACTAGGTGACTCAGCATAGGGCATTAATTCGCAATTACATAAAACGAAACCATTTTGGCTATTAAAACAATGTTAAATAGAAAAAAAATATTGTCCAGTCATTGGACTTAAGTGTAGCATATGTAGCGCACGTGCATGTCAAAGTTACCTTTGGACGACATGTCCATTGGACACTGTTTGTCACATTGGACGCTACATATGGATTTTAATCATTCTTTTAGAAGACCCATGCCAAGTCTATTCCTCAGAAGGACTAGCTTGTCTTCAGTAAGGGGTTTTGTAAATATATCAGCTAGCTGATTATCTGTGGTTACAAAATGTAATTCCACAATACCCTTCTCAACATGATCTCTTATAAAGTGATGTTTAATTTCTTTATGTTTTGCCCTTGAATGCAATATTGGGTTTTTAGAAAGATCAATTGCAGCTTTGCTATCACAGAGGATAGGAATGTTACTCTCATATATCTTGTAGTCCTCAAGTTGAAACTTGATCCATAGGATTTGAGAGCAGCACTTTGCAGTTGAAATATACTCTGCTTCAGCGGTGGATAGTGCAATTGTTCCTTGCTTCTTGCATATCCAGGAGACTAAGTTTCCACCAATGAAGTGACATCCTCCACTAGTGCTTTTTCTTTCAATTCTGTCTCCAACATAGTTAGCAACACAGTATCCAACTAATCTGAAATCCTTCTACCTTTTGAAATGTAGACCAAGATTAGTTGTTCCAACAAGATATCGAAAGATTCTTTTAACAGCAGTTAAGTGAACTTCCCTTGGGTCAATTTGGAATATGCCACATAAGCATACGCTGAACATGATGTCAGGTCTGGACGCTGTGAGGTATAGGAGTGATCCTATCATTCCTCTGTATAGGGTGTTGTCCACCTTCTTTGAACCATCGTCCAGTCCAAGTACTATTGTTGGGTGCATAGGAGTTTTCATTGGCTTTGCATCGTCCATTTTGAACTTCTTGAGAAGCTCCTTAAGATACTTGGTTTGATGTATGTATATGCCTTTATCAGTTTGCTTGATTTGCAATCCAAGGAAGAATTTTAGTTTTCCCATCATGCTCATCTCGAATTCTGTTTGCATTAACTTAGCAAATTCTTCACAAAGAGATTCGTTAGTAGCACCAAATATGATATCATCAACATATACTTGAGCAATAATGAAATTAGAAGAATAATCTTTGTGAAATAGTGTAGTGTCTACTTTTCCTCTTGAGAAACCATTTTCTAAAAGAAATGAGCTGAGTTTTTCATACCAAGCTCTCGGTGCTTGTTTTAGTCCATATAATGCTTTGTTAAGTTTGAAAACATGATTAGGAAAAGCATCACTCTCAAACCTTGGGAGTTGCTCCACATAGACTTCTTTTTTTATCAGTCCATTGAGGAATGCACTTTTTACGTTCATTTGATATAGCTTCATATTGCTATGAGCTGCAAATGATAGTAAAATGCGAATTGCCTCTAGACGTGCAACAGGTGCATAAGTTTCAGTATAATCTATACCTTCTTGTTGTGAGTAACCTTTGGCTACCAGTCTGGCTTTGTTTCTCACAACATTACCTGTTTCCTCCAATTTGTTTCTGAACACCCATTTAGCTCCTACGGCTTCTTTGTTATTAGGGAGTTCTACAAGTTTCCAGACATCGTTCTTTTGAAATTGGTCAAGTTCATCTTGCATTGCTTTGACCCAGCTTTCATCTTCCAAATCATCATCCACAGTCTTAGGTTCTATCTGTGATGTGAGTGTTGTGTGACCTTGTTGTTGAAGTGAAGATCTGGTTCTGACTCTATCCTTTGGATCACCAATGATTTGGTCTTCCGGATGATGCTTCTTCATTTGCCAATTGCGTCCAATTGGTTCCCTTTGTTCTTCTTTTGTACCGTCCAGGGGAACATTGGACTCTTCAACTGTGACATCACTGTTGGACGTGTCTGATGATTTCCTTGCATCGTCCAGCCTGAGTTCTGCAAATGATTCATCTAGCTCTGATAATTTCTTATCAGGCTTAGTGTCATTAAACTTCACATGGATAGCTTCTTCAACAACTAAGGTTCTAGAATTATAAACTCTATATGCCTTTGAAGTTTCAGAATATCCAAGCAATATTCCTTCATCACACTTAGAATCAATTTTTCCCAAGTTATCCTTAGTGTTCAGAATGAAGCATTGGCATCCAAATGGATGGAAGTAGGATATGTTGGGTCTTCTCCCTTTCCACAATTCATATGGAGTCTTTTTAAAGATTGGCCTGATATAGATTCTGTTCTGTAAATAATAGGCAATATTCACTGCTTTAGCCCAAAAGTGTTTTGGGGTTGAATTATCATTCAACATAGTTCTGGCCATCTCTTGGAGTGACCTGTTCTTCCTCTCAACAACACTATTATGTTGTGGTGTTCTGGGTGTTAAGAAGTTGTGAAGGATACCATTTTCTTCACAGAACCTTTGAAAACTTTCATTTTCGAATTCTCCCCCATGATCACTTCGGATCGAAATAATGCATACTCCTTTTTCATTTTGAATTCTTTTGCAGAAGTTATAGAAGGCCTTAAAAGACTCATCTTTGTGAGATAGGAACATGACCCATGTCCATCTAGTATAGTCGTCCACTACAACTAATCCGTACCTCTTACCACCTATATAGGCTGTTCTTATGGGTCCAAACAGGTCAATATGTAACAGCTCAAGAGGTCTAGAAGTGGAAATAATGTTTTTACTTTGAAAAGAATTTTTTACTTGTTTCCCTTTCTGACAGGCTTCACAAAGAAGATCATCTTTATATGACATACTTGGTAATCCTCTCACGAGGTTGTGCCTATTAAGCTTTGAGATTAATCTCAAGCTGGCATGCCCAAGTCTTTTATGCCATAGCCAATGATTTTCTTTAACTGAAACTAAGCATGAAACATTTTGACTTGATAGTTCCCCAAGTTTAATCTTGTAGAGATTACCTTGCCTCTTTGAAGTAAATAGAAGGGATCCATCAGAGGTCCTGACTATACATTCACCTTTGTTAAAGGCAACATCATGTCCACTATCACATAATTGACTTATGCTAAGTAGATTGTGCTTGAGACCTTTAACATAAAGAACATTATCAATACAGGGATAGGGTGGTATACCAATCTTACCCACGCCAGCTATCATCCCTTTCTGATTCCCTCAGAAAGTGACTATCCCACCAGTCTTGGGTTGGAGGCTTTGGAACATACACCTTTCTCCTGTCATGTGATGCGAGCACCCACTGTCCAGGTACCATGACTAGAGTTTCTTTCCTGCTGTTAAGCATGTCTGCAACAAGAACAATTTTATCCTTAGGTACCCAGATTCACTTGGGTCCTTTCTTGTTAGTTTGAAGGGCACTGGACGCTCCCCTCTTAGGCAGGTGTCTGCATTTGGACGTTATATGTCCAGGTTTCCCACAGAAGTAACACACATCTGCATCTTTGTCATGAATATATTTCTTTCCCTTATATCCATGCCCTGACCTGTCATTTGGTCTCCTACAACCTTCATATTTTAAAAGCATCTTAAGGTTGTCAGATCCCTTGACAAAGTTGGACGGATCCTTCTTTAGGCTATCAATATCTTCATGAAGTTTTACAACATCATGTGGTTGACCTCTTAAAGAAGTATCTGCATCAACTTTCAGAAGCTTCTCAACTAGCCTTTTGTTTTCTGCTTTGAGAGTTCGAATCTCTATGGAAAGATTCATTTCTCTAGTCCTTGAATCCTCATAGGATTTATAGGCTCGAGCAGTATCATTCCAGAGAGTTCATCTATCCTCATTTAAGGCTTCATGTTCTTTTGAGAGCTCTTTTAACTTTTTCTGTAAATCTTTCTTTTCACTTTCAAGTTGTTTGAGACTATTTTCTAAAACTTCTTTTTCTTTTGAAAGTGGCTTGGACGATTTTTTCAAGGTTTTGTAGGCCTTTGACAGAATAGAAGAGTTTGAAAGTAAATCATGATAAGCTTCTTGAAGTGAATTTTGATCATTAAAGTTTACCTTATCTTCTTCTTCTGGTTCTGAAGAATCTGATGTAGTGTATGCCATCAGACATATGTGTGCTTCCTCTTCCTCTTCATCATACGATGATGAGTCGTCGTCCAGATCTTCCCATGTGGACATCAGAACCTTTTTGCCCTTCTTTTTGTTGAAGCTTTTCTTCTTCTTGTCCTTGCTCTTGTCAAGATCTGGGCATTCTGATTTGAAGTGTCCAGGCTTTTTGCATTCGTATCATACGATTAGACTCTTCTTCTTTTCTTTGAGACCTTTCTTGTTCGGGTTTCTCCATCTAGATCCACCTTTCTTCTTCCACATAGAGTGGATTCTCTTGGATATGAAGGATAGCTCATCATCCTCGTCTGAGTCATCATCTTCAGATTGTTCGTCTAATGATACTTTAGCTTGCATGGCTTTGGACGATGATGCTTTCTTTGCCTTCTAGATGCTGAGTGCCAGAGACTTGCTTTTCTTGCCATCACCATCTTGTTGCAGTTCCAGCTCATGCACCTTAAGGATTCCCACAAGCTCTTCTAAGGACATGTCATCCAGTCCTTTGGTTGCTCTCAAGGCTGTAACCTGTGGTCTCCATTGCCTAGGCAAACTCCTCAGAATGTTGTCAATATGTTCATAGTTATTCTAATCTTTACCATGTGCTCTAAGTTCATTTAGTATGGTTTGAAACCGTCCAAACATAGTTTGTAAGTCCTCATTTCCTTCCATACTAAACAATTCATATTGACGAGTAAGAAGGCTAAGTTTGTTACATTTTACCTGGGTGTAACCCTCATACGTTTACGCAAGAGTGTCCCACATTTGTTTTGCACTTTTGAAACTGTGCACTTTGTTGTATTCTTGTTCAGATAGTGCACACATGATGATATTTCTGGCTCTGGAGTTGAGATGAAATCTTTGTTTCTGCTCCTCCGTCCATCTAGCCTTTGGGATCTCATTGAGACTCTCATCAACTGGAATGTAGTTGCCCATCTCCACAACGTCCCATATATCAATATGACAAGATTCAAAGAGTGTTATCATTCTTTGCTTCCAATAATCATATTTGACACCCTTGAAGAGTGGTGGTCTGTTCACAGCTTGTCCCTCCTTTTCCATCTTTCTTAGAATCTGGTTTGCTCTGTACTGCCAAGTACTCAACCCGAGAGGCCGAGCTCTGATGCCAACTGAAATGTAGAGATTCACACTAGAAGGGGGGTTGAATAGTGTGTAAGTTATATTATTAACAAAAAACTTTTCGCAAAGATGGAGATAAAATATCTTAGGTTTCACAAGGGACTTGTAAAACACAAGATCACAGGTATCGTCCAATAGCTAAAATAACAGTTTAGTGAAACTGCGTTTTCTTGTTAATCATCATGGCGTAAATAAGAGATTTTCGAAAATAGGATATAAAGAACCTTGTGCGCAAAGTGTGAAGAAATAACTTAAGAGAATAGCAAGTAAGCTTGAAAGCGATAGAGTAAAAACACTTGGTTTATACTAGTTCACTATACCTGAGCTACGTCCAGTTCTCCTTCAAAAACTTTGAAGGGTTCCACTAATCAAGTTCTGATTACAAACAAGTATTATATACCCAGCCACTCCTGGCTACAAGTATTCTCTAGGCCACTTCTGGCACAACTTTAATCTCCCCCTGAGAATAAAGAACACCCAAGTATTCTTTGTCACTAAGCCACTCTTGGATTTCCAAAGAGAAACTGTTTGAGTACAAGTTAAATAAACAGCTCTGACAGAGAGGATATTACAATAAAAACTCAATTACACAGAATAACTTAGCAAAGCTAAGTAGATTGCTCTTTTCGCACAAGTGTAGGTCGTCCAATCGATTTGGCAGAGTTACAGTTCTTCTAAAAACTTGAAAAATTCTCTCTTCAAAACATGAGCTTGTTCCTCTATTTATAGGCAGCTTGGTGAAGATATCCGTTGTGGGATCTGTGCCTTTGCTAATAACTATTCTCTCACAATCATATGACCGTTGCTACGTGTAAGCTTGGGGTGGAGAGATGGAGGAGACAACAGTACATGCAGTGCCTCCACTACTTGAACGATTTCTGCAGAGAGAGGCTTTCTGCCCCCTGTGGTACACTTTTTGAATATTCAAATGAAATGTCACATTAGAAAAGAGAGGGAATAATAGAACATTTCAGAGAATCATCATCGAAAAGCATAAGTGTACTTCTACTCAATTATGGACACATTATATAACTGTTTGCTAGAGAGGGATGATGTAAGTTATGTATGCGTTGGACGCTTCCTTGAATGGACGCAGTGTTTACACACTGGTTTTCTCAATTCATTTGGACGCTTGTTTTATAATCAGTGTATTAAGAAATACAATACCATTGAGGCATTGGACAGCGTAGAACCTATAAAACTCAAACATAGATAATTAAATACTTCAAAATTTAAATTTATTTGCTCTCTTCATAATCGAAGTTTGAGGGGTTGGACATCGTCCAAAGTCTTAGATTCTAACACTTTTAAGTTTTGAGGTCCGAGGTGCCCCGTGGTCCAATTTTGGTGCCGGTGGTGCATTTTCGGCGATTTGTTCAATTTTCGTACGAAAATAAGACTTTTGGGTTTTGGTGCCCTGTGATCCCTGGTGCATTCTTATGCATAAAAAAGCATAATCCTCAAACACTTTTCAGTTTTGAGGTCTGAGGTGCCCCGTGGTCCAATTTTGGTGTCCATGGTGCATTTTCGGCCCATTGTGCAATTTTTGTGCGGAAAAAAGACTTTTGGGTTTAGGTGCCTCGTGATCCGTGGTGTATTCTTATGCATAAAAACCCATTATGCTCGGAAAACTTTTAAGTTTTGAGGTCAGTGGTTCCTCGTGGTCCAAATTTGGTGCCGGTGGTGCATTTTCGGCCATTTGTGCAATTTTCGTGCGAAAATAAGACTTTTGGGTGTTGGTGCCCCGTGATCCTTGGTGCATTCTTATGCATAAAAAACCATAATGCTTGGATCACTTTTCAGTTTTGAGGCTTGTGGTGCCCCGTGGTCCAATTTTGGTGCCGGTAATGCATTTTCGACCATTTATGCAATTTTCGTGCGAAAATAAGGCTTTTGGGTTTTGGTGCCCTGTGGTCCCTGGTGCATTCTTATGCATAAAAAACCATAAATCTCATAGCACTTTTCAGTTTTGAGGTCCGAGGTGCCCCGTGGTCCAATTTTGGTGTTCGTGCTGCATTTTCGGCCCATTGTTCAATTTTCGTGCGAAAATAAGAATTTTTGGTTTTGGTGCCCCGTGATCCCTACTGCATTCTTATGCATAAAAAACCATAATGCTCAGAGCACTTTTAAGTTTTGAGGTCCCAGGTGCCCCATGGTCCAGCTTTGGTACCCGCGGTGCATTTTCGTCCCATTGTGCAATTTTCGTGCGAAAATAAGACTTCTCGGAAAACTTTTTAGTCTTGAGGTTTGTGGTGCCCCGTGGTCCCATTTTAGTGTCGGGGGTCCATTTTCGGCCTTTTGTGCAATTTTCGTGCGAAAATAAGACTTTTGGGTTTTGGAGCCGCGTGATCCTTGGTGCATTCTTATGCATAAAAACCATAATTCTTGGAGCACTTTTCAGTTTTGAAGTCCGTGGTGCCCTGTGGTCTAATTTTGGTGCTCGTGGTGCATTTCCGGCCCATTGTTCAATTTTCATGCGAAAATAAGAATTTTTGGTTTTGGTGCCCTGTGATCCCTGGTGCATTCTTATGCATAAAAAACCATAATTTTTGGAGCACTTTTTAGTTTTGAAGTCTGTGGTGCCCCGTGGTCCAATTTTGGTGCTCGTGGTGCATTTTCGGCACATTGTTGAATTTTCGTATGAAAAGAAGAATTTTTGATTTTGGTGCCCCGTGATCCCTGGTGCATTCTTATGCATAAAAAACCATAATGCTCAGAGCACTTTTAAGTTTTGAGGTCCGTGGTTCCTCGTGGTGCAATTTTGGTGCCAGTAATGCATTTTCAGCCCTTTGTGGAATTTTCGTGTTAAAATAAGACTTTATGGTTTTGGTGCCCCGTGATCCCTAGTGCATTCTTATGCAAAAAAACCATAATTCTAGGAGCACTTTTTAACGTTGAGGTCCGAGGTGCCCCGTGCTCCAATTGTGGTGTCTGTGGTGCATTTTTGGCCTATTGTTCAATTTTCGTGCAAAAATAAGAATTTTTGGTTTTGGTGCCCCGTGATACTTGGTGCATTCTTTTGCATAAAAAACCAAAATGCTCAGACCACTTTTACGTTTTAAGGTCCCAAGTGCCCCGTGGTCCAATTTTGGTACCCGTGGTGCATTTTCGTCCTATTGTGCAATTTTCGTGCGAAAATAAGACTTCTGGGTTTTGGTGCCCCATCATCCTTGGTGCATTCTTATGCATAAAAAACCATAATGCTCTGAACACTTTTCAGTTTTGATGTCCGAGGTACTCTGTGGTCCAATTTTGGTCCCTGTGGTGCATTTTCGACCCATTGTTCAATTTTTGTGCGAAAATAACAATTTTTGGTTTTGGTGCCCCGTGATCCTTGGTGCATTCTTATGCATAAAAAACCATAATGCTCATACTACTTTTAAGTTTTGAGGTCCCAAGTGCCCCGTGGTCCTATTTTGGTACCTATGGTGCATTTTCGTCCCATTGTGCAATTTTCGTGCGAAAATAAGACTTCTGGGTTTTGGTGCCCCATCATCCTTGGTGCATTCTTATGCATAAAATACCATAATGCTCGAAACACTTTTCAGTCTTGAGGTTCGTGGTGCCCCGTGGTCACATTTTGGAGCTGGGGTGCATTTTCGGCCATTTGTGCAATTTTCGGGCGAAAATAAGACTTTTGGGTGTTGGTACCCCGTGATCCATGGTGCATTCTTATGCATAAAAAACCATAATGCTTGGAGCACTTTTCAGTTTTGAGGTTTGTGGTGCCCCGTGGTCCAATTTTGGTGCCGGTAATGCATTTTTGGCCATTTGTGCAATTTTCGTGCGAAAATGAGGCTTTTCGGTTTTGGTGCCCTGTTATCCCTGGTGCATTCTAATGCATAAAAAATCAGAAAGCTCAGAGCACTGTTCAGTTTTGAATACCGAGGTGCCACGTCGTCCAATTTTTGTGCCCGTGGTGCATTTTCGGCCCATTGTTCAATTTTTGTGTGAAAATAAGAATTTTTGGTTTTGGTGCCCCATGATCCTTGGTGCATTCGTATGCATAAAAAACCATAATGCTTAGAGCACTTTAAAGTTTTGAGGTCCTAAGTGCCCCGTGGTTCAATTTTGTGGAGCATTTTCATCCCATTGTGCAATTTTTGTGCGAAAATAAGACTTCTGTGTTTTGGTGCCCCGTGATCCTTGGTGCATTATTATGCATAAAATACCATAATGCTCGAAACACTTTTCAGTCTTGAGGTTCGTGGTGCCCCGTGGTCCCATTTTTGTGCCGGGGGTGCAATTTCGGCATTTTTTGCAATTTTCGTGCGAAAATAAGAATTTTGGTTTTGGTGCCCCGTGATCCTTGGTGCATTCTTATGCAAAACAAACCATAATGCTTAGAACAATTTTAAGTTTTGAGGTCCCAAGTGCCCCGTGGTCCAATTTTGTCACCCGTGGTGCATTTTCGTCCCATTGTGCAATTTTAGTGCGAAAATAAGACTTCTGGGTTTTGGTGCCCCGTGATCCTTGGTGCATTCTTATGCATAAAATACCGTAATGCTCGAAACACTTTTCAGTCTTGAGGTTCGTGGTGCCCCGTGGTCCCATTTTGGGGTCGGGGGTGCATTTTCACCCTTAGGTGCAATTCTCGTGGGAAAATAAGACTTTTGGGTTTTGGTGCCCCGTGATCCCTGGTGCATTCTTATGCATAATAAACCATAATTCTTGGAGCACTTTTCAGTGTTGAGGTTCGTGGTGCCCCGTGGTCCAATTTTGGTGCGGGTAATGCATTTTTGGCCATTTGTGCAATTTTCGTGTGAAAATAGGACTTTTGGGTATTGGTGCCCTGTGATCCTTGGTGCATTCTTATGCATAAAAAACCATAATGCTTAGAGCACTTTTCAGTTTTGAGGTTTGTGGTGCCCCGTTGTCCAATTTTGGTGCCCTGATATCCCTGGTGCATTCTAATGCATAAAAAACCATAATGCTCGGAGAACTTTTTAGTTTTGAAGTCCGAGGTGCCACGTCTTCCAATTTTGGTGCCCGTGGTGCATTTTCGGCCCATTGTTCAATTTTTGTGCGAAAATAAGAATTTTTGGTTTTGGTGCCCCGTGATCCTTGGTGCATTCTTATGCATAAAAAACCGTAATGCTCAAAGCACTTTAAAGTTTTGAGGTCCCAAGTGCCCCGTGGTCCAATTTTGGTACCCGTGGTGCATTTTCGTCCCATTGTGCAATTTTTGTGCGAAAATAAGACTTCTGGGTTTTGGTGCCCCGTGATCCTTGGTGCATTCTTATGCATAAAAAATCGTAATGCTCAGAACACTTTTCAATCTTGAGGTTCGTGGTGCCCCGTGGTCCCATTTTGGTGCCTGGGGTGCATTTTCGGCCTTTTGTGCAATTTTCGTGCGAAAATAAGACTTTTGGGTTTTGGTTCCCCGTGATCCCTAGTGCATTCTTTTGTGTAAAACCAATAATTCTTGGAGCACTTTTCAGTTTTGAGGTTCGTGGTTTCCCGTGGTCCAATTTTGGTGCGGGTAATGCATTTTCGGCCATTTGTGCAATTTTCATGCGAAAACAAGACTTTTGGGTTTTGGTGCCTTGTGATCCCTAGTGCATTATTATGCATAAAAATCCATAATGCTCGGAGCAGTTTTCAGTTTTGATGTCCGAGGTGCCCCGCGGTCCAATTTTGGTGCCCGTAGTGCATTTTCGGCCCATTTTTCAATTTTCATGCGAAAATAAGGATTTGGCGTTTTAGTGCCCCGTGATCCCTGGTACATTCTTATGCATAAAAAATCATAATGCTCAGAACAATTTTAAGTTTTGAGGCCCCAAGTGCCCCGTGGTCCAATTTTGGTACCCGTGGTGCATTTTTGTGCGAAAATAAGACTTCTGGGTTTTGGTGCCCTGTGATCCTTGGTGCATTCTTATGCATAAAATACCATAATGCTCGGAATACTTTTCACTCTTGGAGTTCGTGGTGCCCCGTGGTCCAATTTTGGTGCCTGGGGTGCATTTTCAGCCTTTCGTGCAATTTTCGTGCGAAAATAAGACTTTTGGGTTTTGGTGCCCCATTATCCCTGGTGTTCTTATGCATAAAAAACCATAATTCTTGGAGCACTTTTCAGTTTTGAGGTTCGTGGTTCCCAGTGGTCGAAGGTGGTGCATTTTCGGCCATTTGTGCAATTTTCGTGCGAAAATAAGACTTTTGGGTTTTGGTGCCCTGTGATCCCTGGTGCATTCTTATGCATAAAAATCCATAATGCTCAGAGAACTTTTAAGTTTTGAGGTCCCAAGTGCCCCGTGGTCCAATTTTGTCACCTGTGGTGCATTTTCGTCCCATTGTGCAATTTTCGTGCGAAAATAAGACTTCTGGGTTTCTGTTCCACGTGATCCTTGGTGCATTCTTATGCATAGAAAACCATAGTGCTCGTAACACTTTTCAGTTTTGAGGTCCGTGGTGCCCCATCGTCCAATTTTGGTGCCGGTGGTGCATTTTCGGCCATTTATGCAATTTTCATGGGAAAATAAGACTTTTGGGTTTTCATTCCCCGATATCCCTAGTGCATTCTTATGCATAAAAAACCATAATGCTCAAAGTACTTTTCAATTATGAGGTCCGAGGTGCCCCGTGGTCCAATTTTGGTGTCCATGGTGCATTTTCGGTCCATTGTGCAATTTTCGTGAGAAAATAAGACTTTTGGGTTTTTGTGTCTTGTGATCCATGGTGCATTCTTATACATAAAAAACCATAATGCTCATAGCACTTTCCAATTTTGAGGTCCGGGGTGCCCCGTGGTCTAATTTTGGTGCCCGTGGTGCATTTTTGGCCCATTGTGCAATTTTCGTGTGAAAATAAGACTTTAGGGTTTTGGTGCCCCGTGATCACTGGTGCATTCTTATGCATAAAAAACCATAATGCTCGAAGCACTTGTAAGTATTGAGGTCCGAGGTGCCCCGTGGTCCACTTTTGATGCCAGTGGTGCATTTTCGGCCCATTGTGGAATTTTCGTGCGAAAATAAGAGTTTTGGGTTTTGGTGCCCCGTGATCCATGGGGCATTCTTATGCATAAAAAACCATAATGCTCAGAACACTTTTTAGATTTGAGGTCCGTGGTGCCCCGTTGTCTAATTTTGGTGTCCATCGTGCATTTTCGGCCCATTGTTCAATTTTCGTGCGAAAATAAGACTTTTGCGTTTTGGTGCCCCGTAATCCATGGTGCATTCTTATGCATAAAAAAACCAAATTTCTTGGAACACTTTTCATTTTTGAGGTTCATGGTGCCCCGTGGTCCAATTTTGGTGCAGGTGGTGCAGTTTCGGCCATTTGTGCAATTTTCGTGCGAAAATAGGACTTTTGGGTTTTGGTGTCCCGTGATCCCTGGTGCATTCTTCTGCATAAAATACTATAATGCTCGGAGAACTTTTAAGTATTGAGGTCCGAGGTGCCCCGTGGTCCACTTTTGGTGTCAGTGGTGCATTTTCGGTCATTTGTGTAATTTTCATGGGAAAATAAGACTTTTTGGTTTTCGTGCACCGTGATCCCTAGTGCATTCTTATTCATAAAAAATCATAATGCTCAGAGCACTTTTCAATTTTGAGGTCCGAGGTGCCCCGTGGTCCAATTTTGGTGTCCATGGTGCATTTTCGGTCCATTGTGCAATTTTCGTGCGAAAATAAGAATTTTGCGTTTTGGTTCCCCCGTGATCCATGGTGCATTCTTATGCATAAAAAACCAAATTTGTTGGAACACTTTTCAGTTTTGAGGTTCATGGTGCCCCATGGTCCAATTTTGGTGCAGGTGGTGCAGTTTCGCACATTTGTGCAATTTTCGTGTGAAAATAGGACTTTTGGGTTTTGGTTTCCTGTGATCCCTGGTGCATTCTTCTGCATAAAAAACCATAATGCTCAGAGCACTTTTCAATTTTGAGGTCCGAGGTGCCCCGTGGTCCCATTTTGGTGTCCATGGTGCATTTTCGGCCCATTGTGCAATTTTCGTGAGAAAATAAGACTTTTGGATTTTTGTGTCTTGTGATCCATGGTGCATTCTTATACATAAAAAACCATAATGCTCATAGCACTTTCCAATTTTGAGGTCCGTGGTGCCCCGTGGTCATATTTTGGTGCCGGCGGTGCATTTTCGGCCATTAGTGCAATTTTCGTGCAAAAATAAGACTTTTGGGTTTTTGTGCCCAGTGATCCCTGTTGCATTCTTATGCATAAAAAACCATAATACTCGGAGCACTTTTAAGTGTTGAGGTCCGAGGTGCCCGTGGTCCAATTTTGGTGCCCATGGTGCATTTACGGCCCATTGTGCAATTTTCGTGCGAAAATAATACTTTTTGGTTTTGGTGCCCCGTGATCCATGGTGCATTCTTATGCATAAAAAACTATAATGGTCAGAGCACTTTTCCGTTTTGAGGTTCGAGGTGCACCGTGATCCAATTTTGGAGCCCATTGTGCATTTTCTACCCATTGTGCAATTTTCGTGCAAAAATAAGACTTTTGGGTTTTGGTGCCCCCTGATTCGTGGTCCATTCTTATGCATAAAAAACCATATTCCACTAAGCACTTTTCAGTTTTCAGGTCCGAGGTGCACCGTGGTCCAACATTGGCACCGATGGTGCATTTTCAACCCATTCTGCAATTTTTGTGTGAAAATAAGACTTTTGGGTTTCTGTGCTCCACGATCCCTGGGGCATTCTTATGCATAAAAAACCATAATGCTCAAAACACTTTTCAGTTTTGAGGTCCGTGGTGCCCCGTGGTCCAATTTTTGTGTCGGTGGTGCATTTTCAACCCATTCTGCAATTTTCGTGCAAAAATTAGACTTTTGGGTTTTGGTGCCCCGTGATCCCTGGTGCATTCTTATGCATAAAAAACCATAACGCTCAGAACACCTTTCCGTTTTGAGGTCCGAGGTGCCCCGTAGTCCAAATTTTGTGCCCGTGGTGCATTTTCGACCCATTGTGCAATTTTCGTGGGAAAATAAGACATTTGGGTTTTGTTGTCCCGTGATCCCTGGTGCATTCTTATGCATAAAAAACCATAATGCTTGGAACACTTTTAAGTTTTGAGGTCTGTGGCGTACCATGGTCCAATTTTGGTGCCGATGGTGCATTTTCAGCCATTTGTTCAATTTTCGTGCGAAAATTAGACTTTTGGGTTTTGGTTCCCCGTGATCCCTCGTGCATTCTTACATATAAAAAATCGTAATGCTTGGACTAATTTTTAGTTTTGAGGTCTGAGGTGCCCCGAAGTCAAATTTTCGTGCCCGTGTTTCATGTTCGACCCATTGTGCAATTTTTGTGCGAAAATAAGACTTTTGGGTTTTTGTGCCCTATGATCCCTGGTGCATTCTTATGTATAACAAACAGTCATGCTCAGAGCACATTTCAGTTTTGATGTCCGAGGTGCCCCGTTGTCTAATTTTGGTGCCCGTGGTGCATTTTCGGCCTAATATGGAATTTTCGTGCGAAAATAAGACTTTTGGGTTTTGGTGCCCCGTGATCCATGGTGCATTCTTATGAGTAAAAAACCATAATTCTCGAAACACTTTTCAGTTTTGAGGTCTGTAGGGCCCCGGGGTCCAATTTTTGTGCCCGTGGTGCATTTTCGGCCATTTGTGCAATTTTCGTGCGAAAATAAGACTTTTGGGTTTTGGTGCCCCGTGATTCCTGGTGCATTCTTATGCATAAAAAACCATAATGCTCGGACCACTTTTAAGTATTGAGGTCTGAGGTGCCCCGTGGTCCAATTTTGGTGCCCGTGGTGCATTTTAGGCCCATTATCTAATTTTTGTGCGAAAATAAGACTTTTTGGTTTTGGTGCCCCTGATCCCTGCTGCATTCTTATGCATAAAAAACCATAATGCATGGAGCATTTTTCAGTTTTGAGGTCCAAGGTGCCCCATTGTCTAATTTTGGTGCCTGTGTTGCATTTTCGGCCAATTGTGCAATTTTCGTGCCAAAATAAGACTTTTGGGTTTTGGTGCCCCATGATCCCTGGTGCATTCTTATGCATAAAAAACCATAACGCTCGGAACACTTTTAATTTTTGAGGTCCGTGGTGCCCCGTGGTTTAATTTTGGTGCCAATGGTGCATTTTCAGCCATTTGTGCAATTTTAGTGCGAAAATTTGACTTTTGGGTTTTCGTGCCATGTGATCCCTGGTGCATTCTTATGCATAAAAAAAACCCGAATTCTCAGAGCACTTTTCAGTTTTGAGGTCCGAGGTTCCCCGTAGTCCGATTTTCGTGCTCGTGGTGCATGTTAGACCCATTGTGCAATTTCCATGCGAAAATAAGACTTTTGGGTTTTTGTGCCCCATGATCCCTGGTGCATTCTTATGTATAACAAACCATCATGCTCAGAGCACATTTCAGTTTTGAGGTCCGAGGTGCCCCGTTGTATAATTTTGGTGCCTGTGGTGCATTTTCGGCCCATTGTGGAATTTTCGTGCGAAAACTTTTGGGTTTTGGTGCCCCGTGATCCATGGTGCATTCTTATGCATAAAAAACCATAATGCTCGAAACACTTTTCGGTTTTGAAGTCTGTAGTGCCCTATTGTCCAATTTTGGTGCCGGTGGTGCATTTTCGGCCATTTGTGCAATTTTCGTGCGAAAATAAGACTTTTTGGTTTTGGTGCCCCGTAATTCCCATTGCGTTCTTATACATAAAAAACTATAATCCCCAGAACACTTTTCAGTTTTGAGGTCCATGGTTCCCCGTGGTCCAATTTTGGTGACGGTGGTGCATTTTCAACCATTTTTGCAATTTTCGTGCGAAAATTAGAC
This sequence comes from Pueraria montana var. lobata, assembly GCA_026413185.1. NCBI lineage: Eukaryota > Viridiplantae > Streptophyta > Magnoliopsida > Fabales > Fabaceae > Pueraria > Pueraria montana. The sequence goes on from CM048656.1 coordinate 1,419,823, forward strand.
TTTTGGGTTTTGGTGCCCCATGATCCCTGGTGCATTCTTATGCATAAAAAACCATAATGCTCAGAGCACTTTTCAGTTTTGCGGTCCGAGGTGCACCGTGGTCCAATTTTGGTGCCCATGGTGCATTTTCGGCCCATTGTGCAATATTTCGTGTGAAAATAACACTTTTGGGTTTTGGTGCCCCTTGATCCCTGGTGCATTGTTATGCATGAAAAACCATAATGCTCGGAACACTTTTCAGTTTTGAGGTCCGTGGTGCCCCGTGGTCCAATTTTTGTGCCGGTGGTGCATTTTCGGCCATTTGTGCAATTTTCATGGGAAAATAAGACTTTTGGGTATTGGTGCCCCCGTGATCCCTAGTGCATTCTTAGGCATAAAAAATAATAATGCTCGGAGTTCTTTTCAATTTTGAGGTCTGAGGTGCCCCGTCATCCAATTTTGGTGCCTATGGTGAATTTTCGGACCATTGTGCAATTTTCGTGCGAAAATAAGAATTTTGTGTTTTGGTGCCCCGTTATCCCTGGTGTATTTTTATCCATAAAAAATGATAATGCTCATAGCAGTTTTCAATTTTGAGGTCCAAGGTGCCCTGTGGTCCAATTTTGGTGCCCATGGTGCATTTCCGGCCCATTGTGCAATTTTCATGCCAAAATAAGACTTTTGGGTTTTGGTGACCATGGTGCATTCTTATGCATAAAAATCCGTAATACTCGGAGCACTTTTAAGTGTTGAGGTCCGAGGTGCCCCGTGGTCCAATTTTGGTGCCGGTGGTGCATTTTCAGCCATTTGTGAAATTTTCGTGCAAAAATAAGACTTTTAGGTTTTGGTGCCCTGTGATCCCTGGTGCATTCTTATGCATAAAAAACCATAATGCTCAGAGAACTTTTATGTTTTGAGGTCCGAGGTGCCCGGTGGTTCAATTTTGGTGCCCGTGGTGCATTTTCCGCCCATTGTGCAATTTTCGTACGAAAATAAGACTTTAGGGTTTTGGTGCCCCGTGATCCCTAGTGCATTCTTATGCATAAAAACCCATAATGCTCAGTACACTTTTCAGTTTTCGGGTCCATGGTGCCCCGTGGTCCAATTTTGGTGCCGGCAGTGCATTTTCGGCCATTTGTGGAATTTTCATAGGAAAATAAGACTTTTGGGTTTTGGTACCCTATGATCGCTGGTGCATTCTTATGCATAAAATACCATAATGCTCGGAACACTTTTCAGTTTTGAGGTCCAGGATGCCCCGTGGTCCAATTTTGGTGCCGGTGGTGCATTTTTGGCCATTTGAGAAATTTTCGTGCAAAAATAAGACTTTTGGGTTTTGGGGGCCCGTGATCCCTGGTGCATTATTATGCATAAAAAACTATAATGCTCGGACCACTTTTAAGTATTGAGGTCCAAGGTGCCCCGTGGTCCAACTTTGGTGCCCGTGGTGGATTTTCGGCCCATTGTGCAATTTTCATGCGAAAATAAGACTTTTGGGTTTTGGTGCCCCGTAATCCGTGGTGATTCTTATGCATAAAGAGGCATAATACTTGGAACACTTTTCAGTTTTGAGGTCCGTGGTGAACCGTGGTCCAAGTTTGGTGCCCATGGTGCATTTTCTGCCCATTGTACAATTTTTGTGTGAAAATAAGACTTTTGGGTTTTGGTGCCCCGTGATCCCTAGTGCATTCTTATGCATAAAAACCAACAATGCTCAGTACACTTTTCAGTTTTCAGGTCCGTGGTGCCCCGTGGTCCAATTTTGGTTCTGGCGGTGCATTTTTGGCCATTTGTGGAATTTTCATAGGAAAATAAGACTTTTGGATTTTGGTGACCCATGATCCCTAGTGCCTTCTTTTGCATAAAAAACCATAATGCTCAGAGCACTTTCAATTTTGAGGTCCGAGGTGCCCCGTGGTCCAATTTTGGTGCCCATGGGGCATTTTCGGCCCATTGTGCAATTTTTGTGCGAAAATAAGACTTTTGGATTTTGGTGCCCTGTGATCCCTGCTGCATTCTTATGCATAAAAAACCATAATGCTTGGAGCACTTTTAAGTTTTGAGGTCCGTGGTGCCCCGTGGTTTAATTTTGGAGACTGTGGTACATTTTCTGCCATTTGTGCAATTTTCGTGCAAAAATTAGACTTTTGGGTTTTGGTGCCCTGTGATCCCTGGTGCATTCTTATGCATGAAAAACCATAATGCTCGGAACACTTTTCAGTTTTGAGGTCCAGGGTGCCCCGTGGTCCAATTTTGGTGCTGGTGGTGCATTTTCGGCCATTTGTGCAATTTTCGTGCGAAAATAAGACTTTTGGGTTTTGGTGGCCCGTGATCCCTGGTGCATTCTTATGCATAAAAAACTATAATGCTCAGACCACTTTTAAGTATTGAGGTCCAAGGTGCCCCGTGGTGCAATTTTTGTGCCCGTGGATCATTTTCGGCCCATTGTGCAATTTTCATGCGAAAATAAGACTTTTGGGTTTTGGTGCCCCGTAATCCATGGTGCATTCTTATGCATAAAAGAGCATAATGCTTAGAACACTTTTTAGTTTTAAGGTCCGTGGTGCCCCGTGGTCCAATTTTGGTGTCGGTGGTGCATTTTCGGCCATTTGTGCAATTTTCGTGCGAAAATAAGACTTTTGGGTTTTGATGCCCCGAGATCCCTTGTGCATTCTTATGCATAAAAAACCATAATGCTTGGAGCACTTTTAAGTATTGAGGTTCGTGGTGCCACGTGGTCCAATTTTGGTACCCGTGGTGCATTTTCGGCCAAGTGTGCAATTTTCATGCGAAAATAAGACTTTTGGGTTTTGGTGCCCCGTGATCCCTGGTGCATTCTTATGCATAAAAAACCATAATGCTAGGAACACTTTTCAATTTTCAGGTCCGTGGTGCCCCGTGGTCCAATTTTGGTGTCGGTGGTGCAAGTTCGGCCTTTTCTGCAATTTTCGTGCGAAAATAAGACCTTTGGATTTTGGTGCTCCGTGATCCCTTGTGCGCTCTTATGCATAAAAAACCGTAATGCTTGGAGCACTTTTAAGTTTTGAGGTCCGAGGTGCCCTGTGGTACAATATTTGTGCGCGTGGTGCATTTTCGGCCCATTGTGCAATTTTCATGCGAAAATAAGGCTTTTGGGTTTTGGTGCCCCGTAATCCCTGGTGCATTCTTATGCATAAAAAACCATAATTCTTAGACCACTTTTAATTATTGAGGTCGAAGGTGCCACGTTGTCCAATTTTGGTGCCCGTGGTGCATTTTTGGCCCATTGTGCAATTTTTGTTCGAAAATAAGACTTTTGGATTTTAGTGCCCCGTGATCCCTGGTGCATTCTTATGCATAAAAAACGATAATGCTGGGAACACTTTTCAGTTTTCAGGTCCGTGGTGCCCCGTGGTCCAGTTTTGGTGCCGGTGGTGCATACTCGGCAATTTGTGCAATTTTCGTCCGAAAATAAGAATTTTGGGTTTTAGTGCTCCATGATCCCTTGTGCGCTCTTATGCATAAAAAAACCATAATGCTCGGAACACTTTTTGTGCGCGTGGTGCATTTTCGGCTCATTGGGCAATTTTCATGCAAAAATAAGGCTTTTGGGTTTTGGTGCCCCGTAATCCTTGGTGCATTCTTATGCATAAAAAACCATAATGCTCAGAGACTTTTCAGTTTTCAGTTCCGAGGTGTCCTGTGGTGCAATTTTGGTGCCCATGGTACATTTTCGGCCCATTGTACAATTTTCGTGCGAAAATAAGACTTTTGGGTTTTGGTGCCGGTGGTGCATTTTCGGCCGGTGCATTCTTATGCATAAAAAACCATAATGCTTGGAACACTTTTCAGTTTTGAGGTCCGTGGTGACCCGTGGTCCAATTTTGGTGCCGGTGGTGCATTTTCGGCCATTTGTGCAATTTTCGTGCGAAAATAATCCTTTTGGGTTTTGGTGCGCCATGATCCCTGGTGCATTCTTATGCATAAAAAACCATAATACTTGGAGCACTTTTAAGTATTGAGGTCCGAGGTCCCACGTGGTCCAATTTTGGTGCCTGTGGTGCATTTTCGGCCCATTGTGCAATTTTCATGCGAAAATAAGACTTTTGCGTTTTGATGCCATTGATCCCTGGTGCATTCTTATGCATAAAAAACCATAATGCTTGGAGCACTTTTAGGTATTGAGGTTCGAGTGCCCCGTGGTCCAATTTTGCTGCCTGTGGTGCATTTTTTACCCATTGTACAATTTTCGTGCGGAAATAAGACTTTTGGGTTTTGGTGCCCGATGATCCCTGGTGCATTCCTATGCATAAAAAACCCCAATGCTCAGATCACTTTTCAGTTTTGAGGTTCGTGGTGCCCCGTGGTCCAACTTTGGTGCCGGTGGTGCATTTTCGGCCATTTGTGCAATTTTCGAGCGAAAATAAGGCTTTTGGGTTTTGGTGCCCTGTAATCCCTGGTGCATTTTTAGGCATAAAAAACTATAATGCTCGGAGCACTTATAAGTATTGAGATCCGAGTGCCACGTGGTCCAATTTTGGCACCCGTGGTGCATTTTCGACCCATTGTGCAATTTTCGTGCGAAAATAAGACTTTTGGGTTTTGGTGCTCTGTGATCCCTGGTACATTCTTATGCATAAAAACCATAATACTCAAGGAAATTTTAAGTTTTTAGGGCCAAGGTGCCCTGTGGTCCAATTTCGGTGCCCGTGGTGCATTTTCGGCCCATTATGCAATTTTCGTACGAAAATAAGACTTTTGGGTTTTGGTGCCCCGTGATCCCTGGTGCATTCTTATGCATAAAAAACCATAATTCTTGGAGCACTTTTAAGTATTGAGGTCCGAGGTCCCACTTGTCCAATTTTGTTGCCCGTGGTGCATTTTCGGCCCATTGTGCAATTTTCATGCGAAAATAAGACTTTTGGGTTTTGGTGCCCCGTGATCCCTGAAATACAAAGAAACACACTAGAAGGGGGTTGAATAGTGTGTTTATATTTTCTTTGAAATCCTTTCGCAATATGAAGATAGTGTATCTTAAGTTTTACAAGAACCTTGTGAAACAGAAGGCTATGCTATCGTCCAGTGGTTCAAATACAACAGTTCAATGAAACTGCATTTTTCGTCAGAACACACGTAAAATATTTTTGTAAATAAAATGTGTAAAGAAACTCTTTCGTGGTATATGAAGAGATAACTTAAGAGATTTACAAGTAATCTAGAAAGCGAAAGAGTGGAACACTTAGTTTTATACTGGTTCACTCAAACTGAGCTACATCCAGTTCTCCTTCAAAAACCTGTGAAGGGTTCTACTAATCAGAATCTGATTACAAACAAGTATTTTAACCTGCCACTTATGGCTACAAGTATTCTCTAGGCCACTCCTGGCACACCTTTTAATCTCCCCCTGAGATTAAAGCAAACCCAAGTATTCTTTAACACTAAGCCACTCCTGGCTTTCCAAACATAAATTGTTTCAGTATAGAAAGAAAGAATATCTCTCACAGAGAGGCTATTACAATAAAAAATGAATACACAGAATCGCTTAGCAAGGCTAAGTAGAAAGCTCTTTTTCGCTCAAGTGTGGATCGTCCAGTCGTTTTGACAGAGTTTCGGCTCTTAATCAATCTTCGTATATGTTTGATGTATGAGCTTGTTCCTCTATTTATAGGTAGCTTGGTGTAAAGTATCCATTGTGGGATTTGTACCTTTGCCAATAACGGCTTTCTCCTAATTATGTGACCGTTCCCACGTGTCGGCTTGGGGTGGAGAGAAGAGGAGACATCAGTACTTGCAGCACCTCCAGTACTTGTACTATTTCTGTAGAGAAATGCTTTTCTGTTCCTGTATAATACTTTTCGAAAACTCAAATGAAATGTTATGTTAGAATGAGAGGGAATAATCGAACATTCTAGAGAATCATCATCGAAAACGTATTGTTGCTTTATATAACTTTTAAGATAGAAAACAGAGTGTAAGTTATATAGGCATTGGACGCTTGCTTTGCAGAAACATTGGACGCTGGATGTTGTACTTTACAAAACATATTTGGACGCTTTGCTTATAGAAATATAAAGTCTAAGTTTGAGAGATACAATACCATTGCGGCATTGACGACGTAGATCCTATAACACTCAAACAAGACCATTAGATACTCCAAAATTTATCCTTTATTTGTTATCATCAAAATCAAATTTTGAGGGGTTGGACATCCTCCAACGTCTTAGAACTTAACTATCTCCCCCTTTTTGATGATGACAAATAATGTTAAATTTTGATGTCAACAGGCACATAATCATATATGAATATAATAAAGCATATAAGAGATGATTATGTTATGCCAGTGTATGTTGACAGGGATAATATATGTGAAATGAAGTACTCCCCCTGAGTTTAACATTTCTTATGCATCTGATAACAGTGTATAATAAACAGCGAGAATATATCAGATATAACAGATATCAAAGTGTAAAAAACATATCAAGGATATGGATGCAGAATATATGATATAAACACCTCATGTATTAAAAACGTATTGATAAAACAGCCAAAACATTCACAGAGTGTAAAATGACTCTATGACATCAAAATTCCAATTTCTCCCCCTTTATCATTAACAAAAATGGGTTTGAAAGATGGAAAATTGACTTGACCATCATGGTCACCTATGGCTGCGAAGGTGGTTCTTGTGGTGGTGGTGGTGGTTGTTCTGGTGGTGCTTGGGTAGGTGGTGTTGGTTGTTGGAGTGGTGGTGGTTTGACGGGGGTGCTGGTTGTTGGAGTGGTTGTGGTTGGACGGGGGAAATGGCATGAGCAACATGTCCAAGCAGGTTGGCTGCAGTATTTTGTATTTGATTCACAAGCGTCTGGGAGAGGCTCATGAACTATTCAGTGATAGCATTCTGCAGGCATACGATGTTGAGCAGCCTCAGCCTGTTGCCTTTGCTGAAATGCTTGAAAAGCTGCGTCGGTTTCCAGCTGTTGTTGCCTAAGAGCCTGTTACACGATCTCGTGAACACGATCTTCTGAGACCCCTTGAGGTTCAGCAAATCGTAAGGGAAGGATGCCCCTTGGACTTGAAGATCCTGTGGGAACTAGTTGACGTGTACCCGAGTGAGCTTCAGTAGACGCATCAACAATGGGGAAGCTGGTATATCTTCAGCAGGAGGCTTTTCTGCAGTTGATTCCATGGGCTTGGATGCTTTAACAATAGGCTTTCCATCATCCTTGGACTTTCCAGATTGGACGGTGGATTCTTCATGAGAAGCGACAAAGTGTTCCACGTCTACTGGTACGGATGGGTCCAAGTCAAGATGAACTAGCACCTTTGTTACCTTGGTAGATGCTTCATCCAACTCTGCTTGTGTAGCTTTCGGCTTGGCAACCTGATCTTCCTTTTCTGTGGTTGCAGCCTCAGCTTGCTCAAGAGCCAGTTGCTCTAGACGAGCTTGTACTGCCGCTCTGGCCTCTTCTGCCTTGTACTCCTCATGCCGAGTTTGTAAGAGCCTGTTACACGATCTCGTGAACACGATCTTCTGAGACCCCTTGAGGTTCAGCAAATCGTAAGGGTTGGATGCCCCTTGGACTTGAAGATCCTGTGGGAACTGGTTGACGTGTACCCGAGTGAGCTTCAGTAGACGCATCAACAATGGGGAAGCTGGTATATCTTCAGCAGGAGGCTTTTCTGCAGTTGATTCCATGGGCTTGGATGCTTCAACAATAGGCTTTCCATCATCCTTGGACTTTCCAGATTGGACGGTGGATTCTTCATGAGAAGCGACAAAGTGTTCCACGTCTACTGGTACGGATGGGTCCAAGTCAAGATGAACTAGCACCTTTGTTACCTTGGCAGATGCTTCATCCAACTCTGCTTGTGTAGCTTTCGGCTTGGCAACCTGATCTTCCTTTTCTGTGGTTGCAGCCTCAGCTTGCTCAAGAGCCAGTTGCTCTAGACGAGCTTGTACTGCCGCTCTGGCCTCTTCTGCCTTGTACTCCTCATGTCGAGTTTGGAGTTCCTCCACAAACTCTGTGCGATCCAGTGTCCAAAGATCAAACACTTTGTTGCTTCTGATGATAGGCAATGTCTTCATTAAATCCAGGTAGTCATCTGAATCTATCAGAAAGCAAGCAAAGGTGTCTGTAAAGTGATGAGTCTTCACTGGACGCAGCACCTCAAGACCATGAGGGGGTGAATGAAATCATTCTTGGAGCTGCCGGAGGAGGAGGCCTTCTGGGAGTTGTTCCATAAGATCTGGCACCAAAAGGTCATGGAATCTAAAGTTCCAAGTGGACGTGTAAGCTTACCAGTCTTGTCAAACAGGTGACCCCAGTTATGAGAGGATTGTCGCAGGGCTTCAACTTTTTCTTCCCTTATTGGCATCTCAATGCCATAGAACTTGTAACCTTTCTTTCGACCAGCATCATATAAGGGTAGTCTAGGACACACCCTGTCTGGTACAAACTTGATTTCTGTGGCGTGGCTGATGTGAAGGTTTGGTGGGTAGGCAATGGCTTGGTTTGGTATATACATCTGTTGTAGAAGTTTGCCAAGATCATCATAGTCGCTTGGCTGGAAATTTAGCACTGGAGTTCCAACAGGTAGAGGCAGGAACTTTGTAATGGGAGTCCAGATGCAAACATCCTTGACCCATTGTACATCTGGACGCTGCTTCGACTTGGAAGGGTCCAGGCTTTCTTTAATGGCCAACTTCAATTCTATGGCCAGTTCAGTATCCCTGCTAACAGGGGGCTTCTTGGACGGTGCCTTCTTCTTTCTTGGAGCCTTCCCTTTCTGCTCCGCAACCATCTTTGTGAATTGAGAAGCAACCTCCACCTCTGGTTCAGGCAGTTCTGCTGTTGCTGGACGCACCCTTTGTTGGGTTCCAGTTCGACAAGAGTAAGGATGAGTCATTCGGATCAAGTGTGGATACACGTCTCTCATCCAAGTGGGCAAAGGCTTGTTGATTATTGCTCCTTCTGGCATTGCAGCATAGTCAGCTGAAGGATTATGAGCATAATCATACCTCGTCCACTCTGGTGCTGAGGCAGTAGTCAGATGCCTCTCCAAAGGTTCTTGTAGAGGCCTCCATATCACATCGTGCCTCTTACAGTAATTCTGTTCATTCCGTGTAAGGAATGCAACAGGGAAGCGTTCTCTGTCTTCTTCTTCTTTGGTTTTCTGCTTGGGGGGTATGGTCCATGGGGACCAGGTATCCCTCCATGCATCCCTTGGACGCACAAACTTGGACAGGTCCAAGTGAAGAGGTGGATGCTGGGTTGTTGATGTGGATGGAGCACTGGATGGAGCTGGTAGTAGGGCACTCATGGATATGTTGTCGGTGTCTTGGGAGGAAGGTGGTGGAGCTGCGACTCTCCTTGGCCTAACTGCCTGAGTCTTAACTCGTCGAGGCACATTAGAAGGAAAGGAAGATAGTTCAGCAGGTTGTACCTTCTGCTTCTTTTGCATAGGGGCCTCCTTCTCCTCTGCTTTCTTCTTGATTTGACCAATTGGGATCTAGTCATCATCATCAGAGTCGTCTAGTATTTGAAGCTTTCGAACCTTTGGCTTTTCTGGAACAGGCTTCACTGAAGCTGCCTTTGGACGCTGCTCAGCTTTAGCAGGTCTGGACGCAACAGTCCTTGGACGCTTCTCTGCCGGGGACTGAGTAGTGGAGGTGTCAGCATGTATTTTCTTGGTTCTTCTCTCCTTTTCAGCATCTTCCTCATGCTTATGAGACATGTGACGTGTTACCTTTCTGCTCCCCTGTTCCTGCATCAACCTTTTGATCTTCTTGCCAAGACCAAGAAGATCAATCTCCTCCTCATCATCATTGGAGATAATCTTGCTTTGTTCATGTCGTTGCTTGTTGATGCTATCTTCGTCCAAGTCCCTTAGGACCTTGGTTGTCAGCTTAATCTTCATAGGCTTTATGTTGGACTCGCCAAATGGTTGTTGTATTGCCACCATTTGCCCTTTCTTCACGATAGCTTCGTAATCAACTTTGTCCAGTTCATCAAAGAAGCATTGATAGACCTTCTGGTCCCAGAAGATCTTGTTCAGCAGAGCGGCGTAAAAGATGTCATCATTGCCACCAACAGTCTTCATCATTCTCACAATATTGATGTAAATGGTGTGAGGAAGGTTGAAGGGGATACCTTCCAAAATGTGGAATATCATGAACTTGTGTAAGTCCGTGACTGAGTCCTTAGACCCAGCTTTGTGCAGGATACTCTTGTTGCACACCTGCTGCCAGATTTTCGCTTCCTCACACAGGTTCTTGTACTAAATCTTCATTGAGTCTGTGGATTTGGTCTTGCAAAGTACGTTTGCAACGTGATTGCCGTACTACTTGGCCAAGTCTGCTCTGTACTAGTTCTGCTCCCTGATGCAACCAGTTACCTTTGCAATGTACTCAGTGGACAGAGTCACCTCTTGTCCAAGAATAGTGGCCACGAGCTCCCTTGTGTTCTGAAATTTGGCATCCCTCAAGAACATCCTGATCAACTCAAGGAATATCTTTTGGTTTTCGTTGAAGTAGCCTCTGATTCCACACTTCAGAAGGCTCTCGTTCAGGTTCAGGCCAAGCTTCTCCAGCTTTTCAATGTCGAAGAAGTGCTCAATGTGCACTGTAGCAGCACCTTGACATACAACTGTGGTGTCAGGGTAGGTGTGGACGTCGAGTTTAGAGTTGCTTGAGCTTGCAGAGTTTGACATGGTAGAAAAGTTGGGATTTTTAGGTTTTCTGAGAAGGGTTTTGGGATTTTTTTTTTGAGAGAGAGGGACTGCTTAAGGATGAAGATAAGCTCAGAGAAGATAGATACGGTAAAGATTTTCTGAGACGATTTGACGGATTACATATATGGGCTTTGTTCGGAGAACGTGAAGCGGTTTTGGGCTTTTATGAATATTTGAAATGGAAATCATGCCATAAAACCCATCATGATAAGGCGTGTGAAGAATGTGGGTAACTGTGTATGGTTACTAACATTTAGGTGACTTAGCATAGAGCATTAACTCATACTTACTCTGAAACGAACCGTTTTGGCCATTTGAACAATGTTTAAAAAAAATGCTAAGTTAAAAACATCGTCCAGATGTTGGACTTAAGTGTAACATATGCAATGCACGTGCATGACTTAGTGATCTTTGGACGACATGTCCATTGGACGCTAAGGTTTTATTGGACGCACCATGTAGATGTTAATCATTCCTTTACAGAATCCATTCCAAGTTTGTTCCTTAGAAGGATTAACTTGTCTTCAGTAAGGGGTTTAGTAAATATATCAGCAAGCTGATTATCTGTGGTTACAAAGTGTAGTTCCACAGTACCCTTCTGAACATGGTCTCTTATAAAGTGATGTTTAATCTCTATATGTTTAGCCCTTGAATGCAATATGGGATTCTTAGAGAGATCTATGGCAGCTTTACTATCACAGAAGATAGGAATGTTACTCTCATATATGTTGTAGTCCTCAAGTTGATGTTTGATCCATAAGATTTGAGAACAACATTTTGCAGCTGAAATATACTCTGCTTCAGCAGTGGACAGTGCAATGGTTCCTTGCTTCTTGCATATCCAGGAGACTAAGTTTCCACCAATGAAGTGACATCCTCCACTAGTGCTTTTTCTTTCAATTCTGTCTCCAGCATAATCAGCATCACAGTATCCAACTAACCTGAAATCTTTCTGCGTTTTGAAATATAGACCAAGATTAGTGGTTCCAATAAGATATCGAAAGATTCTCTTAACAGCAGCTAAATGAACTTCCCTTGGGTCAGATTGAAATCTGCCACATAAGCATACACTGAACATGATGTCAGGTCTGTACGCTGTGAGGTATAGGAGTGATCCTATCATTCCTCTGTATAGAGTGTTATCCACCTTCTTTGAGTTGTCGTCCAGTCCAAGTATTGCTGTTTGATGCATAGGAGTTTTCATTGGTTTTGCATCGTCCATTTTGTACTTCTTTAGTAGCTCCTTGACATACTTGGTTTGATGTATGTATAGGCCCTTTTCAGTTTGTTTGATTTGAAGTCCAAGGACGAATTTCAGCTCACCCATCATGCTCATCTCAAACTCTGTTTTCATTAATTTGGCAAATTCTTCATAGAGAGTTTCATTAGTGGCACCAAATATGATATCATCAACATATATTTGTGCAATAATAAAATCAGAAGAGTAGTCTTTGCGAAACAATGTAGTGTCTACTTTTCCTCTTGAAAAACCATTTTCTGGCAAAAATGAGCTGAGTTTTTCATAGCAAGCTCTAGGTGCTTGTTTCAACCCATATAAAGCTTTGTTAAGTTTGAAAACATGATTTGGAAAAACATCACTTTCAAATCCTGGGGGTTGTTCCACATAGACTTCTTCCTTTATGAGTCCATTGAGGAATGCACTTTTTACGTCCATTTGATGTAGCTTCATATTGCTATGAGCTGCAAATGATAGTAAAATGCGAATTGCCTCTAGACGTGCAACTGGAGCATAAATTTCAGTATAATCTATACCTTCTTGTTGTGAGTAACCTTTTGCTACCAACCTTGCTTTGTTTCTCACAACATTACCTGCTTCGTCCAGCTTGTTTTTGAACACCCACTTTGCTCCTACAGCTTCTTTGTTGTTGGGGAGTTCTACTAGCTTCCAGACATTATTCTTTTGAAACTGGTCAAGTTCTTCCTGCATTGCTTTGACCCAGCTTTCATCTTCTAAGGCATCGTCCACAGTCTTAGGTTCTATTTGCGATATGAGTGTTGTGTGACCTTGCTGTCATTGAAGTGAAGATCTGGTTTTGACTCTACCTTTTGGATCTCCGATGATTTGTTCCTCTGGATGATGTTTCTTCATTTTCCAGTTGCGCCCAGTTGGTTCTCTTTATTCTGCTACTGAACCGTCCAGTGGTACATTGGACTCTTCAACTAAAACATCACGGTTGGACGTATCTGATGACTTACTTGCATTAGTCCAATCTGAGATCTACAAATGATTCATCCAGCTCTGGTAATTTCTTATCAGGCTTGTTGTCATTGAACTTCACATGGATAGCTTCTTCAACAACTAAGGTTCTAGAGTTATAAACTCTGTATGCCTTTGAAGTTTCAGAATATCCAAGCAATATTCCTTCATCACACTTAGAATCAAATTTTCCTAAATTATCCTTAGTGTTCAGAATGAAACATTGACATCCAAATGGATGGAAGTAGGATATGTTAGGTCTTCCTCCCTTCCACAATTCATATGGAGTCTTTTTCAATATTGGCCTTATATAGATTTTGTTTTGTAAATAACAGGCAGTATTCACTGCTTCAGCCCAGAAGTGTTTAGGGGTTGAATTATCATTCAACATGGTTCTAGCCATCTCCTGGAGTGACCTATTTTTCCTCTCAAAAACACCATTCTGTTGTGGTGTTCTGGGTGTTGAGAAGTTGTAACGGATACCATTATCCTCACAGAACCTTTGAAAACTTTCATTTTCGAATTCTCCCCCATGATCACTTCGAATAGAAGTAATCATACTCCTTTTTCATTTTGAACTATTTTGCAGAAGTTATAAAAAGCCTTGAAGGACTCATCTTTGTGGGATAGGAACATGACCCATGTCCATCTAGTATAGTCGTCCACTATAACCAATCCGTATCTCTTACCACTTACTAAGGCTGTTCTTGTGGGTCCAAACAAATCAATATGTAACAACTCAAGAGGTCTAGAAGTGGAAACAATGTTTTTACTTTGAAAAGAACTTTTCACTTGTTTCCTTTTCTGACAAGCTTCACAAAGAAGATCATCTTTATATGACATACTTGGTAGTCCTCTTACGAGGTTGTGCCTATTCAGCTTTGAGATTAACCTCAAGCTTGCATGACCAAGTCTTTTATGCCATAGCCAATGATTTTCTTGTACTGAAACTAGGCATGATACATTTTTACTTGATAGTTCTCCAAGTTTAATCTTGTACAAATTACCTTGCCTCTTTGCAGTAAAGAGAAGGGATCCATCAGAGTTACTGACTGTACATTCACTTTTGTTAAAGACAACATCATATCCACTGTCACATAATTGGCTTATGCTAAGTAGATTATGTTTAAGACCTTTAACATAAAGAACTTTATCAATACAAGGATAGGGTGGTATACCAATCTTACCTATGCCAGCTATCATCCCTTTCTTATTCCCTCCAAAGGTGACTTTCCCACCAGCTTTGGGTAGGAGGCTTTGGAACATACACCTTTCTCCTGTCATGTGATGTGAGCACCCACTGTCCAGGTACCATGATTGGAGTTTCTTTCCTGCTGTTAAGCATGTCTGCAACAGGAATAATTTTATCCTTAGGTACCCAAATTGACTTGGGTCCTTTTTTGTTAGTTTGAAGGGTATTGGATGCTCCCTTCTTAGGCAGGTGTCTGCATTTGGACGTTATATGTCCAGGTTTCCCACATAAGTAGCAAACATCTATTTTCTCGTCATGAATATATTTCTTTCCCTTATATCCATGTCCTGACCTGTCATTTGGTCTCTTACAACCTTCATATTTTAAAAGCATTTTAAGGTTGTCAGAGCCCTTAACAAAGTTTGACAGATCCTTCTTTAGGCTGTCAATCTCTTCATGAAGTTTTACAGCATCATGTGGTTGACCTCTTAAGGAAGTATTTGCTTCAACTTTCAGAAGCTTCTCAACTAGCCTTTTGTTTTCTGCTTTCAGATTTCGAATCTCTATGGAAAGATTCATTTCTCTAGTCCTTGAATTCTCATAGGATTTATAGGCTCGAGCAACATCATTCCAAAGAGTTCGCATCTCCGCATTTAAAATTTCATGTTGCTTTGAGAGCTCTGTAAACTTTTTCTATAAATGCTCCTTTTCACTTTCAAGTTGTTTGAACCTTTTCTCTAAAACTTCTTTTTCTTTTGAAAGTGATTTGGACGATTTCTTTAAAGTTATGTAGGCCTTTGACAAAATAGAAGAGTTTGACAGTAATTCATGATAAGCTTCTTGAAGTGAATCTAAGTCATTAAGGTCTACCTCATCTTCTTCTTCTGGTTCAGAAGAATCTGTTGAAGTGTCTGCCATCGGACATATGTGTGCTTCCTCTTCTTCTTCATTGTCTGATGATGAGTCATCGTCCAGGTCTTCCCATGTGGACATCAGAACTTTCTTGCCCTTCCTTTTGCTGAAGAATTTCTTCTTCTTGTGCTTGCTCTTGTCAAGATCTGGGCATTCTGATTTGAAGTGTCCTGGCTTTTTGCATTCGTAGCATATGATTGGACTTTTCTCCTTCTTTTCTTTAAGGCCTTTCCTCTTTAGGTTTCTCCATTTGGATCCACCTTTCTTCTTCCACACAGCGTGTATCCTCTTGGATATGAAGGATAGCTCATCATTCTCATCTGAGTCATCATCTTCAGATTGTTCGTCTGATGATGTTTCAGCTTGCATGGCTTTGGACGATGGTGCTTTCCTTGGCTTCTGGACGCTGAGCGCCAGGGACTTGTTTTTCTTACCATCACCATCTTAATGCAGTTCTAGTTCATGCACCTTGAGAGTTCCCATGAGTTCTTCTAGGGACATATCATCTAGTCCTTTTGTTGCTCTCAAGGCTGTAACCTGTGGTCTCCATTGCCTAGGCAAACTTCTCAAAATTTTGTCAATATGTTCATAGTTATTGTAATTTTTACCATGTGCTCTAAGTTCATTTAGTATGGTTTGAAACTGTCCAAACATACCTTGTATGTCCTCGTTTTCTTCCATACTAAACAATTCATATTGACGAGTAAGGAGACTGAATTTGTTACGTTTTACCGGGTGGAACCCTCATACGTTAACACAAGAGTGTCCCACATTTGTTTCGCGCTTTTGAGACTGTGCACCTTGTTGTATTCTTGTTCGCTCAGTGCACATATGATGATGTTTCTAGCTCTGGAGTTGAGATGAAATCTTTGTTTCTGCTCCTCCGTCCATCTAGTCTTTGGGATTTTGTTGAGGTTCTCATCAAGTGGAATGTAGTCGCCCATCTCCACAACGTCCCACATGTCAATATGACTGGATTCAAAGAATGCTATCATTCTTTGTTTCCTGTAATCATATTTGACACCCTTGAAGAGTGGTGGTCTGTTCACAGCTTGTCCCTCATTTTCCATCTTTCTTAGGATCTTTCCTTTGTACTGCTAAGTACTCAACCCAAGAGGCTGAGCTCTGATGCCTACTGAAATACAGAGAAACACACTAGAAGGGGGGTTGAATAGTGTGTTTATATTTTCTTTGAAATCCTTTCACAATATGAAGATAGTGTATCTTAAGTTTTACAAGCACCTTGTGAAACAGAAGGCTATGCTATCGTCCAGTGGTTCAAATACAACAGTTCAATGAAACTGCATTTTTCGTCAGAATAAGTATTTTAACCTGCCACTTCTGGCTACAAGTATTCTCTAGGCCACTCCTAGCACACCTTTTAATCTCCCCCCCCCCCCCCCCGAGATTAAAGCAAACCCAAGTATTCTTTAACACTAAGCCATTCCTGGCTTTGCAAACATAAATTGTTCGAGTATAGAAAGAAAGAATAACTCTCACAGAGAGGCTATTGCAATAAAAAATGAATACACAGAATCGCTTAGCAAGGCTAAGTAGAAAGCTCTTTTTCGCTCAAGTGTGGATCGTCCAGTCGTTTTGACAGAGTTTCGGCTCTTAATCAATCTTCGTATATGTTTGATGTATGAGCTTGTTCCTCTATTTATAGGCAGCTTGGTGTAAAGTATCCGTTGTGGGATTTGTACCTTTGCCAATAATGGCTCTCTCCTAATTATGTGACCGTTGACACGTGTCGGCTTGGGGTGGAGAGAAGAGGAGACATCAGTACTTGCAGCACCTCCAGTACTTGTACTATTTCTGCAGAGAAATGCTTTTATGTTCCTGTATAATACTTTCCGAAAACTCAGATGAAATGTTATGTTAGAATGAGAGGGAATAATCGAACATTCCAGAGAATCATCATCGAAAACGTATTGTTGCTTTATATAACTTTTAAGATAGAAAACAGAGTGTAAGTTATATAGGCATTGGATGCTTGCTTTGCAGAAACATTGGACGCTGGATGTTGTACTTTACAAAACATATTTGGACGCTTTGCTTATAGAAATATAAAGTCTACGTTTGAGAGATACAATACCATTGCAGCATTGGACGACGTAGATCCTATAACACTCAAACAAGACCATTAGATACTCCAAAATTTATCCTTTATTTGTTATCATCAAAACTGAAATTTGAGGGGTTGGACATCGTCCAAAGTCTTAGAACTTAACAATCCCAGGTGCATTCTTATGCATAAAAAACCATAATGCTTGGAGCACTTTTAAGTATTGGGGTCCGAGTGCCCTGTGGTCCAATTTTGCTGCCCGTGGTGCATTTTCGACCCGTTGTGCAATTTTCGTGTGAAAATAAGACTTTTGGGTTTTGGTGCCCCCATGATCCCTGGTGCATTCCTATGCATAAAAAACCACAATGCTCGGATCAATTTTCAGTTTTGAGGTTCGTGGTGCCCTGTGCTCCAATTTTGGTGCCGGTGGTGCATTTTCGGCCATTTGTGCAATTTTCGTGCGAAAATAAGGCTTTTGGGTTGTGGTGCCCCATAATCCATGGTGTATTGTTATGTATAAAAACCATGCTCGGAGCACTTATAATTATTGAGATCCGAGTGCCCCGTGGTCCAATTTTGGTGCCCGTGGTGCATTTTCGACCCAATGTGCAATTTTCGTGCGAAAAAAAGACTTTTGGGTTTTGGTGCCCTGTGATCCCTGGTACAGTCTAATGCATAAAAAACCATCATGCTAGGAAAACTTTTCAGTTTTGTGGTCCGTGGTGCCCCGTGGTCCAATTTTGGTGCCGGTGGTGCATTTTCGACCATTTGTACAATTTTCGTGCGAAAATAATCCTTTTGGGTTTTGGTGCCCTGTGATCCCTGGTGCATTCTTATGCATAAAAAACTATAATGCTTAGACCACTTTTGAGTATTGAGGTCCGAGGTGCCAAGTGGTCCAATTTTGGTGCCCGTGGTGCATTTTCGGCCCATTGTGCAATTTTCGTGCGAAAATAAGACTTTTGGATTTTGGTGCCCCGTGAACCCTGGTGCATTGTTATGCATAAAAAACCATAATGCTTGGAACAATTTTCAGTTTTCTGGTCTGTGGTGCCCTGTGGTCCAATTTTGGTGCTGGTGGTGCATATTCGGCCAATTGTTCAATTTTTGTGCAAAAATAAGACTTTTGGGTTTTGGTGCCCCGAGATCCCTGATGCATTCTTATGCATATAAAACCATAATGCTTGGAGCACTTTTAATTATTGAGGTTCGTGGTTCCCCGTTGTCAAATTTTGGTGTCGATAGTGCATTTTCGGCCATTTGAGCAATTTTCGTGCAAAGATAAGACTTTTGGGTTTTGGTGCCCCGTGATCCCTGGTGCATTCTTATGCATTAAAAACTATAATGCTGGGAACACCTTTCAGTTTTGAGTTCCGTGGTTCCTCGTGCTCCCATTTTGGTGTCGGTGGTGCATTTTCGGCCAATTGTGAATTTTCGTGCAAAAATAAGACTTTTGGGTTTTGGTGCCCCGTGATCCCTGGTGCATTCTTATGCATAAAAAATCACAATGCTCAGCACACTTTTCAGTTTTGAGGTTCGTGGTGCCCCGTGGTCCAATTTTGGTGGCGATGGTGCATTTCGGCCATTTGAGCAATTTTCGTGCGAAAATAAGACTTTTGGGTTTTGGTGCCCCGTGATCCCTAGTGCATTCTTATGCATAAAAACCCATAATGCTCAGTACACTTTTCAGTTTTCGGGTCCATGCTGCCCCGTGGTCCAATTTTGGTGCCTGCAGTGCATTTTCGGCCATTTGTGGAATTTTCATAGGAAAATAAGACTTTTGGGTTTTAGTGCCCCATAATCCTTGGTGCATTGTTATGCATAAAAAACCATAATGCTTGGAGCACTTTTTAGTTTTGAGGTCCGTGGTGCCCCATGCTCCAATTTTGGTGCATGTGGTGCATTTTCGACCATTTGTGAAATTTTCGTGCGAAAATAAGACTTTTGGATTTTGGTGCCCCGTGATCCCTGGTGCATTCTTATGCATAAAAAACCATAATGCTCGGAGCACTTTTAAGTTTTGAGGATCGAGGTGCCCCGTGGTCCAATTTTGGTGCCTGTGGTGCTCTTTCGGCCCATTGTGAAATTTTCGTGCGAAAATAAGACTTTTGGGTTTTGGAGCCACGTGATGCCTGGTGCATTGTTATGCATAAAAAACCCTAATTCTTGGAATACTTTTCAGTTTTGAGGTCCGTGGTGCACCGTGGTCCAATTTTGGTGCCTGTGATGCATTTTCGGCATTTTGTGAAATTTTCGAGCGAAAATGAGAATTTTGGGTTTTGGTGCTCCGTGGTCCCTGGTGCATTCTTATGTATAAAAAACCATAATGGTCGGAGCACTCTTTAGTTTTGAGATCCGAGGTGCCCCGTGGTCCAATTTTGGTGCTCGTGCTCCATTTTTGGCCCATTGTGCAATTTTAGTGCGAAAATAAGACTTTTGGATTTTGGTGCCCCGTGATCCCTGGTGCATTCTTAAGCATACAAAATGAAAATGCTCGGAATACTTTTCAGTTTTGAGGTCCGTGGTGCCTTGTGCTCCAATTTTAGTCCCGGTGGTGCATATTTGGCCATTTGTGCAAGACTTTTGGGTTTTAGTGCCCTATGATCCCTGGTGCATTCTTATGCATAAAAAACCATAATGCTTGGAGCACTTTTCAGTATTCAGGTCCGTGGTGCCTCATGCTCCAATTTTGGTGCATGTGGTGCATTTTTGGCCATTTGTGAAATTTTCGTGCAAAAATAAGACTTTTGGATTTTGGTTCCCCATGATGCCTGGTGCATTCTGGTGCATAAAAAACCATAATGCTCGGATCACTTTTCAGTTTTGAGGTCCGAGGTGCACCGTGGTCCAATTTTGGTGCCCGTGGCAATTTTTCGGCCCATTATGCAATTTTCATGCGAAAATAAGAGTTTTGGGTTTTGGTGCCCCGTGATCCCTGGTGCATTGTTAAGCTTAAAAAACTATAATTCTTGGAATACTTTTCAGTTTTGATGTCCGTGGTGCGCTGTGGTCCAATTTTGGTGCCTGTGGTGCATTTTCGGCCTTTTGTGAAATTTTCGTGCGAAAATGAGAATTTTGGGTTTTGGTGCTCCATGGTCCCTTGTGCATTATGTATAAAAAACCATAATGCTTGGAGCACTCTTAAGTTTTGAGATCCGAGGTGCCCCGTGGTCCAATTTTGGTGCCCGTGCTCCATTTTCGGCCCATTGTGCAATTTTAGTGCGAAAATAAGACTTTTGGGTTTTGGTGCCCCGTGATCCCTGGTGCATTCTTAAGCATAAAAAACGAAAATGCTCAGAATACTTTTCAGTTTTGAGATCCGAGGTGCCCCGTGGTCCAATTTTGGTGTCCGTGCTCCATTTTCGGCCCATTATGCAATTTTCATGCGAAAATAAGACTTTTGGGTTTTGGTGCCCCGTGATCCCTAGTGCATTCTTAAGTATAAAAAACGAAAATGCTTGGAATACTTTTCAGTTTTGAGGTCTGTGGTGCCTTGTGCTCCAATTTTGGTGCCGGTGATGCATATTCGGCCATTTGTGCAATTTTCATGCGAAAATAAGACTTTTTGATTTTGGTTCCCCGTGATCCCTGGTGCATTCTTATGCATAAAAAACCATAATGCTTGGAGCACTTTTCAGTTTTGAGGTCTGCGGTGCCCCATGCTCCAATTTTGGTGCATGTGGTGCATTTTCGGCCATTTGTGAAATTTTCGTACGAAAATAAGACTTTTGGATTTTGGTGCCCCGTGATCCCTTGTGCATCCTGATGCATAAAAAACCATAATGCTCAGAGCACTTTTTAGTTTTGATGTCCGAGGTTCACCGTGGTCCAATTTTTGTGCCAGTGGTGCTTTTTCGGCCAATTGTGCAATTTTCGTGCGAAAATAAGAGTTTTGGGTTTTGGTGCCCTGTGATCCCTGGTGGATTATTATGCATAAAAAACCATAATTCTTGGAATACTTTTCAGTTTTCAGGTCCGTGGTGCATTGTGGTCCAATTTTGGTGCCTGTGGTGCATTTTAAGCCTTTTGTGAAATTTTCGAGCGAAAATGAGAATTTTGGGTTTTGGTGCTCCGTGGTACCTGGTGCATTCTTATGTATAAAAAACCATAATGCTCTGAGCACTCTTAAGTTTTGAGATCCGAGGTGCCCCGTGGTCCAGTTTTGGTGCCCATGCTCCATTTTCGGCCCATTGTGCAATTTTAGTGCGAAAATAAGACTTTTGGGTTTTGGTGCCCCGTGATCCCTGGTGCATTCTTAAGCATAAAAAACGAAAATGCTCGGAATACTTTTCAGTTTTGAGGTCCGTGGTGCCTTGTGCTCCAATTTTGGTGCCGGTGGTGCATATTCGGCCATTTGTGCAATTTTCATGCGAAAATAAGACTTTTGGGTTTTAGTGCCCCATGATCGCTGGTGCATTCTTATACATAAAAAACCATAATGCTTGGAGCACTTTTCAGTTTTGAGGTCCGTGGTGCCCCATGCTCCAATTTTGGTGCATGTGGTGCATTTTCGGCCATTTGTAAAATTTTCGTGCGAAAATAAGACTTTTGGATTTTGATGCATAAAAAACTATAATGCTCGGAACACTTTTTAGTTTTGATGTCCGAGGTGCACCGTGGTCCAATTTTGGTGCCCATGGTGTTTTTTCGGCCCATTGTACAATTTTCGTGCGAAAATAAGAGTTTTGGGTTTTGGTGCCCCGTGATCCCTGGTGCATTCTTATGCATAAAAAACCATAATGCTCGAAGCACTTTTAAGTATTGAGGTCCGAGGTGCCCCGTGCTCCAATTTTTGTGCCCGTGGTGCATTTTCGCCCCATTGTGGAATTTTCGTGCAAAAATAAGACTTTTGGGTTTTGGTGCCCTGTGATCCCTGGTGCATTCTTATGCATAAAAAACCATAATGCTTTGAGCACTTTTACGTATTGATGTTCGAGGTGCCCCTTGGTCCTATTTTGGTGCCTGTGGTGCATTTCGGTCCATTGTGCAATTTTCGTGCAAAAATAAGACTTTTGGGTGTTGGTGCCCCGTGATCCCTGGTGCATTCTTATGCATAAAAAACCATAATGCTCATAACACTTTTCAATTTTGAGGTCCGTGGTTCCCCATTGTCAAACTTTGGTGCCGATGGTGCGTTTTCGGCCATTTGAGCATTTTTCGTGCGAAAATAAGACTTTTGGATTTTGGTGCCCCATCATCCCTGGTGCATTCTTATGCATTAAAAACTATAATGCTCGGAACACCTTTCAGTTTTGAGTTCCGTGGTTCCTCGTGCTCCAATTTTGGTGTCGGTGGTGCATTTTCGGCCCATTGTGAATTTTCGTGCAAAATAAGACTTTTGGATTTTGGTGCCCCGTGATCCCTAGTGCATTCTTATGCATAAAAAATCACAATGCTCAGAACACTTTTTAGTTTTGAGGCCCGTGGTGCCCCGTGGTCCCATTTTGGTGGCGATGGTGCATTTTCGGCCATTTGAGCAATTTTCGTGCGAAAATAAGACTTTTGGGTTTTCATGCCCCATGATCCATGGTGCATTCTTATGCATAAAAAACTACAATGCTCATAACACTTTTCAGTTTTGAGGTCCGTGGTGCCCCGTGGTCCAATTTTGGTGGCAATGGCGCATATTCTGCCATTTGAGCAATTTTCGTGCGAAAATAAGACTTTTGGGTTGTGGGGCCCTGTGATCCCTGGTGCATTCTTATGCATAAGAAACCATAGTGCTCATAACACTTTTCAGTTTTGAGGTCCGTGGTGCCCAAAGGTCCAATTTAGGTGGCAATGGTGCATATTCGGCCATTTGAGCAATTTTCGTGCGAAAATAAGACTTTTGGGTTTTGGTGCCCTGTGATCCCTGGTGCATTCTTATGCATAAGAAACCATAATGCTCGGAACACTTTTCAGTTTTGAGGTCCGTGGTGCCTCGTGGTTCCAATTTGGTGTCAGTGCTGTATATTCGGCCTTTTATCCAATTTTCGTGCGAAAATAAGAGTTTTGGATTTTGGTGCCCCATGATCCCTGGTGCATTCTTATGCATAAAAAACCATAATTCTTGGAATACTTTTTAGTTTTGAGGTCCGTGGTGCACCGTGGTCCAATTTTGGTGCATGTGGTGCATTTTCGACCATTTGTGAAATTTACGTGCGAAAATGAGAATTTTGGGTTTTGGTGCTTCGTGATCCCTGGTGCGTTCTTATGTATAAAAAACCATAATGCTCGGAGCACTTTTAGGTTTTGAGGTTCGAGGTGCCCCGTGGTCCAATTTTGGTGCCTGTGGTGCTCTTTCGGCCCATTGTGAAATTTTCGTGCGAAAATAAGACTTTTGGATTTTGGTGCCCTGTGATCCCTGGTGCATTGTTATGCATAAAAAACCCTAATTCTTGGAATAGTTTTCAGTTTTGAGGTCCGTGGTGCACCGTGGTCCAATTTTGGTGCCTGTGGTGCATTTTCGGCCTTTTGTGAAATTTTCGAGCGAAAATGAGAATTTTGGGTTTTGGTGCTCCGTGGTCCTTGGTGCATTCTTATGTATAAAAAACCATAATGCTCGGAGCACTCTTTAGTTTTGAGATCCGAGATGCCCCGTGGTCCAATTTTGGTGCCCGTGCTCCATTTTCGGCCCATTGTGCAATTTTAGTGCGAAAATAAGACTTTTGGATTTTGGTGCCCCGTGATCCCTGGTGCATTCTTAAGCATAAAAAATGAAAATGCTCGGAATACTTTTCAGTTTTGAGGTCTGTGGTGCCTTGAGCTCCAATTTTGGTGCCGGTGGTGCATATTCGGCCATTTGTGCAATTTTCATGCGAAAATAAGACTTTTGGGTTTTAGTGCCCCATGATCCCTGGTGCGTTCTTATGCATAAAAAACCATAATGCTTGGAGCACTTTTCAGTTTTGAGGTCCGTGGTGCCCCATGCTCCAATTTTGGTGCATGTGGTGCATTTTCGGCCATTTGTGAAATTTTCGTGCGAAAATAAGAATTTTGGATTTTGGTGCCCCGTGATCCCTGGTGCATTCTGATGCATTAAAAACCATAATGCTCATAGCACTTTTTAGTTTTGAGGTCCGAGGTGCACCGTGGTCCAATTTTGGTGCCCATGGTGCTTTTTCGGCCCATTGTGCAATTTTCGTGCGAAAATAATAGTTTTGGGTTTTGGTGCCCCGTGATCCCTGGTGCATTCTCATGCATAAAAAACCATAATTCTTGGAATACTTTTCAGTTTTGAGGTTTGTGGTGCACCGTGGTCCAATTTTGGTGCCTATGGTGCATTTTTGGCCATTTGTGCAATTTTCGTGTGAAAATAAGACTTTTGGGTGTTGGTGCCCTGTGAACCCTGGTGCATTCTTATGCATAAAAAACCATAATGCTTAGAGCACTTTTCAGTTTTGAGGTCCGAGGTGTCCCGTGGTCCAATTTTGGTGCCCGTGCTGCATTTTCTGCCCATTGTGCAATTTTTATGCGAAAATAAGACTTTTGCGTTTTGGTGCCCCGTGATCCCTGGTGCATTCTCATGCATAAAAAACCATAATTCTTGGAATACTTTTCAGTTTTGAGGTTTGTGGTGCACCGTGGTCCAATTTTGGTGCCTATGGTGCATTTTTGGCCATTTGTGCAATTTTCGTGTGAAAATAAGACTTTTGGGTGTTGGTGCCCTGTGAACCCTGGTGCATTCTTATGCATAAAAAACCATAATGCTTAGAGCACTTTTCAGTTTTGAGGTCCGAGGTGTCCCGTGGTCCAATTTTGGTGCCCGTGCTGCATTTTCTGCCCATTGTGCAATTTTTATGCGAAAATAAGACTTTTGCGTTTTGGTGTCCCGTGATCCCTGGTGCATTCTTATGCATAAAAAACCATAATGCTCGGAACGTTTTTCAGTTTTGAGGTTCATTGTAACACCCTAAGTTCTATAATGATGAATATGCGATATTTGATTCAATTAATTATTTTATAAAATGCCTTAATTATTTTACTTAAGAAAACACATGAAAGGTGAATGAATCATAATCAGACTTTAGTGAAAATTTTAAAACTTTTTTTAATTGTGAAAGTTATAATTTTCTTTAGCAGTTATAACGAGTTATTTAATTCAACAAAAAGGTCAAGCGTAGTTTCAATCGTAAAAGATCGAATTAAATTTCTGTATATGTGGAAATAAAACAATGGAAGATGCGTAGGACTAGAAATGTAAACATGTATATACATATATGTAACCAAAAGACATAACGTACTCCCGGAGAATAAGTACAGAAAGATACTACATGGTCCACATGATGACTGAATATGTACAACAAAATATCATAGATGCTTTGATCTACCTGACCAAATACATGATAAAGCAAAATAAGATCCTAGCTCCCAGAGCAGTCATCGTCTACACCTACCCTGTGAAAGACTCAACCCAAAAGCCTAGGTGGGTCGCTAGTCGATGTGGTCCTAACAGTGAGACTCGCGAGAAGAAACCTCAAATGAATCCCCAAGAGACTCTCTCTGAGTCCTCCTCGGGATCCTCCTCCGGATCCTTCTCTGTGTCAGACTCCACGAACCAACCTGCTCCACCGGCTGGAGCCTCAACGACCAACTCTGCTGCTGCTGTGGCTGCTACTGGCATCACCTGATTCCCCTCAGTAGGAATCTCGTCCATGTCCACAGGTATTTCCACCTCTGCAGGAGCCATCTCCCAACGCTCAGGGTCACTGTGCTCCAACAACTATAACTCCAACTCAGAGGAATAAAATGCAGTGGGGGTGCGCTCTGAGTTAGTCGGGTGTGGTCTTAGCCCTCTAGATGACGTAGCGACTGAAGAGACGTAGATGACCTCCATAGGTTCGGCTTGCTGGTAATAGGGCGGCGTAGGTTGTGTCCACCACGCTAAATACTCGTATATAATAGGATAAACTTCGAGCTCGTACTCCGGCGTGTGAACCAAACGAATGTAGCTCGTAAAATGATCTGCATGCCTAACCAAATCGGGCTCCCACCTCCTGTAGATGCACTCAACTTCCCAAAAATGTTGAGGGTCCGGGACCGCCATCTGATCCTAAAAAAAAAAAAACAACTATAGGGTAACTCTCTGCTTCGTCAAGCAGTACACACAAAATGACTTTAGAAGTCACAAACATCTACGATCAACCACTTCGATGTGGTTATCTACCGATCACTCTCGACACCTAATCATTTTCATTACCAGAACCATTGACTCATTTTTCACTGGCCAACTGCCACTGGATCTCCCAAAACTCAGTGGTCTTACATAAATTTATGCTAGATGACATATTGGGAGTACACCCATTCTCCACGGTACAATGGCAGGGCTCTCACCAATCGATGATGACTCGTAATTTCTGTCGGGATTGCCAAGTCGGCTATGTGACTAGCGTCACAACTCGGCACCATATATCCCCCAAGGGCTGCCTCCTAACAATCATCTCCCAGGCACCAACTGTGGTCATCTATTGCTCTAAGGACTGACTCCTCAACACTCTCCTCACCGAGTTTATTTTCTTTCTTCGCCGCCTGTGGGTTTCCCGCTGCACATGGTACAGGTGCGGACGAATTGACGCTGAGCTAAAGGTACCACCTCTACGCTCACATATGCATATATAAATAAGGACTTTGCCTTTATCGCTACATCGTAACAATCTCATCACCCCAGGTGATGCATCATTCGCAATCCGACCTTGGTTCACAGATAACTCGCAGCCGAAATATCCCACACGACTTTCTTACATTCTTGAAGTTCCAGAGATCCGACGTACTCTCGAATCTTCATAGTACGACTCTCAACTCACATAAGTCACAGCGTGTCATATATTTTATTACGTTTTATATATTCCTTACCCTCTCAAGTGTCTTATGATTTTTAAAAAAAATATTTATACTCACCATTATTCCTCCACGCAAAGGTCCTAAATCCTTTTCTATGTCCAATGCATAAAAGAAAGAGTTCATTTATTAATTTATATTAATAAACTAAATGAAAATAAAATAAATAAAAAAATCTCTTAGATCATTTAAATGTGCTCATTATACAAGTTATATTTATCTTTGAATAGCAATTTTGCTATTGACACTAGAAATCAATTCTAGTTACTACAAGTACTCGCGTCGAGTCTTGTAGACACATAACACCAACAAACAATTTTACCACCAGATTCAAACTACGGTCGAGAGACTGTATCACCAAAACAGAGAAAACCACACTTTCAATATCAAATGCTCAGGGTTCTCCTCCCTGAGACTTAAATGAATCAATCAAAATAATGGTTATATTATATCCATTATCTCACATAATCAAAATATTAGTTAAAGGTAAAATGACAAAAGTGCACGTATTAATAATCACATTTGACTATTGAGTCAAATTTTCATTGATAGTACTGAATGTGAGCTCTCACTTAAACAAGCAAATGACCTCGGAATTTAAAGATTTTTATATCAAATCGAAGATCTTGAAATCTAGTTTATAGAAAGGTGTCTCACTTATAAAATCAACATATAGAAAATTTTATAAAAAAAATTTCTAAGTCAGCAACTCTTGATTTTTAGTGCCCACTGAACATAGCTCAAAGAAATGTAAATTTCTCCCACTTCCCAAAACTAAATTAACTGAAACTTTTTACAATTTAAAAGCTAACCCCTTGATCTTTCCAAAAAGGTATTTATTGCTTCTAAATTCATTTTCTATTGTTCCCAGTAAAAATATTACTAACAGCTTACAATTTTGACATCAAAACAGGGTCCTAAACAATTGGTTTGTTTCTTTTGAAAAAAATAATTTATAAATTATGCTTGGAAATTTTTTTAACTTACATGGTTAAAAATATTATTTTGTCTAATTTTTAAAGGTTTAATTAACTTTCAAAAAAAATTAAGTACACAGGGAGAATTTTAACAAAAATCGAGCCCTGTTCCAGTGAAACCCCAAAACAGGACAGTCCACTTTCGAGCCATAGATTAACCCCAAAATGAATTTTTTTCAAAGATGTCAACATAAAAGTTGTTTAATTTTATGTCTATTTTCATTCAAAACAAATTTGACGAAAAACCAACGGTTAGATCTTTCAAAAATGACAAAACAGTGAGGGCTGTTCCATGCTAAACGAAAGGACAGCCACTGCCAACGAATTTTTAGTTAACAATTTTCAAAGAAAACATGATCAAAACCATTTTTGAGAAAAAGGTACATGATCTCACTTGTTTCCAGAGCCATTTTTATTCCAATTACAAGATGAAAATGAACTTACTTCTTACATGCAAAGGCTCACAACTACTGCCAAAGAGAATTCAACACCACCCATCCACTTTCAACTCAACAAACAATTCAAAAACATCTCAATTCTCAACAATGGAGGCATGCATGTATGCTATGGTTAAGGCCCCCAGTCCTTAACCATATTCTCAACAAGAAAAGAAAACAAAGAGTCCACAAGAGAGTTCCCTCACCTTGGTTCTTGGTTCCAGCCGAGAGAAAGGAAGAAGAGATGAAGGGGAGACTAGGTAGAGAGGATGAGGGCTGTCAATGGCTTACATGCAAAGCTTCAAGCTCCAAAAATGGCTTCCCCTTCTCTTGTTGGTGTCTCGGCCAAGGAAGGAAAAGAGGTGAGAGAAGAGAGAATTTTGTGTGTGTAAATTTTGCTTGTTAGGAGGATTAGTGAGTGAGTGTGTGAGCTTAGGGGTGTGGCCGTGGGTTTTGGGGTGGTTAGGTGTTGAGTTTAGGCTAGGTGTCAAGCCCTTGTGGGTTGCATGTAGGTTAGTTGTCATGCAATTGAGGTTAGAGAGTTTAGTTACTCAGTTTAGTTTACACAGTGTAATTTTACACTGTGTAATTGTAAAGAGATGGCTTTTAAAATTTTAAAACTTAATTCCAAACATCTAATTAATTTTATAAAACTTCTAGTAATAAAACTTTTATAGTAGCTCAAATAAAATTTCCTCTGTAAAGAAGTTATTTACAGATAAATTTTATAAGAGTTAACTTGGTGTGCAAGTTACTATAATTTAATATAATTAAAATACTTAAAACCAATTTACAAACAATAAATTAATTAGTGCACAACAATAGATATTACAAATAATCACTACTAGTAATTAATCTCAGCTCAATTAGTTACTAGCAGACATATCAGATAGTCACTCATATTCAAATTTTGAGTACTTGAATATTAAGTACGTATCACGCTGCACATGACTAAAAGAAATAAAATAACACAGAAAGTTTAATTACACAAAAATCTACAGGCAGCTTACAGGCAAAAACACAAGAAAGTAACTAAGAGAATTAATTGTAGGAAATTAATTCCAGAGAGTTACTTACCGAGAAATATATAAATATATACATATTTATAAATATATATACATATATACTTATATAACTAAGTTGAAATTTTCAGGGTAGTAATTGATCGTAGGTAATTTAATTGCATACACGTTGAGATTTTAAATCCAAATACACACACATGAAATTTAATAATTACATAAAACTCTATAAACAAACTTACAGACAATTCATACAGAAAAGTAACTACAGAGAATTAATTCTAGAGAATTAATTACAAAGAGTTACTCACAGATAAACTTTTATTGCAAGCAATTAGTTTTCAAGAAATTATCACATAGAAATTGATTACAGAGAACATTATATATATATATATATATATATATATATATATATATATCATTTAATAAATTTTTCCTATTTGACTATTATAACAAATTACTCATGTTGTTTATTTTCCATCATTTTTCTTATTTACTCAATTAATCACTAACTATATTTTAATTACTCAAAACACATTTTTTATTCTTATGTAAAACAAACAAATAAATTTCCATTAATTTCAAATTAAGTTACTCATGTTCCTACTTACTGGGTTGTAATTTTCGGGGTGTTACATTCGTGGTGCCCCGTGGCCCAATTTTGGTGCCGGTGGTGCATTTTCGGCCATTTGTACAATTTTCATTTGAAAATAAGACTTTTGGCTTTTGGTGCCCTGTGATCCCTGGTGCATTCTTATGCATAAAAAACCATAATGCTTGGAGCACTTTTTAGTTTGGAGGTCCGTGGTGCCCTGTGGTCCAACCAGAACAACCACCACCACCACCACAAGATCCACCTCAACAGCCCTAGGTGACCATGATGGTCAAATCATTTTTCCATCTTTCAAACCTTTTTTTATTTTGTTGATGACAAAGGGGGAGAAATTGGAATTTTTGATGTCATAGACTATTTTTTTGTTGTTACACTACTCTGTGAAACCGCTGTGGTTGTTCATTGAATACATATGAGGTGTTTTTTATCATAATTTCCACATCTATATCTATGATATGCTTTTCACTCTGATAACTATTGTCTCTGATACATTCTTATCATGCAGTGTTATCTAATATATATTACTTTATTATATACATGAGAAATGTTGAACTCAGGGGGAGTACTTCATTCCATACCTTTCTCACCCTGTCAACATACACTGGCATAAAATAATCATTCAATCATCTGCTCTAATATTCTTTAATATGATTATATATTTGCACACATCAAAATTTAGTATTATTTGTCATCATCAAAAAGGGGGAGATTGTTAGAATCTAAGACTTAGGACGATGTCCAACCCCTCAAACTTCGATTTTGATGATAACAAATAAAGTTAAATCTTGAAGTATCTAATGATCTATGTTTGAGTTTTATAGGTTCTACGCCGTCCAATGCCTTAATGGTATTGTATTTCTTAAACTTAATCATTATGTTTCTATGTGTACAGTACGTCCAATGAGCAACTATTTTTGTTAAGTGTAAAATTCAGCGTCCAATACACTGATTATAAAACATCCGTCCAAATGTATTGAGAAAACCAATGTGTAAACACTGTGTCCATTCAACGAAGCATCCAACGCATATATAACTTACATCATCCCTCTCTAGCAAACAGTTATATAATGCGACCATAATTGAGTAGAAGTACACTTATGTTTTTCGATGATGATTCTCTGAAATGTTCTATTATTCCCTCTCTTTTCTAATGTGACGTTTCATTTGAATATTCGAAAAGTGTACCTCAGGGGGCAGAAAAGCCTCTCTTTGCAGAAACCGTACAAGTAGTGGAGGCACTGCATGTACTGTTGTCTCCTCCATCTCTCCACCCCAAGCTGACACGTAGCAACGGTCATATGATTGTAAGAGAACAGTTATTGGCAAAGGCACAAATCCCACAACGGATATCTTCACCAAGGTGCCTATAAATAGAGGAACAAGCTCATGTTTTGAAGAGAGAATTTTTCAAGTTTTTAGAAGAGCTGTAACTCTGCCAAATCGATTGGACGACCTACACTTGTGCGAAAAGGGCAATCTACTTAGCTTTGCTAAGTTATTCTGTGTAATTGAGTTTTTATTGTAATATCCTCTCTGTGAGAGCTGTTTATTTAACTTATACTCAAACAATTTCTATTTTGAAAGCCAGGAGTGGGTTAGTGAAAAAGAATACTTGGGTGTTCTTTAATCTCAGGGGGAGATTAAAGGTGTGCTAGAAGTGGCCTAGAGAATACTTGTAGCCAGGAGTGGCAGGGTATATAATACATGTTTGTAATCAGAACTTGATTAGTGGAACCCTTCAAAGTTTTTGAAGGAGAACTGGACGTAGTTCAGGTTGAGTGAACCAGTATAAACCAAGTGTTTTTACTTTATCGCTTTCAAGCTTACATGCTATTCTCTCAAGTTATTTCTTCACACTTTGCGCACAAGGTTCTTTATATCCTATTTACGAAAATCTCTTATTTACGCCTGGAAGATTAACACGAAAATGCAGTTTCACTAAACTGTCATTTTAACTATTGGATGATACCTGTGATCTTGTGTTTTACAAGTCCCTTGCGAAACCTAAGATATTTTATCTCCATCTTTGCGAAAAGTTTTTTTTTTTTTAATAATATAACTTACACACTATTCAACCCCCCCTTCTAGTGTGAATCTCTACATCTCAAAAAGTGCTCCTAGCATTAATGTTTTTTATGCATAAGAATGCACTAGGGATCACGGGGCACCAAAAGTCTTATTTTCGCACGAAAATTTCACAAATGGCCGAAAATGCATTACCAGCACCAAAATTGGACCACGAGGCACAACAGACCTCAAAATTGAAAAGTGTTAGGAGCATTATGGTTTTTTTTGCATAAGAATGCATTGGGGATCATGGGGCACCAAAACACAAAAGTCTTATTTTCGCACGAAAATTGCACAAATGGCCGAAAATGCATTGTCGGCACCGATATTGGACCACGTGGCACCTCGGACCTCAAAACTTAAAAGTGCTATGAGCATTAAGGTTTTTTATGCATAAGAATGCACCAGGGATCACGGGGCACCAAAACCCAAAAGTCTTATTTTCGCACGAAAATTGCACAAATGGCCAAAAATTAACCCCGGCACCAACATGGGACCACGGGGCACCACGAACCTCAAGACAGAAAAGTGTTCCGAGCATTATGGTATTTTATGCATAAGAATGCACCAAGGATCACGGGACACCAAAACCCAGAAGCCTTATTTTCGCACGAAAATTGCACAGTGGGACTAAAATGCACCCCAGGTACCAAAATTGGACCACAGCTCACCTGGGACCTCAAAACTTAAAAGTTCTCTGAGCATTATGGTATTTTATGCATAAGAATGAACCAGGGATCACGGGGCACCAAAACCCAAAAGTCTTATTTTCGCACAAAAATTGAACAATCGGCCGAAAATGCACCACGGGCACCAACATTGGACCACGCGGCACCTCGGACCTCAAAACTTAAAACTGGTCCGATCATTATGGTTTTTTATGCATAAGAATGCACTAGGGATCACAGGGCACCAAATCCCAAAAGTCTTATTTTCGCACGAAAATTGCACAATAGGCCGAAAATGCACCACGGGCACCAAAATTGGACCACGGGGCACCTCGGACCTCAAAACTGAAAAGTGCTCTAAGCATTATGGTTTTTTATGCATAAGAATGTACTAGGGATCAGGGGGCAAGAAAACCCAAAAGTCTTATTTTTGCATTAAAATTGCAAAATTAGCCAAAAATGCACCGCCGGCACCAACATTGGACCACGGGGCACCAGGGACCTCAAAACTAAAAAGAGTCCTGAGTATTATGGTTTTTTATGCATAAGAATGCACCAGGGATCACGGGGCACGAAAACCCAAAAGTCTTATTTTCGCACTAAAATTGGACAATGGGCCGAAAATACACCACGGGCACCAAAATTGGACAATGGGGCACCTTGGACCTCAAAGCTGAAAAGTGCTCCGAGTATTATGGTTTTTTATGCATAAGAATGCAGCAGGGATCATGGGGCACCAAAACCAAAAAGTCTTAGTTTCGCACGAAAATTGCACATTGGGCCGAAAATGCACCACGGGCACCAAAATTGGACCACGGGGCACCTCGGACCTCAAAACTGAAAAGTTATCCGAGCATTATGCTTTTTTATGCGTCAAAATGTACCAGGGATCATGGGGCAACAATACCCAAAAGCCTTACTTTCGCATGAAAATTGTACAAATAGCCGAAAATGGACCACCGGCACCAACATTGGACCACGGGCACCACGGACCTCAAAACTAAAAAGAGTTCCGAGTATTATGCTTTTTTATGCATAATAATGCACTAGGGATGACGGGGCACCAAAACCCAAAAGTCTTATTTTCGCAAGAAAATTGCACAATGGGCCGAAAATGCACCACGGGCACCAAAATTTGACCACGGGGCACCTCGGACCTCAAAACTGAAAAGTGCTCCTAGCATTATGGTTTTTTTATGCATAAGAATGAACTAGGGATCACGGGGCAACAAAATCCCAAAGTCTTATTTTGCATTAAAATTGCACAATGAGCCGAAAATGCACCGCTGGCACCAACATTGGACCACGGGGCACCACAGACCTCAAAACTGAAAAGAGTCCCGAGTATTATGGTTTTTTATGCATAAGAATGCACCAAGGATCACGGGGCACCAAAATCTAAAAGTCTTATTTGCGCACAAAAATTGCAAATTGGGCCGAAAATACACTACGGGCACCAAAATTGGACCACGGGGCACCTCGGAACTCAAAAGAGAAAAGTGCTCCAAGCATTATGGTTTTTTATGCATAAGAATGCACCAAGGATCACGGGGCACGAAAATCCAAAAGTCTTATTTTCGCACGAAAATTGCACAATAGGCCGAAAATGCACCACGGGAACAAAAATTGGACCATGGGGCACCTCGGACCTCAAAACTGAAAAGTGCTCTGACCATTATGGTTTTTTATACATAAGAATGTACCAGGGATCATGGGGCAAGAAAACCCAAAAGTCTTATTTTTGCATTAAAATTGCAAAATTAGCCGAAAATGCACCGCCGGCACCAACATTGGACCACGGGGCACCAGGGACCTCAAAACTGAAAAGAGTCCCAAGTATTATGATTTTTTATGCATAAGAATGCACCAGGGATCACGGGGCACGAAAACCCAAAAGTCTTATTTTCGCACTAAAATTGGACAATGGGCCGAAAATACACCACGGGCACCAAAATTGGACAATGGTGCACCTTGGACCTCAAAGCTGAAAAGTGCTCCGAGTATTATGGTTTTTTATGCATAAGAATGCAGCAGGGATCATGGGGTAGCAAAACCAAAAAGTTTTATTTTCGCATGAAAATTGCACAATGGGCCGAAAATACACCACAGGCACAAAAATTGGACAACGAGGCACCACGGACCTCAAAACTGAAAAGTGTTTCGAGTATTATAGTTTTTTATGCATAGGAATGCACCATGGAGCACGGGCACCAAAACCCAAAAGTCTTAATTTCGCACGAAAATTGTACAATGGGCGAAAAATGCATGACGGGCACCCAAATTGGACCACGGGGCACCTCGGACCTCAAAACTGAAAAGTGCTCCGAGCATTATGGTTTTTTATGCATAATAATGCACCAAGGATCACGGGGCACGAAAACCCAAAAGTCTTATTTTCGCACGAAAATTGCATAATAGGCCGAAAATGCACCACGGGCACCAAAATTGGACCACCGGGAACCTCGGACCTCAAAACTTAAAAGTGCTATGAGCATTATAGCTTTTTATGCATAAGAATGCACCAGGGATCAGGGGGGCCCAAAACCCAGAAGTCTTATTTTCGCACGAAAATTTCACAAATGGCCGAAAATGCACCACCGGCACCAAATTTGGACCACGGAGCACCATGGACCTTAAAACTGAAATGTGTTCCGAGCATTATGGTTTTTATGCATAAGAATGCACTAGGGATCACGGGGCACCAAAACCCAAAAGTCTTATTTTCGAACGAAAATTGCACAATGGGCCAAAAATGCACCACAGGCACCAAAATTGGACAACGGGGCACCACGAACCTAAAAACTGAAAAGTGTTTCAAGTATTATGGTTTTTTATGCATAGGAATGCACCATGGAGCACGGGCACCAAAACCCAAAAGTCTTATTTTCGCACGAAAATTGCACAATGGGCGAAAAATGCATGACGGGCACCCAAATTGGACCACGGGGCACCTCGGACCTCAAAACTGAAAAGTGCTCCTAGCATTATAGTTTTTTATGCATAAGAATGCACCAGGGACCTCGGGGCACCAAAATCCAAAAGTCTTATTTTCACAAGAAAATTTCACAAATGGCCGAAAATGCACCACCGACACCAAAATTGGACCACGTGGCACCTCGGACCTCAATACTTAAAAGTGGTCCAAGCATTATGGTTTTTTATGCATAAGAATGACCCATGGATCACGGGGCACAAAAACCCAAAAGTCTTATTTTTGCACGAAAATTGTACAAATGGCCGAAAATGCATTACCGACACAAAAATTGGATCACGGGGCACCACGAACCTCAAGACTAAAAAGTGTTACGAGCATTATGGTGTTTTATGCATAAGAATGCACCAGGGATCACGGGGCACCAAAACCCAAAAGTCTTATTTTCGTAAAAAAACTTCACAAATGGCTGAAAATGCACCACCGGCACAAAAATTGGAGCACAGTGCACCTCGGACCTCAAAATTGAAAAGTGCTTCGAGCATTATGGTTTTTTATGCAAATGAAAGCACCAGGGACCACGGGGCACCAAAACCCAAAAGTCTTATTTTCGCATGAAAAATGCACAATGGCCGAAAATGCACCACGTGAACCAAAATTGGACCACGAGGCACCTCGGACCTCAAAATTGAAAAGTGGTCCAAGCATTGTGGTTTTTTATGCATAAGAATGTACCAGGGATCACGGGGTACCAAAACCCAAAAGTCTTATTTTTGCACGAAAATTGCTCAAATGGCCGAAAATGCACCCACGACACCAAAATTGGACCACGGGGCACCACGAAACTCAAGACTGAAAACTGTTTTGAGCATTATGGTTTTTTATGCATAAGAATGCACCAAGGATCACGGGGCACCAAAACCCAAAAGTCTTAATTTCGCACGAAAATTTTACAAATGGCCGAAAAAGCACCCCCATCACTAAAATTGGACAACCCGGCACCACGAATCTCAAGACTTAAAACTGTTCTGAGCATTATGGTTTTTTATACATAAGAATGCACCAAGGATCATGGGGCACCAATACCCAAAAGTCTTATTGTCGCACGAAAATTGCACAATGGGCCGAAAATGCACCACAGGCACCAAAACTGAACCATGGTGCACCTCGGACCTCGAAACTTAAAAGTGCTCTGAGCATTATGGTTTTTTATGCATAAGAATGCACCAGGGATCACGGGGCACCAAAACCCAAAAGTCTTATTTTCGCACCAAAATTTCACAAATGGCCGAAAATGGACCACGGGGCACCACGAACCTCAAAACAGAAAAGTGCTCCAAGCATTATGGTTTTTTATGCATAAGAATGCACTAGGGATCACGGGACACCAAAACCCAAAAGTCTTATTTTCGCATGAAAAATGCACATTGGCCGAAAATGCACCACGTGCACCAAAATTGGACCACGGGGCACCTAGGACCTCAAAACTGAAAAGTGCTCTAAGCATTATGGTTTTTTATTCATAAGAATGCACCAGGGTTCACAGGGCACCAAAACTCAAAAGTCTTATTTTCGCACGAAAATTGTACAAATGGCCGAAAAAGCACCCCCAGCACCAAAATTGGACAACCCGGCACCACGAATCTTAAGACAGAAAATTGTTCCTAGCATTATGGTTTTTTATATATAAGAATGCACCAAGGATCACGGGGCACCAACACCCAAAAGTCTTATTTTCGCACGAAAATTGCATAATGGGCCGAAAATGCACCACATGCACCAGAGTTGGACCACGGGGCACCTTGGACCTCAAAACTGAAAAGTGCTCCATGCATTATTGTTTTTTATGCATAAGAATGCACCAGGGTTCATAGGGCTCCAAAACCCAAAAGTCTTATTTTAGCACGAAAATTGCACAAATGGCCGAAAATACATTCTCGACCCCAAATTTGGACCACCGGGCACCAGGAATATCAATACTGAAAACTTTTTCGAGCATTATGGTTTTTTATGCAAAAAAATGCGCCAAGGATCTTGAGGCACCAAAACCCAAAAGTCATATTTTCGCACAAAAATTGCACAATGGTCCGAAATGCACCATGGGCACCAAAATTGGACCACAGTGCACCTCGGACCTCAAAACTGAAAAGTGTTTCGAGCATTATGGTCTTTCATGCATAAGAATGCACCAAGGATCATGGGGTACAAAAATCCAAAAGTCATATTTTCGCACAAAAATTGCACAATGGTCCGGAAATGCACCACGGGCCCAAAAATTAGACCACGGGGCACCTCGGACCTCAAAACTAAAAAGTGCTCCGAGCATTATGGTTTTTCATGCATAAGAATGCACCAGGGATCACGGGGAACCCCAACCCAAAAGTCTTATTTTCGCACGAAAATTGTACAAATGGCCGAAAAAGCACCCCCAGCACCAAAATTGGACAACCCGGCACCACGGATCTCAAGACTGAAAACTGTTCCGAGCATTATGGTTTTTTATACATAAGAATGCACCAAGGATCACGGGGCACCAAAACCCAAAAGTCTTATTTTCGCACGAAAATTGCATAATGGGCTGAAAATGCACCACGTGCACCAGAGTTGGACCACAGGGCAACTCGGACCTCAAAAATGAAAAGTGCTCCATGCATTATTGTTTTTTATGCATAAGAATGCACCAGGGTTCATAGGGCTCCAAAACCCAAAAGTCTTATTTTCGCACGAAAATTGCACAAATGGCCGAAAATACATTCCCGACACAAAAGTTGGACTACCGGGAACCAGGAATCTCAATACTGAAAATTTTTTCGAGCATTATGGTTTTTTATGCATAAAAATGCGCCAAGGATCATGAGGCACCAAAACCCAAAAGTCATATTTTCGCACAAAAATTGCACAATGGTCCTGAAATGCACCACGGGCACCAAAATTGGACCACGGTGCAACTCGGACCTCAAAACCGAATAGTGTTCTGAGCATTATGGTTTTTCATGCATAAGAATGCACCAGGGATCATGGGGTACCAAAATCCAAAAGTCATATTTTCGCACAAAAATTGCACAATGGTCCGGAAATGCACCACGGGCACCAAAATTTGACCACGGTGCACCTCGGACCTCAAAACTGAAAAGTGTTCCGAGCATTATGGTTTTTCATGCATAAGAATGCACCAGCGATCATGGGGTAGCAAAATCCAAAAGTCTTATTTTCGCACGAAAATTGAATAATGGGCCGAAAATGCACCACGGGCCCCAAAATTAGACCACGGGGCACCTCGGACCTCAAAACTGAAAAGTGCTCCGAGCATTATGATTTTTCATGCATAAGAATGCACCAGGGATCACGGGGCACCCAAACCCAAAAGTCTTATTTTTGCACGAAAATTGTACAAATGGCTGAAAAAGCACCCCCAGCACCAAAATTGGACAACCCGACACCACGAATTTCAAGACTAAAAACTGTTTCGAGCACTATGGTTTTTTATACATAAGAATACACCAAGGATCACGGTGCACCAAAACCCAAAAGTCTTATTTTCGCACGAAAATTGCATAATGGACCGAAATGCACCATGAGCACCAGAGTTGGACCACGGGGCAACTCAGACCTCAAAAATGAAAAGTGCTCCATGCATTATTGTTTTTTATGCATAAGAATGCACCAGGGTTCATAGGGCTCCAAAACCCAAAAGTCTTATTTTCGCACGAAAATTGCACAAATGGGCGAAAATACATTCCCGACACCAAAGTTGGACCACCGGGCACCAGGAATCTCAATACTGAAAACTTTTTCGAGCATTATGGTTTTTTATGCATAAAAATGCGCCAAGGATCACGAGGCACCAAAATCCAAAAGTCATATTTTCGCACAAAAATTGCACAATGGTCCGAAAATGCACCACAGGCACCAAAATTGGACCACGGTGTATCTCGGACCTCAAAATTTAAAAGTGCT
This sequence comes from Pueraria montana var. lobata, assembly GCA_026413185.1. Lineage (NCBI taxonomy): Eukaryota > Viridiplantae > Streptophyta > Magnoliopsida > Fabales > Fabaceae > Pueraria > Pueraria montana. The sequence goes on from CM048656.1 coordinate 1,459,388, forward strand.
TCAAGCATTATGGTTTTTTATGCAAATCAAAGCACCAGGGATCACGGGGCACCAAAATCCATAAGTCTTATTTTCGCATGAAAAATGCACAATGGCCGAAAATGCTCCACGTGCACCAAAATTGGACCACGAGGCACCTCGGACCTCAAAACTGAAAAGTGGTCCAAGCATTATGGTTTTTTGTGCATAAGAATGCACCAGGGTTCACAGGGCACCAAAACCCAAAAGTCTTATTTTCACATGAAAAATGCACAATGGGCCGAAAATGCACCACGGGCACCAAAATGGGCCACGGGTCACCTCGGATCTCAAAACTGAAAAGTGCTCCGAGCATTATGGTTTTTTCTGCATAAAATGTACCAGGGATCACGGGGTACCAAACCCCAAAAGTGTTATTTTTGCACGAAAATTGCTCAAATGGCCAAAAATGCACCACGACACCAAAATTGGACCACGGGGCACCACGAAACTCAAGACTGAAAACTGTTCTGAGCATTATGATTTTTTATGCATAAGAATGCACCAAGGATCACGGGGCACCAAAACCCAAAAGTCTTAGTTTCGCATGAAAATTATACAAATGGCCGAAAAAGCACCCCCATCACCAAAATTGGACAACCCGGCACCACGAATCTCAAGACTTAAAACTGTTCTGGGCATTATTGTTTTTTATACATAAGAATGCACCAAGGATGACGGGGCACCAAAACCCAAAAGTTTTATTGTCGCACGAAAATTGTACAATGGGCCGAAAATGCACCACGGGCACCAAAATTGAACCATGGTGCACCTCGGACCTCGAAACTTAAAAGTGATCCGAGCATTATGGCTTTTTATGCATAAGAATGCACCAGGGATCACGGGGCACCAAAACCCAAAAGTCTTATTTTCGAACCAAAATTTCACAAATGGCCGAAAATGCCCCACAGGCACCAAAATTGGACCACGGGGCACCACGAACCTCAAGACAGAAAAGTGCTCCAAGCATTATGGTTTTTTAGGCATAAGAATGCACCAGGGATCATGGGACACCAAAACCCAAAAGTCTTATTTTCGCAGCAAAATTTCACAAATGGCCGAAAATGCACCACAGGCACCAAAATTGGACCACGGGGCACCTTCGACCTCAAAATTGAAAAGTGCTCTAAGCATTATGATTTTTTATTCATAAGAATGCACCAGGGTTCACAGGGGACCAAAACTCAAAAGTCTTATTTTCGCACGAAAATTGTACAAATGGCCGAAAAAGCACCCCCAGCACCAAAATTGGACAGCCCGGCACCACGAATCTCAAGACTGAAAACTAGTCCGAGCATTATGGTTTTTTATACATAAGAATGCACCAAGGATCACGGGGCACCAAAACCCAAAAGTCTTATTTTCGCACGAAAGTTGCGCAAAGGGCCGAAAATGCACCACGTGCACCAGAGTTGGACCACGGGGCACCTTGGACCTCAAAACTGAAAAGTGCTCCATGCATTATTGTTTTTTATGCATAAGAATGCACCAGGGTTCATAGGGCTCCAAAACCCAAAAGTCTTATTTTTGCACGAAAATTGCACAAATGGCCGAAAATACATTCCCGACACCAAAGTTGGACCACTGGGCACCAGGAATCTCAATACTGAAAACTTTTCTGAGCATTATGGTTTTTTATGCATAAAAATGCGCCAAGGATCATGAGACACCAAAACCCAAAAGTCATATTTTCGCACAAAAATTGCACAATGGTCCGGAAATGCACCACGGGCACCAAAATTGGACCACAGTGCACCTCGGACCTCTGTAACATCCTCATTTTACTATTTGTACCTCGGACCACGGTACATTATGAACACTTATGCACTGTATTTTATAAAACTTTATGAACATATTTTCTTAATGAAATTAATACAGTTCTACTCAGAAGAATTTTCTGAATTTCTAAATGTCTTCGTTTTTGCTGAAATTAATTGTTGACTGGACTGCTATGTCAGACAGCTGTCCAGGATAAATTTTCAAGTATAGAATTTTGAACTCAATTATAACTTAAAAGAAAGGTAATAGAATATAGATTAAAAATATATACAGATAAAGAATTAAAATACTTATTCATAATTGTTAGGATTTTCTGAAAGTTAGAACTTTGAGAAATTATTACGGTAAAATTTTAAGACAGAAAATTTAGAGAAAATTCATAGGATATCTATAGAATTATCTAATAATTGTAATATACTTAGAATAATTATTAAAAATGTTTAACCAAGAAAAATTTAATTTAGAACCTTAACCAATCAAAAAGTGACAACTTAGGCTTTTCTAAGATCACTAAATTAAGCTAATTAGGCTTGGATTAAGAGATAAGTAAGACACTACCCCAAGGTTTTTGATAGTGAGGAATCCAATGGTGGTGTTATTTTCTTCAAATTCTAATTAGTTTGTAAGATAATTAACAGCCCTAAATTATTCTAGAAAATTCTATTAAATTACCTACAAATGTTGACTTTTGACCTTTTGGAAGGCAAGTCACTTACTGCACTCCTTTGGCTGTCCAAGTGGATGGGAAAGCTTGGAGAACTGATCTCCCTTGGTCAATAGAGGCTGCTGGACGTGCAGGGCAGTGGACTTGAAGAAAAAATTCAATTTGGTGAATTAAGTGTTAAATGAAGCCTTAAAACTTAAGCTAAAAGGAAAAGGCACAAACTAGCTTTTCTGAAAAAAAAACAGAACCGTGAGTTCTTAACCCAGCAGCTGCAGTTCTTCATTCAATTTCATCTTAACTTCACCATTTCAACTCAAATTAAGAAACCCAACCATCCAAACTTCCAAAACCCTAAGCTAATTCGGCTAGTAGAGAAATAATTGGAAGAAATCTCAAAAATTCCTACAAGACCAAGGAGTGAGGGACAAAGGAATTCAAAGATTTTTCTTCAATTAAAGAGTTTAAGGTAAGGATCTAGGCATTTAATTTCAATTAGAACCCTTGGAATTAGAAGAAAACATGTTGTAGGCTTAGATTAAAATTTTGACCTAGAATCATGAAAACTTGAAATTGATTTAGGGGTTTTGTGTTTTTGATGCTTGTGATTGCAATTCATGGATTGGAATGATGTTTGATTGAATTTTAAGGTGTTGTAATGGTTGAAATTTGGTTTGTTGAATTTTGATTGAAATTGTGATTTGGTTGATTTTTGGTTGGAATTGGAAGTTGTTGCTTTGGAAAACATGTTGGAAATGGTGTGTATACCATTCGGCCAGCCCTAAATGCAAGGGATATTATGTGGAAATTTTTATAAAACCAAGGGCAAAATGGTCATTTTACATGTAGGGACATATTGGGTATTTTGGAAAAAGATTGAGGGCATTTTCGGAAATTATTAAAAATACTAATGTTATAATGTAAATTGCTTAAATTTTTGTATCCTTGTATGTTAATGTGTACAAATTATTTATTTGATAGTGATCATGAACAAAATTCATTGGCATGAGTCTTTTTGGGGAATTTATAAAAGTATCAAATGAGAAATGACTTTTGTTGACTAACCGGGACTGCGGTAGTCATGTGAAATGAAACTGATTGAGAAATGAATTGTTGACTAACCGAGACTACGGTAGTCATGTGAAATGAAAATGATTGAGAAAGGATTTTTGGGGTGAGTAGAATTTGTTAAACAGGACCGTATAATCTGTGATTATATAGTCTGTGGGGAGAAGGATATTGGCAATTCAATATGTGGCTGTAATCTGGACAGAGATGCGGTCGTGGTGGCCTTCCTGGGTATCCTGATCTCCTAATTTTGTTTAGCTTATTCACGTTTAGTAGGGGCTGATTGCTGAATTGCAGTACGTAATGGTAGGCCAGTTACTTACTAAACACTCAAAGGGGAAGTCTCCATGGAGCAGGGTCAAAAATGAATTTGAGTCAAAAACTGCATTTGTATAAATCATACTGCATTTAATTATGTGTGTAATTAATTAATTTGTTATGATATGTATTTGTTTGAAATTGTTTTATTGTATGAGAAATTAAATGCCTGATCCGGTAATGCTGTCCCCAGATTCTAGGGGAGTGTGATTGCAGGTATTGGGAAGATTAATTAGGAGTCACAGATGCAGAAATACTCCAGAGCTATAGGAATAGGGGTTTTTGGCTTTAGAGACTTTTGTATTAATTAGAAATAATTTTGTAATAGTATTTTCTGTAAATTTTAATAATGTAAATTATAAAGACAAACTTTAAACTTAATGGAATGTATTTATTTTATTTGTAAATTTTCGTGTTTATGGATGTTATATAGAAATTAAGTAATTAAAAAAAGGGGTTACAACCTCACAACTGACAAGTGTTCCGAGCATTATGGTTTTTCATGCATAAGAATGCACCAGGGATCACGGGGCACCCAAATCCAAAAGTCTTATTTTCGCAAGAAAATTTCACAAATCGCAGAAAATGCACCACGGGCACCAAAATTGGACCACGGGGCACCACGGACCTCAAAACTGAAAATTGCTCCAACCATTATGGTTTTTTATGCATAAGAATGCACCAAGGATCAAGGGGAACCAAAACCCAAAAGGCTTAATTTCGCATTGAAATTGCACAACGGGTCGAAAATGCACCACATGCACCAAAATTGGACCACGGGGCACCTCGGACCTCAAAACTGAAAAGTGTTCGAGCATTATGGTTCTTTATGCATAAGAAAGCACTAGGGATCACGGGACACCAAGACCCAAAAGCCTTATTTTCGCACAAAAATTGCTCAAATGGACGAAAAAGCACCATTGGCAAAAAAATTGGACCACGGGGCACCACGGACCTCAGAACTGAAAGGTGTTTCGAGCATTATGGTTTTTTATGCATAAAAATGCACCAGGGATCATGGTGCACCAAAACCCAACAGTCTTATTTTCGCATGAAAATTGCACAATGGGCCAAAAATGCACCACGGGCACCAAAATTGGACCACGGGGCTCCTCGGACCTCAAAACTGAAATGTGCTTCGAGCATTATGGTTTTTTATGCATAACAATGCACCACGTATCACGGGGCACCAAAACACAAAAGATTTATTTTTGCACGAAAATTGCCCAAATGGTTGAAAATGCACCCACGGCACCAAAATTAGACCACGGGGCACCACAAACCTCAAAAAGGAAAAGTGTTCCGAGCATTATAGTTTTTTATGCATAAGAATGCCCCAGGGATCACGGGTCACCAAAACCCAAAAGTCTTATTTTCGCACGAAAGTTGCATAATGGGCCGAAAATGCACCACGTGCACCAAAATTGGACCACGGGGCACCTCGGACCTCAAAACTGAAAAGTACTTTGAGCATTATGGTTTTTTATGCATAGGAGTGCAGCAGGGATCACCGTGCACCAAAACCCAAAAGTCTTATTTTTGCAACAAAATTGCTCAAATGGCCGAAAATGCACCCCCGACACCAAAATTGGACCACGGGGCACCACGAACCTCAAGACTGAAAACTATTCCGAGCATATTGTTTTTTTATACATAAGAATGCACCAAGGATCACGGGGCACCAAAACCCAAAAGTCTTAGTTTCGCACGACAGTTGCACAATGGGCTGAAAATGCACCATGTGCACCAAAATTGGACCACGGGGCACCTCGGACCTCAAAGCTTAAACGTGCTCCATGCATTATTGTTTTTTATGCATAAGAATGCACCAGGGTTCACAGGGCACCAAAACCCAAAAGTCTTACTTTCGCATGAAAATTGTACAAATGGCCGAAAATACATTCCCGACACCAAAATTGGACCACCGGGCACCACGAATCTCAAGACTGAAAACTTTTCCGAGCATTATGGTTTTTTATTCATAAGAATGAGCCAAGGATCACGGGGCACCAACACCCAAAAGTCTTATTTTCGCATAAAAATTGCACAATGGTTCGAAAATGCACCACGGGCACCAAAATTGGACCACGGGGCACCTCAGACCTCAAAATTGAAAAGTGTTCCAAGCATTATGGTTTTTTATGCATAAGAATGCACCAGGGATTATGGGGCACCAAAACCCAAAAGTCTTTTTTTCGCACGAAAATTGCACAAAGGGCCAAAAATGCACCACGGGCACCAAAATTGAACCACGTAGCACCTCGGACCTCAAAATTGAAAAGTGCTATGAGCATTATGGTTTTTTATGGATAAGAATGCATCAGGGTTCATAGGGCACCAAAACCAAAAAGTCATATTTTTGCACGAAAATTGCACAAATGGTCGACATTGCACCACCGGCACCAAATTCGCACCACGGGGCACCACGGACCTCAAAATTGAAAAGTGTTCTGAGCATTATGGTTTTTTATGCATATCAATAAACCATGGATCAAGGGGCACCAAAACCCAAAAGTCTTATTTTCGCACGAAAATTGCTCAAATGGCCGAAAATGCACCACGTGCACCAAAATTGGACCACGGGGCGCCTCGGACCTCAAAACTGAAAAGTGCTTCAAGCATTATGGTTTTTTATGCATAAAAATGCACCAGGGATCACGGGGCGCCAAAACCTAAAAGTCTTATTTTCACATGAAAAATGCACAATGGGTCGAAAATGCACCACGGGCACCAAAATTGGACCACGGGGCACCTCGGACCTCAAAACTGAAAAGTGCTCCAAGAATTATGGTTTTTTATGCATAAGAATGCACCAGGGATCACGGGGCACAAAAATCCAAAAGTCTTATTTTCGCACGAAAATTGCACAAATGGCCGAAAATGCACCCACGACACCAAAATTAGACCACGGGGCACCACGAACGTCGAGACTGAAAACTGTTTAGAGCATTATGGTTTTTAATGCATAAGAATGTACCAAGGATCATGGTGCACCAAAACCCAAAAGTCTTATTTTCGCACAAAAATTGCACAATGGGCCGAAAGTGCACCATGGGCACCACAATTGGACCATGGTGCAGCTCGGACCTCAAAACTGAAAAGTGCTCTGAGCATTATGGTTTTTTAATGCATAAGAATGCACCAGGGTTCACAAGGCACCAAGACCCAATAGTCTTATTTTCGAACGAAAATTGCACAAATGGACGAAAATGCACCCTCGGCACCAAAACTGGACCATCGGGCACCATGAATCTCAAGAGTGAAAACTGTTCCGAGCATTCTGGTGTTTTATGCATAAGAATGCACCAAGGTTCACAGGGCACCAAAATCCAAAAGTCTTATTTTCGCATGAAAATTGCACAAATGGCCGAAAATGGCCCACTAGCACCAACATTCGACCACGGGGCACCACAGACCTTAAAACAGAAAAGAGTTCTAAGCATTATGGGTTTTTATGCATAAGAATGCCCCAAGCATCACGGGGCACCACAAGTCTTATTTTCGCACGAAAATTGCACAATGGGCCGAAAGTGCACCACGGGCACGAAAATTGGACCACGGGGCACCTCAGACCTCAATACTTAAAAGTGCTCCGAGCATTATGGTTTTTTGTGCATAAGAATGCATCAGGGATCACGGGGTACCAAAGCCCAAAAGTCTTATTTTTGCACGAAAATTGCAAAATGGGCTGAAAATGCACCATGGGCACCAAAATATGACCACAGGGCACCTTGGACCTCAAAACTTAATAGCTATCCAAGCATTATGGTTGTTTATGCATAAGAATACACCAGGGATCATGGGGCACCAGAACCCAAAAGTCTTATTTTCAGACGAAAATTTCACAAATGGCCGAAAATGCATCACCAGCACCAAAGTTGGACCACAGGGCACCACGGACCTCCAAACTAAAAAGTGCTCCAAGCATTATGGTTTTTTATGCATAAGAATGCACCAGGGATCACAGGGCACCAAAAGCCAAAAGTCTTATTTTCAAATGAAAATTGCACAAATGGCCGAAAATGCACCACCGGCACCAAAATTGGGCCACGGGGCACCACGAATGTAACACCCCGAAAATTACAACCAAGTAAGTAGGAACATGAGTAACTTAATTTGAAATTAATGGAAATTTATTTGTTTGTTTTACATAAGAATAAAAAATGTGTTTTGAGTAATTAAAATATAGTTAGTGATTAATTGAGTAAATAAGAAAAATGATGGAAAATAAACAACATGAGTAATTTGTTATAATAGTCAAATAGGAAAAATTTATTAAATGATATATATATATATATATATATATATATATATATATAATGTTCTCTGTAATCAATTTCTATGTGATAATTTCTTGAAAACTAATTGCTTGCAATAAAAGTTTCTCTGTGAGTAACTCTTTGTAATTAATTCTCTAGAATTAATTCTCTGTAGTTACTTTTCTGTATGAATTGCCTGTAAGTTTGTTTATAGAGTTTTATGTAATTATTAAATTTCATGTGTGTGTATTTGGATTTAAAATCTCAACGTGTATGTAATTAAATTACCTACGATCAATTACTACCCTGAAAATTTCAACTTAGTTATATAAGTATATATGTATATATATTTATAAATATGTATATATTTATATATTTCTCTGTAAGTAACTCTCTGGAATTAATTTCCTACAATTAATTCTCTTAGTTACTTTCTTGTGTTTTTGCCTGTAAGCTGCCTGTAGATTTTTGTGTAATTAAACTTTCTGTGTTATTTTATTTCTTTTAGTCATGTGCAGCGTGATACGTACTTAATATTCAAGTACTCAAAATTTGAATATGAGTGACTATCTGATATGTCTGCTAGTAACTAATTGAGCTGAGATTAATTACTAGTAGTGATTATTTGTAATATCTATTGTTGTGCACTAATTAATTTATTGTTTGCAAATTGGTTTTAAGTATTTTAATTATATTAAATTATAGTAACTTGCACACCAAGTTAACTCTTATAAAATTTATCTGTAAATAACTTCTTTACAGAGGAAATTTTATTTGAGCTACTAGAAAAGTTTTATTACTAGAAGTTTTATAAAATTAATTAGATGTTTGGAATTAAGTTTTAAAATTTTAAAAGCCATCTCTTTACAATTACACAGTGTAAAATTACACTGTGTAAACTAAACTGAGTAACTAAACTCTCTAACCTCAATTGCATGACAACTAACCTACATGCAACCCACAAGGGCTTGACACCTAGCCTAAACTCAACACCTAACCACCCCAAAACCCACGGCCACACCCCTAAGCTCACACACTCACTCACTAATCCTCCTAACAAGCAAAATTTACACACACAAAATTCTCTCTTCTCTCACCTCTTTTCCTTCCTTGGCCGAGACACCAACAAGAGAAGGGGAAGCCATTTTTGGAGCTTGAAGCTTTGCATGTAAGCCATTGACAGCCCTCATCCTCTCTACCTAGTCTCCCCTTCATCTCTTCTTCCTTTCTGTCGGCTGGAACCAAGAACCAAGGTGAGGGAACTCTCTTGTGGACTCTTTGTTTTCTTTTCTTGTTGAGAATATGGTTAAGGACTGGGGGCCTTAACCATAGCATACATGCATGCCTCCATTGCTGAGAATTGAGATGTGTTTGAATTGTTTGTTGAGTTGAAAGTGGATGGGTGGTGTTGAATTCTCTTTGGCAGTAGTTGTGAGCCTTTGCATGTAAGGAGTAAGTTCATTTTCATCTTGTAATTGGAATAAAAATGGCTCTGGAAACAAGTGAGATCATGTACCTTTTTCTCAAAAATGGTTTTGATCATGTTTTCTTTGAAAATTGTTAACTAAAAATTCGTTGGCAGTGGCTGTCCTTTCGTTTAGCATGGAACAGCCCTCACTGTTTTGTCATTTTTGAAAGATCTAACCGTTGGTTTTTCGTCAAATTTGTTTTGAATGAAAATAGACATAAAATTAAACAAATTTTATGTTGACATCTTTGAAAAAAAATTCATTTTGGGGTTAATCTATGGCTCGAAAGTGGACTGTCTTGTTTTGGGGTTTCACTGGAACAGGGCTCGGTTTTTGTTAAAATTCTCCCTGTGTACTTAATTTTTTTTTGAAAGTTAATTAAACCTTTAAAAACTAGACAAAATAATATTTTTAACCATGTAAGTTAAAAAAATTTCCAAGCATAATTTATAAATTATTTTTTTCAAAAGAAACAAACCAATTGTTTAGGACCCTGTTTTGATGTCAAAATTGTAAGCTGTTAGTAATATTTTTACTGGGAACAATAGAAAATGAATTTAGAAGCAATAAATACCTTTTTGGAAAGATAAAGGAGTTAGCTTTTAAACTGTAAAAAGTTTCAGTTAATTTAGTTTTGGAAAGTGGGAGAAATTTACATTTCTTTGAGCTATGTTCAGTGGGCACTAAAAATCAAGAGTTGCTGACTTAGAAATTTTTTTTATAAAATTTTCTATATGTTGATTTTATAAGTGAGACACCTTTCTATAAACTAGATTTCAAGATCTTCGATTTGATATAAAAATCTTTAAATTCTGAGGTCATTTGCTTGTTTAAGTGAGAGCTCACATTCAGTACTATCAATGAAAATTTGACTCAATAGTCAAATGTGATTATTAATACGTGCACTTTTGTCATTTTACCTTTAACTAATATTTTGATTATGTGAGATAATGGATATAATATAACCATTATTTTGATTGATTCATTTAAGTCTCAGGGAGGAGAACCCTGAGCATTTGATATTGAAAGTGTGGTTTTCTCTGTTTTGGTGATACGGTCTCTCGACCGTAGTTTGAATCTGGTGGTAAAATTGTTTGTTGGTGTGATGTGTCTACAAGACTCGACGCGAGTACTTGTAGTAACTAGAATTGATTTCTAGTGTCAATAGCAAAATTTCTATTCAAAGATAAATATAACTTGTATAGTGAGCACATTTAAATGATCTAAGAGATTTTTTTATTTATTTTATTTTCATTTAGTTTATTAATATAAATTAATAAATGAACTCTTTCTTTTATGCATTGGACATAGAAAAGGATTTAGGACCTTTGCGTGGAGGAATAATGGTGAGTATAAATATTTTTTTTTAAAAATCATAAGACACTTGAGAGGGTAAGGAATATATAAAACGTAATAAAATATATGACACGCTGTGACTTATGTGAGTTGAGAGTCGTACAATGAAGATTCGAGAGTACGTCGGATCTCTGGAACTTCAAGAATGTAAGAAAGTCGCGTGGGATATTTCGGCTGCGAGTTATCTGTGAACCAAGGTCGGATTGCGAATGACGCATCACCTGGGGTGATGAGATTGTTACGATGTAGCGATAAAGGCAAAGTCCTTATTTATATATGCATATGTGAGCGTAGAGGTGGTACCTTTAGCTCAGCGTCAATTCGTCCGCACCTGTACCATGTGCAGCGGGAAACCCACAGGCGGCGAAGAAAGAAAATAAACTCGGTGAGGAGAGTGTTGAGGAGTCAGTCCTCAGAGCAATAGATGACCACAGTTGGTGCCTGGGAGATGATTGTTAGGAGGCAGCCCTTGGGGGATATATGGTGCCGAGTTGTGACGCTAGTCACATAGCCGACTTGGCAATCCCGACAGAAATTACGAGTCATCATCGATTGGTGAGAGCCCTGCCATTGTACCGTGGAGAATGGGTGTACTCCCAATATGTCATCTAGCATAAATTTATGTAAGACCACTGAGTTTTGGGAGTTCCAGTGGCAGCTGGCCAGTGAAAAATGAGTCAATGGTTCTGGTAATGAAAATGATTAGGTGTCGAGAGTGATCGGTAGATAACCACATCGAAGTGGTTGATCGTAGATGTTTGTGACTTCTAAAGTCATTTTGTGTGTACTGCTTGACGAAGCAGAGAGTTACCCTATAGTTGTTTTGTTTTTTTTAGGATCAGATGGCGGTCCCGGACCCTCAACATTTTTGGGAAGTTGAGTGCATCTATAGGAGGTGGGAGCCCGATTTGGTTAGGCATGTAGATCATTTTACGGGCTACATTCGTTTGGTTCACACGCCGGAGTACGAGCTCGAAGTTTATCCTATTATATACGAGTATTTAGCGTGGTGGACAGAACCTACGCCGCCCTATTACCAGCAAGCCGAACCTATGGAGGTCATCTACGTCTCTTCAGTCGCTACGTCATCTAGAGGGCCAGGACCACACCCGACTAACTCAGAGCGCACCCCCACTGCATTTTATTCCTCTGAGTTGGAGTTATAGTTGTTGGAGCACAGTGACCCTGAGCGTTGGGAGATGGCTCCTGCAGAGGTGGAAATACCTGTGGACATGGACGAGATTCCTACTGAGGGGAATCAGGTGATGCCAGTAGCAGCCGCAGCAGCAGCAGAGTTGGTCGTGGAGGCTCCAACCGGTGGAGCAGGTTGGTTCGTGGAGTCTGACACAGAGAAGGATCCGGAGGAGGATCCCGAGGAGGACTCAGAGAGAGTCTCTTGGGGATTCATTTGAGGTTTCTTCTCGCGAGTCTCACTGTTAGGACCACATCGACTAGCGACCCACCTAGGCTTTTGGGTTGAGTCTTTCACAGGGTAGGTGTAGACGATGACTGCTCTGGGAGCTAGGATCTTATTTTGCTTTATCATGTATTTGGTCAGGTAGATCAAAGCATCTATGATATTTTGTTGTACATATTTAGTCATCATGTGGACCATGTAGTATCTTTCTGTACTTATTCTCCGGGAGTACGTTATGTCTTTTGGTTACATATATGTATATACATGTTTACATTTCTAGTCCTACGCATCTTCCATTGTTTTATTTCCACATATACAGAAATTTAATTCGATCTTTTACGATTGAAACTACGCTTGACCTTTTTGTTGAATTAAATAACGCGTTATAACTGCTAAAGAAAATTATAACTTTCACAATTAAAATTGAACTAAAAAGTTTTAAAATTTTCACTAAAGTATGATTATGATTCTTTCACCTTTCATGTATTTTCTTAAGTAAAATAATTAAGGCATTTTATAAAATAATTAATTGAATCAAATATAGCATATTCATCATTATAGAACTTAGGGTGTTACAATGAACCTCAAAACTGAAAAACGTTCCGAGCATTATGGTTTTTTATGCATAAGAATGCACCAGGGGATCACGGGACACCAAAACGCAAAAGTCTTATTGTCGCATAAAAATTGCACAATGGGCAGAAAATGCAGCACGGGCACCAAAATTGGACCACGGGACACCTCGGACCTCAAAACTGAAAAGTGCTCTAAGCATTATGGTTTTTTATGCATAAGAATGCACAAGGGTTCACAGGGCACCAACACCCAAAAGTCTTATTTTCACACGAAAATTGCACAAATGGCCAAAAATGCACCACAGGCACCAAAATTGGACCACGGTGCACCACAAACCTCAAAACTGAAAAGTATTCCAAGAATTATGGTTTTTTATGCATGAGAATGCACCAGGGATCACGGGGCACCAAAACCCAAAACTCTTATTTTCGCACGAAAATTGCACAATGGGCCGAAAAAGCACCATGGGCACCAAAATTGGACCACGGTGCACCTCGGACCTCAAAACTAAAAAGTGCTCCGAGCATTATGATTTTTTATGCATCAGAATGCACCAGGGATCACGGGACACCAAAATCCAAACTTCTTATTTTCGCACGAAAATTTCACAAATGGTCGAAAATGCACCACATGCACCAAAATTGGAGCATGGGGCACCACGGACCTCAAAACTGAAAAGTGCTCCAAGCATTATGGTTTTTTATGCATAAGAATGCACCAGGGATCATGGGGCACTAAAACCCAAAAGTCTTATTTTCGCATGAAAATTGCATAAATGGCCGAATATGCACCACCGACACCAAAATTGGAGCTCAAGGCACCACAGACCTCAAAACTGAAAAGTATTCCGAGCATTTTCATTTTTTATGCTTAAGAATGCACCAGGGATCACGGGGCACCAAAATCCAAAAGTCTTATTTTCGCACTAAAATTGCACAATGGGGCGAAAATGGAGCACGGGCACCAAAATTGGACCACGGGGCACCTCGGATCTCAAAACTAAAGAGTGCTCCGAGCATTATGGTTTTTTATACATAAGAATGCACCAGGGACCACGGAGCACCAAAACCCAAAATTCTCATTTTCACTCGAAAATTTCACAAAAGGCCGAAAATGCACCACAGGCACCAAAATTGGACCACGGTGCACCATGGACCTCAAAACTGAAAACTATTCCAAGAATTAGGGTTTTTTATGCATAACAATGCACCAGGGATCACAGGGCACCAAAACCCAAAAGTCTTATTTTTGCACGAAAATTTCACAATGGGCCGAAAGAGCACCACAGGCACCAAAATTGGACCACGGGGCACCTCGAACCTCAAAACTTAAAAGTGCTCCAAGCATTATGGTTTTTTATACATAAGAACGCACCAGGGATCACGAAGCACCAAAACCCAAAATTCTCATTTTCGCACGTAAATTTCACAAATGGTCGAAAATGCACCACATGCACCAAAATTGGACCACGGTGCACCACGAACCTCAAAACTAAAAAGTATTCCAAGAATTATGGTTTTTTATGCATAAGAATGCACCAGGGATCATGGGGCACCAAAACCCAAAACTCTTATTTTCGCACGAAAATTGGATAAATGGTCGAATATGCAGCACCGACACCAAATTGGGACCACGAGGCACCACGGACCTCAAAACTGAAAAGTGTTCCGAGCATTATGGTTTCTTATGCATAATGATGCACCAGGGATCACAGGGCACCAAAACCCAAAAGTCTTATTTTCGCACGAAAATTGCTCAAATGGCCGAAAACGCACCATCGGCACCAAAGTTTGACAATGGGGAACCACGGACCTCAAAATTGAAAAGTGTTCTGAGCATTATGGTTTTTTATGCATAAGAATGCACCAGGGATCACGGGGTACCAACACCCAAAAGTCTTATTTTTGCACGAAAATTGCACAATGGGCCGAAAATGCACCACAGGCACCAAAATAGGACCAAGGGGCACCTCGAACATCAATACGTAAAAGTGCGGCAAGCATTAGGGTTTTTTATGCATAAGAATGCACCAGGGATCATAGGGCACAAAAACCCAAAAGTCTTATTTTTGCACGAAAATTCCACAATGGGGCGAAAATGCACCACGGGCACCAAAATTGGAGCACGGGGCACCTCGGACCTCAATACTTAAAAGTGCTTCGAGCATTATGGTTTTTTATGCATAAGAATGCACCAGGGATCACGGGGCACCAAAACCCAAAACTCTTATTTTCGTACGAAAATTGTATAATGGGCCGAAAAAACACCATGGGCACCAAAATTGGACCACGGTGCACCTCGGACCTCAAAACTAAAAAGTGCTCCGAGCATTATAGTTTTTTATGCATCAAAATCCAAAAGTCCTATTTTTGCACGAAAATTTCACAAATGGCCGAAAATGCACCACATGCACCAAAATTGGAGCATGGGGCACCACGAACCTCAAAACTGAAAAGTGGTCCAAGCATTATGGTTTTTTATGCATAAGAATGCACCAGGGATCATGGGGCACTAAAACCCAAAAGTCTTATTTTCGCATGAAAATTGCACAAATGGCCGAATATGCACCACCGGCACCAAAATTGGAGCACAAGGCACCACGGACCTCAAAACTGAAAAGTATTCCGAGCATTTTCGTTTTTTATGCTTAAGAATGCACCAGGGATCACGGGGCACCAAAACCCAACAGTCTTATTTTCGCACTAAAATTGCACAATGGGCCGAAAATGGAGCATGGGCACTAAAATTGGACCACGGGGAACCTCGAATCTCAAAACTTAAGAGTGCTCAGAGCATTATGGTTTTTTATACATAAGAATGCACCAGGTACCACGGAGCACCAAAACCCAAAATTTTCATTTTCGCTCGAAAATTTCACAAAAGGCTAAAAATGCACCACAGGCACCAAAATTGGACCACAATGCACCACGGACCTGAAAACTGAAAAGTATTCCAAGAATTATGGTTTTTTATGCATAATAATCCACCAGGGATCACAGGGCACCAAAACCCAAAACTCTTATTTTCGCACGAAAATTGCACAATTGGCCGAAAAAGCACCACGGGCACGAAAATTGGACCACGGTGAACCTCGGACCTCAAAACTAAAAAGTGCTCCGAGCATTATGGTTTTTTATGCATCAGAATGCATAAGGGATCACGGGGCACCAAAATCCAAAAGTCTTATTTTCGTACGAAAATTTCACAAATGGCCGAAAATGCACCACATGCACCAAAATTGGAGCATGGGGCACCGCGGACCTCAAAACTGAAAAGTGCTCCAAGCATTATGGTTTTTTATGCATAAGAATGCACCAGGGATCACGGGGAACCAAAATCCAAAAGTCTTATTTTCGCATGAAAATTGCACAAATGGCCGAATATGCATCACCGGCACCAAAATTGGAGCACAAGGCACCACAGACCTCAAAACTGAAAAGTATTCCAAGCATTTTCGTTTTTTATACTTAAGAATGCACTAGGGATCACGGGGCACCAAAACCCAAAAGTCTTATTTTCGCATGAAAATTGCATAATGGGCCGAAAATGGAGCACGGACACCAAAATTGGACCACGGGGCACCTCGGATCTCAAAACTGAAAAGTATTTTGAGCATTTTCGTTTTTTATGCTTAAGAATGCACCAGGGATCACGGGGCACCAAAATCCAAAAGTCTTATTTTCGCACTAAAATTGCACAATGGGCCGAAAATGGAGCATGGGCACCAAAATTGGACCACGGGGCACCTCGGATCTCAAAACTTAAGAGTGCTCCAAGCATTATGGTTTTTTATACATAATGCACAAGGGACCATGGAGCACCAAAACCCAAAATTCTCATTTTCGCACGAAAATTTCACAAAAGGCCGAAAATGCACCACAGGCACCAAAATTGGACCACAGCGCACCACGGACATCAAAACTGAAAAGTATTCCAAGAATTATAGTTTTTTAAGCTTAACAATGCACCAGGGATCACGGGGCACCAAAACCCAAAACTCTTATTTTCCCACGAAAATTGCATAATGGGCCGAAAAATCACCACGGGCACCAAAATTGGACCACGGTGCACCTCGGACCTCAAAACTGAAAAGTGATCCGGGCATTATGGTTTTTTATGCACCAGAATGCACCAGGCATCATGGGGAACCAAAATCCAAAAGTCTTATTTTTGCACGAAAATTTCACAAATGGCCAAAAATGCACCACATGCACCAAAATTGGAGCATGAGGCACCACGGACCTGAATACTGAAAAGTGCTCCAAGCATTATGGTTTTTTATGCATAAGAATTCACCAGGGATCATGGGGCACTAAAACCCAAAAGTCTTGCACAAATGGCCAAATATGCACCACCGGGACCAAAATTGGAGCACAAGGCACCACGGACCTCAAAACTGAAAAGTATTCCGAGCATTTTCATTTTTTATGCTTAAGAATGCACCAGGGATCACGGGGCACCAAAATCCAAAAGTCTTATTTTCGCACTAAAATTGCACAATGGGCCGAAAATGGAGCACGGGCACCAAAATTGGACCACGGGGCACCTCGGATCTCAAAACTAAAGAGTGCTCCGACCATTATAGTTTTTTATACATAAGAATGCACCAGGGACCACAGAGCACCAAAACCCAAAATTCTCATTTTCGCTCAAAAATTTCACAAAAGGCCGAAAATGCACCACAGGCAGCAAAATTGGACCACGGGGCACCACGGACCTCAAAACTGAAAAGTATTCCAAGAATTAGGGTTTTTTATGCATAACAATGCACCAAGGATCACGTGGCACCAAAACCCAAAAGTCTTATTTTCGCACGAAAATTTCACAATGGGCCGAAAGAGCACCACAGGCACTAAAATTGGACCACGGGGCACCTCGAACCTCAAAACTTAAAAGTGCTCCGAGCATTATGGTTTTTTATGCATCAGAATGCACCAGGGATCACGGGGCACCAAAATCCAAAAGTCTTATTTTCGCACGAAAATTTCACAAATGGTCGAAAATGCACCACATACACCAAAATTGGAGCATGGGGCACCACGGACCTCAAAACTAAAAAGTGCTCCAAGCATTATGGTTTTTTATGCATAAGAATGCACCAAGGATCATGGGGCACTAAAACCCAAAAGTCTTATTTTCGCATGAAAATTGCACAAATGGCCGAATATGCACCATTGCCACCAAAATTGGACCATTGGGCACCACGGACCTCAAAACTGAAAAGTGTTATGAGCATTGTGGTTTTTTATGCGTAAGAATGCACCAGGGATCATGGGGCACGAAAACCCAAAAGTCTTATTTTCGCACGAAAATTGCTCAAATGGCCGAAATGCACCATCGCCACCAAAATTGGACCACGGGGCACCACGGACCTCAAAACTGAAAAGTGTGCTGAGCATTGTGATTTTTTATGCATAAGAATGCACCAGGGATCACGGGGCACCAAAACCCAAAAGTCTTATTTTTGCACGAAAATTCACAATTGGCCGAAAATGCACCACCGACACCAAAATGGGAGCACGAGGAACCACGGAACTCAAAACTGAAAGGTGTTCCAAGCATTATAGTTTTTAATGCATAAGAATGCACCAGGGATCATGGGGCAACAAAACCCAAAAGTCTTATTTTCGCACGAAAATTGCTCAAATGGCCGAGAATGCACTATCGGCACCAAAATTTGACAACGGGGAACCACGAACCTCAATACTTAAAAGTGCTCCAAGAATTATGGTTTTTTATGCATAAGAATGCACCAGGGATCTCGGGGCACCAAAACCCAAAAGTCTTATTTTTGCACGAAAATTGAACAATTGGCCGAATATGCACCACCGGCACCAAAATTGGACCACAGGGCACCACGGACCAGAAAACTGAAAAGTGTTCCAAGCATTATGGTTTTTTATGCATAAAAATGCACCAGGGTTCACGGGGCACCAAAATCCAAAAGTCTTATTTTCGCACGAAAATTGCACAATGGGCCGAAAATGCACCACAGGCACCAAAATTGGACCACTTGGCACCTCGGACCTCAATACTCAAAAGTGGTCTAAGCATTATAGTTTTTTATGCATAAGAATGCACCAGGGATCACAGGGCACCAAAACCCAAAAGGATTATTTTCGCACGAAAATTGCACAAATGGCCGAAAATGCACCACCGGCACCAAAATTGGACCACGGGGCACCACGGACCACAAAACTGAAAAGTTTTCCTAGCATGATGGTTTTTTATGCATTAGAGTGTACCAGGGATCACAGGGCACCAAAACCCAAAAGTCTTTTTTTCGCACGAAAATTGCACATTGGGTCGAAAATGCACCACGGGCACCAAAATTAGACCACGGGGCACTCGGATCTCAATAATTATAAGTGCTCCGAGCATTATGGTTTTTTATACATAACAATACACCATGGATTATGGGGCACCACAACCCAAAAGCCTTATTTTCGCACGAAAATTGCACAAACGGCCGAAAATGCACCACCGGCACCAAAATTGGAGCACGGGGCACCACGAACCTCAAAACTGAAAATTGATCCGAGCATTGTGGTTTTTTATGCATAGGAATGCACCAGGGATCATGGGGGCACCAAAACCCAAAAGTCTTATTTTCACACGAAAATTGCACAACGGGTCAAAAATGCACCACGGGCAGCAAAATTGGACCACAGGGCACTCGGACCCCAATACTTAAAAGTGCTCCAAGCATTATGGTTTTTTATGCATAAGAATTCACCTGGGATTGTTAAGTTCTAAGACTTTGGACGATGTCCAACCCCTCAAATTTCAGTTTTGATGATAACAAATAAAGGATAAATTTTGGAGTATCTAATGGTCTTGTTTGAGTGTTATAGGATCTACGTCGTCCAATGCTGCAATGGAATTGTATCTCTCAAACTTAGACTTTATATTTCTATAAGCAAAGCGTCCAAATAAGTTTTGTAAAGTACAACATCCAGCGTCCAATGTTTCTGCAAAGCAAGCATCCAATGCCTATATAACTTACACTCTGTTTTCTATCTTAAAAGTTATATAAAGCAACAATACGTTTTCGATGATGATTCTCTGGAATGTTCGATTATTCCCTCTCATTCTAACATAACATTTCATCTGAGTTTTCGGAAAGTATTATACAGGAACATAAAAGCATTTCTCTGCAGAAATAGTACAAGTACTGGAGGTGTTGCAAGTACTGATGTCTCCTCTTCTCTCCACCCCAAGCCGACACGTGTCAACGGTCACATAATTAGGAGAGAGCCGTTATTGGCAAAGGTACAAATCCCACAACGAATACTTTACACCAAGCTGCCTATAAATAGAGGAACAAGCTCATACATCAAACATATACGAAGATTAATTAAGAGCCGAAACTCTGTCAAAACGACTGGACGATCCACACTTGAGCGAAAAAGAGCTTTCTACTTAGCCTTGCTAAGCGATTCTGTGTATTCGTTTTTTATTGTAATAGCCTCTCTGTGAGAGTTATTCTTTCTTTCTATACTCGAACAATTTATGTTTGCAAAGCCAGGAATGGCTTAGTGTTAAAGAATACTTGGGTTTGCTTTAATCTCGGGGGGGGGGGGAGATTAAAAGGTGTGCTAGGAGTGGCCTAGAGAATACTTGTAGCCAGAAGTGGCAGGTTAAAATACTTGTTCTGACGAAAAATGAAGTTTCATTGAACTGTTGTATTTGAACCACTGGACGATAGCATAGCCTTCTGTTTCACAAGGTTCTTGTAAAACTTAATATACACTATCTTCATATTGTGAAAGGATTTCAAAGAAAATATAAACACACTATTCAACCCCCCTTCTAGTGTGTTTCTCTGTATTTCAGTAGGCATCAGAGCTCGGCCTCTTGGGTTGAGTACTTAGCAGTACAAAGGAAAGATCCTAAGAAAGATGGAAAATGAGGGACAAGCTGTGAACAGACCACCACTCTTCAAGGGTGTCAAATATGATTACAGGAAACAAAGAATGATAGCATTCTTTGAATCCAGTCATATTGACATGTGGGACGTTGTGGAGATGGGCGACTACATTCCACTTGATGAGAACCTCAACAAAATCCCAAAGACTAGATGGACGGAGGAGCAGAAACAAAGATTTCATCTCAACTCCAGAGCTAGAAACATCATCATATGTGTACTGAGCGAACAAGAATACAACAAGGTGCACAGTCTCAAAAGCGCGAAACAAATGTGGGACACTCTTGTGTTAACGTATGAGCGTTCCACCCGGTAAAACGTAACAAATTCAGTCTCCTTACTCGTCAATATGAATTGTTTAGTATGGAAGAAAACGAGGACATACAAGGTATGTTTGGACAGTTTCAAACCATACTAAATGAACTTAGAGCACATGGTAAAAATTACAATAACTATGAACATATTGACAAAATTTTGAGAAGTTTGCCTAGGCAATGGAGACCACAGGTTACAGCCTTGAGAGCAACAAAAGGACTAGATGATATGTCCCTAGAAGAACTCATGGGAATTCTCAAGGTGCATGAACTAGAATTGCATCAAGATGGTGATGGTAAGAAAAACAAGTCCCTGGCGCTCAGCGTCCAGAAGCCAAGGAAAGCACCATCGTCCAAAGCCATGCAAGCTGAAACATCATCAGACGAACAATCTGAAGATGATGACTCAGATGAGAATGATGAGCTATCCTTCATATCCAAGAGGATACACGCTGTGTGGAAGAAGAAAGGTGGATCCAGATGGAGAAACCTAAAGAGGAAAGGCCTTAAAGAAAAGAAGGAGAAAAGTCCAATCATATGCTACGAATGCAAAAAGCCAGGACACTTCAAATCAGAATGCCCAGATCTTGACAAGAGCAAGCACAAGAAGAAGAAATTCTTCAGCAAAAGGAAGGGCAAGAAAGTTCTGATGTCCACATGGGAAGACCTGGACGATGACTCATCATCAGACGATGAAGAAGAAGAGGAAGCACACATATGTCTAATGGCAGACACTTCAACAGATTCTTCTGAACCAGAAGAAGAAGATGAGGTAGACCTTAATGACTTAGATTCACTTCAAGAAGCTTATCATGAATTACTGTCAAACTCTTCTATTTTGTCAAAGGCCTACATAACTTTAAAGAAATCGTCCAAATCACTTTCAAAAGAAAAAGAAGTTTTAGAGAAAAGGTTCAAACAACTTGAAAGTGAAAAGGAGCATTTACAGAAAAAGTTTACAGAGCTCTCAAAGCAACATGAAATTTTAAATGCGGAGAGGCGAACTCTTTGGAATGATGCTGCTCGAGCCTATAAATCCTATGAGAATTCAAGGACTAGAGAAATGAATCTTTCCATAGAGATTCGAAATCTCAAAGCAGAAAACAAAAGGCTAGTTGAGAAGCTTCTGAAAGTTGAAGCAGATACTTCCTTAAGAGGTCAACCACATGATGTTGTAAAACTTCATGAAGAGATTGACAGCCTAAAGAAGGATCTGTCAAACTTTGTTAAGGGCTCTGACAACCTTAAAATGCTTTTAAAATACGAAGGTTGTAAGAGACCAAATGACAGGTCAGGACATGGATATAAGGGAAAGAAATATATTCATGACGAGAAAATAGATGTTTGCTACTTATGTGGGAAACCTGGACATATAACGTCCAAATACAGACACCTGCCTAAGAAGGGAGCATCCAATACCCTTCAAACTAACAAAAAAGGACCCAAGTCAATTTGGGTACCTAAGGATAAAATTATTCCTGTTGCAGACATGCTTAACAGCAGGAAAGAAACTCCAATCATGGTACCTGGATAGTGGGTGCTCACATCACATGACAGGAGAAAGGTGTATGTTCCAAAGCTCCTACCCAAAGCTGGTGGGAAAGTCACCTTTGGAGGGAATAAGAAAGGGATGATAGCTGGCATAGGTAAGATTGGTATACCACCCTATCCTTGTATTGATAAAGTTCTTTATGTTAAAGGTCTTAAACACAATCTACTTAGCATAAGCCAATTATGTGACAGTGGATATGATGTTGTCTTTAACAAAAGTGAATGTACAGTCAGTAACTCTGATGGATCCCTTCTCTTTACTGCAAAGAGGCAAGGTAATCTGTACAAGATTAAACTTGGAGAACTATCAAGTAAAAATGTATCATGCCTAGTTTCAGTACAAGAAAATCATTGGCTATGGCATAAAAGACTTGGTCATGCAAGCTTGAGGTTAATCTCAAAGCTGAATAGGCACAACCTCGTAAGAGGACTACCAAGTATGTCATATAAAGATGATCTTCTTTGTGAAGCTTGTCAGAAAGGGAAACAAGTGAAAAGTTCTTTTCAAAGTAAAAACATTGTTTCCACTTCTAGACCTCTTGAGCTGTTACATATTGATTTGTTTGGACCCACAAGAACAGCCTTAGTAAGTGGTAAGAGATACGGATTGGTTATAGTGGATGACTATACTAGATGGACATGGGTCATGTTCCTATCCCACAAAGATGAGTCCTTCAAGGCTTTTTATAACTTCTGCAAAAGAGTTCAAAATGAAAAAGAAGTATGATTACTTCTATTCGAAGTGATCATGGGGGAGAATTTGAAAATGAAAGTTTTCAAAGGTTATGTGAGGATAATGGTATCCTTCACAACTTCTCAACACCCAGAACACCACAACAGAATGGTGTTTTTGAGAGGAAAAATAGGTCACTCCAGGAGATGGCTAGAACCATGTTGAATGATAATTCAACCCCTAAACACTTATAGGCTGAAGCAGTGAATACTGCCTGTTATTTACAAAACAAAATCTATATAAGGCCAATATTGAAAAAGAGTCCATATGAATTGTGGAAGGGAGGAAGACCTAACATATCCTACTTCCATCCATTTGGATGTCAATGTTTCATTCTGAACACTAAGGATAATTTAGGAAAATTTGATTCTAAGTGTGATGAAGGAATATTGCTTGGATATTCTGAAACTTCAAAGGCATACAGAGTTTATAACTCTACAACCTTAGTTGTTGAAGAAGCTATCCATGTGAAGTTCAATGACAACAAGCCTGATAAGAAATTACCAGAGCTGGATGAATCATTTGTAGATCTCAGATTGGACTAATGCAAGTAAGTCATCAGATACGTCCAACCCTGATGTCTCAGTTGAAGAGTCCAATGTACCACTGGACGGTTCAGTAGCAGAATAAAGAGAACCAACTGGGCGTAACTGGCAAATGAAGAAACATCATCCAGAGGAACAAATCATCGGAGATCCAAAAGATAGAGTCAAAACCAGATCTTCACTTCAATGACAGCAAGGTCACACAACACTCATATCGCAAATAGAACCTAAGACTGTGGACGATGCCTTAGAAGATGAAAGCTGGGTCAAAGCAATGCAGGAAGAACTTGACCAGTTTCAAAAGAATAATGTCTGGAAGCTAGTAGAACTCCCCGACGACAAAGAAGCTGTAGGAGCAAAGTGGGTGTTCAAAAACAAGCTGGACGAAGCAGGTAATGTTGTGAGAAACAAAGCAAGGTTGGTAGCAAAAGGTTACTCACAACAAGAAGGTATAGATTATACTGAAATTTATGCTCCAGTTGCACGTCTAGAGGCAATTCGCATTTTACTATCATTTGCAGCTCATAGCAATATGAAGCTACATCAAATGGACGTAAAAAGTGCATTCCTCAATGGACTCATAAAGGAAGAAGTCTATGTGGAACAACCCCCAGGATTTGAAAGTGATGCTTTTCCAAATCATGTTTTCAAACTTAACAAAGCTTTATATGGGTTGAAACAAGCACCTAGAGCTTGCTATGAAAAACTCAGCTCATTTTTGCCAGAAAATGGTTTTTCAAGAGGAAAAGTAGACACTACATTGTTTCGCAAAGACTACTCTTCTGATTTTATTATTGCACAAATATATGTTGATGATATCATATTTGGTGCCACTAATGAAACTCTCTATGAAGAATTTGCCAAATTAATGAAAACAGAGTTTGAGATGAGCATGATGGGTGAGCTGAAATTCTTCCTTGGACTTCAAATCAAACAAACTGAAAAGGGCCTATACATACATCAAACCAAGTATGTCAAGGAGCTACTAAAGAAGTACAAAATGGACGATGCAAAACCAATGAAAACTCCTATGCATCAAACAGCAATACTTGGACTGGACGACAACTCAAAGAAGGTGGATAACACTATATACAGAGGAATGATAGGATCACTCCTATACCTCACAGCGTACAGACCTGACATCATGTTCAGTGTATGCTTATGTGGCAGATTTCAATCTAACCCAAGGGAAGTTCATTTAGCTGCTGTTAAGAGAATCTTTCGATATCTTGTTGGAACCACTAATCTTGGTCTATATTTCAAAAGGCAGAAAGATTTCAGGTTAGTTGGATACTGTGATGCTGATTATGCTGGAGACAGAATTGAAAGAAAAAGCACTAGTGGAGGATGTCACTTCATTGGTGGAAACTTAGTCTCCTGGATATGCAAGAAGCAAGGAACCATTGCACTGTCCACTGCTGAAGCAGAGTATATTTCAGCTGCAAAATGTTGTTCTCAAATCTTATGGATCAAACATCAACTTGAGGACTACAACATATATGAGAGTAACATTCCTATCTTCTGTGATAGTAAAGCTGCCATAGATCTCTCTAAGAATCCCATATTGCATTCAAGGGCTAAACATATAGAGATTAAACATCACTTTATAAGAGACCATGTTCAGAAGGGTACTGTGGAACTACACTTTGTAACCACAGATAATCAGCTTGCTGATATATTTACTAAACCCCTTACTGAAGACAAGTTAATCCTTCTAAGGAACAAACTTGGAATGGACTCAGTAAAGGAATGATTAACATCTACATTGTGCGTCCAATAAAACCTTAGCGTCCAATGGACATGTCGTCCAAAGATCACTAAGTCATGCACGTGCATTGCATATGTTACACTTAAGTCCAACATCTGGACGATGTTTTTAACTTAGCATTTTTTTTAAACATTGTTCAAATGGCCAAAACGGTTCGTTTCAGAGTAAGTATGAGTTAATGCTCTATGCTAAGTCACCTAAATGTTAGTAACCATACACAGTTACCCACATTCTTCACACGCCTCATCATGATGGGTTTTATGGCATGATTTCCATTTCAAATATTCATAAAAGCCCAAAACCGCTTCACGTTCTCCGAACGAAGCCCATATATGTAATCCGTCAAATCGTCTCAGAAAATCTTTACCGTATCTATCTTCTCTGAGCTTATCTTCATCCTTAAGCAGTCCCTCTCTCTCAAAAAAAAAATCCCAAAACCCTTCTCAAAAAACCTAAAAATCCCAACTTTTCTACCATGTCAAACTCTGCAAGCTCAAGCAACTCTAAACTCGACGTCCACACCTACCCTGACACCACAGTTGTATGTCAAGGTGCTGCTACAGTGCACATTGAGCACTTCTTCGACATTGAAAAGCTGGAGAAGCTGGGCCTGAACCTGAATGAGAGCCTTCTGAAGTGTGGAATCAGAGGCTACTTCAACGAAAACCAGAAGATATTCCTTGAGTTGATCAGGATGTTCTTGAGGGATGCCAAATTTCATAACACAAGGGAGCTCGTGGCCACTATTCTTGGATGAGAGGTGACTCTGTCCACTGAGTACATTGCAAAGGTAACTGGTTGCATCGGGGAGCAAAACTAGTACAGAGCAGACTGGGCCAAGCAGTACGGCAATCACGTTGCAAACGTACTTTGCAAGACCAAATCCACAGACTCAATGAAGATTTAGTACAAGAACCTGTGTGAGGAAGCGAAAATCTGGCAGCAGGTGTGCAACAAGAGTATCCTGCACAAAGCTGGGTCTAAGGACTCAGTCACGGACTTACACAAGTTCATGATATTCCACATTTTGGAAGGTATCCCCTTCAACCTTCCTCACACCATTTACATCAATATTGTGAGAATGATGAAGACTGTTGGTGGCAATGATGACATCTTTTACGCCGCTCTGCTGAACAAGATCTTCTGGGACCAGAAGGTCTATCAATGCTTCTTTGATGAACTGGACAAAGTTGATTACGAAGCTATCGTGAAGAAAGGGCAAATGGTGGCAATACAACAACCATTTGGCGAGTCCAACATAAAGCCTATGAAGATTAAGCTGACAACCAAGGTCCTAAGGGACTTGGACGAAGATAGCATCAACAAGCAACGACATGAACAAAGCAAGATTATCTCCAATGATGATGAGGAGGAGATTGATCTTCTTGGTCTTGGCAAGAAGATCAAAAGGTTGATACAGGAACAGGGGAGCAGAAAGGTAACACGTCACATGTCTCATAAGCATGAGGAAGATGCTGAAAAGGAGAGAAGAACCAAGAAAATACATGCTGACACCTCCACTGCTCAGTCCCCGGCAGAGAAGTGTCCAAGGACTATTGCGTCCAGACCTGCTCAAGCTGAGCAGCGTCCAAAGCCAGCTTCAGTGAAGCCTGTTCCAGAAAAGCCAAAGGTTCGAAAGCTTCAAATACTAAACGACTCTGATGATGATGACTAGATCCCAATTGGTTAAATCAAGAAGAAAGCATAGGAGAAGGAGGCCCCTATGCAAAAGAAGCAGAAGGTACAACCTGCTGAACTATCTTCCTTTCCTTCTAACGTGCCTCGATGAGTTAAGACTCAGGCAGTTAGGCCAAGGAGAGTCGCAGCTCCACCACCTTCCTCCCAAGACACCGACAGCATATCCATGAGTGCCCTACTACCAGCTCCATCCAGTGCTCCATCCACATCAACAACCTAGCATCCACCTCTTCACTTGGACCTGTCCAAGTTTGTGCGTCCAAGGGATGCATGGAGGGATACCTGGTCCCCATGGACCATACCCCCCAAGCAGAAAACCAAAGAAGAAGAAGACAGAGAACGCTTCCCTGTTGCATTCCTTACACGGAATGAACATAATTACTGTAAGAGGCACGATGTGATATGGAGGCCTCTACAAGAACCTTTGGAGAGGCATCTGACTACTGCCTCAGCACCAGAGTGGACGAGGTATGATTATGCTCATAATCCTTCAGCTGACTATGCTGCAATGCCAGAAGGAGCAATAATCAGCAAGCCTTTGCCCACTTGGATGAGAGAAGTGTATCCACACTTGATCCGAATGTCTCATCCTTACTCTTGTCGAACTGGAACCCAACAAAGGGTGCGTCTAGCAGCAGCAGAACTGCCTGAACCAGAGGTGGAGGTTGCTTCTCAATTCACAAAGACGGTTGCGGAGCAGAAAGGGAAGGCTCCAAGAAAGAAGAAGGCACGGTCCAAGAAGCCCCCTGTTAGCAAGGATACTGAACTGGCCATAGAATTGAAGTTGGCCATTAAAGAAAGCCTGGACCCTTCCAAGTCGAAGCAGCGTCCAGATGTACAATGGGTCAAGGATGTTCGCATCTGGACTCCCATTACAAAGTTCTTGCCTCTACCTGTTGGAACTCCAGTGCTAAATTTCCAGCCAAGCGACTATGATGATCTTGGCAAACTTCTACAACAAATGTATATACCAAACCAAGCCATTGCCTACCCACCAAACCTTCACATCAGCCGCGCCACAGAAATCAAGTTTGTACCAGACAGGGTGTGTCCTAGACTACCCTTATATGATGCTGGTCGAAAGAAAGGTTACAAGTTCTATGGCATTGAGATGCCAATAAGGGAAGAAAAAGTTGAAGCCCTGCAACAATCCTCTCATAACCGGGGTCACCTGTTTGACAAGACTGGTAAGCTTACACGTCCACTTGGAACTTTCGATTCCATGACCTTTTGGTGCCAGATCTTATGGAACAACTCCCAGAAGGCCTCCTCCTCCGGCAGCTCCAAGAATGATTTCATTCACCCCCCTCATGGTCTTGAGGTGCTGCGTCCAGTGAAGACTCATCACTTTACAGACACCTTTGCTTGCTTTCTGATAGATTCAGATGACTACCTGGATTTAATGAAGACATTGCCTATCATCAGAAGCAACAAAGTGTTTGATCTTTGGACACTGGATCGCACAGAGTTTGTGGAGGAACTCCAAACTCGGCATGAGGAGTACAAGGCAGAAGAGGCCAGAGAGGCAGTACAAGCTCGTCTAGAGCAACTGGCTCTTGAGCAAGCTGAGGCTGCAACCACAGAAAAGGAAGATCAGGTTGCCAAGCCGAAAGCTACACAAGCAGAGTTGGATGAAGCATCTGCCAAGGTAACAAAGGTGCTAGTTCATCTTGACTTGGACCCATCCGTACAGTAGACGTGGAACACTTTGTCGCTTCTCATGAAGAATCCACCGTCCAATCTGGAAAGTCCAAGGATGATGGAAAGCCTATTGTTGAAGCATCCAAGCCCATGGAATCAACTACAGAAAAGCCTCCTGCTGAAGATATACCAGCTTCCCCATTGTTGATGCGTCTACTGAAGCTCACTCGGGTACACGTCAACTAGTTCCCACAGGATCTTCAAGTCCAAGGGGCATCCTTCCCTTACGATTTGCTGAACCTCAAGGGGTCTCAGAAGATCGTGTTCACGAGATCGTGTAACAGGCTCTTAGGCAACAACAGCTGGAAATCGACGCAACTTTTCAAGCATTTCAGCAAAGGTAACAGGCTGAGGCTGCTCAACATCGTATGCCTGCAGAATGCTATCACTGAATGGTTCATGAGCCTCTCCCAGATGCTTATGAATCAAATACAAAATACTACAGCCAACCTGCTTGGACATGTTGCTCATGCCATTTCCCCCGTCCAACCACAACCACTCCAACAACCAGCACCCCCCGTCAAACCACCACCACTCCAACAACCAACACCACCTACCCAAGCACCACCAGAACAACCACCACCACCACCACAAGAACCACCTTCGCAGCCATAGGTGACCATGATGGTCAATTCAATTTTCCATCTTTCAAACCCATTTTTGTTAATGACAAAGGGGGAGAAATTGGAATTTTGATGTCATAGAGTCATTTTACACTCTGTGAATGTTTTGGCTGTTTTATCAATACGTTTTTAATACATGAGGTGTTTATATCATATATTCTGCATCCATATCCTTGATATGTTTTTTACACTTTGATATCTGTTATATCTGATATATTCTCGCTGTTTATTATACACTGTTATCAGATGCATAAGAAATGTTAAACTCAGGGGGAGTACTTCATTTCACATATATTATCCCTGTCAACATACACTGGCATAACATAATCATCTCTTATATGCTTTATTATATTCATATATGATTATGTGCCTGTTGACATCAAAATTTAACATTATTTGTCATCATCAAAAAGGGGGAGATTGTTAAGTTCTAAGACGTTGGAGGATGTCCAACCCCTCAAATTTTGATTTTGATGATAACAAATAAAGGATAAATTTTGGAGTATCTAATGGTCTTGTTTGAGTGTTATAGGATCTACGTCGTCAATGCCGCAATGGTATTGTATCTCTCAAACTTAGACTTTATATTTCTATAAGCAAAGCGTCCAAATATGTTTTGTAAAGTACAACATCCAGCGTCCAATGTTTCTGCAAAGCAAGCGTCCAATGCCTATATAACTTACACTCTGTTTTCTATCTTAAAAGTTATATAAAGCAACAATACGTTTTCGATGATGATTCTCTAGAATGTTCGATTATTCCCTCTCATTCTAACATAACATTTCATTTGAGTTTTCGAAAAGTATTATACAGGAACAGAAAAGCATTTCTCTACAGAAATAGTACAAGTACTGGAGGTGCTGCAAGTACTGATGTCTCCTCTTCTCTCCACCCCAAGCCGACACGTGGGAACGGTCACATAATTAGGAGAAAGCCGTTATTGGCAAAGGTACAAATCCCACAATGGATACTTTACACCAAGCTACCTATAAATAGAGGAACAAGCTCATACATCAAACATATACGAAGATTGATTAAGAGCCGAAACTCTGTCAAAACGACTGGACGATCCACACTTGAGCGAAAAAGAGCTTTCTACTTAGCCTTGCTAAGCGATTATGTGTATTCGTTTTTTATTGTAATAGCCTCTCTGTGAGAGATATTCTTTCTTTCTATACTGAAACAATTTATGTTTGGAAAGCTAGGAGTGACTTAGTGTTAAAGAATACTTGGGTTTGCTTTAATCTCAGGGGGAGATTAAAAGGTGTGCCAGGAGTGGCCTAGAGAATACTTGTAGCCATAAGTGGCAGGTTAAAATACTTGTTTGTAATCAGATTCTGATTAGTAGAACCCTTCAAAGGTTTTTGAAGGAGAACTGGACGTAGCTCAGTTTGAGTGAACCAGTATAAAACTAAGTGTTCCACTCTTTCGCTTTCTAGCTTACTTGTAAATCTCTTAAGTTATCTCTTCATATACCACGAAAGAGTTTCTTTACACATTTTATTTACGAAAATATTTTACGTGTGTTCTGACGAAAAATGCAGTTTCATTGAACTGTTGTATTTGAACCACTGGACGATAGCATAGCCTTCTGTTCAACAAGGTTCTTGTAAAACTTAAGATACACTATCTTCATATTGCGAAAGGATTTCAAAGAAAATATAAACACACTATTCAACCCCCTTCTAGTGTGTTTCTCTGTATTTCAGGGATCACGGGGCACCAAAACCCAAAAGTCTTATTTTAGCACGAAAATTGCACAATGGGCCGAAAATGCACCACAGGCAACAAAATTGGACAAGTGGGACCTCGGACCTCAATACTTAAAAGTTCTCCAAGAACTATGGTTTTTTATGCATAAGAATGCACCAGGGATCACGGGGCACCAAAACCCAAAAGTCTTATTTTCGTACCAAAATTGCACAATGGGCCGAAAATGCACCACGGGCACCGAAATTGGACCACAGGGCACCTTGGCCCTCAAAACTTAAAATTTCTTTGAGCATTATGGTTTTTATGCATAAGAATGTACCAGGGATCACAGAGCACCAAAACCCAAAAGTCTTATTTTCGCACGAAAATTGCACAATCGGTCGAAAATGCACCACGGGTGCCAAAATTGGAGCACGTGGCACTCGGATCTCAATACTTATAAGTGCTCCGAGCATTATAGTTTTTTATGCCTAAAAATGCACCAGGGATTACAGGGCACCAAAACCCAAAAGCCTTATTTTCGCTCGAAAATTGCACAAATGGCCGAAAATGCACCACCGGCACCAAAGTTGGACCACGGGGCACCACGAACCTCAAAACTGAAAAGTGATCTAAGCATTGGGGTTTTTTATGCATAGGAATGCACCAGGGATCATCGGGCACCAAAACCCAAAAGTCTTATTTTCGCACAAAAATTGCACAATGGGTCAAAAATGCACCACAGGCAGCAAAATTGGACCACGGGGCACTCGGACCTCAATACCTAAAAGTGCTCCAAGCATTATGGTTTTTTATGCATAAGAATGCACCAGGGATCACGGGGCATCAAAACGCAAGAGTCTTATTTTCGCATGAAAATTGCACAATGGGCCGAAAATGCACCACAGGCACCAAAATTGGACCACGTGGGACCTCGGACCTCAATACTTAAAAGTGTTCCAAGCATTATGGTTTTTTATGCATAAGAATGCACCAGGGATCATGGCGCACCAAAACCCAAAAGGATTATTTTCGCACGAAAATTGCACAAATGGCCGAAAATGCACCACCGGCACCAAAATTGGACCATGGATCACCACGGACCTCAAAACTGAAAAGTGTTCCGAGCATTATGATTTTTTATGCATAAGAATGCACCAGGGATCAGGGGGCACCAAAACCCAAAAGTCTTATTTTCGCACGAAAATTGTACAGTGGGCCGAAAATGTACCATGGGCACCAAAATTGCACCACAGGACACCTCGGAACTGAAAACTGAAAAGTCTCTGAGCATTATGGTGTTTTATGCATAAGAATGCACCAAGGATTACGGGGCACCAAAACCTAAAAGCCTTATTTTTGCATGAAAATTGCCCAATGAGCCGAAAATGCACCACGCGCACAAAAATTGTACCACAAGGCACCTCGGACCTCAAAACTTAAAAGTGTTCCGAGCATTATGGTTTTTTTATGCATAAGAGCGCACAAGGGATCATGGAGCACTAAAACCCAAAAGTCTTATTTTTGGACGAAAATTGCACAAATTGCCGAGTATGCACCACCGGCACCAAAACTGGACCACGGGGCACCACGGACCTGAAAACTGAAAAGTGTTCCAAGCATTATCGTTTTTTATGCATAAGAATGCACCAGGGATCACGGGGCACTAAAACCCAAAAGTCTTATTTTCGAACAAAAATTGCACAATGGGCCAAAAATGCACCACGGGCACCAAAATTGGACAACGTGGCACCTTCGACCTCAATACTTAAAAGTGGTCTAAGAATTATGGTTTTTTATGCATAAGAATGCACCAGGGATTACGGGGCACCAAAACCCAAAAGCCTTATTTTCGCATGAAAATTGCACAATGGGCCGAAAATGCACCACGCGCACAAATATTGTACCACAGGGCACCTCGGACCTCAAAACCTAAAAGTGCTCCAAGCATTACGGTTTTTTATGCATAACAGCGCACAAGGGATCACGGAGCACCAAAACCCAAAGGTCTTATTTTCGCACGAAAATTGCACAAAAGGCCGAACTTGCACCACCGACACCAAAATTGGACCACGGGGCACCACGGACCTGAAAACCGAAAAGTGTTCCTAGCATTATGGTTTTTAAGAATAAGAATGCACCAGGGATCACGGGGCACCAAAACCCAAAAGTCTTATTTTCGCACGAAAATTGCACACTTGGCCGAAAATGCACCACGGGTACCAAAATTGGACCACGTGGCACCACGAACCTCAATACTTAAAAGTGCTCCAAGCATTATGGTTTTTTATGCATAAGAATGCACAAGGGATCTCGGGGCATCAAAACCCAAAAGTCTTATTTTCGCACGAAAATTGCACAAATGGCCGAAAATGCACCACCGACACCAAAATTGGACCACAGGGCACCACAGACCTCAAAACTAAAAAGTGTTCTAAGCATTATGCTCTTTTATGAATAAGAATGCACCATGGATTACGGGGCACCAAAACCCAAAAGTCTTATTTTTGCATGAAAATTGCACAATGGGCCGAAAATGATCCACGGGCACAAAAATTGCACCACGGGGTACCTTGGACCTCAATACTTAAAAGTGGTCTGAGCATTATAGTTTTTTATGCATAAGAATGCACCAGGGATCACGGGCCACCAAAACCCAAAAGTCTTATTTTCGCACGAAAATTGCACAAATGGCCGAAAATGCACCACCGGCACCAAAATTGGACCACGGGGCACCCTGGACCTCAAAACTGAAAAGTGTTCCGAGCATTATGGTTTTTCATGCATAAGAATGCACCAGGGATCACAGGGCACCAAAACCCAAAAGTCTAATTTTTGCACAAAAATTGCACAAATGGCAGAAAATGTACCACAGTCTCCAAAATTAAACCACGGGGCACCACGGACCTCAAAACTTAAAAGTGCTCCAAGCATTATGGTTTTTTATGCATAAGAATGCACCAGGGATCACAGGGCACCAAAACCCAAAAGTCTTATTTTCGCACAAAAATTGCACAATGGGCCGAAAATGCCCCATGGGCACCAAAATTGGACCACGGGGCACCTCGGACCTCAAAATTGAAAAGTGCTCTGCGCATTATGGTTTTTTATGCATAAGAAGGCACTAGGGATCATGGGTCACCGAAATCCAAAAGTCTTATTTTCCTATGAAAATTCCACAAATGGCCAAAAATGCACCGCCAGCACCAAAATTGGACCACGGGGCACCACGGACCTGAAAACTGAAAAGTGTACTGAGCATTGTTGGTTTTTATGCATAAGAATGCACTAGGGATCACGGGGCACCAAAACCCAAAAGTCTTATTTTCACACAAAAATTGTACAATGGGCAGAAAATGCACCATGGGCACCAAACTTGGACCACAGTTCACCACGGACCTCAAAACTGAAAAGTGTTCCAAGCATTATGCCTCTTTATGCATAAGAATCACCACGGATTACGGGGCACCAAAACCCAAAAGTCTTATTTTCGCATGAAAATTGCACAATGGGCCGAAAATCCACCACGGGCACCAAAGTTGGACCACAGGGCACCTTGGACCTCAATACTTAAAAGTGGTCCGAGCATTATAGTTTTTTATGCATAATAATGCACCAGGGATCACGGGCCACCAAAATCCAAAAGTCTTATTTTTGCACGAAAATTTCTCAAATGGCCAAAAATGCACCACCGGCACCAAAATTGGACCACGGGGCATCCTGGACCTCAAAACTGAAAGGTGTTCCGAGCATTATGGTATTTTATGCATAAGAATGCACCAGCGATCATAGGGTACCAAAACCCAAAAGTCTTATTTTCCTATGAAAATTCCACAAATGGCTGAAAATGCACTGCCAGCACCAAAATTGGACCACGGGTCACCATGGACCCGAAAACTGAAAAGTGTACTGAGCATTATGGGTTTTTATGCATAAGAATGCACTAGGGATCACGGGACACCAAAACCCTAAAGTCTTATTTTCGCACGAAAATTGCACAATGGGCGGAAAATGCACCACGGGCACCAAAATTGAACCACCGGGCACCTCGGACCTCAAAACATAAAAGTTCTTCGAACATTATGGTTTTTTATGCATAAGAATGCACCAGGGATCACAGGGCACCAAAACCTAAAAGTCTTATTTTCACACGAAAATTTCACAAATGGCTGAAAATGCACCACCGGCACGAAAATTGGACCACGGGGCACCTCGGACCTCAACACTTAAAAGTACTCCGAGTATTATGGATTTTTATGCATAAGAATGCACCATGGTCACCAAAACCCAAAAGTCTTATTTTGGCATGAAAGTTGCACAATGGGCCGGAAATGCACCATGGGCACCAAAATTGGACCACAGGGCACCTTGGACCTTAAAATTGAAAAGTGCTATGAGCATTATCATTTTTTATGGATAAGAATACACCAGGGATAACGGGGCACCAAAACACAAAATTCTTATTTTCACACGAAAATTGCACAATGGTCCGAAAATTCACCATAGGCACCAAAATTGGATGACGGGGCACCTCAGACCTCAAAATTGAAAAGAGCTCCGAGCATTATGATTTTTTATGCCTAAGAATGCACTAGGGATCACGGGGCACCAATACCCAAAAGTCTTATTTTCGCACGAAAATCGCACAAATGGCTGAAAATGCACCACTGGCACCAAAATTGGACCACGGGGCACCACGGACCTCAAAACTGAAAAGTGTTCCGAGCATTATGGTTTTCCATGCATAACAATGCACCAGGGATCAAGGGGCACCAAAACCCAAAAGTGTTATTTTCACACGAAATATTGCACAATGGGCCGAAAATGCACCATGGGCACCAAAATTGGACCACGGTGCACCTTGGACCGCAAAACTGAAAAGTGCTATGAGCATTATGGTTTTTTATGCATAAGAATGCACCAGGGATCATGGGGCACAAAAACCCAAAAGTCTAATTTTTGCACGAAAATTGCAAAAATGGTTGAAAATGCACCACCGTCACCAAAATTGGACCACGGGGAACCACAGACCTCAAAATTGAAAAGTGTTCTGAGCATTATAGTTTTTTATGTATAAGAACGCAATGGGAATTACGGGGAACCAAAACCAAAAAGTCTTATTTTCGCACGAAAATTGCACAAATGGCCGAAAATGCACCACCGGCACCAAAATTGGACCATGGGGCACTACAGACCTCAAAACCGAAAAGTGTTTCGAGCATTATGGTTTTTTACGCATAAGAATGCACCATGGATCACGGGGCACCAAAACCCAAAAGTTTTCGCACGAAAATTCCACAATGGGCCGAAAATGCACCACAGGCACCAAAATTATACAACGGGGCACCTCGGACCTCAAAACTGAAATGTGCTCTGAGCATGATGGTTTGTTATACATAAGAACGCACC
Organism: Pueraria montana var. lobata; assembly: GCA_026413185.1. Classification (NCBI taxonomy): domain Eukaryota; kingdom Viridiplantae; phylum Streptophyta; class Magnoliopsida; order Fabales; family Fabaceae; genus Pueraria; species Pueraria montana. The sequence continues at coordinate 1,496,270 of CM048656.1, forward strand.
AGGGATCATGGGGCACAAAAACCCAAAAGTCTTATTTTCGCATGGAAATTGCACAATGGATCTAACATGAACCACGGGCACGAAAATTGGACTACGGGGCACCTCGGACCTCAAAACTGAAAAGTACTCTGAGAATTCGGGTTTTTTATGCATAAGAATGCACCAGGGATCACATGGCACGAAAACCCAAAAGTCAAATTTTCGCACGAAAATTGCACAAATGGCTGAAAATGCACCATTGGCACCAAAATTAAACCACGGGGCACCACGGACCTCAAAAATTAAAAGTGTTCCGAGCGTTATGGTTTTTTATGCATAAGAATGCACCAGGGATCATGGGGCACCAAAACCCAAAAGTCTTATTTTGGCACGAAAATTGCACAATTGGCCGAAAATGCAACACAGGCACCAAAATTAGACAATGGGGCACCTTGGACCTCAAAACTGAAAAATGCTCCATGCATTATGGTTTTTTATGCATAAGAATGCAGCAGGGATCAGGGGTACCAAAACCAAAAAGTCTTATTTTCGCACAAAAATTAGATAATGGGCCTAAAATGCACCACGGGCACCAAAATTGGACCACGGGGCACCTCAGACCTCAATACTTAAAAGTGGTCCGAGCATTATGGTTTTTTATGCATAAGAATGCACCAGGAATCACGGGGCACCAAAACCCAAAAGTCTTATTTTCGCACGAAAATTGCACAAATGGCCGAAAATGCACCACAAGCACAAAAATTGGACCCCGGGGCCCTACAGACCTTAAAACTGAAAAGTGTTTCGAGCATTATGGTTTTTTACGCATAAGAATGCACCATGGATAACGGGGCACCAAAACCCAAAAGTCTTATTTTCGCACGAAAATTCCATATTAGGCCGAAAATGCACCACGGGCACCAAAATTAGACAACGGGGCACCTCGGACATCAAAACTGAAATGTGCTCTGAGCATGACGGTTTGTTATACATAAGAATGCACCAGGGATCATAGGGCACAAAAACCCAAAAGTCTTATTTTCGCACGAAAATTGCATAATGGGTTAACATGAAACACGGGCATGAAAATTTGACTTCGGGGCACCTCGGACCTCAAAACTGAAAATTGGTCCAAGCATTACGATTTTTTATATGTAAGAATGCACGAGGGATCACGGGGAACCAAAACCCAAAAGTCTAATTTTCGCACGAAAATTGAACAAATGGCTGAAAATGCACCATCGGCACCAAAATTGGACCATGGTACGCCACGGACCTCAAAACTGAAAAGTGTTCCAAGCATTATGGTTTTTTATGCATAAGAATGCACCAGGGATCACGGGACACCAAAACCCAAATGTCTTATTTTCCCACGAAAATTGCACAATGGGCCGAAAATGCACCACGGGCACAAAATTTGGATTACGGGGCACCTCGGAACTCAAAACTGAAAGGTGTTCTGAGCGTTATGGTTTTTTATGCATAAGAATGCACCAGGGATCACGGGGCACCAAAACCCAAAAGTCTAATTTTTGCACGAAAATTGCACAAATGGCTGAAAATGCACCACCGACACAAAAATTGGACCATGGGGCTCCACGGACCTCAAAACTGAAAAGTGTTTTGAGCATTATGGTTTTTTATGAATAAGAATGCACCAGGGATCGTGGAGCACCGAAACCCAAAAGTCTTATTTTCACACGAAAATTGCAGAATGGGTTGAAAATGCACCATCGGTGCCAATGTTGGACCACGGTGCACCTCGGACCTGAAAACTGAAAAGTGCTTAGAGGAATATGGTTTTTTATGCATAAGAATGGACCACGGATCAGGGGGCACCAAAGCCCAAAAGTCTTATTTTTGCACGAAAATTGCACAATGGGTAGAAAATGCACAATGGGCTCCAAAATTGGATCACGGTGCACCTCAAACCTCAAAACAGAAAAGTGCTCTGAGCATTATGGTTTTTTATGAATAAGAATGCACCATGGATCACGGGGCACCAAAACCGAAAAGTATTATTTTCGCACGAAAATTGCACAATGGGCCGAAAATGCACCATGGGCACCAAAATTGGACCACGGGCACCTCGGACCTCAACACTTAAAAGTGCTCCGAGTATTATGGTTTTTTATGCATAAGAATGCACCAGGGATCACAGGGCACCAAAACCCAAAAGTCTTATTTTTGCACGAAAATTGCACTAATGGCCGAAAATGCACCGCCGGCACCAAAATATGACCACGGGGCACCACGGACCTCAAAACTGAAAAGTGTTCCGAGCATTGTGGTTTTTTATGCATAAGAATGCACCAGGGATCACAGGGGACAAAAACCCAAAAGTCTTATTTTCGCACAACAATTGCATAATAGGCCGAAAATGCACCATGGGCACCAAAATTGGACCACGGGCACCTCGGACCTCAACACTTAAAAGTGGTCCGAGCATTATAGTTTTTTATGCATAAGAATGCACCAGGGATCATGGGACACCAAAACCCAAAAGTCTTATTTTTGCACGAAAAGTGCACAATGGGCCGAAAATGCACCATGGGCACCAAAATTGGACCATTGTGCACCTCGGACCTCAAAATTGAAAAGTGATCCGAGCATTATGGTTTCTTATACGTAAGAATGCACGAGGGATCACGGGGAAGCAAAACCCAAAAGTCTAATTTTCGCCCAAAAATTGCACAAATGGCCGAAAATGCACCACCGGCACCAAAATTGGACCACGGGGCGTCAGGGACCTCAAAACTGAAAAGTGTTTCAAGCATTTTGGTTTTTTATGCATAAGAACGCACCATGGATCAAGGGGCACAAAAATCCAAAAGTCTTATTTTCGCAGGAAAATTGCACAATGGGTCGAAAATGCACCATGGACACCAAAATGGGACCACGGGGCACCTCGGACCTCAAGATTGAAAAGTGTTCTGAGCATTATGGTTTTTTATGCAGAAGAATGCACCAGGGATCACAGGAAACCAAAACCCAAAAGTCCTATTTTCGCACGAAAATTGCCCAAATGGGCGAAACTGCACCACCTGCACCAAAATTAGACCATGGGGCACCATGAACCTCAAAACTGAAAAGTGTTCCAACAAATTTGGTTTTTTATGCATAAGAATGCACCATGGATCACGGGGGAACCAAAACGCAAAATTCTTATTTTCGCACGAAAATTGCACAATGGACCGAAAATGTGCCATGGACACCAAAATTGGACCACGGGGCACCTCAGACCTCAAAATTGAAAAGTGCTCTGAGCATTATGATTTTTTATGAATAAGAATGCACTAGGGATCACGGTGCACGAAAACCCAAAAGTCTTATTTTCCCATGAAAATTACACAAATGGCCGAAAATGCACCACTGGCACCAAAAGTGGACCACGGGGCACCTCGGACCTCAATACTTAAAAGTTCTCCGAGCATTATAGTTTTTTATGCAGAAGAATGCACCAGGGATCACGGGACACCAAAACCCAAAAGTCCTATTTTCGCACGAAAATTGCACAAATGGCCGAAACTGCACCACCTGCACCAAAATTGGACCACGGGGAACCATGAACCTCAAAACTGAAAAGTGTTCCAAGAAATTTGGTTTTTTTATGCATAAGAATGCACCATGGATTACGGGGCACCAAAACGTAAAAGTCTTATTTTCGCACGAAAATTGAACAATGGGCCGAAAATGCACGATGGACACCAAAATTGGACCACGGGGCACCACGGACCTCAAATCTAAAAAGTGTTCTGAGCATTATGGTTTTTTATGCATAAGAATGCCCCATGGATCACGGGGCACCAAAACCCAAAACTCTTATTTTCGCACGAAAATTCCACAGTGGGCCGAAAATGCACCACTGGCATCAAAAGTGGACCACGGGGCACCTCGGACCTCAATACTTACAAGTGCTCCGAGAATTATGATTTTTTATGCATAAGAATGCACCAGTGATCACGGGGCACCAAAACCCTAAAGTCTTATTTTCACACGAAAATTGCACAATGGGCCAAAAATGCTCCACGGGCACCAAAATTAGACCACGGGGCACCCCGGACCTCAAAATTGGAAAGTGCTATGAGCATTATGGTTTTTTATGCATAAGAATGCACCATGGATCACAAGACACAAAAACCCAAAAGTCTTATTTTCTCACGAAAATTGCACAATGGGCCGAAAATGCACCATGGACACCAAAATTAGACCACGGGGCACCTCGGACCTCATATTGAAAAGTACTTTGAGCATTATGGTTTTTTATGCATAAGAATGCACTAGGGATCTCGGGGAATGAAAACCCAAAAGTCTTATTTTCCCATGAAAATTGCACAAATGGCCGAAAATGCACCACCGGCACCAAAATTGGACAACGGGGCACCACTGACCTCAAAACTGAAAAGTGTTACGAGCACTATGGTTTTTTATGCATAAGAATGCACCAAGGATCACGTGGAACAGAAACCCAGAAGTCTTATTTTCGCACGAAAATTGTACAATGGGACGAAAATGCACCACAGGTGTCAAAATTGGACCACGGGGCACTTGGGACCTCAAAACTTAAAAGTTCTCTGAGCATTATGGATTTTTATGCATAAGAATGCACCAGGGATCACAGGGCACCAAAACCCAAAAGTCTTATTTTCGCACGAAAATTGCACAAATGACCGAAAATGCATTACCCGCACCAAAATTGGGCCACGGGGAACCACGAACCTCAACCCTAAAAAGTGCTCCAAGAATTATGGTTTTTATGCATAAGAATGCACCAGGGATCACGGGGCACAAAAACCCGAAAGTCTTATTTCCGCACGAAAATTGCACAACAGGCCGAAAATGCACCCCCGCCACCAAAATGGGACCACGGGGCACCACGAACTTCAAGACTGAAAAGTGTTCCAAGAATTATGGTATGTTATGCATAAGAATGCACCAAGGATCACGGGGCACCAAAACCCAGAAGTCTTATTTTCGCACGAAAATTGCACAATGGGACGAAAATGCACCACGGGACACTTGGGACCTCAAAACTTAAAATTGTTCTGAGCATTATGCTTTTTTATGCATAAGAATGTACCTGGGATCACGGGGCACCAAAACCCAAAATTCTTATTTTTGCACGAAAATTGAAAAATGGACCGAAATTGCTCCACTGGCACCAAAATTGGTCGGTAGGGCACCTCGGACATCAAAATTGAAAATTACTCCGAGCATTATGGATTTTTATGCATAAGAATGCACCAAGGATCACAGGGCACCAAAACCCAAAAGTCTTGTTTTCGCACGAATATTGTACAAATGGCCAAAAATGCATTACCCGCACCAAAATTCGACCACTGGGAACCACGAACCTCAAAACTGAAAAGTGCTCCAAGAATTATGGTTTTTTATGCATAAGAACACCAGGGATAATGGGGCACCAAAACCCAAAAGTCTTATTTTCGCACGAAAATTGCACGAAAGGCTGAAAATGCACCCCAGGCACCAAAATTGGACCACGGGGCACCACGAACTCCAAGAGTGAAAAGTATTTCGAGCATTATGGTATTTTATGCATAAGAATGCACCAAGGATCACAGGGCACCAAAACCCAGAAGTCTTATTTTCGCACAAAAATTGCACAATGGGACGAAAATGCACCACGGGTACCAAAATTGGACCACGGGGCACTTGAGACCTCAAAACTTAAAATTGTTCTGAGCATTATGGTTTTTTATGCATTAGAATGCACCAGGGATATCAGGGCACCAAAACCCAAAAGCCTTATTTTCGCACGAAAATTGCACAAATGGCCGAAAATGCATTACGGACACCAAAATTGGACAACGGGGCACCACAAACCTCAAAACTGAAAAGTGCTCAAAGCATTATGGTTTTTTATGCATAAGAATGCACCAAGGATCACGGGGCACCAATACCCAAAAGTCCTATTTTCGAACGAAAATTGCACAAATGGCCAAAAATGCATTACCCGCACCAAAATTGGACCACGGGGCACCACGAACCTCAACACTGAAAAGTGCTCCAAGAATTATTGGTTTTTACGCATAAGAATGCACTAGGGATCACGGGGAACCAAAACCCAAAAGTCTTATTTTCGCACGAAAATTGCACAAAAGGCCGAAAATGCACCCCAGGCACCAAAATGGGACCACGGGGCACCACGAACCTCAAGATTGAAAATTGTTCCGAGCATTACGATTTTTTATGCATAAGAATGCACCAAGGATCACGGGGCACCAAAACCCAGAAGTCTTATTTTCGCACAAAAATTGCACAATGGGACGAAAATGCACCACGGGTACCAAAATTGGACCACGGGGCACTTGGGACCTCAAAACTTTAAAGTGCTTTGAGCATTATGGTTTTTTATGCATAAGAATGCACCAAGGATCACGGGGCACCAAAACCAAAAATTCTTATTTTCGCACAAAAATTGAACAATGGGCCGAAAATGCACCACGGGCACCAAAATTGGAAGACGGGGCACCTCGGACTTCAAAACTAAAAAGTTCTCTGAGCATTATGGTTTTTTATGCATTAGAATGCACCAGGGATATCAGGGCACCAAAACCCAAAAGCCTTATTTTCGCACGAAAATTGCACAAATGGCCGAAAATGCATTACGGACACCAAAATTGGACAACGGGGCACCACAAACCTCAAAACTGAAAAGTGCTCAAAGCATTATGGTTTTTTATGCATAAGAATGCACCAAGGATCACGGGGCACCAATACCCAAAAGTCCTATTTTCGAACGAAAATTGCACAAATGGCCAAAAATGCATTACCCGCACCAAAATTGGACCACGGGGCACCACGAACCTCAACACTGAAAAGTGCTCCAAGAATTATTGGTTTTTACGCATAAGAATGCACTAGGGATCACGGGGAACCAAAACCCAAAAGTCTTATTTTCGCACGAAAATTGCACAAAAGGCCGAAAATGCACCCCAGGCACCAAAATGGGACCACGGGGCACCACGAACCTCAAGATTGAAAATTGTTCCGAGCATTACGATTTTTTATGCATAAGAATGCACCAAGGATCACGGGGCACCAAAACCCAGAAGTCTTATTTTCGCACAAAAATTGCACAATGGGACGAAAATGCACCACGGGTACCAAAATTGGACCACGGGGCACTTGGGACCTCAAAACTTTAAAGTGCTTTGAGCATTATGGTTTTTTATGCATAAGAATGCACCAAGGATCACGGGGCACCAAAACCAAAAATTCTTATTTTCGCACAAAAATTGAACAATGGGCCGAAAATGCACCACGGGCACCAAAATTGGAAGACGGGGCACCTCGGACTTCAAAACTAAAAAGTTCTCTGAGCATTATGGTTTTTTATGCATTAGAATGCACCAGGGATATCAGGGCACCAAAACCCAAAAGCCTTATTTTCGCACGAAAATTGCACAAATGGCCGAAAATGCATTACGGACACCAAAATTGGACAACGGGGCACCACAAACCTCAAAACTGAAAAGTGCTCAAAGCATTATGGTTTTTTATGCATAAGAATGCACCAAGGATCACGGGGCACCAATACCCAAAAGTCCTATTTTCGAACGAAAATTGCACAAATGGCCAAAAATGCATTACCCGCACCAAAATTGGACCACGGGGCACCACGAACCTCAACACTGAAAAGTGCTCCAAGAATTATTGGTTTTTACGCATAAGAATGCACTAGGGATCACGGGGAACCAAAACCCAAAAGTCTTATTTTCGCACGAAAATTGCACAAAAGGCCGAAAATGCACCCCAGGCACCAAAATGGGACCACGGGGCACCACGAACCTCAAGATTGAAAATTGTTCCGAGCATTACGATTTTTTATGCATAAGAATGCACCAAGGATCACGGGGCACCAAAACCCAGAAGTCTTATTTTCGCACAAAAATTGCACAATGGGACGAAAATGCACCACGGGTACCAAAATTGGACCACGGGGCACTTGGGACCTCAAAACTTTAAAGTGCTTTGAGCATTATGGTTTTTTATGCATAAGAATGCACCAAGGATCACGGGGCACCAAAACCAAAAATTCTTATTTTCGCACAAAAATTGAACAATGGGCCGAAAATGCACCACGGGCACCAAAATTGGAAGACGGGGCACCTCGGACTTCAAAACTAAAAAGTTCTCTGAGCATTATGGTTTTTTATGCATTAGAATGCACCAGGGATATCAGGGCACCAAAACCCAAAAGCCTTATTTTCGCACGAAAATTGCACAAATGGCCGAAAATGCATTACGGACACCAAAATTGGACAACGGGGCACCACAAACCTCAAAACTGAAAAGTGCTCAAAGCATTATGGTTTTTTATGCATAAGAATGCACCAAGGATCACGGGGCACCAATACCCAAAAGTCCTATTTTCGAACGAAAATTGCACAAATGGCCAAAAATGCATTACCCGCACCAAAATTGGACCACGGGGCACCACGAACCTCAACACTGAAAAGTGCTCCAAGAATTATTGGTTTTTACGCATAAGAATGCACTAGGGATCACGGGGAACCAAAACCCAAAAGTCTTATTTTCGCACGAAAATTGCACAAAAGGCCGAAAATGCACCCCAGGCACCAAAATGGGACCACGGGGCACCACGAACCTCAAGATTGAAAATTGTTCCGAGCATTACGATTTTTTATGCATAAGAATGCACCAAGGATCACGGGGCACCAAAACCCAGAAGTCTTATTTTCGCACAAAAATTGCACAATGGGACGAAAATGCACCACGGGTACCAAAATTGGACCACGGGGCACTTGGGACCTCAAAACTTTAAAGTGCTTTGAGCATTATGGTTTTTTATGCATAAGAATGCACCAAGGATCACGGGGCACCAAAACCAAAAATTCTTATTTTCGCACAAAAATTGAACAATGGGCCGAAAATGCACCACGGGCACCAAAATTGGAAGACGGGGCACCTCGGACTTCAAAACTAAAAAGTTCTCTGAGCATTATGGTTTTTTATGCATTAGAATGCACCAGGGATATCAGGGCACCAAAACCCAAAAGCCTTATTTTCGCACGAAAATTGCACAAATGGCCGAAAATGCATTACGGACACCAAAATTGGACAACGGGGCACCACAAACCTCAAAACTGAAAAGTGCTCAAAGCATTATGGTTTTTTATGCATAAGAATGCACCAAGGATCACGGGGCACCAATACCCAAAAGTCCTATTTTCGAACGAAAATTGCACAAATGGCCAAAAATGCATTACCCGCACCAAAATTGGACCACGGGGCACCACGAACCTCAACACTGAAAAGTGCTCCAAGAATTATTGGTTTTTACGCATAAGAATGCACTAGGGATCACGGGGAACCAAAACCCAAAAGTCTTATTTTCGCACGAAAATTGCACAAAAGGCCGAAAATGCACCCCAGGCACCAAAATGGGACCACGGGGCACCACGAACCTCAAGATTGAAAATTGTTCCGAGCATTACGATTTTTTATGCATAAGAATGCACCAAGGATCACGGGGCACCAAAACCCAGAAGTCTTATTTTCGCACAAAAATTGCACAATGGGACGAAAATGCACCACGGGTACCAAAATTGGACCACGGGGCACTTGGGACCTCAAAACTTTAAAGTGCTTTGAGCATTATGGTTTTTTATGCATAAGAATGCACCAAGGATCACGGGGCACCAAAACCAAAAATTCTTATTTTCGCACAAAAATTGAACAATGGGCCGAAAATGCACCACGGGCACCAAAATTGGAAGACGGGGCACCTCGGACTTCAAAACTAAAAAGTTCTCTGAGCATTATGGTTTTTTATGCATTAGAATGCACCAGGGATATCAGGGCACCAAAACCCAAAAGCCTTATTTTCGCACGAAAATTGCACAAATGGCCGAAAATGCATTACGGACACCAAAATTGGACAACGGGGCACCACAAACCTCAAAACTGAAAAGTGCTCAAAGCATTATGGTTTTTTATGCATAAGAATGCACCAAGGATCACGGGGCACCAATACCCAAAAGTCCTATTTTCGAACGAAAATTGCACAAATGGCCAAAAATGCATTACCCGCACCAAAATTGGACCACGGGGCACCACGAACCTCAACACTGAAAAGTGCTCCAAGAATTATTGGTTTTTACGCATAAGAATGCACTAGGGATCACGGGGAACCAAAACCCAAAAGTCTTATTTTCGCACGAAAATTGCACAAAAGGCCGAAAATGCACCCCAGGCACCAAAATGGGACCACGGGGCACCACGAACCTCAAGATTGAAAATTGTTCCGAGCATTACGATTTTTTATGCATAAGAATGCACCAAGGATCACGGGGCACCAAAACCCAGAAGTCTTATTTTCGCACAAAAATTGCACAATGGGACGAAAATGCACCACGGGTACCAAAATTGGACCACGGGGCACTTGGGACCTCAAAACTTTAAAGTGCTTTGAGCATTATGGTTTTTTATGCATAAGAATGCACCAAGGATCACGGGGCACCAAAACCAAAAATTCTTATTTTCGCACAAAAATTGAACAATGGGCCGAAAATGCACCACGGGCACCAAAATTGGAAGACGGGGCACCTCGGACTTCAAAACTAAAAAGTTCTCTGAGCATTATGGTTTTTTATGCATTAGAATGCACCAGGGATATCAGGGCACCAAAACCCAAAAGCCTTATTTTCGCACGAAAATTGCACAAATGGCCGAAAATGCATTACGGACACCAAAATTGGACAACGGGGCACCACAAACCTCAAAACTGAAAAGTGCTCAAAGCATTATGGTTTTTTATGCATAAGAATGCACCAAGGATCACGGGGCACCAATACCCAAAAGTCCTATTTTCGAACGAAAATTGCACAAATGGCCAAAAATGCATTACCCGCACCAAAATTGGACCACGGGGCACCACGAACCTCAACACTGAAAAGTGCTCCAAGAATTATTGGTTTTTACGCATAAGAATGCACTAGGGATCACGGGGAACCAAAACCCAAAAGTCTTATTTTCGCACGAAAATTGCACAAAAGGCCGAAAATGCACCCCAGGCACCAAAATGGGACCACGGGGCACCACGAACCTCAAGATTGAAAATTGTTCCGAGCATTACGATTTTTTATGCATAAGAATGCACCAAGGATCACGGGGCACCAAAACCCAGAAGTCTTATTTTCGCACAAAAATTGCACAATGGGACGAAAATGCACCACGGGTACCAAAATTGGACCACGGGGCACTTGGGACCTCAAAACTTTAAAGTGCTTTGAGCATTATGGTTTTTTATGCATAAGAATGCACCAAGGATCACGGGGCACCAAAACCAAAAATTCTTATTTTCGCACAAAAATTGAACAATGGGCCGAAAATGCACCACGGGCACCAAAATTGGAAGACGGGGCACCTCGGACTTCAAAACTAAAAAGTTCTCTGAGCATTATGGTTTTTTATGCATTAGAATGCACCAGGGATATCAGGGCACCAAAACCCAAAAGCCTTATTTTCGCACGAAAATTGCACAAATGGCCGAAAATGCATTACGGACACCAAAATTGGACAACGGGGCACCACAAACCTCAAAACTGAAAAGTGCTCAAAGCATTATGGTTTTTTATGCATAAGAATGCACCAAGGATCACGGGGCACCAATACCCAAAAGTCCTATTTTCGAACGAAAATTGCACAAATGGCCAAAAATGCATTACCCGCACCAAAATTGGACCACGGGGCACCACGAACCTCAACACTGAAAAGTGCTCCAAGAATTATTGGTTTTTACGCATAAGAATGCACTAGGGATCACGGGGAACCAAAACCCAAAAGTCTTATTTTCGCACGAAAATTGCACAAAAGGCCGAAAATGCACCCCAGGCACCAAAATGGGACCACGGGGCACCACGAACCTCAAGATTGAAAATTGTTCCGAGCATTACGATTTTTTATGCATAAGAATGCACCAAGGATCACGGGGCACCAAAACCCAGAAGTCTTATTTTCGCACAAAAATTGCACAATGGGACGAAAATGCACCACGGGTACCAAAATTGGACCACGGGGCACTTGGGACCTCAAAACTTTAAAGTGCTTTGAGCATTATGGTTTTTTATGCATAAGAATGCACCAAGGATCACGGGGCACCAAAACCAAAAATTCTTATTTTCGCACAAAAATTGAACAATGGGCCGAAAATGCACCACGGGCACCAAAATTGGAAGACGGGGCACCTCGGACTTCAAAACTAAAAAGTTCTCTGAGCATTATGGTTTTTTATGCATTAGAATGCACCAGGGATATCAGGGCACCAAAACCCAAAAGCCTTATTTTCGCACGAAAATTGCACAAATGGCCGAAAATGCATTACGGACACCAAAATTGGACAACGGGGCACCACAAACCTCAAAACTGAAAAGTGCTCAAAGCATTATGGTTTTTTATGCATAAGAATGCACCAAGGATCACGGGGCACCAATACCCAAAAGTCCTATTTTCGAACGAAAATTGCACAAATGGCCAAAAATGCATTACCCGCACCAAAATTGGACCACGGGGCACCACGAACCTCAACACTGAAAAGTGCTCCAAGAATTATTGGTTTTTACGCATAAGAATGCACTAGGGATCACGGGGAACCAAAACCCAAAAGTCTTATTTTCGCACGAAAATTGCACAAAAGGCCGAAAATGCACCCCAGGCACCAAAATGGGACCACGGGGCACCACGAACCTCAAGATTGAAAATTGTTCCGAGCATTACGATTTTTTATGCATAAGAATGCACCAAGGATCACGGGGCACCAAAACCCAGAAGTCTTATTTTCGCACAAAAATTGCACAATGGGACGAAAATGCACCACGGGTACCAAAATTGGACCACGGGGCACTTGGGACCTCAAAACTTTAAAGTGCTTTGAGCATTATGGTTTTTTATGCATAAGAATGCACCAAGGATCACGGGGCACCAAAACCAAAAATTCTTATTTTCGCACAAAAATTGAACAATGGGCCGAAAATGCACCACGGGCACCAAAATTGGAAGACGGGGCACCTCGGACTTCAAAACTAAAAAGTTCTCTGAGCATTATGGTTTTTTATGCATTAGAATGCACCAGGGATATCAGGGCACCAAAACCCAAAAGCCTTATTTTCGCACGAAAATTGCACAAATGGCCGAAAATGCATTACGGACACCAAAATTGGACAACGGGGCACCACAAACCTCAAAACTGAAAAGTGCTCAAAGCATTATGGTTTTTTATGCATAAGAATGCACCAAGGATCACGGGGCACCAATACCCAAAAGTCCTATTTTCGAACGAAAATTGCACAAATGGCCAAAAATGCATTACCCGCACCAAAATTGGACCACGGGGCACCACGAACCTCAACACTGAAAAGTGCTCCAAGAATTATTGGTTTTTACGCATAAGAATGCACTAGGGATCACGGGGAACCAAAACCCAAAAGTCTTATTTTCGCACGAAAATTGCACAAAAGGCCGAAAATGCACCCCAGGCACCAAAATGGGACCACGGGGCACCACGAACCTCAAGATTGAAAATTGTTCCGAGCATTACGATTTTTTATGCATAAGAATGCACCAAGGATCACGGGGCACCAAAACCCAGAAGTCTTATTTTCGCACAAAAATTGCACAATGGGACGAAAATGCACCACGGGTACCAAAATTGGACCACGGGGCACTTGGGACCTCAAAACTTTAAAGTGCTTTGAGCATTATGGTTTTTTATGCATAAGAATGCACCAAGGATCACGGGGCACCAAAACCAAAAATTCTTATTTTCGCACAAAAATTGAACAATGGGCCGAAAATGCACCACGGGCACCAAAATTGGAAGACGGGGCACCTCGGACTTCAAAACTAAAAAGTTCTCTGAGCATTATGGTTTTTTATGCATTAGAATGCACCAGGGATATCAGGGCACCAAAACCCAAAAGCCTTATTTTCGCACGAAAATTGCACAAATGGCCGAAAATGCATTACGGACACCAAAATTGGACAACGGGGCACCACAAACCTCAAAACTGAAAAGTGCTCAAAGCATTATGGTTTTTTATGCATAAGAATGCACCAAGGATCACGGGGCACCAATACCCAAAAGTCCTATTTTCGAACGAAAATTGCACAAATGGCCAAAAATGCATTACCCGCACCAAAATTGGACCACGGGGCACCACGAACCTCAACACTGAAAAGTGCTCCAAGAATTATTGGTTTTTACGCATAAGAATGCACTAGGGATCACGGGGAACCAAAACCCAAAAGTCTTATTTTCGCACGAAAATTGCACAAAAGGCCGAAAATGCACCCCAGGCACCAAAATGGGACCACGGGGCACCACGAACCTCAAGATTGAAAATTGTTCCGAGCATTACGATTTTTTATGCATAAGAATGCACCAAGGATCACGGGGCACCAAAACCCAGAAGTCTTATTTTCGCACAAAAATTGCACAATGGGACGAAAATGCACCACGGGTACCAAAATTGGACCACGGGGCACTTGGGACCTCAAAACTTTAAAGTGCTTTGAGCATTATGGTTTTTTATGCATAAGAATGCACCAAGGATCACGGGGCACCAAAACCAAAAATTCTTATTTTCGCACAAAAATTGAACAATGGGCCGAAAATGCACCACGGGCACCAAAATTGGAAGACGGGGCACCTCGGACTTCAAAACTAAAAAGTTCTCTGAGCATTATGGTTTTTTATGCATTAGAATGCACCAGGGATATCAGGGCACCAAAACCCAAAAGCCTTATTTTCGCACGAAAATTGCACAAATGGCCGAAAATGCATTACGGACACCAAAATTGGACAACGGGGCACCACAAACCTCAAAACTGAAAAGTGCTCAAAGCATTATGGTTTTTTATGCATAAGAATGCACCAAGGATCACGGGGCACCAATACCCAAAAGTCCTATTTTCGAACGAAAATTGCACAAATGGCCAAAAATGCATTACCCGCACCAAAATTGGACCACGGGGCACCACGAACCTCAACACTGAAAAGTGCTCCAAGAATTATTGGTTTTTACGCATAAGAATGCACTAGGGATCACGGGGAACCAAAACCCAAAAGTCTTATTTTCGCACGAAAATTGCACAAAAGGCCGAAAATGCACCCCAGGCACCAAAATGGGACCACGGGGCACCACGAACCTCAAGATTGAAAATTGTTCCGAGCATTACGATTTTTTATGCATAAGAATGCACCAAGGATCACGGGGCACCAAAACCCAGAAGTCTTATTTTCGCACAAAAATTGCACAATGGGACGAAAATGCACCACGGGTACCAAAATTGGACCACGGGGCACTTGGGACCTCAAAACTTTAAAGTGCTTTGAGCATTATGGTTTTTTATGCATAAGAATGCACCAAGGATCACGGGGCACCAAAACCAAAAATTCTTATTTTCGCACAAAAATTGAACAATGGGCCGAAAATGCACCACGGGCACCAAAATTGGAAGACGGGGCACCTCGGACTTCAAAACTAAAAAGTTCTCTGAGCATTATGGTTTTTTATGCATTAGAATGCACCAGGGATATCAGGGCACCAAAACCCAAAAGCCTTATTTTCGCACGAAAATTGCACAAATGGCCGAAAATGCATTACGGACACCAAAATTGGACAACGGGGCACCACAAACCTCAAAACTGAAAAGTGCTCAAAGCATTATGGTTTTTTATGCATAAGAATGCACCAAGGATCACGGGGCACCAATACCCAAAAGTCCTATTTTCGAACGAAAATTGCACAAATGGCCAAAAATGCATTACCCGCACCAAAATTGGACCACGGGGCACCACGAACCTCAACACTGAAAAGTGCTCCAAGAATTATTGGTTTTTACGCATAAGAATGCACTAGGGATCACGGGGAACCAAAACCCAAAAGTCTTATTTTCGCACGAAAATTGCACAAAAGGCCGAAAATGCACCCCAGGCACCAAAATGGGACCACGGGGCACCACGAACCTCAAGATTGAAAATTGTTCCGAGCATTACGATTTTTTATGCATAAGAATGCACCAAGGATCACGGGGCACCAAAACCCAGAAGTCTTATTTTCGCACAAAAATTGCACAATGGGACGAAAATGCACCACGGGTACCAAAATTGGACCACGGGGCACTTGGGACCTCAAAACTTTAAAGTGCTTTGAGCATTATGGTTTTTTATGCATAAGAATGCACCAAGGATCACGGGGCACCAAAACCAAAAATTCTTATTTTCGCACAAAAATTGAACAATGGGCCGAAAATGCACCACGGGCACCAAAATTGGAAGACGGGGCACCTCGGACTTCAAAACTAAAAAGTTCTCTGAGCATTATGGTTTTTTATGCATTAGAATGCACCAGGGATATCAGGGCACCAAAACCCAAAAGCCTTATTTTCGCACGAAAATTGCACAAATGGCCGAAAATGCATTACGGACACCAAAATTGGACAACGGGGCACCACAAACCTCAAAACTGAAAAGTGCTCAAAGCATTATGGTTTTTTATGCATAAGAATGCACCAAGGATCACGGGGCACCAATACCCAAAAGTCCTATTTTCGAACGAAAATTGCACAAATGGCCAAAAATGCATTACCCGCACCAAAATTGGACCACGGGGCACCACGAACCTCAACACTGAAAAGTGCTCCAAGAATTATTGGTTTTTACGCATAAGAATGCACTAGGGATCACGGGGAACCAAAACCCAAAAGTCTTATTTTCGCACGAAAATTGCACAAAAGGCCGAAAATGCACCCCAGGCACCAAAATGGGACCACGGGGCACCACGAACCTCAAGATTGAAAATTGTTCCGAGCATTACGATTTTTTATGCATAAGAATGCACCAAGGATCACGGGGCACCAAAACCCAGAAGTCTTATTTTCGCACAAAAATTGCACAATGGGACGAAAATGCACCACGGGTACCAAAATTGGACCACGGGGCACTTGGGACCTCAAAACTTTAAAGTGCTTTGAGCATTATGGTTTTTTATGCATAAGAATGCACCAAGGATCACGGGGCACCAAAACCAAAAATTCTTATTTTCGCACAAAAATTGAACAATGGGCCGAAAATGCACCACGGGCACCAAAATTGGAAGACGGGGCACCTCGGACTTCAAAACTAAAAAGTTCTCTGAGCATTATGGTTTTTTATGCATTAGAATGCACCAGGGATATCAGGGCACCAAAACCCAAAAGCCTTATTTTCGCACGAAAATTGCACAAATGGCCGAAAATGCATTACGGACACCAAAATTGGACAACGGGGCACCACAAACCTCAAAACTGAAAAGTGCTCAAAGCATTATGGTTTTTTATGCATAAGAATGCACCAAGGATCACGGGGCACCAATACCCAAAAGTCCTATTTTCGAACGAAAATTGCACAAATGGCCAAAAATGCATTACCCGCACCAAAATTGGACCACGGGGCACCACGAACCTCAACACTGAAAAGTGCTCCAAGAATTATTGGTTTTTACGCATAAGAATGCACTAGGGATCACGGGGAACCAAAACCCAAAAGTCTTATTTTCGCACGAAAATTGCACAAAAGGCCGAAAATGCACCCCAGGCACCAAAATGGGACCACGGGGCACCACGAACCTCAAGATTGAAAATTGTTCCGAGCATTACGATTTTTTATGCATAAGAATGCACCAAGGATCACGGGGCACCAAAACCCAGAAGTCTTATTTTCGCACAAAAATTGCACAATGGGACGAAAATGCACCACGGGTACCAAAATTGGACCACGGGGCACTTGGGACCTCAAAACTTTAAAGTGCTTTGAGCATTATGGTTTTTTATGCATAAGAATGCACCAAGGATCACGGGGCACCAAAACCAAAAATTCTTATTTTCGCACAAAAATTGAACAATGGGCCGAAAATGCACCACGGGCACCAAAATTGGAAGACGGGGCACCTCGGACTTCAAAACTAAAAAGTTCTCTGAGCATTATGGTTTTTTATGCATTAGAATGCACCAGGGATATCAGGGCACCAAAACCCAAAAGCCTTATTTTCGCACGAAAATTGCACAAATGGCCGAAAATGCATTACGGACACCAAAATTGGACAACGGGGCACCACAAACCTCAAAACTGAAAAGTGCTCAAAGCATTATGGTTTTTTATGCATAAGAATGCACCAAGGATCACGGGGCACCAATACCCAAAAGTCCTATTTTCGAACGAAAATTGCACAAATGGCCAAAAATGCATTACCCGCACCAAAATTGGACCACGGGGCACCACGAACCTCAACACTGAAAAGTGCTCCAAGAATTATTGGTTTTTACGCATAAGAATGCACTAGGGATCACGGGGAACCAAAACCCAAAAGTCTTATTTTCGCACGAAAATTGCACAAAAGGCCGAAAATGCACCCCAGGCACCAAAATGGGACCACGGGGCACCACGAACCTCAAGATTGAAAATTGTTCCGAGCATTACGATTTTTTATGCATAAGAATGCACCAAGGATCACGGGGCACCAAAACCCAGAAGTCTTATTTTCGCACAAAAATTGCACAATGGGACGAAAATGCACCACGGGTACCAAAATTGGACCACGGGGCACTTGGGACCTCAAAACTTTAAAGTGCTTTGAGCATTATGGTTTTTTATGCATAAGAATGCACCAAGGATCACGGGGCACCAAAACCAAAAATTCTTATTTTCGCACAAAAATTGAACAATGGGCCGAAAATGCACCACGGGCACCAAAATTGGAAGACGGGGCACCTCGGACTTCAAAACTAAAAAGTTCTCTGAGCATTATGGTTTTTTATGCATTAGAATGCACCAGGGATATCAGGGCACCAAAACCCAAAAGCCTTATTTTCGCACGAAAATTGCACAAATGGCCGAAAATGCATTACGGACACCAAAATTGGACAACGGGGCACCACAAACCTCAAAACTGAAAAGTGCTCAAAGCATTATGGTTTTTTATGCATAAGAATGCACCAAGGATCACGGGGCACCAATACCCAAAAGTCCTATTTTCGAACGAAAATTGCACAAATGGCCAAAAATGCATTACCCGCACCAAAATTGGACCACGGGGCACCACGAACCTCAACACTGAAAAGTGCTCCAAGAATTATTGGTTTTTACGCATAAGAATGCACTAGGGATCACGGGGAACCAAAACCCAAAAGTCTTATTTTCGCACGAAAATTGCACAAAAGGCCGAAAATGCACCCCAGGCACCAAAATGGGACCACGGGGGCACCACGAACCTCAAGATTGAAAATTGTTCCGAGCATTACGATTTTTTATGCATAAGAATGCACCAAGGATCACGGGGCACCAAAACCCAGAAGTCTTATTTTCGCACAAAAATTGCACAATGGGACGAAAATGCACCACGGGTACCAAAATTGGACCACGGGGCACTTGGGACCTCAAAACTTTAAAGTGCTTTGAGAATTATGGTTTTTTATGCATAAGAATGCACCAAGGATCACGGGGCACCAAAACCAAAAATTCTTATTTTCGCACAAAAATTGAACAATGGGCCGAAAATGCACCACGGGCACCAAAATTGGAAGACGGGGCACCTCGGACTTCAAAACTAAAAAGTTCTCTGAGCATTATGGTTTTTTATGCATTAGAATGCACCAGGGATATCAGGGCACCAAAACCCAAAAGCCTTATTTTCGCACGAAAATTGCACAAATGGCCGAAAATGCATTACGGACACCAAAATTGGACAACGGGGCACCACAAACCTCAAAACTGAAAAGTGCTCAAAGCATTATGGTTTTTTATGCATAAGAATGCACCAAGGATCACGGGGCACCAATACCCAAAAGTCCTATTTTCGAACGAAAATTGCACAAATGGCCA
The DNA here is from genome assembly GCA_026413185.1 of Pueraria montana var. lobata. NCBI lineage: Eukaryota > Viridiplantae > Streptophyta > Magnoliopsida > Fabales > Fabaceae > Pueraria > Pueraria montana. The sequence goes on from CM048656.1 coordinate 1,516,152, forward strand.
AAAATGCATTACCCGCACCAAAATTGGACCACGGGGCACCACGAACCTCAACACTGAAAAGTGCTCCAAGAATTATTGGTTTTTACGCATAAGAATGCACTAGGGATCACGGGGAACCAAAACCCAAAAGTCTTATTTTCGCACGAAAATTGCACAAAAGGCCGAAAATGCACCCCAGGCACCAAAATGGGACCACGGGGCACCACGAACCTCAAGATTGAAAATTGTTCCGAGCATTACGATTTTTTATGCATAAGAATGCACCAAGGATCACGGGGCACCAAAACCCAGAAGTCTTATTTTCGCACAAAAATTGCACAATGGGACGAAAATGCACCACGGGTACCAAAATTGGACCACGGGGCACTTGGGACCTCAAAACTTTAAAGTGCTTTGAGCATTATGGTTTTTTATGCATAAGAATGCACCAAGGATCACGGGGCACCAAAACCAAAAATTCTTATTTTCGCACAAAAATTGAACAATGGGCCGAAAATGCACCACGGGCACCAAAATTGGAAGACGGGGCACCTCGGACTTCAAAACTAAAAAGTTCTCTGAGCATTATGGTTTTTTATGCATTAGAATGCACCAGGGATATCAGGGCACCAAAACCCAAAAGCCTTATTTTCGCACGAAAATTGCACAAATGGCCGAAAATGCATTACGGACACCAAAATTGGACAACGGGGCACCACAAACCTCAAAACTGAAAAGTGCTCAAAGCATTATGGTTTTTTATGCATAAGAATGCACCAAGGATCACGGGGCACCAATACCCAAAAGTCCTATTTTCGAACGAAAATTGCACAAATGGCCAAAAATGCATTACCCGCACCAAAATTGGACCACGGGGCACCACGAACCTCAACACTGAAAAGTGCTCCAAGAATTATTGGTTTTTACGCATAAGAATGCACTAGGGATCACGGGGAACCAAAACCCAAAAGTCTTATTTTCGCACGAAAATTGCACAAAAGGCCGAAAATGCACCCCAGGCACCAAAATGGGACCACGGGGCACCACGAACCTCAAGATTGAAAATTGTTCCGAGCATTACGATTTTTTATGCATAAGAATGCACCAAGGATCACGGGGCACCAAAACCCAAAAGTCTTATTTTCGCACAAAAATTGCACAATGGGACGAAAATGCACCACGGGTACCAAAATTGGACCACGGGGCACTTGGGACCTCAAAACTTTAAAGTGCTTTGAGCATTATGGTTTTTTATGCATAAGAATGCACCAAGGATCACGGGGCACCAAAACCAAAAATTCTTATTTTCGCACAAAAATTGAACAATGGGCCGAAAATGCACCACGGGCACCAAAATTGGAAGACGGGGCACCTCGGACTTCAAAACTAAAAAGTTCTCTGAGCATTATGGTTTTTTATGCATTAGAATGCACCAGGGATATCAGGGCACCAAAACCCAAAAGCCTTATTTTCGCACGAAAATTGCACAAATGGCCGAAAATGCATTACGGACACCAAAATTGGACAACGGGGCACCACAAACCTCAAAACTGAAAAGTGCTCAAAGCATTATGGTTTTTTATGCATAAGAATGCACCAAGGATCACGGGGCACCAATACCCAAAAGTCCTATTTTCGAACGAAAATTGCACAAATGGCCAAAAATGCATTACCCGCACCAAAATTGGACCACGGGGCACCACGAACCTCAACACTGAAAAGTGCTCCAAGAATTATTGGTTTTTACGCATAAGAATGCACTAGGGATCACGGGGAACCAAAACCCAAAAGTCTTATTTTCGCACGAAAATTGCACAAAAGGCCGAAAATGCACCCCAGGCACCAAAATGGGACCACGGGGCACCACGAACCTCAAGATTGAAAATTGTTCCGAGCATTACGATTTTTTATGCATAAGAATGCACCAAGGATCACGGGGCACCAAAACCCAGAAGTCTTATTTTCGCACAAAAATTGCACAATGGGACGAAAATGCACCACGGGTACCAAAATTGGACCACGGGGCACTTGGGACCTCAAAACTTTAAAGTGCTTTGAGCATTATGGTTTTTTATGCATAAGAATGCACCAAGGATCACGGGGCACCAAAACCAAAAATTCTTATTTTCGCACAAAAATTGAACAATGGGCCGAGAATGCACCACGGGCACCAAAATTGGAAGACGGGGCACCTCGGACTTCAAAACTAAAAAGTTCTCTGAGCATTATGGTTTTTTATGCATTAGAATGCACCAGGGATATCAGGGCACCAAAACCCAAAAGCCTTATTTTCGCACGAAAATTGCACAAATGGCCGAAAATGCATTACGGACACCAAAATTGGACAACGGGGCACCACAAACCTCAAAACTGAAAAGTGCTCAAAGCATTATGGTTTTTTATGCATAAGAATGCACCAAGGATCACGGGGCACCAATACCCAAAAGTCCTATTTTCGAACGAAAATTGCACAAATGGCCAAAAATGCATTACCCGCACCAAAATTGGACCACGGGGCACCACGAACCTCAACACTGAAAAGTGCTCCAAGAATTATTGGTTTTTACGCATAAGAATGCACTAGGGATCACGGGGAACCAAAACCCAAAAGTCTTATTTTCGCACGAAAATTGCACAAAAGGCCGAAAATGCACCCCAGGCACCAAAATGGGACCACGGGGCACCACGAACCTCAAGATTGAAAATTGTTCCGAGCATTACGATTTTTTATGCATAAGAATGCACCAAGGATCACGGGGGCACCAAAACCCAGAAGTCTTATTTTCGCACAAAAATTGCACAATGGGACGAAAATGCACCACGGGTACCAAAATTGGACCACGGGGCACTTGGGACCTCAAAACTTTAAAGTGCTTTGAGCATTATGGTTTTTTATGCATAAGAATGCACCAAGGATCACGGGGCACCAAAACCAAAAATTCTTATTTTCGCACAAAAATTGAACAATGGGCCGAAAATGCACCACGGGCACCAAAATTGGAAGACGGGGCACCTCGGACTTCAAAACTAAAAAGTTCTCTGAGCATTATGGTTTTTTATGCATTAGAATGCACCAGGGATATCAGGGCACCAAAACCCAAAAGCCTTATTTTCGCACGAAAATTGCACAAATGGCCGAAAATGCATTACGGACACCAAAATTGGACAACGGGGCACCACAAACCTCAAAACTGAAAAGTGCTCAAAGCATTATGGTTTTTTATGCATAAGAATGCACCAAGGATCACGGGGCACCAATACCCAAAAGTCCTATTTTCGAACGAAAATTGCACAAATGGCCAAAAATGCATTACCCGCACCAAAATTGGACCACGGGGCACCACGAACCTCAACACTGAAAAGTGCTCCAAGAATTATTGGTTTTTACGCATAAGAATGCACTAGGGATCACGGGGAACCAAAACCCAAAAGTCTTATTTTCGCACGAAAATTGCACAAAAGGCCGAAAATGCACCCCAGGCACCAAAATGGGACCACGGGGCACCACGAACCTCAAGATTGAAAATTGTTCCGAGCATTACGATTTTTTATGCATAAGAATGCACCAAGGATCACGGGGCACCAAAACCCAGAAGTCTTATTTTCGCACAAAAATTGCACAATGGGACGAAAATGCACCACGGGTACCAAAATTGGACCACGGGGCACTTGGGACCTCAAAACTTTAAAGTGCTTTGAGAATTATGGTTTTTTATGCATAAGAATGCACCAAGGATCACGGGGCACCAAAACCAAAAATTCTTATTTTCGCACAAAAATTGAACAATGGGCCGAAAATGCACCACGGGCACCAAAATTGGAAGACGGGGCACCTCGGACTTCAAAACTAAAAAGTTCTCTGAGCATTATGGTTTTTTATGCATTAGAATGCACCAGGGATATCAGGGCACCAAAACCCAAAAGCCTTATTTTCGCACGAAAATTGCACAAATGGCCGAAAATGCATTACGGACACCAAAATTGGACAACGGGGCACCACAAACCTCAAAACTGAAAAGTGCTCAAAGCATTATGGTTTTTTATGCATAAGAATGCACCAAGGATCACGGGGCACCAATACCCAAAAGTCCTATTTTCGAACGAAAATTGCACAAATGGCCAAAAATGCATTACCCGCACCAAAATTGGACCACGGGGCACCACGAACCTCAACACTGAAAAGTGCTCCAAGAATTATTGGTTTTTACGCATAAGAATGCACTAGGGATCACGGGGAACCAAAACCCAAAAGTCTTATTTTCGCACGAAAATTGCACAAAAGGCCGAAAATGCACCCCAGGCACCAAAATGGGACCACGGGGCACCACGAACCTCAAGATTGAAAATTGTTCCGAGCATTACGATTTTTTATGCATAAGAATGCACCAAGGATCACGGGGCACCAAAACCCAGAAGTCTTATTTTCGCACAAAAATTGCACAATGGGACGAAAATGCACCACGGGTACCAAAATTGGACCACGGGGCACTTGGGACCTCAAAACTTTAAAGTGCTTTGAGCATTATGGTTTTTTATGCATAAGAATGCACCAAGGATCACGGGGCACCAAAACCAAAAATTCTTATTTTCGCACAAAAATTGAACAATGGGCCGAAAATGCACCACGGGCACCAAAATTGGAAGACGGGGCACCTCGGACTTCAAAACTAAAAAGTTCTCTGAGCATTATGGTTTTTTATGCATTAGAATGCACCAGGGATATCAGGGCACCAAAACCCAAAAGCCTTATTTTCGCACGAAAATTGCACAAATGGCCGAAAATGCATTACGGACACCAAAATTGGACAACGGGGCACCACAAACCTCAAAACTGAAAAGTGCTCAAAGCATTATGGTTTTTTATGCATAAGAATGCACCAAGGATCACGGGGCACCAATACCCAAAAGTCCTATTTTCGAACGAAAATTGCACAAATGGCCAAAAATGCATTACCCGCACCAAAATTGGACCACGGGGCACCACGAACCTCAACACTGAAAAGTGCTCCAAGAATTATTGGTTTTTACGCATAAGAATGCACTAGGGATCACGGGGAACCAAAACCCAAAAGTCTTATTTTCGCACGAAAATTGCACAAAAGGCCAAAAATGCACCCCAGGCACCAAAATGGGACCACGGGGCACCACGAACCTCAAGATTGAAAATTGTTCCGAGCATTACGATTTTTTATGCATAAGAATGCACCAAGGATCACGGGGCACCAAAACCCAGAAGTCTTATTTTCGCACAAAAATTGCACAATGGGACGAAAATGCACCACGGGTACCAAAATTGGACCACGGGGCACTTGGGACCTCAAAACTTTAAAGTGCTTTGAGCATTATGGTTTTTTATGCATAAGAATGCACCAAGGATCACGGGGCACCAAAACCAAAAATTCTTATTTTCGCACAAAAATTGAACAATGGGCCGAAAATGCACCACGGGCACCAAAATTGGAAGACGGGGCACCTCGGACTTCAAAACTAAAAAGTTCTCTGAGCATTATGGTTTTTTATGCATTAGAATGCACCAGGGATATCAGGGCACCAAAACCCAAAAGCCTTATTTTCGCACGAAAATTGCACAAATGGCCGAAAATGCATTACGGACACCAAAATTGGACAACGGGGCACCACAAACCTCAAAACTGAAAAGTGCTCAAAGCATTATGGTTTTTTATGCATAAGAATGCACCAAGGATCACGGGGCACCAATACCCAAAAGTCCTATTTTCGAACGAAAATTGCACAAATGGCCAAAAATGCATTACCCGCACCAAAATTGGACCACGGGGCACCACGAACCTCAACACTGAAAAGTGCTCCAAGAATTATTGGTTTTTACGCATAAGAATGCACTAGGGATCACGGGGAACCAAAACCCAAAAGTCTTATTTTCGCACGAAAATTGCACAAAAGGCCGAAAATGCACCCCAGGCACCAAAATGGGACCACGGGGCACCACGAACCTCAAGATTGAAAATTGTTCCGAGCATTACGATTTTTTATGCATAAGAATGCACCAAGGATCACGGGGCACCAAAACCCAGAAGTCTTATTTTCGCACAAAAATTGCACAATGGGACGAAAATGCACCACGGGTACCAAAATTGGACCACGGGGCACTTGGGACCTCAAAACTTTAAAGTGCTTTGAGCATTATGGTTTTTTATGCATAAGAATGCACCAAGGATCACGGGGCACCAAAACCAAAAATTCTTATTTTCGCACAAAAATTGAACAATGGGCCGAAAATGCACCACGGGCACCAAAATTGGAAGACGGGGCACCTCGGACTTCAAAACTAAAAAGTTCTCTGAGCATTATGGTTTTTTATGCATTAGAATGCACCAGGGATATCAGGGCACCAAAACCCAAAAGCCTTATTTTCGCACGAAAATTGCACAAATGGCCGAAAATGCATTACGGACACCAAAATTGGACAACGGGGCACCACAAACCTCAAAACTGAAAAGTGCTCAAAGCATTATGGTTTTTTATGCATAAGAATGCACCAAGGATCACGGGGCACCAATACCCAAAAGTCCTATTTTCGAACGAAAATTGCACAAATGGCCAAAAATGCATTACCCGCACCAAAATTGGACCACGGGGCACCACGAACCTCAACACTGAAAAGTGCTCCAAGAATTATTGGTTTTTACGCATAAGAATGCACTAGGGATCACGGGGAACCAAAACCCAAAAGTCTTATTTTCGCACGAAAATTGCACAAAAGGCCGAAAATGCACCCCAGGCACCAAAATGGGACCACGGGGCACCACGAACCTCAAGATTGAAAATTGTTCCGAGCATTACGATTTTTTATGCATAAGAATGCACCAAGGATCACGGGGCACCAAAACCCAGAAGTCTTATTTTCGCACAAAAATTGCACAATGGGACGAAAATGCACCACGGGTACCAAAATTGGACCACGGGGCACTTGGGACCTCAAAACTTTAAAGTGCTTTGAGCATTATGGTTTTTTATGCATAAGAATGCACCAAGGATCACGGGGCACCAAAACCAAAAATTCTTATTTTCGCACAAAAATTGAACAATGGGCCGAAAATGCACCACGGGCACCAAAATTGGAAGACGGGGCACCTCGGACTTCAAAACTAAAAAGTTCTCTGAGCATTATGGTTTTTTATGCATTAGAATGCACCAGGGATATCAGGGCACCAAAACCCAAAAGCCTTATTTTCGCACGAAAATTGCACAAATGGCCGAAAATGCATTACGGACACCAAAATTGGACAACGGGGCACCACAAACCTCAAAACTGAAAAGTGCTCAAAGCATTATGGTTTTTTATGCATAAGAATGCACCAAGGATCACGGGGCACCAATACCCAAAAGTCCTATTTTCGAACGAAAATTGCACAAATGGCCAAAAATGCATTACCCGCACCAAAATTGGACCACGGGGCACCACGAACCTCAACACTGAAAAGTGCTCCAAGAATTATTGGTTTTTACGCATAAGAATGCACTAGGGATCACGGGGAACCAAAACCCAAAAGTCTTATTTTCGCACGAAAATTGCACAAAAGGCCGAAAATGCACCCCAGGCACCAAAATGGGACCACGGGGCACCACGAACCTCAAGATTGAAAATTGTTCCGAGCATTACGATTTTTTATGCATAAGAATGCACCAAGGATCACGGGGCACCAAAACCCAGAAGTCTTATTTTCGCACAAAAATTGCACAATGGGACGAAAATGCACCACGGGTACCAAAATTGGACCACGGGGCACTTGGGACCTCAAAACTTTAAAGTGCTTTGAGCATTATGGTTTTTTATGCATAAGAATGCACCAAGGATCACGGGGCACCAAAACCAAAAATTCTTATTTTCGCACAAAAATTGAACAATGGGCCGAAAATGCACCACGGGCACCAAAATTGGAAGACGGGGCACCTCGGACTTCAAAACTAAAAAGTTCTCTGAGCATTATGGTTTTTTATGCATTAGAATGCACCAGGGATATCAGGGCACCAAAACCCAAAAGCCTTATTTTCGCACGAAAATTGCACAAATGGCCGAAAATGCATTACGGACACCAAAATTGGACAACGGGGCACCACAAACCTCAAAACTGAAAAGTGCTCAAAGCATTATGGTTTTTTATGCATAAGAATGCACCAAGGATCACGGGGCACCAATACCCAAAAGTCCTATTTTCGAACGAAAATTGCACAAATGGCCAAAAATGCATTACCCGCACCAAAATTGGACCACGGGGCACCACGAACCTCAACACTGAAAAGTGCTCCAAGAATTATTGGTTTTTACGCATAAGAATGCACTAGGGATCACGGGGAACCAAAACCCAAAAGTCTTATTTTCGCACGAAAATTGCACAAAAGGCCGAAAATGCACCCCAGGCACCAAAATGGGACCACGGGGCACCACGAACCTCAAGATTGAAAATTGTTCCGAGCATTACGATTTTTTATGCATAAGAATGCACCAAGGATCACGGGGCACCAAAACCCAGAAGTCTTATTTTCGCACAAAAATTGCACAATGGGACGAAAATGCACCACGGGTACCAAAATTGGACCACGGGGCACTTGGGACCTCAAAACTTTAAAGTGCTTTGAGCATTATGGTTTTTTATGCATAAGAATGCACCAAGGATCACGGGGCACCAAAACCAAAAATTCTTATTTTCGCACAAAAATTGAACAATGGGCCGAAAATGCACCACGGGCACCAAAATTGGAAGACGGGGCACCTCGGACTTCAAAACTAAAAAGTTCTCTGAGCATTATGGTTTTTTATGCATTAGAATGCACCAGGGATATCAGGGCACCAAAACCCAAAAGCCTTATTTTCGCACGAAAATTGCACAAATGGCCGAAAATGCATTACGGACACCAAAATTGGACAACGGGGCACCACAAACCTCAAAACTGAAAAGTGCTCAAAGCATTATGGTTTTTTATGCATAAGAATGCACCAAGGATCACGGGGCACCAATACCCAAAAGTCCTATTTTCGAACGAAAATTGCACAAATGGCCAAAAATGCATTACCCGCACCAAAATTGGACCACGGGGCACCACGAACCTCAACACTGAAAAGTGCTCCAAGAATTATTGGTTTTTACGCATAAGAATGCACTAGGGATCACGGGGAACCAAAACCCAAAAGTCTTATTTTCGCACGAAAATTGCACAAAAGGCCGAAAATGCACCCCAGGCACCAAAATGGGACCACGGGGCACCACGAACCTCAAGATTGAAAATTGTTCCGAGCATTACGATTTTTTATGCATAAGAATGCACCAAGGATCACGGGGCACCAAAACCCAGAAGTCTTATTTTCGCACAAAAATTGCACAATGGGACGAAAATGCACCACGGGTACCAAAATTGGACCACGGGGCACTTGGGACCTCAAAACTTTAAAGTGCTTTGAGCATTATGGTTTTTTATGCATAAGAATGCACCAAGGATCACGGGGCACCAAAACCAAAAATTCTTATTTTCGCACAAAAATTGAACAATGGGCCGAAAATGCACCACGGGCACCAAAATTGGAAGACGGGGCACCTCGGACTTCAAAACTAAAAAGTTCTCTGAGCATTATGGTTTTTTATGCATTAGAATGCACCAGGGATATCAGGGCACCAAAACCCAAAAGCCTTATTTTCGCACGAAAATTGCACAAATGGCCGAAAATGCATTACGGACACCAAAATTGGACAACGGGGCACCACAAACCTCAAAACTGAAAAGTGCTCAAAGCATTATGGTTTTTTATGCATAAGAATGCACCAAGGATCACGGGGCACCAATACCCAAAAGTCCTATTTTCGAACGAAAATTGCACAAATGGCCAAAAATGCATTACCCGCACCAAAATTGGACCACGGGGCACCACGAACCTCAACACTGAAAAGTGCTCCAAGAATTATTGGTTTTTACGCATAAGAATGCACTAGGGATCACGGGGAACCAAAACCCAAAAGTCTTATTTTCGCACGAAAATTGCACAAAAGGCCGAAAATGCACCCCAGGCACCAAAATGGGACCACGGGGCACCACGAACCTCAAGATTGAAAATTGTTCCGAGCATTACGATTTTTTATGCATAAGAATGCACCAAGGATCACGGGGCACCAAAACCCAGAAGTCTTATTTTCGCACAAAAATTGCACAATGGGACGAAAATGCACCACGGGTACCAAAATTGGACCACGGGGCACTTGGGACCTCAAAACTTTAAAGTGCTTTGAGCATTATGGTTTTTTATGCATAAGAATGCACCAAGGATCACGGGGCACCAAAACCAAAAATTCTTATTTTCGCACAAAAATTGAACAATGGGCCGAAAATGCACCACGGGCACCAAAATTGGAAGACGGGGCACCTCGGACTTCAAAACTAAAAAGTGCTCTGAGCATTATGGTTTTTTATGCATTAGAATGCACCAGGGATATCAGGGCACCAAAACCCAAAAGCCTTATTTTCGCACGAAAATTGCACAAATGGCCGAAAATGCATTACGGACACCAAAATTGGACAACGGGGCACCACAAACCTCAAAACTGAAAAGTGCTCAAAGCATTATGGTTTTTTATGCATAAGAATGCACCAAGGATCACGGGGCACCAATACCCAAAAGTCCTATTTTCGAACGAAAATTGCACAAATGGCCAAAAATGCATTACCCGCACCAAAATTGGACCACGGGGCACCACGAACCTCAACACTGAAAAGTGCTCCAAGAATTATTGGTTTTTACGCATAAGAATGCACTAGGGATCACGGGGAACCAAAACCCAAAAGTCTTATTTTCGCACGAAAATTGCACAAAAGGCCGAAAATGCACCCCAGGCACCAAAATGGGACCACGGGGCACCACGAACCTCAAGATTGAAAATTGTTCCGAGCATTACGATTTTTTATGCATAAGAATGCACCAAGGATCACGGGGCACCAAAACCCAGAAGTCTTATTTTCGCACAAAAATTGCACAATGGGACGAAAATGCACCACGGGTACCAAAATTGGACCACGGGGCACTTGGGACCTCAAAACTTTAAAGTGCTTTGAGCATTATGGTTTTTTATGCATAAGAATGCACCAAGGATCACGGGGCACCAAAACCAAAAATTCTTATTTTCGCACAAAAATTGAACAATGGGCCGAAAATGCACCACGGGCACCAAAATTGGAAGACGGGGCACCTCGGACTTCAAAACTAAAAAGTTCTCTGAGCATTATGGTTTTTTATGCATTAGAATGCACCAGGGATATCAGGGCACCAAAACCCAAAAGCCTTATTTTCGCACGAAAATTGCACAAATGGCCGAAAATGCATTACGGACACCAAAATTGGACAACGGGGCACCACAAACCTCAAAACTGAAAAGTGCTCAAAGCATTATGGTTTTTTATGCATAAGAATGCACCAAGGATCACGGGGCACCAATACCCAAAAGTCCTATTTTCGAACGAAAATTGCACAAATGGCCAAAAATGCATTACCCGCACCAAAATTGGACCACGGGGCACCACGAACCTCAACACTGAAAAGTGCTCCAAGAATTATTGGTTTTTACGCATAAGAATGCACTAGGGATCACGGGGAACCAAAACCCAAAAGTCTTATTTTCGCACGAAAATTGCACAAAAGGCCGAAAATGCACCCCAGGCACCAAAATGGGACCACGGGGCACCACGAACCTCAAGATTGAAAATTGTTCCGAGCATTACGATTTTTTATGCATAAGAATGCACCAAGGATCACGGGGCACCAAAACCCAGAAGTCTTATTTTCGCACAAAAATTGCACAATGGGACGAAAATGCACCACGGGTACCAAAATTGGACCACGGGGCACTTGGGACCTCAAAACTTTAAAGTGCTTTGAGCATTATGGTTTTTTATGCATAAGAATGCACCAAGGATCACGGGGCACCAAAACCAAAAATTCTTATTTTCGCACAAAAATTGAACAATGGGCCGAAAATGCACCACGGGCACCAAAATTGGAAGACGGGGCACCTCGGACTTCAAAACTAAAAAGTTCTCTGAGCATTATGGTTTTTTATGCATTAGAATGCACCAGGGATATCAGGGCACCAAAACCCAAAAGCCTTATTTTCGCACGAAAATTGCACAAATGGCCGAAAATGCATTACGGACACCAAAATTGGACAACGGGGCACCACAAACCTCAAAACTGAAAAGTGCTCAAAGCATTATGGTTTTTTATGCATAAGAATGCACCAAGGATCACGGGGCACCAATACCCAAAAGTCCTATTTTCGAACGAAAATTGCACAAATGGCCAAAAATGCATTACCCGCACCAAAATTGGACCACGGGGCACCACGAACCTCAACACTGAAAAGTGCTCCAAGAATTATTGGTTTTTACGCATAAGAATGCACTAGGGATCACGGGGAACCAAAACCCAAAAGTCTTATTTTCGCACGAAAATTGCACAAAAGGCCGAAAATGCACCCCAGGCACCAAAATGGGACCACGGGGCACCACGAACCTCAAGATTGAAAATTGTTCCGAGCATTACGATTTTTTATGCATAAGAATGCACCAAGGATCACGGGGCACCAAAACCCAGAAGTCTTATTTTCGCACAAAAATTGCACAATGGGACGAAAATGCACCACGGGTACCAAAATTGGACCACGGGGCACTTGGGACCTCAAAACTTTAAAGTGCTTTGAGCATTATGGTTTTTTATGCATAAGAATGCACCAAGGATCACGGGGCACCAAAACCAAAAATTCTTATTTTCGCACAAAAATTGAACAATGGGCCGAAAATGCACCACGGGCACCAAAATTGGAAGACGGGGCACCTCGGACTTCAAAACTAAAAAGTTCTCTGAGCATTATGGTTTTTTATGCATTAGAATGCACCAGGGATATCAGGGCACCAAAACCCAAAAGCCTTATTTTCGCACGAAAATTGCACAAATGGCCGAAAATGCATTACGGACACCAAAATTGGACAACGGGGCACCACAAACCTCAAAACTGAAAAGTGCTCAAAGCATTATGGTTTTTTATGCATAAGAATGCACCAAGGATCACGGGGCACCAATACCCAAAAGTCCTATTTTCGAACGAAAATTGCACAAATGGCCAAAAATGCATTACCCGCACCAAAATTGGACCACGGGGCACCACGAACCTCAACACTGAAAAGTGCTCCAAGAATTATTGGTTTTTACGCATAAGAATGCACTAGGGATCACGGGGAACCAAAACCCAAAAGTCTTATTTTCGCACGAAAATTGCACAAAAGGCCGAAAATGCACCCCAGGCACCAAAATGGGACCACGGGGCACCACGAACCTCAAGATTGAAAATTGTTCCGAGCATTACGATTTTTTATGCATAAGAATGCACCAAGGATCACGGGGCACCAAAACCCAGAAGTCTTATTTTCGCACAAAAATTGCACAATGGGACGAAAATGCACCACGGGTACCAAAATTGGACCACGGGGCACTTGGGACCTCAAAACTTTAAAGTGCTTTGAGCATTATGGTTTTTTATGCATAAGAATGCACCAAGGATCACGGGGCACCAAAACCAAAAATTCTTATTTTCGCACAAAAATTGAACAATGGGCCGAAAATGCACCACGGGCACCAAAATTGGAAGACGGGGCACCTCGGACTTCAAAACTAAAAAGTTCTCTGAGCATTATGGTTTTTTATGCATTAGAATGCACCAGGGATATCAGGGCACCAAAACCCAAAAGCCTTATTTTCGCACGAAAATTGCACAAATGGCCGAAAATGCATTACGGACACCAAAATTGGACAACGGGGCACCACAAACCTCAAAACTGAAAAGTGCTCAAAGCATTATGGTTTTTTATGCATAAGAATGCACCAAGGATCACGGGGCACCAATACCCAAAAGTCCTATTTTCGAACGAAAATTGCACAAATGGCCAAAAATGCATTACCCGCACCAAAATTGGACCACGGGGCACCACGAACCTCAACACTGAAAAGTGCTCCAAGAATTATTGGTTTTTACGCATAAGAATGCACTAGGGATCACGGGGAACCAAAACCCAAAAGTCTTATTTTCGCACGAAAATTGCACAAAAGGCCGAAAATGCACCCCAGGCACCAAAATGGGACCACGGGGCACCACGAACCTCAAGATTGAAAATTGTTCCGAGCATTACGATTTTTTATGCATAAGAATGCACCAAGGATCACGGGGCACCAAAACCCAGAAGTCTTATTTTCGCACAAAAATTGCACAATGGGACGAAAATGCACCACGGGTACCAAAATTGGACCACGGGGCACTTGGGACCTCAAAACTTTAAAGTGCTTTGAGCATTATGGTTTTTTATGCATAAGAATGCACCAAGGATCACGGGGCACCAAAACCAAAAATTCTTATTTTCGCACAAAAATTGAACAATGGGCCGAAAATGCACCACGGGCACCAAAATTGGAAGACGGGGCACCTCGGACTTCAAAACTAAAAAGTTCTCTGAGCATTATGGTTTTTTATGCATTAGAATGCACCAGGGATATCAGGGCACCAAAACCCAAAAGCCTTATTTTCGCACGAAAATTGCACAAATGGCCGAAAATGCATTACGGACACCAAAATTGGACAACGGGGCACCACAAACCTCAAAACTGAAAAGTGCTCAAAGCATTATGGTTTTTTATGCATAAGAATGCACCAAGGATCACGGGGCACCAATACCCAAAAGTCCTATTTTCGAACGAAAATTGCACAAATGGCCAAAAATGCATTACCCGCACCAAAATTGGACCACGGGGCACCACGAACCTCAACACTGAAAAGTGCTCCAAGAATTATTGGTTTTTACGCATAAGAATGCACTAGGGATCACGGGGAACCAAAACCCAAAAGTCTTATTTTCGCACGAAAATTGCACAAAAGGCCGAAAATGCACCCCAGGCACCAAAATGGGACCACGGGGCACCACGAACCTCAAGATTGAAAATTGTTCCGAGCATTACGATTTTTTATGCATAAGAATGCACCAAGGATCACGGGGCACCAAAACCCAGAAGTCTTATTTTCGCACAAAAATTGCACAATGGGACGAAAATGCACCACGGGTACCAAAATTGGACCACGGGGCACTTGGGACCTCAAAACTTTAAAGTGCTTTGAGCATTATGGTTTTTTATGCATAAGAATGCACCAAGGATCGCGGGGCACCAAAACCAAAAATTCTTATTTTTGCACAAAAATTGAACAATAGGTCGAAAGTGCACCACAGGCACCAAAATTCCACGACGGGGCACCTCGGACTTGAAAACTAAAAAGTGCTCCGAGCATTATGGTTTTTTATGCATTAGAATGCACCAGGGATAACAGGGCACCAAAACCCAAAAGCCTTATTTTCGCACGAAAATTGCACAAATGGCCGAAAATGCATTACCGGCACCAAAATTGGACAACGGGGCACCACAAACCTCAAAACTGAAAAGTGCTCCAAGCATTATGGTTTTTTATGCATAAGAATGCACCAAGGATCACGGGGGTACCAATACCCAGAAGTCCTATTTTCGCACGAAAATTGCACAAATGGCCAGAAATGCATTACCCGCACCAAAATTGGACCACAGGGCACCACGAACCTCAACACTGAAAAGTGCTCCAAGAATTATGGTTTATTATGCATAAGAATGTACTAGGGATCACGGGGCACCAAAATCCAAAACTCTTATTTTCCCACGAAAATTGCACATAAGGCTAAAAATGCACCCCCAGCCCCAAAATAGGACCACGGGGCACCACGAACCTCAAGACTGAAAAGTGTTTCGAGCATTATGGTATTTTATGCATAAGAATGCACCAAGGATCACGGGGCTCCAAAACCCAGAAGTCTTAATTTCGCACGAAAATTGCACAATGGGACGAAAATGCACCACTGGTAAAAAAATTGGACCACGAGGCACTTGGGACCTCAAAACTTAAAAGTGCTCTGAGAATTATGGATTTTTTTGCATAAAAATGCACCAAGGATCACGGGGCACCAAAACCCAAAATTCTTATTTTCGCACAAAAATTGCACAAACGGCCGAAAATGCATTACCTGCGCCAAAATTGGGCCACGGGGCACCACGAACATCAACACTGAAAAAGTGCTCCAAGTATTATGGTTTTTTATGCATAAGAATGCACCAGGGAACACGGGGCACCAAAACCCGAAAGTCATATTTTCATACGAAAATTGCACAAAAGGCCGCAAATGCACCCTCGGCACCAAAATGGGACCACGGGGCACCACGAACCTCAAGACTGAAAAGTGTTCCGAGCATTATGGTATTTTATGCATAAGAATGCACCAAGAATCATTGGCACAGAAACCCAGAATTCTTATTTTCGCACGAAAATTGCACAATGGGACGAAAATGCACCACGGGTGACAAAATTGGAACACGGGGCACTTGGGACCTCAAAGCTTAAAATTGCTCTGAGCATTATGGTTTGTTTTGCATAAGAATGCACCAAGGATCACGGGGCACCAAAAGCCAAAATTCTTATTTTCGCACGAAAATTGCACAAAATGCCGAAATTGCACCCCCGACACCAAAATGGGACCACTGGGCACCACGAACCTCAAGACCGAAAAGTGTTCCGAGCATTATGGTATTTTATGCATAAGAATGCACCAAGGATCACGGGGCACCAAAACATAGAAGTCTTATTTTCGCACAAAAATTGAACAATGGGACGAAAATGCTCCACGGGTACCAAAATTGAACCACGGGGCACTTAGGACCTCAAAACTTTAAAGTGCTCTAAGCATTACGGTTTTTTATGCATAAGAATGCACCAAGGATCACGGGGCACCAAAACCAAATATTCTTATTTTCACACAAAAATTGAACAATGGGCCGAAAATGCACCACAGGCACAAAAATTGGACGACGTGGCACCTCGGTATTCAAAACTGAACAGTGGTCTGAGCTTTATGATTTTTTATGCATTAGAATGCACCAGGGATAACAAGGCACCAAAACCGAAAAGCCTTATTTTCGCACGAAAATTGCACAAATGGCCGAAAATGCATTACCGGCACCAAAATTGGACCACGGGGCACCACAAACCTCAAAACTGAAAAGTGCTCCAAGCATTATGGTTTTTTATGCATAAGAATGCACCATGGATCACGGGGTACCAACACCCAAAAGTCTTATTTTCGCCCGAAAATTGCACAAATGGCCGAAAATGCACCCCAGCTCCAAAATGTGACGACGGGGCACCACGAACCTCAAGACTGAAAAGTGTTTCGAGCATTATGGTATTTTATGCATAAGAATGCTCCAAGGATGACGGGGCACCAAAACCCAGAAGTCTTATTTTTGCACGAAAATTGAACAATGGGACGAAAATGCACCACGGGTACCAAAATAGGACCACGGGGCACTTGGGACCTCAAAACTTAAAAGTAGTATGAGCATTATGGTTTTTTATGCATAAGAATGCACCAAGGATCACGGGGCACCAAAACCAAAAATTGTTATTTTCGCACAAAAATTGAACAATGGGTCGAAAATGCACCACAGGGACCAAAATTGGACCACAGAGTACCTCGGACAACAAAACTGAAAAGTGTTCAGAGCATTATGGTTTTTTATGCATAAGAATGCACCAAGGATGATGGGGCACCAAAACCCAGAAGTCTTATTTTCGCACGAAAATTGCACAGTAGGACGAAAATGCACCACGGGTACCAAAATTGGACCACGGGGCACTTGGGACCTCAAAACGTAAAAGTGGTCTGAGCATTATGGTTTTTAATGCAAAAGAATGCACCAAGTATCACAGGGCACCAAAACCAAAAATTCTTATTTTCGCACGAAAATTGAACAATAGGCCAAAAATGCACCACAGACACCACAATTGGAGCACGGGGCACCTCGGACCTCAACGCTGAAAAGTGCTCCTAGAATTATGGTTTTTTTGCATAAGAATGCACTAGGGATCACGGGGCACCAAAACCATAAAGTCTTATTTTAACACGAAAATTCCACAAAGGGCTGAAAATGCATTACCGACACCAAAATTAGACCACGAGGAACCACGGACCTCAAAACTTAAAAGTGCTCTGAGCATTATGGTTTTTTATGCATAAGAATGCACCAGGGATCATGGGGCACCAAAATCAAAAATTCTTCTTTTCGCACGAAAATTCAATAATGTGCCGAAAATGCACCACGAGCACCAAAATTGGACCGCGGGGCACCACAGACTTCAAAACTAAAAAGTGCTCCAAAAATTATGGTTTTTTATACATAAGAATGCACCAGGGATCACGGGGCACCAAAACCAAAAATTCTTATTTGCGCATGAAAATTGAACAATGGGCCGGAAATGCACCACGGGCACCAAAATTAGACCACAGGGCACCACGGACTTCAAAATTGAAAAGTGCTCCAAGAATTATGGTTTTTTATGCATAAGAATGCACCAGGGATCACACGGCTCCAAAACCCAAAAGTCTTATTTTCGCACGAAAATTGCACAAAAGGCCGAAAATGCACCCCCGGCACTAAAATGGGACCACGGGGCACCACAAACCTCAAGACTGAAAAGTCTTCCGAGAAGTCTTATTTTCGCACGAAAATTGCACAATGGGACGAAAATGCACCGCGGGTACCAAAGCTGGACCATGGGGCACCTGGGCCCTCAAAACTTAAAAGTGCTCTGAGCATTATGGTTTTTTATGCATAAGAATGCAGCAGGGATCACAGGGCACCAAAACCAAAAATTCTTATTTTCGCACGAAAATTGAACAATGGGCCGAAAATGCAGCACAGACACCAAAATTGGACCACGGGGCACCTCGGACCTCAAAACTAAAAAGTGCTATGAGATTTACGGTTTTTTATGCATAAGAATGCACCAGGGACCACAGGGCACCAAAACCCAAAAGCCTTATTTTTGCACGAAAATTGCACAAATGGTCGAAAATGCATTACCGGCACCAAAATTGGACCACGGGGCACCACAAGCCTCAAAACTGAAAAGTGATCCAAGCATTATGGTTTTTTATGCATAAGAATGCACCAAGGATCACGGGGCACCAACACCCAAAAGTCTTATTTTCGCACGAAAATTGCATAAATGGCCGAAAATGCACCACCGGCACCAAATTTGGACCACGAGGAACCACTGACCTCAAAACTTAAAAGTTTTCCGAGCATAATGGGTTTTTATGCATAAGAATACACCAGGGATCACGAGGCACCAAAACCCAAAAGTCTTTTTTCCGCACAAAAATTGCACAATGGGCCGAAAATGCACCATGGACACCAAAATTGGACCACGGGGCACCTCGGACCTCAAAACTGAAAAGTGTTTGAGGATTATGGTTTTTTATGCATAAGAATGCACCAGGGATCACAGGGCACCAAAACCCAAAAGTCTTATTTTCGCACGAAAATTGAACAAATCGCCGAAAATGCACCACCGGCACCAAAATTGGACCACGGGGCACCTCGGACCTCAAAACTTAAAAGTGTTAGAATCTAAGACTTTGGACGATGTCCAACCCCTCAAACTTCGATTATGAAGAGAGCAAATAAATTTAAATTTTGAAGTATTTAATTATCTATGTTTGAGTTTTATAGGTTCTACGCTGTCCAATGCCTCAATGGTATTGTATTTCTTAATACACTGATTATAAAACAAGCGTCCAAATGAATTGAGAAAACCAGTGTGTAAACACTGCGTCCATTCAAGGAAGCGTCTAACGCATATATAACTTACATCATCCCTCTCTAGCAAACAGTTATATAATGTGTCCATAATTGAGTAGAAGTACACTTATGCTTTTCGATGATGATTCTCTGAAATGTTCTATTATTCCCTCTCTTTTCTAATGTGACATTTCATTTGAATATTCAAAAAGTGTACCACAGGGGGCAGAAAGCCTCTCTCTGCAGAAATCGTTCAAGTAGTGGAGGCACTGCATGTACTGTTGTCTCCTCCATCTCTCCACCCCAAGCTTACACGTAGCAACGGTCATATGATTGTGAGAGAACGGTTATTAGCAAAGGCACAGATCCCACAACGGATATCTTCACCAAGCTGCCTATAAATAGAGGAACAAGCTCATGTTTTGAAGAGAGAAATTTTCAAGTTTTTAGAAGAACTGTAACTCTGCCAAATCGATTGGACGACCTACACTTGTGCGAAAAGAGCAATCTACTTAGCTTTGCTAAGTTATTCTGTGTAATTGAGTTTTTATTGTAATATCCTCTCTGTCAGAGCTGTTTATTTAACTTGTACTCAAACAGTTTCTCTTTGGAAATCCAAAAGTGGCTTAGTGACAAAGAATACTTGGGTGTTCTTTATTCTCAGGGGGAGATTAAAGTTGTGCCAGAAGTGGCCTAGAGAATACTTGTAGCCAGGAGTGGCTGGGTATATTTTTTTTTTTTAAGGCAAGAAGAAAGAGCCACTTAGGTGTCCATAGGACCTCTCATCCCAACTATATTGGCACCAGAGGACCTACTCATCACCTGAAGCAGACTCCAAATTTATTAAACAAAAGGAAAAAGAGTACAAGAAGAAACATAGGGAAAACAACCCCATGAGAAACATCAAAAGATAAGCATCTACGCTAGACTAAGAGCCTAGATATACATGACAAAAAGATTAGCAAAATCTGTAGTTAGGAAGACTAAGCCGATCTCTCCACAAAGAATCCCGGATGAAGCTTGGAGAAGAATCCCACCAAGTAAAGCCATGAGCTTGAAGAGCATAATTTGCCAAACTGTCAGCACAACTATTTCCCTCTCTATAGATATGTGATATGCGAAAGGACATTGAATGGGAAAGAGTAATGCAATTCCTCCAACGGGCTTTAAATTTCCAGGGCACCATATCCACTTTCTCAAAGGCATGCACAACAGCTAATGAATCACATTCAACCCATAGTTTCGACCAACCTTTTTCAGAAGCAATTTCAATTGCTGTCATAGCAGCGTGTAATTCTGCATGAAAAGCAATGCAATTGGGCAGAGAAAGAGCAAAGCATCCCAACATATCACCTACATGATTCCTAAAAATACCACCACAGGCAGCCGGGCCAGGACATCCCTTTGCAGCCCCATCCACATTCAATTTAGTCCATTCCGGCAAAGGAGGATACCAATTCACTTGGATGATGTTGGGAGCGCGTTTATTATGACCAGTCACACGCAGCTTTTTAAATAGAACAAACTCTTCCATAGAATTAGACATGGTTCCAGTTGAGAAATTACCAGATAAGGAAGCAGCAGCAATGGACTTATTCAAAATGAGATTTTTCGGTAAGGGGCCATTATGGAATCTGCTGTGATTTCTGCTAAACCAAATAAGATCAGCCAAATGAATCATTAAGGAGAGGAGAACATCAAGGGCCTGAGAACTTGTCGCTGTTTGGGCAAGAGCCAGCAGCTGTAAAGGGGATGAAAGATCAAAGTTCCTATGGATCAGATGACCCAAAGACGTCCAAAGATCATGAGCAAAAGGGCACTCCAAGAAAAGATGAGAGGCTGTTTCAGCAGAAGCACCACAGTGCGAGCAGATGGAAGCAAAAGAGATACCACTTTTCTGGAGATTATCATCCGTAGGCAATCTATTAAAAATCCAGCGCCAAAAGAAAAAAGCTTTGGATGGAGGAATTCCAGCACGCCAAATCAGCTTACTCCATGCTACAGGTTGAGAAGGGGGTTGAAAAAACTTGATTGCATCTTTAAAACACAAAGTCCCCGAATCAGATGGGCACCACACCTGGACATCATCAACAGCCTCCAAAGGAATGGTAACACCTTTGATTTGCTGCACCAAAAGGGGGAAAGATTGCTCAAACAAAGTCGGAAAAACCCATTGCTTATTCAAGATAAAATCAGCTACCGATGCTGTCAAATGACTATGAATATCCAGCGGTATGTTCAATAATTCAGCTATAGGACAAGAGAGCCAAGTATCCGTCCAGAACATGATGTGCTCTCCATTCCCAAGCTGCCAAGCAGAGTTGTTCAAAATGATTGGAATGAAAGGTTTTATTCCAGCCCAAAGGGAGGAGGGAACATAAGATGTTCTAGGGACGCCCTTCTTGAAGAACCTACTGCGCCCCAAACAGCCCCAGTGGCAATTAGAAGTGAGCATAGACCACCCAAGCTTAAGCATGGCAGCTTTATTAACTAACTTTAGAGGACGAATGCCAAGACCACCCATCTCCACCGGCAAACAGATTTTCTTCCAAGAAACCGTGATTAATTTGGATTTATCAGCATCCCCAGTCCAAATAAAATTCCGAATCCAAGAGTCAAGTGTGTTGAGCATAGCCACAGGCCAGGCATAGATGTGGAAGGAGTATAAAAGCAAACTATGTATGACAGATTTAATGAGTTGAACTCTACCCATAAAAGAAAGAAGCTTACCTCTCCAAGTTCCCAATTTAAAACGAACTTTATCCATAATTGGTTGCAGATATATTTTCTTTGGACGACCAACAAACAGAGGAACCCCCAGGTATGAAAAAGGGAGAGACCCCTTAGAGAATCCCAAAATCTCTTTAATTGTGTGCAATCTAATACCCTCATGCAAAGAATAAAATTTACATTTGGAGGGATTAACAAATTGGCCTGACGCTTCCCCGTAGTCACTGAAAAGAGACATGAGATGTTGCAAGCTGCGCTTAGTTCCTTTGCCAAAGACAAGGATATCATCAGCGAAAAAAGCATGGCTAGGAGTACAGATACCATTAGGACCACTCATAGGCTGGAATAAACCCCTATCAACCAGAGAAGAAATACCACGACTAAGCACCTCCTCCGCAAGACAAAATAAGAGGGGAGACAAAGGGTCACCTTGACGAACACCCCTCTTGCAGGAAAAGAATCCAACTGGCCTACCATTGATGGAGAAGGAGAGCTTTGCAGATAGAAGAATGACATGAATCCAATTAACAAATTTTTCCTCAAAACCAAAAGCTCTCAGCACCTCAAGAAGAAAATTCCAGTCCAAAGTATCAAGAGCTTTGCGAATATCAAATTTCATAATCAAGTTTCCCCCAAAAGTGCGATGCTTAAGCAGGTTAACTGCTTCAGATGCAACACAAATACAGTCACTAATTTGCCTATCCTTGATAAAACCTCTTTGGTGGGGTGAGATGATTTTGGGGGCTATCACAGCAAGTCTATCCGCCAGAACTTTGGAGATAATTTTGAATTGGAAATTAGCCAAAGCAATTGGACGAAAATTATCCACTGTGTCCGCCTCAGGAAATTTGGGAATCAGAACAACAAGATTGGAATTCATATTGGGGAGAATCCAACCTTGACGAAAAAATTGGAGAACAGCCTGGAAAACATCTTCTCCCACTATATTCCAGAAATGTTGGAAAAAACATCCCCCAAAACCATCCGGTCCAAGAGCACCATCGCCATTCATGTTGAAAACAGCCCGCCTTACTTCTTCCTTGGTTGGGATGTTAGTAAGGAAACAATTATCCTTGCTGGAAACTAAAGCCGGAATGGTATTACTAATCAAATCATTGGGCCTGCAATTATTCTCACCAGCATAAATACTAGAGAAAAAGGTAAGAACCTCTCTCTCAATGTCCACCTTATTGACAAGTAATTGTTCCCCACTCCGAAGAAGAGAAAGCTTGTTAGAAGCATTCCGAATACGAGCAATTTTGTGAAAGTATGCAGTATTACGATCACCCTGACAGTGCCACTTAACCCTCGCTTTCCCTTTCCAAAAGGATTCCTGCATGGATAGAGCTTTTTCAAGATTAATCTGAGCCTGCATCTCTTGATCTTTAAGAACATCAGAATATCCCTTATAAGAAATATCATGCTGAATAGCTTTAACAGCATCTTGGCAAGATTTGACATTGTCATGAATATTCCCAAAGCTACTTTTGTTCCAAGCGCGCAGAACAGACTTCACGTGCCTCAATTTACTTCCCAGGATAAACATGGGACAGCCAACAAAGTTCTGCTTCCAAGCGGATTCGACTATGGAATAACAGTCCTGATGTTCAATCCACATCTTCTGAAAACGAAAAGGGGAGGGTCCGGGTTTCTCCTCAAGCTGCAGGGATAGCAGCAAAGGGGCATGATCAGAGTGCATCCGAGGAAGCACATTACAAGAAATCGATGTCCAAAAAGAGAGACTATCTTCATTGCAAAAGGCACAATCTAGACGTATATCAATGTGCTGGGAGCCACGTCTACCATTAGACCAAGTAAAACTTGCTCCCTTTGATGGCAAATCAGTGAGATTACAGGAGTCAGCCCAAGCACGAAATTCAGAGCACGATAAAGACAAAGGCAAGCGCCCTCCACGTTTCTCATGAGATCCCATAACGGCATTGAAGTCTCCTATACAGCACCAAGGTCCAGCAGTGCTTTGCTGAATCTGAGCCAATTCTGCCCATAGATTTCTGCGAAGAACATAAGATGTACTAGCATATACCACTGAGAAAGAGACCGAGCCATGAACTCCATTGACAGCTATGGAGAAAGAAATTTGTTGTTGGGAAGAGGAGGAAGTCACAGGAAGGAGAGAGTCTTCACAAAAAGCCCAAAGATTGGGCTGGAGATTACCACGATCATTAACAGCAAAAAGTCTGAAATTAAGATGCTTTCAGAAAGATGAGGGAATATCAGAAGGAGAAATCCATGGTTCTGCAATGAACAAAAAATCTGGTTTATAAACTAAACATAAATGTTTTAAATATAAAAGGGTGGCTTGGTTAGCAACACCCCTAGCATTCCAATAAATAGACTTCATCAAGCATGAAAATGAACGCCTTCCCTGTAACGGGATCGAGTGACTACCGGAGAAGATTTCTTGTTGTTCTTTTTCTTCAAGCGTTTCTGTTGAGACTTGGAGAGAACAAGAGTAAAATCTTCCTCGCCTTGAGAAGGAATCGTTTCAGGAACAGAAGGACTTGGATGCTGCACATTATCAAGGATAGGATTTGATCGCTCATCCTCCTCCACAATATCCCCCCATCTGCTAGAAATATTTTGAATATCTGCCAAAATTCATTTTTGAGCATCACCAACAACTTCTCTATCCAAAGGAGAATCTGGATGCAATGACTCATCACACGAGTCTGAGACTGCATCGTTGGCCAAGTCTGCCTCAGCAGGGCTGTGTCCGCTGTCCATGGCTGCCTCAGCAGGGCTGTGTCCGCTGTCCCTATGATTCAAATCATTCTCATCCAGGTTCAACTGATCGACATGGGCATGTGGATTGGTCTGCGGATCAAGGTGGGCATGGTGCTGCTCCTCTACAAAAAACTGCCTTATCCTTGACATGACTAGGGCCAGCTCTAAGACCCTCATCTGGAATGACCAGATCCTTATTATTCGGCTTGGGGACGTAAACTTTCTTCATCTTGGGATCGTTCTTGGAATCAATCTTTGGATCAGAAGACATCTTCTTTTTACAGTCTGCTAAAGAATGTCCTACTATTTTGCAAAAAGAGCAGAATTGTGGTAATCTTTCATAAACGATGTCAACAAAGAAAGCATAGCCAGTTCTTTCCACTAGAATTTGATCTCGAAGGTTGCTGGTCAGATCTAAATCCACTAGAACCCGCGCATAATGGCCAAAAGTTTTGTTGCTAGTTGCATCATCTAGTGATAAAGGGATACCAATGCCTCTAGCAATAGAGAACAAGATTTTGGGTCTCCAATATTCCTGTGGCAAACCAAAAATCCGAATCCAACACTGAGAGTTGGTTTGCTTTACTGAATTCAGATTAAAATCCGGCGTCCAGGAAAACAGCCGCAGAATTCCAGGCTCAAGATTCCATGCTCCTACTGCCAGAACGCGACGCAGGTCTTCTATTGAAGAGAAGGAAAATTCAAAGAAACCTTTTCCTATAGGGACCAAACGCCAATTACCCAGCGGCTGCCAAAGCTTACCTAATTTGGATCGCAAATCCACAACCTTGGGGGGCACGTCACCTTTGGAAAGAACCAGCCTGCCATGAAGGTTGTTACGAGATCCCTCCAATCCCGCTTGATATTCTTCTTCTGGAATAGAGACTGCTAATGCTTCTCCCTTTAAACAAGGGGTGGGCAATTGGCTTAAAGGAATATTGCAGGCATGATTCAGCGCTTGAACAAACGTCTTTCTGATCGGAGGCTGATTTGACGAACTAGCATCCTTCTTTTTGACGTTATCGTCGTCAATCAAGAAGTTCCAAGGAACAAACGTATTCATGGCTGATAGAAAGCTCCTGCAAAAGGAAGAAGATCACGCGAGGAACCCTAACCCTAGCAGAGCCTCCATCATTTAACATATATTATATTGTCAATGCATTTCTGAGTGGCTGGGTATATAATACTTGTTTGTAATCAGAACTTGATTAGTGGAACCCTTCAAAGTTTTTGAAGGAGAACTGGACGTAGCTCAGGTTTAGTGAACCAGTATAAACCAAGTGTTTTTACTCTATCGCTTTCAAGCTTACTTGCTATTCTCTTAAGTTATTTCTTCACACTTTGCGCACAAGGTTCTTTATATCCTATTTACGAAAATCTCTTATTTACGCCATGATGATTAACAAGAAAACACAGTTTCACTAAACTGTTATTTTAGCTATTGGACGATACCTGTGATCTTGTGTTTTACAAGTCCCTTGTGAAACCTAAGATATTTTGTCTCCATCTTTGCGAAAAGTTTTTTGTTAATAATATAACTTACACACTATTCAACCCCCCTTCTAGTGTGAATCTCTACATTTCAGTTGGCATCAGAGCTCGGCCTCTCGGGTTGAGTACTTGGCAGTACAGAGGAAACCAGATTCTAAGAAAGATGGAAAAGGAGGGACAAGCTGTGAACAGACCACCACTCTTCAAGGGTGTCAAATATGATTATTGGAAGCAAATAATGATAGCACTCTTTGAATCTTGTCATATTGATATGTGGGACGTTGTGGAGATGGGCAACTACATTCCAGTTGATGAGAGTCTCAATGAGATCCCAAAGGCTAGATGGACGGAGGAGCAGAAACAAAGATTTCATCTCAACTCCAGAGCCAGAAATATCATCATGTGTGCACTATCTGAACAAGAATACAACAAAGTGCACAGTTTCAAAAGTGCAAAACAAATGTGGGACACTCTTGCGTAAACGTATGAGGGTTACACCCAGGTAAAATGTAACAAACTTAGCCTTCTTACTCGTCAATATGAATTGTTTAGTATGGAAGGAAATGAGGACTTACAAACTACGTTTGGACGGTTTCAAACCATACTAAATGAACTTAGAGCACATGGTAAAGATTACAATAACTATGAACATATTGACAAAATTCTGAGGAGTTTGCCTAGGCAATGGAGACCACAGGTTACAGCCTTGAGAGCAACCAAAGGACTGGATGACATGTCCTTAGAAGAGCTTGTGGGAATCCTTAAGGTGCATGAGCTGGAACTGCAACAAGATGGTGATGGCAAGAAAAGCAAGTCTCTGGCACTCAGCATCCAGAAGGCAAAGAAAGCATCATCATCCAAAGCTATGCAAGCTGAAGCATCATTAGACGAACAATCTGAAGATGATGACTCAGACGAGGATGATGAGCTATCCTTCATATCCAAGAGAATCCACTCTATGTGGAAGAAGAAAGGTGGATCCAGATGGAGAAACCCGAACAAGAAAGGTCTCAAAGAAAAGAAGAAGAGTCTAATCGTATGATACGAATGCAAAAAGCCCGGACACTTCAAATCAGAATGCCCAGATCTTGACAAGAGCAAGGACAAGAAGAAGAAAAGCTTCAACAAAAAGAAGGACAAAAAGGTTCTGATGTCCACATGGGAAGATCTGGACGATGACTCATCATCGGATGATGAAGAGGAAGAGGAAGCACACATATGTCTGATGGCATACACTACATCAGATTCTTCAGAACCAGAAGAAGAAGATAAGGTAAACTTTAATGATCAAAATTCACTTCAAGAAGCTTATCATGATTTGCTTTCAAACTCTTCTATTCTGTCAAAGGCCTACAAAACCTTGAAAAAATCGTCCAAGCCACTTTCAAAAGAAAAAGAAGTTTTAGAAAATAGTCTCAAACAACTTGAAAGTGAAAAGAAAGATTTACAGAAAAAGTTAAAAGAGCTCTCAAAAGAACATGAAGCCTTAAATGAGGATAGACGAACTCTCTGGAATGATACTGCTCGAGCCTATAAATCCTATGAGGATTCAAGGACTAGAGAAATGAATCTTTCCATAGAGATTCGAACTCTCAAAGCAGAAAACAAAAGGCTAGTTGAGAAGCTTCTGAAAGTTGATGCAGATACTTCTTTAAGAGGTCAACCACATGATGTTGTAAAACTTCATGAAGATATTGATAGCCTAAAGAAGGATCTGTCCAACTTTGTCAAGGGATCTGACAACCTTAAGATGCTTTTAAAATATGAAGGTTGTAGGAGACCAAATGACAGGTCAGGGCATGGATATAAGGGAAAGAAATATATTCATGACGAAGATGTAGGTGTGTGTTACTTCTGTCGGAAACCTGGACATATAACGTCCAAATGCAGACACCTGCCTAAGAGGGGAGCATCCAGTGCCTTTCAAACTAACAAGAAAGGACCCAAGTCAATCTGGGTACCTAAGGATAAAATTGTTCCTGTTGCAGACATGATTAACAACAGGAAAGAAACTCCAGTCATGGTACCTGGATAGTGGGTGATCGCATCACATGACAGGAGAAAGGTGTATGTTCCAAAGCCTCCAACCCAAGACTGGTGGGACAGTCACTTTCTGAGGGAATCAGAAAGGGATGATAGCTGGCGTGGGTAAGATTGGTATACCACCCTATCCCTGTATTGATAATGTTCTTTATGTTAAAGGTCTCAAGCACAATCTACTTAGCATAAGTCAATTATGTGATAGTGGACATGATGTTGCCTTTAACAAAGGTGAATGTATAGTCAGGACCTCTGATGGATCCCTTCTATTTACTTCAAAGAGGCAAGGTAATCTCTACAAGATTAAACTTGGGGAACTATCAAGTCAAAATGTTGCATGCTTAGTTTCAGTTAAAGAAAATCATTGGCTATGGCATAAAAGACTTGGGCATGCCAGCTTGAGATTAATCTCAAAGCTTAATAGGCACAACCTCGTGAGAGGATTACCAAGTATGTCATATAAAGATGATCTTCTTTGTGAAGCCTATCAGAAAGGGAAACAAGTAAAAAATTCTTTTCAAAGTAAAAACATTATTTCCACTTCTATACCTCTTGAGCTGTTACATATTGACCTGTTTGGACCCATAAGAACAGCCTCGGTAAGAGGTACGGATTAGTTGTAGTGGACGACTATACTAGATGGACATGGGTCATGTTCCTATCTCACAAAGATGAGTCTTTTAAGGTCTTCTATAACTTCTGCAAAAGAATTCAAAATGAAAAAGGAGTATGCATTATTTCGATCCGAAGTGATCATGGGGGAGAATTCGAAAATGAAAGTTTTCAAAGGTTCTGTGAAGAAAATGGTATCCTTCACAACTTCTTAACACCCAGAACACCACAACAGAATAGTGTTGTTGAGAGGAAGAACAGGTCACTCCAAGAGATGGCCAGAACTATGTTGAATGATAATTCAACCCCAAAACACTTTTGGGCTAAAGCAGTGAATATTGACTATTATTTACAGAACAGAATCTATATCAGGCCAATCTTTAAAAAGACTCCATATGAATTGTGGAAAGGGAGAAGACCCAACATATCCTACTTCCATCCATTTGGATGCCAATGCTTCATTCTGAACACTAAGGATAACTTGGGAAAAATTGATTCTAAGTGTGATGAAGGAATATTGCTTGGATATTCTGAAACTTCAAAGGCATATAGAGTTTATAATTCTAGAACCTTAGTTGTTGAAGAAGCTATCCATGTGAAGTTTAATGACACTAAGCCTGATAAGAAATTATCAGAGCTAGATGAATCATTTGCAGAACTCAGGCTGGACGATGCAAGGAAATCATCAGACACGTCCAACAGTGATGTCACAGTTGAAGAGTCCAATGTTCCCCTGGATGGTCCAAAAGAAGAACAAAGGGAACCAATTGGACGCAATTGGAAAATGAAGAAGCATCATTCGGAAGACCAAATCATTGGTGATCCAAAGGATAGAGTCAGAACCAGATCTTCACTTCAACAACAAGGTCACACAACACTCACATCACAGATAGAACCTAAGACTGTGGATGATGCTTTGGAAGATGAAAGCTGGGTCAAAGCAATGCAAGATGAACTTGACCAATTTCAAAAGAACGATGTCTGGAAACTTGTAGAACTCCCTAATAACAAAGAAGCCGTAGGAGCTAAATGGGTGTTCAGAAATAAATTGGAGGAAACAGGTAATGTTGTGAGAAACAAAGCCAGACTGGTAGCCAAAGGTTACTCACAACAAGAAGGTATAGATTATACTGAAACTTATGCACCTGTTGCACGTCTAGAGGCAATTCGCATTTTACTATCATTTGCAGCTCATAGCAATATGAAGCTATATCAAATGGACGTAAAAAGTGCATTCCTCAATGGACTGATAAAAAAAAGAAGTCTATGTGGAGCAACCCCCAAGGTTTGAGAGTGATGCTTTTCCTAATCATGTTTTCAAACTTAACAAAGCATTATATGGACTAAAACAAGCACCGAGAGCTTGGTATGAAAAACTCAGCTCATTTCTTTTAGAAAATGGTTTCTCAAGAGGAAAAGTAGACACTACACTATTTCACAAAGATTATTCTTCTAATTTCATTATTGCTCAAGTATATGTTGATGATATCATATTTGGTGCTACTAACGAATCTCTTTGTGAAGAATTTGCTAAGTTAATGCAAACAGAATTCGAGATGAGCATGATGGGAAAACTAAAATTCTTCCTTGGATTGCAAATCAAGCAAACTGATAAAGGCATATACATACATCAAACCAAGTATGTTAAGGAGCTTCTCAAGAAGTTCAAAATGGACGATGCAAAGCCAATGAAAACTCCTATGCACCCAACAATAGTACTTGGACTGGACGATGGTTCAAAGAAGGTGGACAACACCCTATACAGAGGAATGATAGGATCACTCCTATACCTCACAGCGTCCAGACATGACATCATGTTCAACATATGCTTATGTGGCAGATTCCAATTTGAGCTAAGGGAAGTTCACTTAACTACTGTTAAAAGAATCTTTCGATATCTTGTTGGAACAACTAATCTTGGTCTACATTTCAAAAGGCAGAAGGATTTCAGATTAGTTGGATACTGTGTTGCTAACTATGCTGGAGACAGAATTGAAAGAAAAAGCACTAGTGGAGGATGTCACTTCATTGGTGGAAACTTAGTCTCCTGGATATGCAAGAAGCAAGGAACAATTGCACTATCCACCGCTGAAGCAGAGTATATTTCAACTGCAAAGTGCTGCTCTCAAATCCTATGGATCAAGTTTCAACTTGAGGACTACAACATATATGAGAGTAACATTCCTATCCTCTGTGATAGCAAAGCTGCAATTGATCTTTCTAAAAACCCAATATTGCATTCAAGGGCAAAACATAAAGAAATTAAACATCACTTTATAAGAGATCATGTTGAGAAGGGTATTGTGGAATTACATTTTGTAACCACAGATAATCAGCTAGCTGATATATTTACAAAACCCTTACTGAAGACAAGCTAGTCCTTCTGAGGAATAGACTTGGCATGGGTCTTCTAAAAGAATGATTAAAATCCATATGTAGCGTCCAATGTGACAAACAGTGTCCAATGGACATGTCGTCCAAAGGTAACTTTGACATGCACGTGCGCTGCATATGTACACTTAAGTCCAATGACTGGACAATATTTTTTTTCTATTTAACATTGTTTTAATAGCCAAAACGGTTTCGTTTTATGTAATTGCGAATTAATGCCCTATGCTGAGTCACCTAGTTGTTAATAACCGTACACAGCTACCCATATCCTCAGCACGTCTCATCATGGTGGGTCTTATGGCATAACCTCCATTTCAAATATTCACAAAAGCCCAAAACCATTTCGTGTTCTCCAAACAGAGCCTATACTTAAACTGAAAAATTCACTCAGAAAATTACTTTACCAAATTTCCCTTCTCCGAAATTATCTTCTACCTCCAGTATTCTCCTTCTGTCTTTCTCAGAAAACCTAAACACTATCTGCAAAACCTAAAAATCAAACCTTTATCATCATGATGAACTCTACTAACTCAAGCAACTCCAAACTTGATGTTCATAACTACCCTGAAACCACTATAGTGTCTCAAGGTGCTGCCACTATTCCCGTTGAGCACTTCTTCGACATTGGAAAACTAGAAAAGTTGGGTCTGAATCTCGATGAAAGTCTTCTAAAATACGGAATTAGAGAATACTTCAACAAAAACCAGAAGATATTTCCAGAACTGATCAGAATGGTCTGGAGGAACGCAAGATTCCAGAACTCAAGGGAACTCGTGTCCACTGTGCTTGGACGAGAAGTGATTTTGTCTACTGAATCTATAGCCAAAGTCACTGGCTGTATCAAGGAACAAAATCAGTATAAGTCAAAGTGGGCGAAGCAATATGGAAACTATGTTGGAAAGGTACTGTGCAAGAACAAGTCTACAGATTCATCCAAGATTGAGTACAAGAATCTATGTGAAGAAGCAAAGATATGGCAGCAAGTGTGCAACAAGAGCATTTTGCACAAAGCTGGGTCTAAGGACTCAGTCACAGACTTACACAAGTTCATGATATTTCATCTAATGGAAGGTATCCCATTCAACCTACCTCACACCATTTACATCAATATTCTACGAATGATCAAAACTATTGGTGGAAATGATGACATCTTCTATGCCACACTGCTAAATAAGATCCTCTGGGATCAGAAAGTATACCAATGTTTCTTTGATGAGTTGGACGAAGATGATCATGAAAACATTGTGAAGAAAGGAGAAATAGTTGCAACACAGCAGAAATTTGGTGAATCAAACACCAAGCCAATGAAGATAAAGCTCACAGCAAAGGTCTTAAGGGATTTGGACGAGGACAGTATAAATAAGAAACGTCATGAACAAAGCAGACTCATTTCAAATGATGATGAAGAAGAAATTGATCTTCTTGGTCTAGGAAGAAAGATCAAGCGGTTGATGAAGGAACAAGGAAGCAGGAAAGTAACAAGACACATGTCGTAACAGCATGAAGAAGATGCAGAAAAAGAAAGAAGGACCAAGAAAAGACATGTTGATCCTGCTCCGTCCAGTCCACCTGCTGAGAAGCGTCCAAGGACTGCTCTGTCCAAACCAAAACAGGATAAGCTGCTGATAAACCGGACTTTGATTGTATTTTGATGTGAGTTTAGATGCCATTTTCATACATTTTGAATATATTTTATTGGCAAAACTCACTGTTTGGTGTTAGTTGGTGCAAGACAGGTACTCAAGAGGCTTCATGAGGAAAAGAGTTGAAAATTGCACTTTTTGGAGCAAAAATGCCACTGTCTAGAGGACCAAGAAAAAAGGCCAGAATTGAAGTAACGCAAGGACCATGGCCATGGTTAATTACCATGGCCATGGTAAATTTACCATGGCCATGCTGGTTGCGTAGTAGAATTGGACTTTTATGCAAGGACCACGGCCGTGGTCATTTTACCACGGCCGTGGTAAAATTGCGCTGTCAGCCATTTAAAATTTGAATTATTATAAATAGGATAGGAAACCCTTTTATCTTTATCTTTTGTTCTATTTCGAAAACTGAGGGTTGTGGGTGAGAAAGAGGTCCTGTGAGAGACTCTGAGCTGCGGGAGGACGTAGAGAACACCATTGGGGATCATCACTGTAAAGTTTCTTCCCTTTTGTAATCTTTATGTCTTCTTTTGAGTTTTCTGGCTTAATCATGAACATGAGTGGCTAGTTTCTCTTAGCCCCAGATTGTGATGTAGCTGTACCCTTGTACCCCGGTTCTAATTTTAATAAAACCTCGATGTTATTCAGTTATTTGTATCTCTTCACTACTTTTATTGCTTTTAGGACCGATCAGTCTAAACATAAGTTAATCTCTTGTCTATGATCAATTGCTTGCGATTAACTGAACTGTGAAGTGATTGGATTTGTACAATTTGCATGTTCAAACTTATTGTATGGATTTCCAGTAGATTAACCTGTTAATCAACCTCTCTGAGATTTATCATTTGCTCTAAATTAATTCACCTATGATCAATTGGGAATTAAATTAGGGGAAATAGCGTTATTAACTATGATCAATTGTTAATTAACGAATTTAAGAGGTCACTGGCAAGTAACACATTTAGGGATTTTATTAAGATTAGAATTGGGGGAAAAAGGGGGTACATGTGAAATCACAATCCTAGGCTTCTTTATCATAATTGTTCTCACAGTAATTTTTCTGCTCCGATTCTCTTTCTTTTGAAAAGAACAATTGACCAACATTCTTCTCAATTTGATTTTTATATTCTGGATTGCTTAGTTATTTGCGAGATTAATTATTTGGGAACGCGACTGGTCCTTTGGGTTCGATATCCGGACTCCTAGAGTCCACTGTTACTACTGCGTAGGGTACGCTTGCCTTTGCAAACGCATTTTTACGCATCAAGTTTCTGGCGCCGTTGCCGGGGACTAGTTGTGTAGTTCCTAGATAATTTATTTTGTGAAAATTAAGCAATTCTTGTTCATATTGTTCATAGTTTTCATTCCTTTTAATTTTCTGTTTTGTCTATTTTTTTTTATTTTTCTTTTTTTCTTTTTTCTCTTTCATTTATTTTATTTTATTTTATTTTATTTTATTTATTTATTTTTATTTTTTTGTTTAATTTCTGAATTTTTATTTTATTTTATTTTATTAAAAAAAAACTCTGTTTATTTTAATTAGTCATTCTCTTTTGCCAGTTGCGTTTTGATCCCTTTTTCTGTGTTGACAGTTTATGCTAACCAGATCCCAGAGGCCAGAGCTTGTGAACGAACCTGAGATTGAAAGGCTTGCCCGGAAGAACAGAGCGGAACAAAGAAGAAGAGTAATGGCTGAAGAAAAAGACCCACCGATGGAGCAGTCTCTGTTAGACTATCTCACTCCTCAAGTTGGGGTAGCTAACAGCATCCTATTGCCAGCACTGGGGGATGTTAATTTTGAATTGAAACATGGCTTCCTCCAGATGATAGAGAGTAACCAGTTCCATGGGCTGGCTACTGAGGACCCAGTGGAACATCTGAGAAGATTCATGAGGATGGCCAGCACTGTAAAATATCCTCGGGTGTCTGCTGAATATATCAGACTGGCTGCTTTCCCATTCTCACTCAACGGGAAAGCTCTCAATTGGTTGTGTTCACTTCCGACCAACAGTATCACTACCTGGGAGATGTGCACCAACAAATTTCTCCGGAAGTACTATTCTGTAGTGAAGACAGACCAGATGCAGAGAGAGATAAGTAATTTTGCTCAGAGGGAGCAGGAAAGCCTGTCAGAAGCCTGGGACAGATTTCAGGAACTGCTCCGAAGTTGCCCACATCATGGGTTTAGCCAACAGAGAATCATCCAGATTTTCTATGGAGGTGTGTCCAGCCATAATAGGACTAGCCTCGACGCTGCTTGTGGAGGTTCCTTGATGGCTAAATCACCAACAGAGGCAAATAGAATCATTGAAGCCATGGCCTCCAATGCCTACAACCACATTGCAGATAGGCGTATTCTGATGAAACCTGTGAACCAAGTGGAAGCTGGAACATCTAGTTCAAGCATTGATCAGAAGCTAGAGAAGTTGTCTAAGCAGATGGAGACCGTGATGAAAGCACAGGTACAACTTCTGACAGCAGCTCTTCCACCACCCACTTGTGATAAGTGTGGGGAAGCCCATAGAGGAGAATGCCCTGTGAGTAATGCACTTGCTCAAGCTATGGAAGAGGTAAATTATGCCGGTAGGAAGAGTGCAGAATATGATCCCTACTCTAGCACATTCAACCAAGGATGGAGGGATCATCCTAACCTTTCTTGGAGAGACCAGAGGGACCAAGTTCCCAGGCAGGAGCAGAATCAAAATATGTATAGGCCTCCACATATGCAAAATCAAAGGTCAAGACAAGAAGAGAGAATGCCATCACTGGAGGATGTCATGATGCAATATATAGCCAAGAGTGATGAGCGCATGAAGATTATGGAGTCTCAGCTTTCTAGCATGCGAGCTTTGCTATCCCAAAGAGCTCCAGGTACCCTTCCTTCTCAAACTGAAACTAATCCTAAGAAGGAGGAGGCGAATGTTGTGATGATTAGGAGCAAGAAGGCTAAAGAGGAGCAGAAGAAGAAGGAAGAGTCAACGCCAACTCTAGAAGATGAGGTTCTTACTGAAGAGAACCCAACTATTAAGAAAGAGAAGGAAAAGGAGGTACTGACACCTCCTCAGGTAAGTGTTCCTTTCCCCCAAAGGTTGAAAGACAAGAGTGAGGATAGGTATTTTACTAGATTTGTAGAGATGCTGAAAGGTTTGCATATTAATATCCCCTTCGCTGAGGCAATTGCTCAAATGCCAAAGTACGCCAAGTATTTAAAAGAAATTCTTTCAAATAAAGGAAAACTGGCGGACTTTGCTACAATTGGCCTCAACGAAGAATGCTCTGCTGTGATTTTAAAGAAATTGCCTCCTAAGCTTAAGGATCCCGGGAGTTTTTCAATTCCTTGTACTATTGGCAATTTGCAATTTGATAGAGCATTATGTGATTTGGGTGCTAGCATTAATCTAATGCCTTATTCTGTTTATAAGAAGTTGGGGTTACAAGAACCCCAACCCACTGATATCTCTATTTTGCTTGCAGACAGGACTCTCACCTATCCGCGAGGAATAGTGGAGAACTTGTTGGTTAAGGTTGGGAAATTTATTTTCCCTGCTGACTTTGTTATTTTGGACATTGAGGAGGATGAGGAAATCCCAATTATTTTGGGACGACCCTTCCTCAACACAGGAGATGCTGTGATTGAGGTCAGAAAAGGGAGATTAACTTTGAGGCTAGGTGATGAGGAGGAAGTGATTAAAGTGTATGATACTACAAAAAGCTCCTCCTCTTTCGCTTCCTGTAATTTTGTGCAAGCCATTGACAAGGTGAAGATGATTGATACCGAGCTTCACCCAAATGTGGGGAAGGAAGCTCCTGGCTATAGAGTGGATGGGCATGCTGAAGGTTTACTGCAAGAAGGGAATATCACCTTGTTTGAGGGAGGTTGATTTCCTTTTCACCCGTCAGGCTCGGGACGTTAAACAAGCGCTGCTCAGGAGGCAACCTGAGAAGAGTGGGTTCATGAACCCACTGTATCCTTTTAATTATTTTATTTTGCATTCTAGAGCTTAGAGCTTAGGAACTGTTTTATTTATTTTTTTTTTTTCTTTTGGTTGTTCTCGCATGTGGGGACCACGGCCGTGCTAAATTGAGCACAGCCGTGGTGGTAGAAGCAAGGCTGTGGTTATATTTGACCACAGCTGTGCTCCCAGCATCCCCAAACAACGTCATTTACGACCACGGCCATGCTAAATTGACCATGGCCGTGGTTAATGACCACGGGTTGGGTAAATGGACCCTGGAAGTAGAAAATTTTCACTTTTTGTGAAAATCAGCGTCAAAATTTTCCGACCACGGCTGTGGTAAATTTTACCACGGCCATGGTAAAAAAAAAAAAAAAAAACTGAAAAAAAAAAATTAAAAAAAAAAAAAATTCTTTTCTTTTTCAGGTTCATGGTCCCTCCTCACCAGAAGCATTACCAGATACCTTAGAGACCCACTTTTGAGGAGGTTTTTCTATTTCTTTTTCTATTTTTTTTGTTTTCTTGTTTCAGTACTTTATTTTATGTTTCCCTTCAGTACATTTTATTTTCATGTCTTGTTGATTTATGCTTTTGGATGCATTGAGGACATTGCATACTTTAACTGTGGGGAGGGGGTCACGGTTATTCTCCCCAGCTTTGAATTGCTGTGATTTGTGATTATGCCAGTACATTGTTCTGTGTTATTTTTGAATTCTTGATAGTTATGAAATTTTGTTTTCAGAACCCCTTTGAAAAAAAAAAAAAAATTTGCAGCATTACAGTGGGATTTTCTTCAAGGAAATGAACATTAGCACCGAACATAATTGAATAAATTGTTTTCCCTTGAGCTTAGCCATAGAAATGTGAGTTTTGAGCTTTTGTTTCTTTTAGTGTGTGATTCTGATCCACCTTAGGTGGCATGTTCTATTTTCTATCCTGAAATACATATCCTTGATTGGCTTTTTATTTTCTGAAACTGTTGAGGCATTGGTTAGGCATTTTTCTAGATTCAGATTTTGTGTTACATCCCCATCTAGTTGCCTGTTTTGAGCCTAATTAAATATTCATTTGTCACCTTACTCTGTGAAATTATGTATATTTGTTTATGCTTGGTGATCTGAAGGATGGGGGAAAACCAATGTAATGCAGAGCATTCAAAAAAAAAAAAAAAAAGAGAGAATTCAGTGTCTCTCAACTTCTCCTGTGAATTGAATAAAATAAGGTCAAAAACCTTCAAAAAAAAAAAGAAGAAAAAAAAAAGAGAAGAAAAATAGAATAACAGGAGAAGAAGTGAGAGCTGAAATATGGGTAGTGAAAAAGTGGATGAAGGAAGGCATTGGCTCCCTTTTGATTTTAGATCACTGAGTGTGAACTGCCATTAGAGCCCTTTGTTGTCCTTTCCTTTCAACATCTACCTATCATTATAAACTGGGCCCCATTACACCCTGTCATGCCTCATTTGTTCTGTTTTTGAAAAGTTGATTGAGTTGAGTTGATTGATGAATAGATTTGTGAACATGCTCAATTAAGTGTGATTTGAGAGAATTTCTGTTGACCCTGAAACACTGAGAGAATGAGAGATGAGTGAACCAGACTCATGGGAAATTGGTCATTTATGCGGGTGTTTTAAGTCTAATGGATTCTTTGGAAAAATTCTGCTGCACTTTGTTGCTTTTATTGTTGCTTATGTTTCATTTTTTCATTCAAAATAAATTGGGGTTCTGTTACAAGTTCTTGACTAGAGGGAATTGGTTTTGATATTTGACTCAGAATAATTGCTTGAGGGCAAGCAATGCTCAAGTGTGGGGAGGTTGATAAACCGGACTTTGATTGTATTTTGATGTGAGTTTAGATGCCATTTTCATACATTTTGAATATATTTTATTGGCAAAACTCATTGTTTGGTGTTAGTTGGTGCAAGACAGGTACTCAAGAGGCTTCATGAGGAAAAGAGTTGAAAATTGCACTTTTTGGAGCAAAAATGCCACTGTCTAGAGGACCAAGAAAAAAGGCCAGAATTGAAGTAACGCAAGGACCATGGCCATGCTGGTTGCGTAGTAGAATTGGACTTTTATGCAAGGACCACGGCCGTGGTCATTTTACCACGGCCGTGGTAAAATTGCGCTGTCAGCCATTTAAATTTGAATTATTATAAATAGGATAGGAAACCCTTTTATCTTTATCTTTTGTTCTATTTCGAAAACTGAGGGTTGTGGGTGAGAAAGAGGTCCTGTGAGAGACTCTGAGCTGCGGGAGGACGTAGAGAACACCATTGAGGATCATCACTGTAAAGTTTCTTCCCTTTTGTAATCTTTATGTCTTCTTTTGAGTTTTCTGGCTTAATCATGAACATGAGTGGCTAGTTTCTCTTAGCCCCGGATTGTGATGTAGCTGTACCCTTGTACCCCGGTTCTAATTTTAATAAAACCTCGATGTTATTCAGTTATTTGTATCTCTTCACTACTTTTATTGCTTTTAGGACCGATCAGTCTAAACATAAGTTAATCTCTTGTCTATGATCAATTGCTTGCGATTAACTGAACTGTGAAGTGATTGGATTTGTACAATTTGCATGATCAAACTTATTGTATGGATTTCTAGTAGATTAACCTGTTAATCAACCTCTCTGAGATTTATCATTTGCTCTAAATTAATTCACCTATGATCAATTGGGAATTAAATTAGGGGAAATAGCGTTATTAACTATGATCAATTGTTAATTAACGAATTTAAGAGGTCACTGGCAAGTAACACATTTAGGGATTTTATTAAGATTAGAATTGGGGGAAAAAGGGGGTACATGTGAAATCACAATCCTAGGCTTCTTTATCATAATTGTTCTCACAGTAATTTTTCTGCTCCGATTCTCTTTCTTTTGAACAGAACAATTGACCAACATTCTTCTCAATTTGATTTTTATATTCTGGATTGCTTAGTTATTTGCGAGATTAATTATTTGGGAACGCGACTGGTCCTTTGGGTTCGATATCCGGACTCCTAGAGTCCACTGTTACTACTGCGTAGGGTACGCTTGCCTTTGCGAACGCATTTTTACGCATCAGCTGCGTCCAAAGACTGCTCCAGTGAAGCTTGCATCAGAAAAATCTAGAGTTCGCAAACTGAAAATGATTGACAACTCCGATGACGAGGATCAAATGCCCATTTGCCAGATTAAATGAAAAGCTCAAGAGATGGAGTCTTCACAGCAGAAGAAACAAAAGGTATCTGATGCACCCAAAACTGGTGCCACAGTCTTTCCTACTAAAGTACCTAGACGAGTAAAACCTCAGGCAGCAAGGCCAAGGAAAGTTTTGATTAAACTCCCCACCTCTCAAGACACTGAGAGTGAATCTACAAGTGCTCCATAACCTGCTCCAATAGTTGCTTCAACAGTCACATTAGCACAACGTCCAACTCTCAAATTAAACTTATCAAGATTTGTGCATCCAAGGGATGCTTGGAGAGATGCATGGCCTCAATGGACGATTCCACCAAAGGGAAAGATAAAAGAAGAAGAAGACAAGGAAAGGTTTCCTGTTGCATTCCTTACAAGGAATGAATAGAACTATTGTAAGAAAGGTGATGTTATTTGGAGAGCTCGACAGGAACCACTGGAGAGGAGTCTGACTTTAGTATCTGCACCTGAATGGACGAGGTATGACTATGTTCATCCTCAATCTACTGAATTTGCTTTATTACCAGAAGGAACCATTATCAGCAATCCTCTACCAACTTGGACGAGAGAATCTTATCCAAACCTGGTTTGGATGGAATGACCTTATACATGTCCAACTGGTACTCAACAAAGGGTGCATCTAGCTGAAGATGTACCTCTTGAGCCAGAGGTTGAAATTGCATCAAATCTTGCTAAAACTGTGGTTGAACAAAAGGCAAGACTTAAAGGAAGAGGAAGCCAGCAACAAATAAGTCATCTCCTAGCAATCTTGATGAATTGGATGCTGAACTGCAATTAGCCATTAAAGAAAGTCTGGACCCATCCAAGGCAAACCAGCGTCCAGAGATGCAATGGGTCAAAGATGTTCACATCTGGTCTCCCATCACAAAATTTTATGCATAAGAATGCACCAGCTTTCATGGGGCAGCAAAACATTGGACCACGGGGCACCACGGACCTCAAAACTGAAAAGAGGTCCGAGCATTATGGTTTTTTATGTATAAGAATGCACCATGGATCACGGGGCACCAAAACCCAAAAGTTTTATTTTCGCACGAAAATTGCAGAAATGGCCAAATATGAACAACCGGCACCAAAACTGGACCACGAGGCACCACGGACCTCAGAACTGAAAAGTGTTCCGAGCATTATGGTTTTTTATTCATGAGAATGCACCAGGGTTCACGGGGCACTAGAACCCAAAAGTCTTATTTTCGCACAAAAATTTCACAAATGGCCAAAAATGCTCCACCGGCACCAAAATTGGACCATGGGGCACCACGGACCTCAAAACTGAAAAGTGCTCCAAGCATTATGGTCTTTTATACATAAGAATGCACCAGGGATCGCGGGGCACCAGAACCCAAAAGTGTTATTTTCGTACGAAAATTGTACGATAGGCCGAAAATGCACCACGGACACCAAAATTGGACCACGGGGCACCTCGGACCTCAAAACTGAAAAGTACTCTGGGCATTATTGTTTTTTATGCATAAGAATGCACCAGGGAACATGGGGCACCAAAACCCAAAAGTCTTTTTTTCGCACGAAAATTGCACAATGGGCCGAAAATGCACCACGAGCACCAAAATTGGACCACGGGGCACCTCGGACCTCAAAACTTAAAAGTTCTCAGAGCATTATGGTTTTCTATGCATAAGAATGCACCAGGGATCACGGGGCACCAAAACCCAAAAGTCTTTTTTTCGCACGAAAATTTAACAAATGGCCGAAAATGCACCACAGGCACCAAAATTGGACCCCGGGGCACCATAAACCTCTAAACTGAAGTGTTCCAATTATTAAGTTTTTTTATGCATGCATAAGAATGCACCAGGGATCACGGGGTTCCAAAACCCAAAAGTATTATTTTAACACGAAAATTGCACAATGGGCTGCAAATGCACCACGGGCACCAAAATTGGAACCCGGGGCACCTCGGACCTCAAAACTTAAAAGTTCTCGTAGCATTATTGTTTTTTATGCATAAAAATGCACCAGGGATGACGGGCACCAGAACCCAAAAGTCTTTTTTTTGCACGAAAATTTAATAAATGGTCGAAAATGCACCACAGGCACCAAAATTGGACCACGGGACCCCATAGACCTCTAAAATGAAAAGTGTTCCAAGCATTATGGTTTTTTATGCATAAGAATGCACCAGGGATCACGGGGCACCAAAACCCAATAGTCTTTTTTTGCACGAAAATTGCACAATGGGTTGAAAATGCACCACGGGCACCAAAATTGGACCACGGGGCACTTCGGACTTCAAAACTTAAAATTTCACCGAGCATTATTGTTTTTTATGCATTAGAATGCACCAGGGATCACAGGGCACCAAAACCCAAAAGACTATTTTCACACGAAAATCGCACAATGGGCCGAAAATGAACCACGGGCACCAAAATTGGACCACAGAGCACCTCGAACCTCAAAACTGAAAAGTGATCCGAGCATTATGGTTTTTTATGTATATGAATGAACCAGGGATCACGGGGAACCAACACCCAAAAGTCTTATTTTCGCACAAAAATTGCACAAATGGCCGCAAATGCACCACTAGCACCAAAATTGGAACACGGGGCACCACATACCTCAAAACTGAAAAGTACTCTGA
The DNA here is from genome assembly GCA_026413185.1 of Pueraria montana var. lobata. Taxonomy (NCBI): domain Eukaryota; kingdom Viridiplantae; phylum Streptophyta; class Magnoliopsida; order Fabales; family Fabaceae; genus Pueraria; species Pueraria montana. The sequence goes on from CM048656.1 coordinate 1,559,257, forward strand.
GCATTATTGTGTTTTATGCATAAGAATGCACCAGGGATCACAGGGCACCAACATCCAAAAGTCTTATTTTCGCACGAAAATTGCACAATGGGCCGAAAATGCACCATGGGCACCAAAATTGGACCACGAGGCACCTCGGACCTCAAAATGTAAAAGTTCTTCGAGCATTATGATTTTTTATACATAATAATGCACCAGGGATCACAGGGCACCAAAACCCAAAAGTCTTATTTAGTCACGAAAATTGCACAAAGTGCCGGAAATGCACCACCAGCACCAAAATAGGACCATGGGGCACCACGGACCTCAAAACTTAAAAGTGCTTCGAGCATTACGATTTTTTATGCATAAGAAAGCACCAGGGATCACGGGGCACCAAAACCCAAAAGTCTTATTTACGCACGGAAATTGCACAATGGGCAGAAAATTCACCACGGGCAGCAAAATTGGACCACATGGAACCTCGGACCTCAAAACTGAAAAGTTCTTTGAGCATTATGGTTTTTTATGCATAAGAATGCGCCAGGGATGACGGGGCACCAAAACCCAAAAGTTTTACTTTCGCACGAAAATTGCACAAGTGGCCGAAACTGCACCACCAGCACCAAAATTGGACCACGAGGCACCACAGACCTCAATACTTAAAAGTGCTCCGGGAATTATGGTTTTTTATGCATAAGAATGCAGCAGGGATCATGGGGCACCAAAACCCAAAAGTTTTATTTTTGCAAGAAAACTGCACCACCAGCACCAAAATTGGACCACGGGGCACCACGGACCTCAAAAATTAAAAGTGCTCCAAGCATTATGGTTTTTTATGCATAAGAATGCACCAGGGATCACGGGGCACCAATACCCAAAAGTCTTATTTTCACACGAAAATTGCACAAATGGCCGAAAATGCATTACCGGCACCAAAATTGGACCACGGGGCACCACGGACCTCAAAATTGAAAAGTGTTCTGAGCATTATGGTTTTTTATGCATAAGAATGCACCAGCTTTCATAGGGCAGCAAAACATTGGACCATGGGGTACCACGGACCTCAAAACTGAAAAGAGTTCCGAGCATTATGGATTTTTATGTATAAGAATGCACCTAGGATCACGGGGCACCAAAACCCAGAAGTCTTATTTTCACACGAAAATTGCACGATGGGCCGAAAATGCACCATGGGCACCAAAATTGGACCACGAGGCACCTTGGAACTCAAAACTTAAAAGTTCTTCGAGCATTATGGTTTTTTATATATAAGAATGCTCCAAGGATCACATGGAACCCAAACCTAAAAGACTTATTTTCGCACGAATATTACAAAAATGGCCGAAAATGCACCACCGGCACCAAAATTGGACCACGGGGCACCCTGGAACTTAAAACTGAAAAGTTTTCCGAGCATTATGATTTTTTATGCATAATAATGCACTAGGGATCACGGGGAAAAAAAACCCGAAAGTCTTTTTTTTGCACGAAATTTGCACAAATGGCCGAGTATGCACCACCGGCACAAAAATTTGACCACGGGGCACCTCGGACCTCAAAACTGAAAAGTGCTCTGAGCATTATGGTTTCTTATGCATAAGAATTCAACAAGGATCACGGAGCACCAAAATCCAAAAGTCTTATTTTCGCACAAAAATTTGTCAGATGGCCGAAAATGCAGCACTGGCACCAAAGTTGGACCATAGGGCACGTCGGACCTCAAAACTGAAAAGTTCTCCTAGGATTTTGGTTTTTTATGCATAAGAATGCACCACGGGCAACAAAATTGGACCACGGGTCACCTCGGACCTCAAAACATAAAGTGCCCCGAGCTTTATGGTTTTTTATGCCTAAGAATGCACCAGGGATATGGGGTACCAAAACCCAAAAGTCTTATTTTCGAACGAAAATTGTACAATGGGTCGAAAATGCATCACGGGCACCAAAATTGGCCCACGGGGCACCTCAGACCTCAACACTTAAAAGAGCTCTAAGCATTATGGTAGTTTTTATGGACAAGAATGCACCAAGGATCACGGGGCACCAAAACCCAAAAGTCTTATTTTCGCACGAAAATTGCACAAATGGCCGAAAATGCACCACCGGCACAAAAAATGAACCACAGGGCACCACGGACCTCAAAACTGAAAAGTGCTCCAAGCATTATGGTTTTTTATGCATAAGAATGCACCAGTGATCACAGGGCTCCAAAACCCAAAAGTCTTATTTTCCCACGAGAATTGCGGAAATCGCCAAAAATGCATTACCGGCACCAAAATTGGACCACGGGGCACCATAGACCTCAAAATTGAAAACTGTTAGGAGCATTATGGTTTTGTATGCGTAAGAATGCACCAGGGATCACGGGGCACCAATACCCAAAAGTCTTATTTGCGTACGAAAATTGAATAATGGGCCTAAAATGCACCACAGGCACCAAAATTGTACCACGGGGCACCTCGGACATCAAAACTGAAAGGTGCTCTGAGCATTAAAGTTTTTTATGCATAAGAACCAAAAGTCTTATTTTCGCACGAAAATTGCACAAATGGCTGAAAATGCACCCCCGGCACCAAAATGGGACCACAGGGCACCACGAACCTCAAGACTGAAAAGTGTTCCGAGCATTATGGTATTTTATGCATAAGAAAGCAGCAGGGTTCACAGGGCACCAAAACCCAAAAGTGTTATTTTCGCATGAAAGTTGCACAAAGGGCCAAAAATGCACCACGGGCACCAAAATTGGACCACGGGGCACCTCGGACGTCAAAACTAAAAAGTGTTATGAGCATTATGGTTTTTTATGTCTAAGAATGCACCAGGGTTCACACGGCACCAAAACCCAACAGTCTTATTTTCGCACGAAAATTGTACAACGGTACGACAATACATCACGGGCACCAAAATTGACCACGGGGCACCTCGGACCTCAAAACTTAAAAGTGCTCCAAGCATTATGGTATTTTTATGCATAAGAATGCACCAAGGATCCCGGGGCACCAAAACCGAAAAGTCTTATTTTCGCACGAAAATTGCACGAATGGCCGAAAATGCACCCCCGGCACCAAAATGGACCACGGGGCACCACGAACCTCAAGACTGAAAAGTGTTCCGAGCATTATGGTATTTTATGCCTAAGAAAGCAGCAGGGTTCACAGGGCACCAAAACTCAAAAGTCTTATTTTCGCATGAAAATTGCACAAAGGGCCAAAAATGCACCACGGGCACCAAAAATTGGACCACGGGGCACCTCGGGCATCAAAACTAAAAAGTGCTATGAGCATTATGGTTTTTTATGCCTAAGAATGCACCAGGGTTCACACGGCACCAAAACCCAAAAGTCTTATTTTCGCACGAAAATTGTACAATGGGACGAAAATGCATCACGGGCACCAAAATTGACCACGGGGCACCTCGGACCTCAAAACTTAAAAATGCTCCAAGCATTATGGTTTTTTATGCATAAGAATACACCAGGGACCACGGGGCACCAAAAGTCTTACTTTCGCACGAAAATTTCACAAATGGCCGAAAATGCACCACCGGCACCAAAATTTGACCACGGGGTACCTCGGACCTCAAAACTTAAAAGTGGTCCGAGTATTATGGTTTTTTATGCATAAGAATGCATCAACGATCAAGGGGCACCGAAACCCAAAAGTATTATTTTCGCATAAAAATTGCACAATGGGCCGAAAATTCACCTCGGGCACCAAAATTGACCCATAGGGCACCTCGGACCTCAAAACTTAAAAGTGCTATGAGCATTATGGTTTTTTATGCATAAGAATGCACCAGGGATCACGGGACACCAAAACCCAAACTCTTAATTTTGCACGAAAATTGCATAACGGGCCGAAAATGCACCACGGGCACCAAAATTGGACCACGGGGCACATCGGACCTCAAAGCTTCAAAGTGCTATGAGCATTATGGTTTTTTATGCATAAGAATGCACCAGGGATCATGGGGCACCAAAACCCAAAGGTGTTATTTTCGCATGAAAATTGCACAAAGGGCCGAAAATGCACCACCGGCACCAAAATTGGACCACGGGGCACCTCGGACCTCAAAACTTAAAAGGGCTCCGAGTATTATGGTTTTTTATGCATAAGAATGCAACAAGGATCAAGGGGCACCGAAACCCAAAAGTATTATTTTTGCACAAAAATTGCACAATGGGCCGAAAATGCACCTCGGTTACCAAAATTGACCCATAGGGCACCTCGGACCTCAAAACTTAAAAGTGCTATGAGCATTATGGTTTTTTATGCGTAAGAATGCCCCAGGGATCGCGAGGCACCAAAACCCAAAAGTCTTATTTTCGTACGAAAATTGGATAAATGGGCGAAAATGCACCACCGGCACCAAAATTGGACCACGGGGGACCTCGGACCTCAAAACTGAAAGGTGTTCCAAGAATCATGGTTTTTATTTATGAGAATGCACCATGTGATCATGGGGCACAAAAATCCAAAAGTCTTATTTTCGTACGAAAATTGCACATATGGCCGAAAATGCATTACCGGCACGAAAATTGGAACGCGGGGCACCACACACCTCAAAACTAAGCAGTGTTCCGAGCATTATGGTTTTTTATGCATAAGATTGCAGCATGGATCACGGGGCACCAAAACCCAAAAGTCTTATTTTCGCACGAAAATTGCCCAAATGGTCAGAAATGCACCACCAGCACCAAAATTGGACCACGGGGCACCACGGACCTTAAAACTGAAAAGTGGTCCAAGCATTATGGTTTTTTATGCATAAGAATGCACCAGGGATCACGGGGCTCCAAAACCCAAAAGTTTGATTTTCGCACGAAAATTGCACAAATGGACGAAAATGCATCACCAACACCAAAGTTGGACCACGGGGCACCACGGACCTCAAGACTTAAAAGTCCTCTGAGCATTATGGTTTTTTATGTGTAAGAATGCAGCAGGGATCATCGGGCACCAAAACCCTAAATTCTTATTTTCGGACGAAAATTTCACAAATGGCCGAAAATGCACCACCGGCACCAAAATTAGACAACGGGGCACCACGAACTTCAAAACTGAGAAGTGTTCTGAGCATTATGATTTTTTATGCATAAGATGGCCCCAGGGATCGCGGGGCACGAAAACCCAAAAGTCTTATTTTCACACGAAAATTGAACAATGGGACGAAAATGCACCACGGGCACAAAAATTGACCACGGGGCACCTCGGTCCTCAAAACTTAAAAATGCTCCAAGCATTATGGTTTTTTATGCATAAGAATACACCAGGGACCACAGGGCACCAAAAGTCTTACTTTCGCCCGAAAATTTCACAAATGGCCGAAAATGCACCAGCGGCACCAAAATTGGACCACGGGGCATCTCGGACCTCAAAACTTAAAAGTGCTCCGAGTATTATGGTTTTTTATGCATAAGAATGAATCAAGGATCAAGGGGCACCGAAATCCAAAAGTATTATTTTCGCACAAAAATTACACAATGGGCCGAAAATGCACCTCGGGCACCAAAATTGACCCATAGGGCACCTCGGACCTCAAAACTTAAAAGTGCTATGAGCATTATGGTTTTTTATGCATAAGAATGCACCAGGGATCACATAGCACCAAAACCCAAAACTCTTAGTTTTGCACGAAAATTGCATAACGGGCCGAAAATGCACCACGGGCACCAAAATTGGACCACGGGGCACATCGGACCTCAAAGCTTCAAAGTGCTATGAGCATTATGGTTTTTTATGCATAAGAATGCACCAGGGATCATGGGGCACTAAAACCCAAAGGTCTTATTTTCGCATGAAAATTGCACAAAGGGCCGAAAATGCACCACTGGCACCAAAATTTGACCACGGGGCACCTCGGACCTCAAAACTTAAAAGTGCTCCAAGCATTATGGTTTTTTATGCATAAGAATGCATCAAGGATCAAGGGGCACCGAAACCCAAAAGTATTATTTTCGCACAAAAATTGCACAATGGGCCGAAAATGCACATCGGGCACCAAAATTGACCCATAGGGCACCTCGGACCTCAAAACTTAAAAGTGCTATGCGCATTATGGTTTTTTATGCATAAGAATGCACTAGGGATCACGGGGCACCAAAACCCAAAAGACTTATTTTTGAACGAAAATTACACAATGGGACGAAAATGCACAAAACGGCACCAAAATTGGACAACGGGGAACCTCAGACCTCAAAACTTAAAAGTGCTCCAAGCATTATGGTTTTTATGCATTAGCATCTACCAGGGATCAGGGGCACCAAAACCCAAAATTCTTATTTTCGCATGAAAATTGCACAAATAGCAGAAAATGCACCACCGACACCTACACTGGACCACAGGGCACGACGGACCTCAAAAGTGAAAAGTACTCCAAGCATTATGGTTTTTTATGCATAAGAATGCACCAGTGATCACGGGGCATCAAAACCTAATAGTCTTATTTTCGCATGAAGATTCCACAATGGGCCGAAAAAGCACCACAGGTAGCAAAATTGGACCACGGGGCACCTTGGACCTCAAAACTGAAACGTGTTCCAAGCATTATGGTTTTGTATGCGTAAGAATGCCCGAAGGATCACGGGGCACCAAAACCCAAAAGTCTTATTTTCTTATGAAAATTGGACAAATGGGCGAAAATGCACCACCGACACCAAAATTGGACCACGGGGGACCTCGGACCTCAAAACTGAAAAGTGTTCCAAGAATCATGGTTTTTATTTACAAGAATGCACCATGGGATCACAGGGCACAAAAATCCAAAAGTCTTATTTTCGTACGAAAATTGCACATATGGCCGAAAATGCATTACCGGCACGAAAATTGGAACGCGGGGCACCACACACCTCAAAACTAAGCAGTGTTCCGAGCATTATGGTTTTTTATGCATAAGAATGCAGCATGGATCACGGGGCACCAAAACCTAAAAGTCTTATTTTTGCACGAAAATTGCCCAAATGGTCGGAAATACACAACCAGCACCAAAATTGGACCACGGGGCACCACGGACCTTAAAACTGAAAAGTGGTCCAAGCATTATGATTTTTTATGCATAAGAATGCACCAGGGATCACGGGGCTCCAAAACCCAAAAGGTTTATTTTCGCACGAAAATTGCACAAATGAACGAAAATGCATCACCAGCACCAAAGTTGGACCACGGGGCACCACGGACCTCAAGACTTAAAAGTCCTCTGAGCATTATGGTTTTTTATGCGTAAGAATGCAGCAGGGATCATCAGGCACCAAAACCCTAAATTCTTATTTTCGGACGAAAATTTCACAAATTGCCGAAAATACACCACCGGCACCAAAATTAGACCACGGGGCACCACGAACTTCAAAACTGAGAAGTGTTCTGAGCATTATGATTTTTTATGCATAAGATGGCCCTAGGGATCACGGGGCACGAAAACCCAAAAGTCTTATTTTCACACGAAAATTGAACAATGGGCCGAAAATGCACCACTGGCTCCAAAATTGGAGCACGGGGCACCTCGGACCTCAAAAATGAAAAGTGTTCCGAGCATTATGGTATTTTATGCCTAAGAAAGCAGCAGGGTTCACAGGGCACCAAAACCCAAAAGTCTTATTTTCGCATGAAAATTGCACAAAGGGCCAAAAATGCACCACGGGCACCAAAATTGGACCACGGGGCACCTCGGACGTCAAAACTAAAAAGTGCTATGAGCATTATGGTTTTTTATGCCTAAGAATGCACCAGGGTTCACACGGCAAAAAACCCAAAAGTCTTATTTTCGCATGAAAATTGTACAATGGGACGAAAATGCACCACGGGCACCAAAATTGACCACGGGGCACCTCGGTCCTCAAAACTTAAAAATGCTCCAAGCATTATGGTTTTTTATGCATAAGAATACACCAGGGACCACGGGGCACCAAAAGTCTTACTTTCACACAAAAATTTCACAAATGGCCGAAAATGCACCAGCGGCACCAAAATTGGACCACGGGGCACCTCGGACCTCAAAACCTAAAAGTGCTCTGAGTATTATGGTTTTTTATGCATAAGAATGAATCAAGGATCAAGGGGCACCAAAACCCAAAAGTATTATTTTCGCACAAAAATTGCCTAATGGGCCGAAAATGCACCTCGGGCACCAAAATTGACCCATAGGGCACCTCGGACCTCAAAACTTAAAAGTGCTATGAGTATTATGGTTTTTTATGCATATGAATGCACCAGGGATCACGGGGCACCAAAACCCAAAACTCTTAATTTTGCACGAAAATTGCATAACGGGCCAAAAATGCACAACGGGCACCAAAAGTGGACCACGGGGCACATCGGACCTCAAAGCTTCAAAGTGCTATGAGCATTATGGTTCTTTATGCATAAGAATGCACCAGGGATCATGGGGCACTAAAACCCAAAGGTCTTATTTTCGCATAAATATTGCACAAAGGGCCGAAAATGCACCACCGGCACCAAAATTTGACCACGGGGCACCTCGGACCTCAAAACTTAAAAGTGCTCCTAGAATTATGGTTTTTTATGCATAAGAATGCATCAAGGATCAAGGGGCACCGAAACCCAAAAGTATTATTTTCGCACAAAAATTGCACAATGGGCCGAAAATGCACTTCGGGCACCAAAATTGGACCATGGGGCACATCGGACCACAAAGCTTCAAATTGCTATGAGCATTATGGTTTTTTATGCATAAGAATGCACCAGGGATCATCGGGCACCAAAACCCAAAGGTCTTATTTTCGCATGAAGATTCCACAAAGGGCCGAAAATGCAGCACCGACACCAAAATTGGACCACAGGGCACCTCGTACCTCAAAACTTAAAAGTACTTCGAGCATTATGGTTTTTTATGCGTAAGAATGCCCTAGGGATCACGGGGCACCAAAACCCAAAAGTCTTATTTTCGCACGAAAATTGGACAAATGGGCGAAAATGCACCACCGGCACCAAAATTGGACCACGGGGGACCTCGGACCTCAAAACTGAAAAGTGTTCCAAGAATCATGTTTTTTATTTACAAGAATGCACCATGGGATCACGGGACACGAAAATCCAAAAGTCTTATTTCCATACGAAAATTGCACAAATGGCTGAAAATGCATTACCGGCACAAAAATTGGAACCCGGGGCACCACACACCTCAAAACTAAGCAGTGTTCCGAGCATTATGGTTTTTTATTCATAATAATGCAGCGTGGATCATGGGGCACCAAAATCCAAAAGTCTTATTTTCGCACGAAAATTGCACAAATGGACAAAAATGCACCCCGGAACCAAAATTGGACACAGGGCACCACGAACCTCAAGACTGAAAACTGTTTCGAGCAATATAGTTTTTGATGCATAAGAATGCTCTAGGGATCACGGGGCAACAAAACCAAAAAGTCTTATTTTCGTACGAAAAATTCACAAATGGCCGAAAATGCATCACAGGCACCAAAGTTGGACCACGGGGCACCACGTACCTCTAAACTGAAAAGTGTTCCGAGCATTATAGTTTTTTTTTTGTATAAGAATGCACTAGGGATCACGGGGCACCAAAACTCAAAAGTCTTATTTTCGCACGAAAATTTCACAAATGGCCGAAAATGCATTACCGGCACCAAAATTGGACCACGGGGCACCATGGACCTCAAAACTAAAAAGTCTTCCAGGAAATATGGTTTTTTAAGCATGAGAATGCACCAGGGATCACGGGGCACCAAACCCAAAAGTCTTATTTTCGAGAGAAAATTGCACAATGTCCGAAAATGCACCACGGGCACCAAAATTGGACCACAGGGCACCTCGGACCTCAAAATTGAAAAGTGCTCCGAGCATTATGGTTTTTTATGCATAAGAATGCACCAGGAATCACGGGGCACCAAAACCCAAAAGTCTTATTTTCGGACGAAAATTTCACAAATGGTCGAAAATGCACCACAGGCACCAAAATTGGACCACGGGGCACCACGGACCTCCTGCAAAGTGCTATGAGCATTATGGTTTTTTAAGCATAAGAATGCACCAGGGATCACGGGCACCAAAACCCAAAAGTCTTATTTTCACACGAAAATTGCACAATTGGCTAAAAATGCATCACTAGCACCAAAATTGGACCACGGGGCTCCTCGGACCTCAAAACTAAAATGTGCTTCGAGCATTATGGTTTTTTAAGCATAAGAATGCATAAGGGATCACGGGGCACCAAAACCCATAAGTCTTATTTTTGAACGAAAATTGCACAAATCGTCGAAAATGCCCCCCAAGAACAAAATTGGACAACAAGGCACCACGAACCTCAAGACTGAAAACTGTTTTGAGCATTATGGTTTCTTATGCATAAGAATGCGCCAAGGTTCACGGGGCACCAAAACCCAAAAGTCTTATTTTCGCACGAAAATTGCACAATAGGCAGAAAATGCACCACGTGCACCAAAATTCGACCACGAGGCACCTCGAACCTCAAAACTGAAATGTTCTCCGAGCATTATGGTTTTTTATGCATAAAAATGCCCGAGGGTTCATAGGGCACCAAAACCCAAAAGTCTTGTTTCCACCTATAAATTGCACCAATTGCCGAAAATGCACCCCCAACACCAAAATTGGACCACCGGGCACCACGAATCTCAAGGCTGAAAACTGTTCTGAGCATTATGATTTTTTATGCATAAGAATTCACCAAGGATTATGGGGCACCAAAACCCAAAAGTCTTATTTTCGCACGAAAATTGCACAAATGGCCGAAAATGCACCACAGGCACCAAAATTGGACCACGGGGCACCTCGGACCTAAATACTTAAAAGTGGTCCGAGCATTATAGTTTTTTTTCATAAGAATGCACCATGAATCCCTGGTGCATTCTTATGCATAAAAAACCATAATGCTTGCAACACATTTCAGTTTTGAGGTCCGTGGTGCCCCGTGGTCCATTTTTGATCCCGGTGGTGCATTTTCGGCCATTTGTGCAATTTTCGTGCGAAAATATGACTTTTGGGTTTTGGTTCCCCGTGATCCTTGGTGCATTCTTATGCATAAAAAACCATAATGGTTGAAGCACTTTTCGGTTTTGAGGTCCGAGGTGCCCCGTGGTCCGATTTTGGTGCCCGTGATGCATTTTCAGCCCATTGTGCAATTTTCGTTCAAAAATAAGACTTTTGGGTTTTGGTGCCCCGTGATCCCTGGTGCATTATTATGCATAAAAAACCATAATGCTCGGAACACATTTCAGTTTTGAGGTCTGTGGTGCCCCGTGGTCCATTTTTGGTGCCGATGGTGCATTTTCGGCCATTTGTGCAATTTTCGTGCGAAAATAAGACTTTTGGGTTTTGGTCCCCTGTGAACCCTGGTGCATTCATATGCATAAAAAACCATAATGCTCAGAGCAATTTTCAGTTTTGAGGTCCGAGGTGCCCCGTGGTCCAATTTTGGTGCCAGTGGTGCATTTTCGGCCTGTTGTGCAATTTTCGTGGGAAAATAAGACTTTTGGGTTTTTGTGCCCCATGATCCCTGGTGCATTCTTATGCATAAAAAACCATAATTCTCGAAGCATTTTTCAGTTTTGAGGTCCGAGGTGCCCCGTGGTCCTATTTTGGTGCCTGTGGTGTATTTTCTGCCCATTGTGCAATTTTCGTGCGAAAATAAGACTTTTGGGTTTTGGTGTTCCGTTATCCCTGGTGCATTCTTATGCATAAAAAACCATCATGGTCAGAACTCTTTTCAGTTTTGAGGTCCGTGGTTCCCCGTGGTCCAATGTTTGTGCCGATGGGTCATTTTCAGCCATTTGTGTAATTTTGATGTGAAAAAAAGACTTTTGGGTTTCGGTGCCGCGTGATCCCTGGTGCATTCTTATCCATAAAAACCATAATGCTCACAGAACTTTTAAGTTTTGAGGTCTGAGGTGCCCCGTGGTCCAATTTTGGTGCCCGTGGTGCATTGTCGGCCATTGTGCAATTTTTGTGCGAAAATAAGACTTTTGGGTTTTCGTGCCTTGTGATCCCTGGTGCATTCTTATGCAAAAAAAACCTTAATGCTCGAAGTACTTTTCGGTTTTGAGGTCCGAGGTGCCCCGTGGTCCAATTTTGGTGCCCATGGTGCATTTTCGGCCCATTGTGAAATTTTCGTACGAAAATAAGACTTTTGGGTTTTGGTGCCCCGTGATCCCTGGTGCATTCTTATGCATAAAAAACCATAATGCTCGGAACACTTTTCAGTTTTGTGGTTCGTTGTTACACCCTAAGTTCTACAATGATGAATATGTGATATTTGATTCAATTATGTATTTTATAAAATGCCTTAATTAATTTACTTAAGAAAACACGTGAAAGGTGAAAGAAACATAATCAGAATTTAGTGAAATTTTTAAAAGTTTTTAATTCAATTTTAATTACGAAAGTTATAATTTTCTTTGGCAGTTATAACGCGTTATTTAATTCAACAAAAAGGTCAAGTGTAGTTTCAATCGTAAAAGATCGAATTAAATTTTTGTATATGCGGAAATAAAACAATGGAAGATGCGTAGGACTAGAAATGTAAACATGTATATACATATATGTAACCAAAAGACATAACGTACTCCTGGAGCATAAGTACAAAAAGATACTACACGGTCCACATGATGACTGAATATGTACAACAAAATATCTGAGATGCTTAGATCTACCCGACCAAATACATGATAAAGAAAAATAAGATCCTACCTCCCAGAGCAGTCATCGTCTACACCTACCCTGTGAAAGACTCAACCCAAAAGCCTAGGTAGGTCGCTAGTCGATGTGGTCCTAACAGTGAGACTCGCGAGAAGAAACCTCAAATGAATCCCCAAGAAACTCTCTCTGAGTCCTCCTCCGGATCCTACTCTGTGTCAGACTCCACCAACCAACCTGCTCCACCGGCTGGAGCCTCCACGACCAACTCTGCTGCTACTGCGACTGCTACTGGCATCACCTAATTCCCCTCAGTAGGAATCTCATCCATGTCCACAGGTATTTCCACCTCTGCAGGAGCCATCTCCCAAGGCTCAGGGTCACTGTGCTCCCCCAACTGTAATTCCAACTCTAAGGAATAAGATGTAGTAGGGGTGCGCTCTGAGTCAGTCGGGTGTGGTCCTGGCCCTCTTGATGACGTAGCGGCTGAAGAGACATAGATGACCTCCACAGGTTCGGCTTGCTGGTAATAGGGCGGCGTAGGTTGTGTCCACCATGCTAAATACTCGTATATAATAGGATAAACTCCGGGCTCGTACTCCGGTGTGTGAACCAAACGGATGTAGCCCGTAAAATGATCTACATGCCTAACCAAATCGGGCTCCCACCTCCCCTAGATGCACTAAACTTCCCAGAAATGTTGAGGGTTCGGGACCGCCATCTGATCCTAAAAAAAAAACAACAAGAGGGTAACTCTCTGCTTCGTCAAGCAGTACACACAAAATGACTTTAGAAGTCACAAACATCTACGATCAACCACTTCGATGTGGTTATCTACTGATCACTCTCGACACCTAATCGTTGTCATTACCAGAACCATTGACTCATTTTTCACTGGCCAGCTACCACTGGAACTCCCAGAACTCAGTGGTCTTACATAAATTTAAGCTAGATGACATATTGGGAGTACACCCATTCTTCACGGTACAATGGCAGGGCTCTCACCAATCGATGATGACTCGTAATTTCTATCGGGATTGCCAAGACGGCTATGTGACTAGCGTCACAACTCGGTGCCATATATCCCCCAAGGACTGCCTCCTTACGATCATCTCCCAAAAATGAACTGTGGTCATCTAATGCTCTGAGGACTGACTCCTCAACACTCTCCTCACCGAGTTTATTTTTTTTCTTCATCGCCTGTGGGTTTCCTGCTGCACATGGTACAGGTACGGACGAATTGAAGCCAAGCTAAAGGTACAACCTCTAAACTCACATATGCATATATTAATAAGGACTTTGCCTTTATCGCTACATCGTAACGATCTCATCACCCCAGGTGATGCGTCATTCACAATCCGACCTTGGTTCACAGATAACTCGCAGATGAAATATCCCACGTGACTTTCTTACATTCTTGAAGTTCCAGAGATCTGACGTACTCTTGTATCTTCATAGTACGACTCTCAACTCACATAAGTCACAGCGTGTCATATATTTTTTTATGTTTTATATATTCCTTACCCTCTCAAGTGTCTTATGATTTTTAAAAAAAAATATTTATACTCACCATTATTCCTCCACGCAAAGGTCCTAAATCCTTTTCTATGTCCAATGCATAAAAGAAATAGTTCATTTATTAATTTATATTTAATAAACTAAATGAAAATAAAATAAATAAAAAAATCTCTTAGATCATTTAAATGTGCTCACTATACAAGTTATATTTATCTTTGAATAGCAATTTTGCTATTGACACTAGAAATCAATTCTAGTTACTACAAGTACTCGTGTCGAGTCTTGTAGACACATCATACCAACAAACAATTTTACCACCAGATTCAAACTGCGGTCGAGAGATCGTATCACCAAAACAGAGAAAACCACACTTTCAATATCAAATGCTCAAGGTTTTCCTCCCTAAGACTTAAATGAATCAATCAAAATAATGGTTATATTATATCCATTATCTCACAAAATCAAAATATTAGTTAAAGGTAAAATGACAAAAGTGCACGTATTAATAATCACATTTGACTATTGAGTCAAATTTTCATTGACGGTACTGAATGTGAGCTCTCACTGAAACAAGCAAATAACCACGGAATTTAATGATTTTTGTATCAAATCGAAGCTCTTGAAATCTAGTTTATAGAAAGGTGTCTCACTTATAAAACCAACATCTAGAAAATTTTATAAAAAATTTTCTAAGTCAGCAACTCTAGATTTTTAGTGCCCACTGAACATAGCTCAAAGAAATGTAAATTTCTCCCACTTCCCAAAACTAAATTAACTGAACATTTTTACAGTTTAAAACTAACCCTTTGATCTATCCAAAAAGGTATTTCTTGCTTCCAAATTCATTTTCTATTGTTCCCAGTAAAAATATTACTAACAGCTTACAATTTTGACATCAAAACAGGGTCCTAAACCATTGGTTTGTTTCTTTTGAAAAAAAAAATTTATAAATTATGCTTGGAAATTTTTATAATATACATGGTTAAAAATATTATTTTGTCTAGTTTTTAAATGTTTAATTAACTTTCAAAAAAATTAACTACACAGGGAGAATTTTAACAAAAACCGAGCCTTGTTCCAGTGAAACCCCAAAACAGGACAGTCCACTTTCGAGCCATAGATTAACCCTAAGATGAAATTATTTTTCAAATATGTCAACATAAAAGTTGTTGAATTTTATGTCTATTTTCATTCAAAACAAATTTGACAAAAAACCAACGGTTAGATCTTTCAAAAATGGCAAAACAGTGAGGGCTGTTCCATGCTAAACGAAAGGACAGCCACTGCCAACGAATTTTTAGTTAACAATTTTCAAAGAAAACTTGATCAAAACCATTTTGGAGAAAAAGGTACATGATCTCACTTGTTTCCAGAGCCATTTTCATTCCAATTACAAGATGAAAATGAATTTACTCCTTACATGCAAAGGCTCACAACTACTGCCTAAGAGAATTCAACACCACCCATCCACTTTCAACTCAACAAACAATTCAAACACATCTCAATTCTCAGCAATGGAGGCATGCATGTATGCTATGGTTAAGGCCCCCAGCCCTTAACCATATTCTCAACAAGAAAAGAAAACAAAGAGTCCACAAGAGAGTTCCCTCACCTTGGTTCTTGGTTCCAGCTGAGAGAAAGGAAGAAGAGATGAAGGGGAGACTAGGTAGAGAGGATGAGGGCTATCAATGGCTTACATGCAAAGCTTCAAGCTCCAAAAATGGCTTCCCCTTCTCTTGTTGGTGTCTCGGCCAAGGAAGGAAAAGAGGTGAGAGAAGAGAGAATTTTGTGTGTGTAAATTTTGCTTGTTAGGAGGATTAGTGAGTGAGTGTGTGAGCTTAGGGGTGTGGCCGTGGGTTTTGGGGTGGTTAGGTGTTGAGTTTAGGCTAGGTGTCAAGCCCTTGTGGCTTGCATGTAGGTTAGTTGTCATGCAATTGAGGTTAGAGAGTTTAGTTACTCGGTTTAGTTTACACAGTGTAATTTTACACTGTGTAATCGTAAAGAGATGGCTTTTAAAATTTTAAAACTTAATTCCAAACATCTAATTAATTTTATAAAACTTCTAGTAATAAAACTTTTCTAGTAGCTCAAAAAAATTTCCTCTGTAAAGAAGTTATTTACAGATAAATTTTATAAGAGTTAACTTGGTGTGCAAGTTACTATAATTTAATATAATTAAAATACTTAAAACCAATTTGCAAACAACAAATTAATTAGTGCACAACAATAGATATTATAAATAATCACTACTAGTAATTAATCTCAGCTCAATTAATTACTAGCAGACATATCAGATAGTCACTCATATTCAAATTTTGAGTGCTTGAATATTAAGTACGCATCACGCTGCACATGACTAAATGATATAAAATAACACAGAAAATTTAATTACACAAAATTCTACAGGCAGCTTACAAGCAAAAACACAAGAAAGTAACTAACATAATTAATTGTAGGAAATTAATTCCAGAGAGTTACTTACAGAGAAATATATAAATATATACATATTTATAAATATATATATACATATATACTTATATAACTAAGTTGAAATTTTCAGGGTAGTAATTGATCGTAGGTAATTTAATTACTAATAATAATCTTAGGAATTTAATTACATACACGTTAAGATTTTAAATCCAAATACACACACATGAAATTTAATAATTACATAAAACTCTATAAACAAACTTACAGACAATTCATACAGAAAAGTAACTACAGAGAATTAATTCTAGAGAATTAATTACAAAGAGTTACTCACAGAGAAACTTTTATTACAAGCAATTAGTTTTCAAGAAATTATCACATAGAAATTGATTACAGAGAACATTATATATATATATATATATATATATATATATATATATATATATATATATCATTTTATAAATTATTCCTATTTGACTATTATAATGACTTACTCATGTTGTTTATTTTCCATCATTTTTCTTATTTACTCAATTAATCACTAACTATATTTTAATTACTCAACACACTTTTTTTTTCTTATGTAAAACAAACAAATAAATTTTCATTAATTTCTAATTAAGTTACTTATGTTCCTAATTACTGGGTTGTAATTTTCAGGGTGTTACATTAGTGGTGCCCCGTGGTACAATTTTGGTGCCAGTGGTGCATTTTCGGCCATTTGTGTAATTTTCGTGCGAAAATAAGACTTTTGGGTTTTGGTGCCCTGTGATCCCTAGTGCATTCTTATGCATAAAAAATCATAATGCTTTGAGCACTTTTCAGTTTGGAGGTCCGTGGTGCCCCGTGGTCCAATTTTGGTACCGGTGATGCATTTTCGGCCATTTGTGAAATTTTCATGTCAAAATAAGACTTTTGGGTTTTGGTGCCCCATGATCCCTGGTGCATTCTTCTGCATAAAAAACCATAATGCTCGAATAACTATTAAGTTTTGAGGTCCGAGGTGCCCCGTGGTCATATTTTGGTGCCCGTGGTACATTTTCGGCCCATTTTGCAATTTTCGTGCGAAAATTAGACTTTTGGGTTTTGGTGCCCCGTGATCCCTGGTGCATTCTTATGCATAAAAAACCATAACGCTCGGAACACTTTTCAGTCTTAAGGTTCGTGGTGCCCCGTTGTCCAATTTTGGTGCCGGGGGTGCATTTTCGGCCATTTGTGCAATTTTCGTGTGAAAATAAGACTTTTGGGTTTTGGTGCCCCGTGATCCCTGTTGCATTCCTATGCATAAAAAACCACAATGCTCGAAACACTTTTCAGTTTTGAGGTCCGTGGTGCCTCGTGGTCCAATTTTGGTGCCGGTGGTTCATATTCGGCCATTTGTGCAATTTTCGTGCGAAAATAAGACTTTTTGGTTTTGGTGCCCGTAATCCCTAGTGCATTCTTATGCATAAGAAACAGTAATGCTCAGAGGACTTTTAAATATTGTGTTTCGAGGTGCCCCGTGGTCCAATTTTGGTGCTCGTGGTGCATTTTCGGCACATTATGCAATTTTTGTGCGAAAATAAGAGACTTCTGGGTTTTATTGCCCTGTGATCCCTGGTGCATTTTTATGCATAAAAAACCATAATGCTTGGAATACTTTTCAATTTTGAGGTACGTGGTGCCCCGTAGTCCAATTTTGGTGCCCGTGTTGCATTTTCGGCCCATTGTGCAATTTTCGTGCAAAAATAAGACTTTTGGGTTTTGGTTCCCTGTGATCCCTGGTGCATTCTTATGCATAAAAAACCATAATGCTCATAGCACTTTTCAGTTTTGAGGTCCGAGATGCCCCGTGGTCCAATTTTGGTGCCTGTGGCGCATTTTCAGCCCATTGTACAATTTTCCTACGAAAATAAGACTTTTGGGTTTTGGTGCCCTCGCGATCCCTGGGGCATTCTTATGTATAAAAACTATAATGCTCAGAGAACTTTTATGTTTTGAGGTCTGAGGTGTCCCGTGGTCCAATTTTGGTGCCCGTGAGGCATTTTCTGCCCATTGCGCAATTTTCGTGCGAAAATAAGACTTTTGGGTTTTGGTGCCCCGTGATCCTTTGTGCATTCTTATGCATAAAAAACCATA
This sequence comes from Pueraria montana var. lobata, assembly GCA_026413185.1. NCBI lineage: Eukaryota > Viridiplantae > Streptophyta > Magnoliopsida > Fabales > Fabaceae > Pueraria > Pueraria montana. The sequence goes on from CM048656.1 coordinate 1,577,925, forward strand.
ATGCTTTGAGAACTTTTAAGTTTTGAGGTCCGAGGTGCCCATGGTCCAATTTTGGTGCCCGTGGCGCATTTTCGGCCCATTGTGCAATTTTCGTGCGAAAATAAGACTTTTGGGTTTTGGCGCTCCGTGATCCTTGGCGCATTCTTATGCATAAAAAACCATATTTATTGGAACACTTTTAAGTTTAGAGGTCCGTAGTGCCCCGTGGTCCAATTATGGTGCCGATGGTGCATACTTGGCCATTTGTGCAGTTTTCGTGCGAAAATAAGACTTTTGGGTTTTGGTGCCCCGTGATCCCTGGTGCATTCTTATACATAAAAAACCATAGACCTTGGAGCATTTTTCAGATTTGAGGTCCATGGTGCCCCGTGGTCCAATTTCGGTGCCAGTGGTGCATTTTCGACCATTTGTGAAATTTTCGTACAAAAATAAGACTCTTGGGTTTTGGTGCCTTGTGATCCCTGGTGCATTCTTATGCATAAAAAACCATAATGCTTGTAGCACTTTTCAGTTTTGAGGTCTGAGGTGCCCCGTGGTCCAATTTTGGTGCCCGTGGTGCATTTTCAACCCATTGTGTAATTCTCGTGCGAAAATAAGACTTTCGGGTTTTGGTGCCCTGTGATCCCTGGTGCATTCTTATGCATAAAAAATCATAATGCTCGGAACACTTTTCAGTCTTCAGGTTCATGGTGCCCCCATGGTCCAATTTGGTTCGGGGGTGCTTTTTCGGCCATTTATGCAATTTTCGTGCGAAAATAAGACTTTTGGGTTTTGGTGCCCCATGATCCCTGTTGCATTCCTATGCATAAAAAAACATAATGCTTAAATAACTTTTCAGTTTTGAGGTCCGTGGTGCCTCGTGGTCCAATTTTGGTGCTGGTGGTGCATATTCGACCATTTGTGCAATTTTCGTGCGAAAATAAGACTGTTGGATTTTGGTGCCCCGTCATCCCTGGTGCATTCTTATGCATAAAAAACCCTAATGCTCATAACACTTTTCATTTTTTAGGTCCGTGGTGCCCCGTGGTCCAATTTTGGTGCCGGCGGTGCAATTTCGGCCATTTGTGCAATTGTCGTGCGAAAATAAGACTTTTGGGTTTTGGTGCCCCGTGATCCTTGGTGCATTCTTATGCATAAAAAATCATAATGCTCGGAGTACTTTTTAGTTTCGATTTTCGAGGTGTCCCATGGTCCAATTTTGGTGCACGTGGTGCATTTTCGGCCCATTGTGCAATTTTCGTGCGAAAATAAGACTTTTTGGTTTTGGTGCCCCGTGATCCTTGGTGCATTCTTATGCATAAAAAAACCATAATGCTCGGAACAGTTTTTAGTCTTCAGGTTCGTGGTGCCCTGTGGTCCAATTTTGGTATCAGGGGTGCATACTCGGCCATTTGTGCAATTTTCGTGCGAAAATAAGACTTTTGGGTTTTGGTTCCCCGTGATCCTTGGTGCATTCTTATGCATAAAAACCATAATTCTTGGAACACTTTTCAGTTTTGATGTTCGTGGTGACCCGTGGTCCAATTTTGGTGCCGATGGTGCATTTTCGGCCATTTGTGCAATTTTTGAACAAAAATAAGACTTTTGGGTTTTGGTGCCCTATGAACCCTGGTGCATTCTTATGCATAAAAAACCATAATGATCGAAGCACTTTTCAGTTTTGAGGTCCGAGGTGCCCCGTGGTCCAATTTTGGTGCACGTGTTGCATTTCCAGCCCATTGTGCAATTTTCGTGAGAAAATAAGACTTTTGGGTTTTGTTCCCCATGATCCTTGGTGCATTCTTATGCATAAAAAACCATAATGCTCGGAACAATTTTCAGTCTTGAGGTTCGTGGTGCCCCGGGGTCCAATTTTGGTGCCGGGGGTGCATTTTCGGCCATTTGTGCAATTTTCGTGCGAAAAAAAGACTTTTGGATTTTGATGCCCCGTGATCCCTGGTGCATTCTTATGCATAAAAAAACATAATGCTCAGAACACTTTTCAGTTTTGAGGTCCATGGTGCTCCATGCTCTCATTTTAATGTCGGTGCTGCATTTTCGACCATTTGTGAAATTTTCGTACGAATATAAGAATTTTGGGTTTTGGTACCCCGTGATCCTTGGTGCATTCTTATGCATAAAAACCAAAATGCTCGGAACAATTTTCAGTCTTGAGGTTCGTGGGGCCCCGTGGTCCAATTTTGGTAACGGTGGTGCGTTTTCGGCCATTTGTGTAATTTTCGTGCGTAAATAAGACTTTTAGGTTTTGGTGCCCTGTGATCCTTGGTGCATTCTTATGCATAAAAAACAATAATTCTCATAGCACTTTTAAGTATTGATGTCCGAGGTGCCCCGCGGTCCAATTTTGGTGCCCGTGGTGCATTTTCGGCCCATTGTGCAATTTTCGTCCGAAAATAAGACTTTTGGGTTTTGGTGGCCCGTGATCCCTGGTGCATTCTTATGCATAAAAAACCACAATGGTCGGAACACTTTTCATTTTTGAGGTCCGTGGCGCCCCGAGGTCCAATTTTGGTGCCGGTGGTGCATTTTCGGCCATTTGTGCAATTTTCATGTGAAAATAAGACTTTTGGGTTTTGGTGCCTCGTGATCCCTGGTGCATTCTTATGCATAAGAAACCTTAATGCTCAGAGCACTTTTCAGTTTTGACGCCCGAGGTGCCCCGTGGTCCAATTTTGGTGCCCGTGGTGCATTTTCGTCCCGTTGTGCAATTTTCGTGCGAAAATAAGACTTTGGGATTTTGGTGCCCCGTCATCCCTGGTGCATTCTTATGCATAAAAAATCATAATGCTCACAGTACTTTTAAGTTTTGAGATTTGAGGTGCCCCGTGGTCCAATCTTGGTGCCGACGGTGCATTTTCGGCCCATTGTGCAATTTTTATGCCAAAATAAGACTTTTGGGTTTTGGTGCCCCATGATCCTTGGTGCATTCTTATGCATAAAAAACCATAATACTTGGAGTACTTTTCAATTTTGAGGTCCGTGGTGCCTCGTGGTCCAATTTTGGTGCCGGTAGTGGATACTCGGTCATTTGTGCAATTTTCGTGCGAAAATAATACCATTGGGTTTTGGTGCCCCGTGATCCCTGGAGCATTCTTATACATAAAAAACCATAATGCTTGGAGCACTTTTCAGTTTTGAGGTTCGTGGTGCCCCATGGTCCAATTTTGCTGCCTGTGGTGCATTTTCGGCCATTTGTGAAATTTCGTGCGAAATTAAGGCTTTTGGATTTTGGTGCCCCGTCATCCTTGGTGCATTCTTATGCATAAAAAACCGTAATGCTCGGAGCTCTTTTTAGTTTTGAGGTTCGAGGTGCCCCGTGGTCCAATTTTGGTGCACGTGTTGCATTTTCGGCCCTATGGGAAATTTTCGTGCGAAAATAAGACTTTTGGGTTTTGGTGACCCGTGATCCTTGGTGCATTCTTATGTATAAAAAACTATAATGCTTGAAACAGTTTTTAGTCTTGAGGTTCGTGTTGCCCCGTGGTCCAATTTTGGTGCCGGTGGTGCATTTTCGGCCATTTGTACAATTTTCGTGCGAAATTAAGACTTTTGGGTTTTGGTGCCCTCTGAACCCTAGTGCATTCTTATGCATAAAAAACTATAATGCTTGGAGCACTTTTAAGTATTGACGTCTGATGTGCCCTGTGGTCCAATTTTGGTGCACGTGGTGTATTTTCGGCCCATTGTGTAATTTTCATGCGAAAATAAGACTTTTGGGTTTTGGTGCTCCGTGATCCTTAGTGCATTCTTTTGCATAAAAAACCGTAATGCTCGAAAGTCTTTTGAGTCTTGTGGTCTGAGGTGCCCGGTGGTCCAATTTTGGTGCCGGGGGTGCATATTCGGCCATTTGTTAAATTTTGAACGAAAATAAGACTTTTGGGTTTTGGTGCACTGTGAATCGTGGTGCATTCTTATGCATAAAAAACCATAATGATCGGAGCACTTTTCAGTTTTGAGACCCGACGTGCCCCGTTGTCCAATTTTCGTGCACGTGGTGTATTTTCGGCCCATTGTGCAATTTGCATGCGAAAATAAGACTTTTGGGTTTTGGTGCCCCGTGAGCCTTGGTGCATTCTTTTGCATAAAAAGCATAATGCTCGAAAGTCTTTTGAGTCTTGTGGTCTGAGGTGCCCGGTGGTCTAATTTTGCTGTCGTGGGTGCATTTTCGGCCATTTGTGCAATATTCGTACGAAAATAAGACTTTTGTGCTTTGGTGCCCTGTGAACCTTGGTGCATTGTTATGCATAAATAAGCATAATGGTTTTAGCACTTTTTAGTTTTGAGGCCCGAGGTGTCCCGTGGTCCAATTTTGGTGCACGTGGTGTATTTTCGGCCTATTGTGCAATTTTCTTGTGAAAATAAGACTTTTGGGTTTTGGTGCCCCGTGATCCTTGGTGCATTCTTATGCATAAAAAACCATAATGCATGGAACAGTTTTCAGTCTTGAGGTTCGTGTTGTCCCGTGGTCCAATTTTGGTGCCGGTGGTGCATTTTCGGCCATTTGTGCAATTTTCGTGCGAAAATAAGACTTTTGAGTTTTGGTGCCCTGTGAACCCTAGTGAATTCTTATGCATAAAAAACTATAATGCTTGGAGCACTTTTAAGTATTGAGGTCTGAGGTGCCCCGTGGTCCAATTTTGGTGCACGTGGTGTATTTTCGGCCCATTGTGCAATTTTCGTGCGAAAATAACACTTATGGGTTTTGGTGCACCATGATCCTTGGTGCATTCTTTTGCATAAAAAAGCATAATGCTCGAAAGCCTTTTGAGTCTTGTGGTCCGAGGTGCCCGATGGTCCAATTTTGGTGTCGGGGGTGCATTTTCGGCCATTTATGCAATTTTCGTGGGAAAATAAGACTTTTGGCTTTTGGTGCCCTGTAAACCCTGGTGCATTGTTATGCATAAAAAACCATAATGGTTGGAGCACTTTTCAGTTTTGAGGCCCGAGGTGACCCGTTGTCCAATTTTGGTGCACGTGGTGTATTTTCGGCCCATTGTGCAATTTTCGTGCGAAAATAAGACTTTTAGGTTTTTGTACCCCGTGATCCTTGGTGCATTCTTACGCGTAAGAAACCATAATGCACGGAACAGTTTTCAGTTTTGAGGTTCGTGGTGTCCCGTTGTCCAATTTTGGTGCCGGGGGTGCATTTTTTGCCATTTGTGCAATTTTCGTGCGAAAATAAGACTTTTGGATTTTGGTGCATCGTGATCTCTGGTGCATTCTCATGCATAAAAAACCATAATGCTTGGAGCACTTTTCAGTTTTGAGGTCCGAGGTTCCCCGTGGTACAATTTTGGTGCCCATGGTGCGTTTTCGGCCCATTGTGCAATTTTCGTGCGAAAATAAGACTTTTGGGTTTTGGTGCTCTGCGATCCCTGGTGCATTCTTATGTATAAAAAACCATAATGCTCAAAATACCTTTCAGTTTTGTGGTTCGTGGTGCCCCGTGGTCCAATTTTGGAGCCCGTGGTGCATTGTCGGCCATTTGTGCAATTTTCGTGCGAATAAAGACTTTTGGGTTTTGGTGCCCCATGATCCCTGGTGCATTCTTATGCATAAAAAACCATAATGCTCAGAGCACTTTTCAGTTTTGAGGTCCGAGGTGCCCAGTTGTCTAATTTTGGTGCCCGTGGTGCATTTTCGGCCATTTGTGCAATTTTCGTGCGAAAATATGACTTTTGGGTTTTGGTGTCCCGTGATCCCTAGTGCATTCTTAAGCATAAAAAACCATAATGCTCGGAACACGTTTCAGTTCTGAGGTCCGTGGTGCCCCGTGGTCCAATTTTGGTGCCAGTAATGCATTTTCGCCCATTTGTGCATTTTTCGGGTTAAAATAAGACTTTTGGGTTTTGGTGCCCTGTGATCCCTAGTGCATTCTTATGAATAAAAAACCGTAATACTCGGAGCACTTTTCAGTTTTGAGGTCTATGGTGTCCAGTGGTCCAATTTTGGTGCCCCCATTGTGCATATTTGGCCCAGGGTGCAATTTTCGTCTCAAAAATAGAATTTTGGGTTTTGGTGCCCCGTGATCCCTGGGGCATTCTTTTGCATAAAAAATCATAATGCTCAGAGCACTTTTCAGTTTTGAGGTCTGTGGCAATTTTGGTTCTCACGGCACATAATGCAATTTTTGTGCAAAAATAAGACTTTTGGGCAATTTTCGTGCGAATAAAGACTTTTGGGTTTTGGTGCCCCATGATCCTTGGTTCGTTCTTATGCATAAAAAACCATGATGCTCGGAGCACTTTTCTGTTTTGAGGTCCGAGGTGCCCCGTGGTCCAATTTTAGTGCCAATGGTGCATTTTCGACCCATTGCACAACTTTCGTGCGAAAATAAGACTTTTGGGTTTTGGTGTCTCGTGATCCCTAGTGCATTCTTATGCATAAAAATCCATAATGCTCCGACCACTTTTAAGTATTGAGGTTCGAGGTGCCCCATGGTCCAATTTTCGTGCCTGTGGTGCTTTTTCGGCCCATTGTGCAATTTTCGTGCGAAAATAAGACTTTTGGGGTTTTAATGCCCCGTGATCCCTGCTGCATTCTTATTCATAAAAAACCATAATACTAGAAGCACTTTTCAGTTTTGAGGTCCGAGGTGCCCCGTGTCTAATTTTGGTGCCCGTGGTGCATTTTCGGCCCATTGTGCAATTTTCGTGCGAAAATAAGACTTTTGGGTTTTGGTGCCCCATGATCCCTGGTGTATTCTTATGCATAAAAAACCATAATGCTCGGAACACTTTTCAGTTTTGAGGTTCGTGGTGCCCCGTGGTCCAATTTTGGTGCCGGTGGTTGATTTTCAGCCATTTGTGCAATTTTCGTGCGAAAATAAGATTTCTGGGTTTTGGTGCCTCGTGATCCCTGGTGCATTTTTATGCACAAAAAAGGATAATGCTCAGAGCACTTTTAAGTATTGAGGTTTGAGGTGCCCCGTGGTCCAATTTTGGTGCCCGTGGTGTATTTTCAACCATTTGTGCAATTTTCGTGCGAAAATAAGACTTTTGGGTTTTGGTGCCCTTTCAACCCTGGTGCATTCTTAGGCATAAAATACCATAACGGTAATAGAACTTTTCAGTTTTGAGGTCCGAGGTGCCCCGTGGTCCAATTTTGATGCCCGTGGTACATTTTCGGCCCTTTCTGCAATTTTCGTACAAAAATAAGACTTTTGGATTTTCGTGCCCGTGATCCCTGGTGCATTCTTATGCATAAAAAAACCATAATGCTTGGAAGACTTTTCATTTTTGAGGTACGTGGTGCCCTGTGTTCCAATTTTGGTGCCGGTGGTGCATTTTCGACCCATTGTGCAATTTTCGTGCGAAAATAAAACTTTTGGGTTTTGGTGCCCCGTGATCCATGGTACATTCTGTTGCATAAAAAACCATAATGCTCGGAGCAGTTTTAAGTATTGAGGTCCGAGTGCCCCGTGGTCCAGTTTTGGTGCCCGTGGTGCATTTTTGACCCATTGTGCAATTTACGTGCGAAAATAAGAGTTTTGGGTTTTGGTGCCCCGTGATCCCTGGTGCATTCTTATGCATAAAAAACCATAATGGTCGGAACACTTTTCAGTTTTAAGGTTCGTTGTAACACCCTAAGTTCTATAATGATGAATATGCAATATTTTATTCAATTAATTATTTTAGAAAAATCCTTAATTAATTTACTTAAGAAAACACGTGAAAGGTGAAAGAAACATAATCAGAATTTAGTGAAAATTTTAAAACTTTTTAATTCAATTTTAATTGCGAAAGTTATAATTTTCTTTAGCAGTTATAATGCGTTATTTAATTCAACAAAAAGGTCAAGCGTAGTTTCAATCGTTAAAGATCGAATTAAATTTTTGTATATGCAGAAATAAAACAATGGAAGATGTGCAGGACTAGAAATGTAAACATGTATATACATATATGTAACCAAAAGACATAACATACTCCCGGAGCATAAGTACAGAAAGATACTACATGGTCCACATGTTGACTGAATATGTACAACAAAATATCTGAGATGCTTAGATCTACCCGACCAAATACATGGTAAAGCAAAATAAGATCCTAGCTCCCAGAGCAGTCATCGTCTGCACCTACCCTGTGAAAGACTCAACCCAAAAGCCTAGGTGGGTCGCTAGTCAATGTCGTCCTAACAGTGAGACTCGCGAGAAGAAACCTCAAATGAATCGCCAAGAGACTCTCTCTCTGAGTCCTCCTCGAGATCCTCCTTTGTGTCAGACTCCACCAACCAACCTGCTCCACCGGCTGGAGCCTCCATGACCGACTCTGCTACTGTTACGGCTGCTACTGGCATCACCTGATTCCCCTCAGCAGGAATCTCGTCCATGTCCACAGGTATTTCCACCTCTGCAGGAGCCATCTTCCAACTCTCAGGGTCACTATGCTCCCCCAACTGTAACTCCAACTGTAAGGAATAAGATGTAGTGGGGGTGTGCTTTGAGTCAGTTGGGTGTGGTCCTGGCCCTCTAGATGACGTAGCGGCTGAAGAGACGTAGATGACCTCCACAGGTTCGGCTTGCTAGTAATAGGGCGGTGTAGGTTGTGTCCACCACGCTAAATACTCGTATATAATAAGATAAACTCCGAGCTCGTACTTCAACGTGTGAACCAAACGTATGTAGCCCGTAAAATGATCTACATGCCTAACCAAATTGGGCTCCCACCTCCCGTAGATGCACTCAACTTCCCAGAAATGTTGAGGGTCCAAGACCGCCATCTGATCCTAAAAAGAACACAAAACAACAAGAGGGTAACTCTCTGCTTCGTCAAGCAGTACACACAAAATGACTTTAGAAGTCACAAACATCTATGATCAACCACTTCGATGTGGTTATCTACCGATCACTCTTGACACCTAATCATTTTCATTACCAAAACCATTGACTCATTTTTCACTGGCCAGCTGCCACTGGAACTGCCAGAACTCAGTGGCCTTACATAAATTTAAGCTAGATGACATATTGGGAGTACACCCATTCTCCACGGTACAATGGCAGGGCTCTCACCAATCGATGTTGACTCGTAATTTCTATCGGGATTGCCAAGTCGGCTATGTGACTAGCGTCACAACTCGGCGCCATATATCCCCCAAGGACTGCCTCCTTACGATCATCTCCCAGGTACCAACTATGGTCATCTAATGCTCTGAGGACTGACTCTTCAACACTCTCCTCACCGAGTTTATTTTCTTTCTTCATCGCCTGTGGGTTTCCCGCTACACATGGTACAGGTGCGGACGAATTGACACCGAGCTAAAGGTACCACCTCTATGCTCACATATGCATATATAAATAAGGACTTTGCCTTTATCGCTACATCGTAACGATCTCATCACCCCAGGTGATGCGTCATTCTCAATCCGACCTTGGTTCACAGATAACTCGCAGCCGAAATATCCCACGCGACTTTCTTACATTCTTGAAGTTCTAGAGATCCGACGTACTCTCGTATATTCATAGTACGACTCTCAACTCACATAAGTCACAGCGTGTCATATATTTTATTATGTTTTATATATTCCTTACCCTCTCAAGTGTCTTATGAATTTTAAAAAAAATATTTATACTCACCATTATTCCTCCACGCAAAGGTCCTAAATCCTTTTCTATGTCCAATGCATAAAAGAAAGAGTTCATTTATTAATTTATATTTAATAAACTAAATGAAAATAAAATAAATAAATAAATCTCTTAGATCATTTAAATGTGTTCACTATACAAGTTATATTTATCTTTGAATAGCAATTTTGCTATTGACACTAGAAATCAATTGTAGTTACTACAAGTACTCGCATTGAGTCTTGTAGACACATCACACCAACAAACAATATTACCACCAGATTCAAACTACGGTCGAGAGACCCGTATCACCAAAACAGAGAAAACCACACTTTCAATATCAAATGCTCAAGGTTTTCCTCCCTGAGACTTAAATGAATCAATCAAAATAATGGTTATATTATATCCATTATCTCACAGAATCAAAATATTAGTTAATGGTAAAATGACAAAAGTACACGTATTAATAATCACATTTGACTATTGAGTCAAATTTTCATTGGCGGTACTGAATGTGAGCTCTCACTGAAACAAGCAAATGACCTCGGAATTTAAAGATTTTTGTATCAAATCGAAGCTCTTGAAATCTAGTTTATAGAAAGGTGTCTCACTTATAAAATCAACATCTAGAAAATTTTATAAAAAATTTTCTAAGTCAGCAACTCTAGATTTTTAGTGCCCACTAAACATAGCTCAAAGAAATGTAAATTTCTCCCACTTCCCAAAACTAAATTAACTGAAAATTTTTACAGTTTAAAGCTGACCCCTTGATTTTTCCAAAAAGGTATTTCTTGCTTCCAAATTCATTTTCTATTGTTCCCAGTAAAAATATTACTAACAGCTTACAATTTTGACATCAAAATAGGGTCCTAAACCATTGGTTTGTTTCTTTTGAAAAAATAATTTATAAATTATGCTTGGAAATTTATGTAATATACATGGTTAAAAATATTATTTTGTCTAGTTTTTAAAGGTTTAACTAACTTTCAAAAACATTAAGTACACAGGAAGAATTTTAACAAAAACCAAGCCTTGTTCCAGTGAAACCCCAAAACAGGACAGTCCACTTTCGAGCCATAGATAAACCCCAAGATGAAATTATTTTTCAAATATGTCAACATAAAAGTTTTTGAATTTTATGTCTATTTTCATTCAAAACAAATTTGACGAAAAACCAACGGTTATATCTTTCAAAAATGGCAAAACAGTGAGGGTTGTTCCATGCTAAACGAAAGGACAGCCACTGCCAACGAATTTTTATTTAACAATTTTCAAAGAAAACTTGATCAAAACCATTTTTGAGAAAAAGGTACATGATCTCACTTGTTTCCAGAGCCATTTTCATTCCAATTACAAGATTAAAATGAACTTACTCCTTACATGCAAAGGCTCACAACTACTGCCTAAGAGAATTCAACACCACCCATCCACTTTCAACTCAACAAACAATTCAAACACATCTCAATTCTCAGCAATGGAGGCATGCATGTATGCTATGGTTAAGGCCCCCAGCCCTTAACCATATTCTCAACAAGAAAAGAAAACAAAGAGTCCACAAGAGAGTTCCCTCACCTTGGTTCTTGGTTCCAGCCGAGAGAAAGGAAGAAGAGATGAAGGGGAGACTAGGTAGAGAGGATGAGGGCTGTCAATGGCTTACATGCAAAGCTTCAAGCTCCAAAAACGGCTTCCCCTTCTCTTGTTGGTGTCTCGGCCAAGGAAGGAAAAGAGGTGAGAGAAGAGAGAATTTTGTGTGTGTAAATTTTGCATGTTAGGAGGATTAGTGAGTGAGTGTGTGAGCTTAGGGGTGTGGCCGTGGGTTTTGGGGTGGTTAGGTGTTAAGTTTAGGCTAGGTGTCAAGCCCTTGTGGCTTGCATGTAGGTTATTTGTCATGCAATTGAGGTTAGAGAGTTTAGTTACTCAGTTTAGTTTACACAGTGTAATTTTACACTATGTAATCGTAAAGAGATGGCTTTTAAAATTTTAAAACTTAATTCCAAACATCTAATTAATTTTATAAAACTTCTAGTAATAAAACTTTTCTAGTAGCTCAAATAAAATTTCCTCTGTAAAGAAGTTATTTACAGATAAATTTTATAAGAGTTAACTTGGTGTGCAAGTTACTATAATTTAATATAATGAAAATACTTAAAACCAATTTGCAAACAATAAATTAATTAGTGCACATCAATAGATATTATAAATAATCACTACTAGTAATTAATCTCAGCTCAATTAATTACTAGCATACATATCAGATAGTCACTCATATTCAAATTTTGAGTACTTGAATATTAAGTACGCATCACGCTGCACATGACTAAAAGAAATAAAATAACACAGAAAATTTAATTACACAAAATTCTACAGGCAGCTTGCAGGCAAAAACACAAGAAAGTAACTAAGAGAATTAATTATAGGAAATTAATTCCAGAGAGTTACTTACAGAGAAATATATAAATATATACATATTTATAAATATATATACATATATACTTATATAACTAAGTTGAAATTTTCAGGGTAGTAATTGATCGTAGGTAATATAATTACTAATAATAATCTTAGGAATTTAATTACATACACGTTAAGATTTTAAATCCAAATAACACACATGAAATTTAATAATTACATAAAACTCTATAAACAAACTTACAGATAATTCATACAGAAAAGTAACTACAGAGAATTAATTCTAGAGAATTAATTACAAAGAGTTACTCACAGAGAAACTTTTATTACGAGCAATTAGTTTTTAAGAAATTATCACATAGAAATTGATTATAGAGAACATTATATATATATATATATATATATATATATATATATATATATATCATTTTATAAATTTTTCCTATTTGACTATTATAACGACTTACTCATGTTTATTTTCCATCATTTTTCTTATTTACTCAATTAATCACTAATTATATTTTAATTACTCAACACACATTTTTTTTCTTATGTAAAACAAACAAATAAATTTCCATTAATTTCTAATTAAGTTGCTCATGTTCCTACTTACTGGGTTGTAATTTTCGGGGTGTTACATTCGTGGTGCCCCGTGGTCCAATTTTTGTGCCGGTGGTGCATTTTCGGCCATTTGTGCAATTTTCGTGCGAAAATAAGACTTTTGGGTTTTGGTGCCTTGTGACCCCTGGTGCATTTTAATGCAAAAAAAATCATAATGCTTGGAGCACTTTTAAGTTTTCATGTCTGAGGTTCCCCGTGGTCATATTTTGGTGCCCGTGGTGCATTTTCTGCCCATTTTGCAATTTTTGTGTGAAAATAAGACTTTTGAGTTTTGGTGCCCGGTTATCCCTGGTGCATTCTTATGCATAAAAAACCATAATGCTTGAAGCACTCTTAAGTATTTAGGTCCGAGGTGCCCCGTGGTCCAATTTTGGTGCACATGGTGCATTTTCGGCCCATTGTGCAATTTTCGTGCGAAAATAAGACTTTTGGGTTTTGGTGCCCCGTGATCCTTGGTGCATTCTTATGCATAAAAAACCATAATGCTCGGAATAGTTTTCAGTCTTGCGATTCGTGGTGCCCGATGGTCCAATTTTTGTGCCGGGGGTGCATTTTCGTCCAATTTTTCAATTTTCGTGCGAAAATAAGACTTTTGGGTTTTGGTGCCTTGTGATCCCTAGTGCACTCTTATGCATAAAAAACCATAATTCTTGGAGCACTATTCAGTTTAGAGGTCCGAGGTGCCCCATGTTCCATTTTTTGTGCACGTGGTGCATTTTCGGCCAATTGTGCAACTTTCGTGCAAAAATAAAACTTTTGGGTTTTGGTGCCCCGTGATGCTTGGTGCATTCTACTGCATAAAAAACCATAATGCTCAGAACAGTATTCAGTCTTGGGATTCGTGGTGCCCCGTGGTCCAATTTTGGTGCCTGTGGTACTTTTTCGCCACATTGTGCAATTTTCGTGTGAAAATAAGACTTTTGGGTTTTGGTGCCCCATGATCCCTGGTGCATTCTTATGCATAAAAAACTATAAAGCTCGAAGCACGTTTCAATTTTAAGGATCGAGGTTCACTGTGGTCAAATTTTCGTGCTTGTGGTGCATTTTCGGCCCATTGTGCAATTTTCGTGCGAAAATTAGACTTTTGGGTTTTGGTGCCCCGTGATCCTTGGTGCATTATTATGCATAAAAAACCATAATGCTTGGAACAGTTTTCAGTCTTGAGATTCGTGGTGCCCAGTGGTCCAATTTTGGTGCTGGGGGTGCATTTTCGGTCATTTGTGCAATTTTGGTGCGAAAATAAGTCTTTTGGGTTTTGGTGCCCTGTGAACCCTGGTGCATTCTTATGCATAAAAAACTATATTGCTTGGAGCACTTTTTAGTTTTGAGGTCCGACGTGCACCGTGGTCCAATTTTTGTCCCCATCATGCATTTTGGGCCCATTGTGAAGTTTTCGTGCGAAAATAAGACTTTTGGATTTTGATACCATGTGAACCATGGTGCATTCTTATGCATAAAAAAACAAACTGGTCGAATCACTTTTCAGTTTTGAGGTCCGAGGTGCCCCGTGGTATAATTTTGGTGCCCGTGGTGCATTTTCGGCCCTTTCTACAATTTTCATACGAAAATAAGACTTTTGGGTTTTGGTGCCCCGTGATCCCTGGTGAATTCTTATGCATACAAAACCATAATGTTGGAAGCACTTTTCAGTTTTGAGGTCTGAGGTTCCCCGTGGTGCATTTTCGGCCATTTGTGCAATTTTCTTGCGAAAGTAAGACTTTTGGGTTTTGGTGCCCTGTGAACCCTAGTGCATTTTTATGCATAAAAAATCATAATGCTCGGACCACTTTTCAGTTTTGAGGTCCGAGGTGCCTCGTGGTCCAATTTTGGTGCCCGTGATGCATTTTCGGCCCATTGTACAATTTTCATACGAAAATAAGACTATTGGGTTTTGGTGCCCCGTGATCCCTGGTGCACTCTTATGTATAAAAAACCATAATGCTCAAAGCACTTTACAGTTTTGAGGTCCGAGGTACCCCGTGGTCCAATTTGGGTGCCCGTGGTACATTTTCGACCCATTGTGCAATTTTCGTACGAAAATAAAACTTTTGGGTTTTGGTGCCCCGTTTTCCCTGGTGCATTCTTATTCATAACAAACCATAATGCTCGAAGCACATTTCAGTTTTGAGGTCCGAGGTGCACCGTGGTCCAATTTTTGTGCCTGTGGTGCATTTTCGGCCCATTGTGCGCTTTCCGTGCGAAAATATGACTTTTGGATTTTGGTGCCCCGTGATCCCTGGTGAATTCTTATGCTTAAAAAGCCATAATGATCGAAGCACTTTTCAGTTTTGAGGTCCGAGGTGCCCCGGGGCCCAATTTTGGTGCCCGTGGTGCATTTTCGGCCCATTGTAAAATTTTCATACGAAAATAATACTTTTGGGTTTTGGTGCCCCGTGATCCTTGGTGCATTCTTAGGCATAAAATACCATAATGCTTGAAGCCCTTTTTTATTTTTGAGGTCCGAGGTGCCCCGTGGTCCAATTTTGGTTCCCGTGGTACATTTTCGGCCCATTGTGCAATTTTCGTGCGAAAATAAGACTTTTGGATTTTGGTACCCCGTGATCCCTGGTGCATTCTTGTGCATAAAAAACCATAATGCTCGGAGAACTTTTCGGTTTTGAGGTCCGAGGTACCCCGTGGTCCAATTTTGGTGCCCGTGGTGCATTTTCGGCCCATTGTGCAATTTTCGCGCGACAATAAGTCTTTTGGGTTTTGGTGCCCCGTGATCCCTGGTGCATTCTTATGCATAAAAAACTATAATGCTTGAAGCATGTTTCAGTTTTGAGGTTCGAGGTTCACCGTGGTCCAATTGTCGTGCCTGTGGTGCATTTTCGGTCCATTGCGCAATTTTCGTGCGAAAATTAGACTTTTGGGTTTTGGTTCCCCGTGATCCTTGGTGCATTCTTATGCATAAAAAACCATAATGCTCGAAACAGTTTTTAGTCTTGAGATTCGTGGTGCCCGGTGGTCCAATTTTGGTGAGGGGGGTGCATTTTCGGCCATTTGTGCAATTTTGGTGTGAAAATAAGACTTTTGGGTTTTGGTGCCCTGTGAACCCTGGTGCATTCTTATACATAAAAACCATATTGCTTGGATCACTTTTCAGTTTTGAGGTCCGACGTGCACCGTGGTCGAATTTTGTTCCCCGTCATGCATTTTCGGCCATTTGTGCAATTTTCGTGCGAAAATAAGACTTTTGGGTTTTGGTGCCCAATGATCCCTGGTGCATTCTTATGCATAAAAAACCATAATGCTCAGCACACTTTTCAATTTTGAGGTCTGTGGTGCCCTGTGGTCCAATTTTGGTTTCGGTAATGCATTTTCAGGCATTTGTGCAATTTTCGTGCGAAAAAAAGACTTTTGGGTTTTGGTGCCCCATGATCCCTCGTGCATTCTTATGCTTAAAAACTATAATGCTCGGACCACTTTTCAGTTTTGACGTCCGTGGTGCTCTGTGGTCGAATTTTGGTGTCGGTGGTGCATTTTCGGTCATTTGTGCAATTTTCGTGAGAAAATAAGACTTTTGGATTTTGGTGCCCCGTGATCCCTGGTGCACTCTTATGCATAAAAAACCATAATGCTTGGAACACTTTTCAGTTTACAGGTCCGTGGTGCCCCGTTGTCCAATTTTGATGCCGGTGGAGCATAATCGGCCATTTGTGCAATTTTCTAAGCGAAAATAAGACTTTTGGGTTTTGGTGCCCTGTGATCCCTGGTGCATCCTTATACATAAGAAACCATAAATGCTAGGAGGACTTTTCAGTTTTGAGGTCCGTGGTGTCCCGTGGTCCAATTTTGGTGCCGGTGCTGCATTTTGGGACATTTATGCAATTTTCGTACAAAAATAAGACTTTTGGGTTTTGGTGCCCTATGATCCTTGGTGCATTCTTATGCATACAAAACTGTAATGCTTGGAGTACTTTTCAGTTTTGAGGTCCGTGGTAACCTGTGGTCCAATTTTGGTGTCCGTGGTGCTTTTTCGGCACACTATGCAATTTTAGTGCGAAAAAAAGACTTTTGGGTTTTGGGGCCTCGTGATCCCTGGTGCATTCTTATGCATAAAAAACCATAATGCTCGGAACACTTTTTAGTTTTGAGGTTGTTGGTGCCCCATGGTCCAATTTAGGTGCCGGTGGTGCATTTTCGGCCATTTATGCAATTTTCGTGCGAAAATAAGACTTTTGGGTTTGGGTGCCCGATGATCCCTTATTCATTCTTATGCATAAAAAACCATAATGCTTGGAGCAGTTTTCAGTTTTGAGGTCCGTGGTTACCGTGGTCCAATTTTGGTGCCGGTGGTTCCTTTTCGACCAATTGTGCAATTGTGGTGCGAAAATAAGACTTTTGGGTTTTGGTGCCCCGTGATCCCTGGTGCATTCTTATGCATAAAAGACCATAATCCTCGGCACACTTTTCAATTTTGATGTTTATGGTGCCCCGTGGTCCAATTTTGGTGTCGATAATGCATTTTCGGCCATTTGTGCAATTTTCGTGCGAAAATAAGACTTTTGGGTTTTGGTGCCCCGTGATCCCTGGTGCATTCTTATGCATAAAAAACCATAATGCTTGGAGCACTTTTAAGTTTCAGGTTCGAGGAGGCCCGTGGTCCAATTTTGGTGCCCGTGATGCATTCTCGGCCAATTGTACAATTTTCGTGCGAAAATAAGACTTTTGGGTTTTGGTGCCCAATGAACCCTAATGCATTCTTATGCATAAAAACCATAATGCTTGGAGCACTTTTCAGTTTTGACGTTCGTGGTGCCCCGTGGTCGAATTTTGGTGCCGGTGGTTCTTTTTCGGCCATTTGTTCAATTTTCATGCGAAAATAAGAGTTTTCGGTTTTGGTGCCCTGTGAACCCTGGTGCATTTTTATGCATAAAAAACCATAATGCTCGGAACACTTATCAGTTTTGAGGTCCGTGGTGCCCCGTGGTCCAATTTTGGTGCCGATGGTGCATTTTCGGTCATTTGTGCAATTTTCGTGCGAAAATAAGACTTTAGGATTTTGGTGCCCCGTGATCCCTGGTGCATTCTTATGCATAAAAAACCATAATGCTAGGAATACTTTTCAGTTTTGAGGTCCAAGGTGCCCTGTGGTCCAATTTTGGTGCCTGTGGTGCATTTTCTGCCCATTGTACAATTTTCGTGCGAAAATAAGACTTTTGGGATTTGGTTTCCCATGATCCTTGGTGCATTCTTAAGCATAAAAAACCATAATGCTCTAAGCACTTTTCAGTTTTGAGGTTCGACGAGCCCCGTCATCCAATTTTGGTGCCGATGGTGCATTTTCGGCCATTTGTGCAATTTTCTTGTCAAAATAAGACTTTTGGGATTTGGTACCCCCGTGATCCATGGTGCATTGCTTTGCATAAAAAAGCATAATGCTCGTAACACTTTTTCAGTTTTGAGGTCTGTGGTGCCTCGTGGTTCAATTTTGGTTCCAGTGGAGCATTTTTGGCCATTTGTAAAATTTTCATGCGAAAACAAGACTTTTGGGTTTTGGTTCCCCGTGATTCCTGGTGCATTCTTCAGCATAAAAAACCATAATGCTTGGAGCACTTTTAAGTATTGAGGTTCGAGGTGCCCCGTGGTCCAATTTTGGTGCCCATGGTGCATTTTCGACCCAATGTGCAATTTTCGTTCGAAAATAATACTTTTGGGTTTTTGTGCCCATTGATCCCTGGTGCATTCTTATGCATAAAAAACCATAATGCTTGGAACACATTTCAGTTTTTAGGTCCGTGGTGCCTCGTGGTCCAATTTTGGTGACCTTGGTGCATTTTCGGCCATTTGTGCAATTTTCGTGTGAAAATAAGACTTTTGGGTTTTGGTGTCCTATGATCCCTGGTGCATTCTTATGCATAAAAAACCATAATGCTCTGAACACTTTTCAGTTTTGAGGTTCGAAGTGCCCTGTCGTCCAATTTTGGTGCCTGTGGTGCATTTTTCGCCCATCGCAATTTTCGCGCAAAAATAAGACTTTTGGTATTTGGTGCCCCGTGATCCCTGGTGCATTCCTATGCATAAAAAAACATAATACCTGTGGTGCATTTTCGGCCCATTGTGCAATTTTCGTGCGAAAATTAGACTTTTGGGTTTTGGAGCCCCGTGATCCCTGGTGCATTCTTATGCATAAAAAACCTTAATGCTCGGAACACTTTTCAGTTTTGAGGTCCATGGTGACCCGTGTTCCAATTGTGTTGCCGGTGGTGCATTTTCAGCCCGTTGTGCAATTTTCATGCGAAAATAAGACTATTGGCATTTGGTGCCCCGTGTTCCCTGGTGCATTCCTATGCATAAAAAAAAACATAATACTCGGAACACTTTTCAGTTTTGAATTCCCTGGTGCCCTGTGGTGCATTTTCGCCCATTTGTGAAATTTTCATGCGAAAATAAGACTTTTGGGTTTTGGTACCCTGTGCTCCCTGGTGCGTTATTATGCATAAAAAATCATAATGCTCGAAGAACTTTTAAGTTTTGAGGTCCAACGTGCCCCGTGGTCCAATTTTGGTGCCCATGGTGCTTTTTCAGCCCATTATGCAATGTTCGTGTGAAAATAACACTTTTGGGATTTGGTACCCCGTGATCCCTGCTGCACTGCTATGCATAAAAAACCATAATACTCGGAACACTTTTCAGTTTTGAGATACGAGGTGCCCCGTGGTCCAATTTTGGTGCCCGTAGTGTATTTTCAGCCCATTATGCAATTTTCGTGCGAAAATAAGACTTTTGGGATTTGGTACCCCGTGGTCCCTAGTGCATTCTTATGTATAAAAAACCATAATGCTTGGAACACTTTTCAGTTTACAGGTCCGTGGTGCCTCGTTGTCCAATTTTGGTGCCGGTGGAGCATAATCGGCCATTTGTGCAATTTTCTAAGCGAAAATAAGACTTTTGGGTTTTGGTGCCCCGTGATCCCTGGTGCATCCTTATACATAAGAAACCATAAATGCTTGGAGGACTTTTCAGTTTTGAGGTCCGTGGTGTCCCGTGGTCCAATTTTGGTGCCGGTGCTGCATTTTGGGACATTTGTGCAATTTTCGTACAAAAATAAGACTTTTGGGTTTTGGTGCCCCATGATCCTTGGGGCATTCTTATGCATACAAAACCGTAATGCTTGGAGTACTTTTCAGTTTTCAGGTCCGTGGTAACCTGTGGTCCAATTTTGGTGTCCGTGGAGCTTTTTCGGCACACTATGCAATTTTAGTGCGAAAAAAAGACTTTTGGGTTTTGGGGCCTTATGATCCCTGGTACATTCTTATGCATAAAAAACCATAATGCTCGGAACACTTTTTAGTTTTGAGGTTGTTGGTGCCCCATGGTCCAATTTAGGTGCCGGTGGTGCATTTTCGGCCATTTGTGCAATTTTCGTGCGAAAATAAGACTTTTGGGTTTTGGTGCCCTGTGATCCCTTATTCATTCTTATGCATAAAAAACCATAATTCTTGGAGCAGTTTTCAGTTTTGAGGTCCGTGGTGACCGTGGTCCAATTTTGGTGCCGGCGGTTCCTTTTCGACCAATTGTGCAATTTTGGTGCGAAAATAAGACTTTTGGGTTTTGGTGCCCCCGTGATCCCTGGTGCATTCTTATGCATAAAAGACCATAATCCTCGGCACAATTTTCAATTTTGATGTTTGTGGTGCCCCGTGGTCCAATTTTGGTGTCGATAATGCATTTTCGGCTATTTGTGCAATTTTCGTGCGAAAATAAGACTTTTGGATTTTGGTGCCCCGTGATCCCTGGTACCTTCTTATGCATAAAAAACCATAATGCTTGGAGCACTTTTAAGTTTCAGGTTCGAGGAGTCCCGTGGTCCAATTTTGGTGCCCGTGATGCATTCTTGGCCAATTGTGCAATTTTCGTGTGAAAATAAGACTTTTGGGTTTTGGTGCCCAATGAACCCTAATGCATTCTTATGCATAAAAAACCATAATGCTTGGAGCACTTTTCAGTTTTGACGTTTGTGGTTCCCCGTGGTCAAATTTTGGTGCCGGTGCTTCTTTTTCGGCCATTTGTTCAATTTTCATGCAAAAATAAGAGTTTTCGATTTTGGTGCCCTATGAACCCTGGTGCATTGTTATGCATAAAAAACCATAATGCTCGGAATACTTATCAGTTTTGAGGTCCGTGGTGCCCTGTGGTCCAATTTTGGTGCCGGTGGTGCATTTTCGGTCATTTATGCAATTTTCGTGCGAAAATAAGACTTTAGGATTTTGGTGCCCCGTGATCCCTGGTGCATTCTTATGCATAAAAAACCATAATGCTAGGAATACTTTTCAGTTTTGAGGTCCAAGGTGCCCTGTGGTCCAATTTTGGTGCCTGTGGTGCATTTTCTGCCCATTGTACAATTTTGGTGCGAAAATAAGACTTTTGGGATTTGGTTTCCCATGATCCTTGGTGCATTCTTAAGCATAAAAAACCATAATGCTCTAAAAACTTTTCAGTTTTGAGGTCCGACGAGCCCCGTCATCCAATTTTGGTGTCGATGGTGCATTTTCGGCCACTTGTGAAATTTTCGTGAGAAAATAAGACTTTTGGGTTATGGTGCCCTGTGATCCTTGGTGCATTCTTATGCATAAAATACCGTAATTCTCAGAGCACTTTTCTGTTTTGAGGTCCGAGGTGCCCCATGGTCTAATTTTGGTACCCGTGGTGCATTTTCGGCCCAGAGTACTATTTTCGTGCGAAAATAAGACTTTTGGGTTTTGGTGCCCCGTGATCCCTGGTTCATTCTTAAGCATCAAAAACCATAATGCTCGGAACACTTTTCAGTTTTGAGGTCCGTGGTGCCCCGTGGTCAAATTTTGGTGCCCGTGGTGCATTTTCGGCCTATTGTGCAATTTTCGTGGGAAAATTAGAATTTTGGGTTTCAGTGCCCCGTGATCCCTGGTGCATTCTTATACATATAAAACCATAATGCTTGGAGAACTTTTCCTTTTTTAGGTCTGTGGTGTCCAGTGGTCAAATTTTATTGCCCGTGGTGTATTTTCGGAACATGGTACAATTTTCGTGCGAAAATAAGACTTTTGGATTTTGGTGCCCCGTGATCCCCGGTGCATTCTTATGCATAAAAAACTATAATGCTCAGAACACTTTTTAAGTTTGAAGTTTGTGCTGCCCCGTGGTCCAAATTTGGTGCTCGTGGTTTATTTTCGGCCTATTGTGCAATTTTCGTGCGAAAATAACACTTTTGGGTTTTGGTGCCCTATGATCCTTGGTAGATTCTTATGCATAAAAAACCATAATGCTCGGAGCACTTTTCTGTTTTGAGGTCCGTGGTGCCCCGTGGTCCAATTTTGGTAATTGTGATGAATTTTCGGCATATGGTGCAATTTTCATGCCAAAATAAGACTTTTAGATGTTGGTGACCCGTGATCCCTGGTGCACCCTTATGCATAAAAAACCATAATGCACTAAGAACTTTGCAGTTTTGAAGTTCGTGGTGCCCCGTGGTGCATTTTCAGCCCATTGTACAATTTTTCTGCGAAAATAAGACCTTTGGGTTTTGGTGCCCTGTGATCCCTTGTTCATTCTTAAGCATAAAAAGCCATAATGCTCGGACCACTTTTCAGTTATGAGGTCCGTGGTGCCCCGTGGTTCAATTTTGGTGTCGGTGGAGCAATTTCAGCCATTTGTGAAATTTTCGTGCGAAAACAAGACTTTTGGGTTTTGGTGCCCCGTGATCCCTGGTGCATTCTTATGCATAAAAAACCATAATGCTCAGAGCACTTTTCAGTTTTGAGGTCCGTGGTGCCCCGTGGTCCAATTTTGGTACCCGTGGTGCATTTTCGGCCAATTGTGCAATTTTCGTGCAAAAATAAGACTTTTGGGTTTTGGTGCCCCATGATCCCTGGTGCATTCTTATGCATAAAAAACCATAATACTCGGAGCACTTTTCAGTTTTGAGGTCCGTGGTGCCCCGTGGTCCAATTTTGGTGCCAGTGGTGCATTTTCGGCCATTTGTGCATTTTTCGTGTGAAAATAAGACTTTTGGGTCTTGGTGCCCCGTGATCCCTGGTGCATTTTTATTCATAAAAAACAAAAATTCTTAGAGCACTTTTCAGTTTTGAGGTCCGTGGTGTCCAGTGGTGCAATTTTGGGGCCACGTGAGGCAATTTTGTGCCATGGTGCAATTTTCGTGCCAAAATAAGACTTTTGGGTTTTTGTGCCCCGTGATCCTTGGGTATTCCTATGCATAAAAAACCATAATTCTCGGAGCACTTTTTACTTTGGAGGTCTGTGGTTCCCCGTGGTCCAGTTTTAGTGCCCGTGGTACATTTTCCGCCCATTGTGCAATTTTTGAGCGAAAATAAGACTTTTGGGTTTTAGTACCCCGTGATCCTTGGCGCTTTCATATGCATAAAAAATCATAATGCTCGGAGCACTTTTCAGTTTTGAGGTCCGTGATGCCCCGTGGTCCAATTTTGGTGCCGGTGGTTCATTTTCGGCAATTTGTGCAATTTTAGTGCGAAAATAAGAATTTTGGGCTTGGTGCCCCGTGATCCCTTGGGCATTCTGATACATAAAAAACCATAATGCTCGGAGCACTTTTCAGTTTTGAGGTCCATGGTATCCAGTGGTCAAATTTTGTTGCCCGTGGTGCATTTTCGGCACATGGTGCAATTTTCATGCCAAAATAAGACTTTTGGGTGTTGGTGCCCCATGATCCCTTGTGCATTCTTATGCATAAAAAAACCATAATGCACGGAGGAATTTTCAGTTTTGAGGTCCGTGGTGCCCCGTGGTCCAATTTTGGTGTCGGTGGTTCATTTTCGGCCATTTGTACAATTTTTGTGCGAAAATAACACTTTTACGTTTTGGTGCCCCGTGATCCCTGGTGCATCTTTATGCATAAAAAATCATAATGCTTAGAGAACTTTTCAGTTTTGAGGTACGTGGTGTCCAGTGTCCAATTTTGGGGCCCCGTGGTGCAATTTCTGTGCCAAAATAAGACTTTTGGGTTTTAATGCCCTGTGATCCTTGGTGCATTCGTATGCATAAAAAATCATAATGCTCAAAGCACTTTTCAGTTTTGAGGTCCGTGGGGCCCCGTGGTCCAATTTTGGTGCCGGTGGTTCATTTTCGGCCATTTGTGCAATTTTCATGCGAAAATAAGAATTTTGGGCTTTGGTGCCCCTGATCCCTGGGGCATTCTGATACATAAAAAACCATAATGCTCGGAGCACTTTTCAATTTTGAGGTCCGTGGTATCCAGTGGTCAAATTTTGTTGCCCGAAATGCATTTTCGGCACATGGAGCAATTTTCATGCCAAAATAAGACTTTTGGGTGTTGGTGCCCCGTGATCCCTGGTCTACCCTTATGCATAAAAAACCATAATGCTCTGAGAACTTTTCAGTTTTGAGGTCTGTGGTGCCCCATGGTCCAATTTTGCTGCCCGTGGTGCATCTTCAGCGCAATGTGCAATTTTCGGGCGAAAATAAGACCTTTGAGTTTTGGTGCCTCGTGATCCCTGGTTCATTCTTTCGCATAAAAAACCATAATGCTCATAGCACTTTTCAGTTTTGAGGTTCGTGATGCCCCGTAGTACAATCTTGGTGTCGGTGGTACATTTTCGGTCGTTTGTGCAATTTTTGTGCGAAAAGAAGACTTTTGGGTTTTGGTGCCCCATGATCCCTAGTGCATTCTTATGCATAAAAAACCATAGTGCTTGGAGCACTTTTTAGTTTTGCAGTTCGTGGTGCCCCGTGGTCCAATTTTGGTGCCGGTGGCGCATTTTCGGCCATTTGTGCAATTTTCGTGCGAAAATAAGACTTTTGGGTTTTGGTGCCGCGTGATTCCCGGTTCATTCTTATGCATAAAAAACTATAATGCTCAAAGCAATTTTCAGGTTTGCGGTCCGTGGTGCCCAGTGGTCCAATTTTGGTCCCCGTGGTACGTTTTCGGACAATTGTGCAATTTTTGTGCGAAAATAAGACATTTGAGTTTTGGTGCCCCGTGATCCTTGGGGAATTCTTATGCATAAAAAGCCATCATGCTCGAAGCACACGTGCCCCGTGGTGCAATTTTGGTGCCCGTGGTGCATTTTCGGCACATTGTGCAATTTTCGTTCGAAAATAACAATTTTGGGTTTGGGTACCCCATGATCCCTGGTGCATTCTTATGCATAAAAAACCATAATGCTCAGAGAACTTTTAAGTTTTGAGGTCCGAGGTGCCCCGTGGTCCAATTTTGGTGCCCGTGCTGCATTTTCGACCCATTGTTCAATTTTCGTGCGAAAATAAGAATTTGGGATTTGGTGCCCCGTGATCCATGTGCATTCTTATGCATAAAAAACCATAATACTCAAAGTACTTTTAAGTTTTGGTGTCCCAGGTGCCTCGTGGTCCAATTTTGGTACCCGTGGTATATTTTCGTCGCATTGTGCAATTTTCGTGCGAAAGTAAGACTTTTGGGTTTTGGTGCCCTGTGATCCTTGGTGCATTCTTATGCATAAAATACCATAATGCTTGGAACACTTTTTAGTCTTGTGTTTCGTGGTGCCCCGTGGTCCTATTTTTGTGCCCAGGGTGCATTTTCGGCCATTTATGCAATTTTGGTGCGAAAATAAGAATTTTGGGTTTTCGTGCCCCGTAATCACTGGTGCATTCTTATGCATAAAAAACCTTAATGGTCATAGCACTTTTAAGTTTTGAGGTCCGAGGTGCCCCATGGTTCAATTTTGGTTCCTGTCGTGCAATTTCTGTTCATTGTGCAATTTTCGTGCGAAAATAAGACTTTTGGGTTTTGGTGCCCCATGCGCCCTGGTGCATTCCTATGCATAAAATGCCAAAATACTCGGAACACTTTTTAGTTTTGAGGTCAGTGGTGCCCCGTGGTCCAATTTTGGTGCCGGTGGTGCTTTTTCGGCCATTTGTGCAATTTTCGTGCGAAAATAAGACTTTTGGGTTTTGGTGCCTCATGATCCCTAGTGCATTCTTATGCAGAAACACCATAATGCTCGGAAGACTTTTCATTTTCGAGGTTCGTGGCGCCCCCTGGTCCAATTTTGGTGTTGGTGGTGCATTTTCGACCATTTGTGCTATTTTCGTGCGAAAATAAGACTTTTGGTTTTTGGTGCCCCGTGATCCTTGGTGCATTCGTAAGCATAAAAAAGCATAATGCTAGGAGTACTTTTCAGTTTTGAGGTCCGTGGTGCCCTGTGGTCCAATTTTGGTGCTAGTGGTGCACTTTCGGCATATTGTGCAATTTTTGTGCCAAAATAAGAATTTTGGGTTTTGGTGCCCCGTGATCCCTGGGGAATTCTTATGCGTAAAAAACCATAAAGTTCGGAGCACTTTTTAGTTTTGAGGTCCATGGTTCACCGTGGTCCAATTTTGGTGCCCGTGGTGCAATATCGGTCCATTGTGCAATTTCGTGCGAAAATAAGACATTTGGGTTTTGGTGCCCCATGATCCTTGGTGCATTCTTATGCATAAATACCAATAATGGTCGGAACAGTTTTCAGTCTTGAGATTCGTGGTGCCTGGTGGTCCATTTTGGTACCGGGGGTGCATTTTCAGTTCGTAGCACTTTTTAGTTTTGGGTTTTGGTGCCCCGTGATCCTTGGTGGATTCTTATGCATAAGAAACCATAATGCTTGGAGCACGTTTCTGTTTTGAGGTCCGTCATGCCCCGAGGTCCAATTTTGGTGCCCGTGATGAATTTTCGGCACTTGGTGCAATTTTTGTGCCAAAATAAGACTTTTGGGTATTGGTACCCCGTGATCCCTGGTGCACCCTTATCCATTAAAAACCACAATGCTCTGAGTACTTTTCAGTTTGGAGGTCCTAGGTGTCCCGTGGTTCAATTTTGGTGCCCGAGGTGCATTTTCGGCCCATTGTGCAATTTTCGTGCGAAAATAAGACTTTTGGGTTTTGGTGCCCCGTGATCTCTAGTGCATTCTTATGCATAAAAAACCATAATGCTTGGACCAATTTTCAATTTTGAGGTCCGTGGTGCCCCGTGGTCCAATTTTCGTGCCAGTGGTGCATTTTCGGCCATTTGTGCATTTTCGTGCGAAAATAAGACTTATGGGTTTTGGTGCCCGTCATCCCTGGTGCATTCTTATGCATAAAAAAACCATAATGATCGGACCACTTTTATGTTTTGAGGAACGAGGTGCACCGTGGTCCAATTTTGGTGTCTGTGGTGCAATTTCGATCCATTGTGCAATTTTCGTGTGAAAATAAGACTTTTGGGTTTTGGTGCCCCGTGATCCTTGGTGCATTCTTATGCATAAAAAATAATAATGCCTAGAACAGTTTTCAGTCTTGAGGTCTGAGGTGCCCCTGAGGTGCCCCGTGGTCCAATTTTTGTGCCGGTGGTCCATTTTCGGCCCTTTGTGCAATTTTCGTGCGAAAATAAGACTTTTGGGTTTTGGTGCCTCATGATCCCTGGTGCATTCTTATGCATAAAAAACCATAATGCTCCGAACACTATTCAGTTTTGAGGTACGTGGTGCCCCGTGGTCCTATTTTGGTACCTGTAATGCATTTTCGGCCATTTATGCAATTTTCGTGCAAAAATAAGGCTTTTGGATTTTGTTGCCCCGTGATCCCTGGTACATTCTTGTGCATAAAAAAACCATAATGCTCGGAGCACTTTCCATTTTTGAGGTCCGAGGTGCCCCGTGGTCCAATTTTCGTGCCCGTGGTGCATTTTCGCCCCATTGTGCAATTTTCGTGTGAAAATAAGACTTTTGGGTTTTGGTGCCCCGTGATCGCTGGTGCATTCTAATGCATAAAAACCATAATGCTCGAAGAACTTTTCAGTTTTGAGGTCCTAGGTGCCCCATGATCCAATTTTGGTGCCAGTGGTGCATTTTCGGCCCATTGTGCAATTTTCGTGCGAAAATAAGACTTTTGGGTTTTGGTGGCCCGTGATCGCTAGTGCATTCATATGCATAAACAACCATAATGCTCGGAACTCTTTTCTGTTTTGAGGTCCCTCGTGCCCCGTAGTCCAATGTTGGTGCCGGTGGTGCATTTTCGGCCGGTTGTGCAATTTGCATGCGAAAATAAGACTTTTGGGTTTTGGTGCCACGTGATGCCTGGTGCATTCTTATGCATAAAAAACCATACTGATCGAACCACTTTTAAGTTTTGAGGGCCGAGGTGCCCCGTGGTCCAATGTTGGTGCCGGTGGTGCATTTTCGGCCATTTGTGCAATTTACGTATGAAAATAAGACTTTTGGGTTTTGGTGCCCCGTGATCCCTTGTGCATTCTTATGCATAAAAAACCATAATGCTTGGAGCACTTTTCAATTTTGAGGTCCGTGGTGCCCCGTGGTAGAATTTTGGTGCCGGTGGTGCATTTGCGGCCATTTGTGCCATTTTCGTGTGTAAATAAGACTTTTGGGTTTTGGTGCCCGATGAACCCTGGTGCATTCTTACACATAAAAAACCATAATGCTGCTAGCACTTTTCAGTTTTGAGGTCCGAGGTGCCCCGTGATCCAATTTTGGTGCTTGTGGCGCATTTTCGGCCCGTCGTGCAATTTTCATGCGAAAATAAGACTTTTGGGTTTTGGTGCCCCATGATCACTGGTGCATTCTTATGCACAAAAAACCATAATCCTCGGAACACTTTTCCGTTTTGAGGTCCGTGGTTCCCCGTCGTCCAATTTTGGTGCACGTGGTGCATTTTCGGCCCATTGTGCAATTTTCGTGCCAAAATAAGACTTTTCGATTTTGGTGCCCCGTGATCCCTGGTGCATTCTTATGCATAAAAAACCATTATGCTCGGAGCACTTTCAAGTTTTGAGGTCCGTGGTGCCCCGTTGTCCAGTTTTGGTGCTGGTGGTGCATTTTCGGCCATTTGTTCAATTTTCGTGTGAAAATAAAATGTTGCATTTTGGTGCCCCGTGATCCTTGGTGCATTCTTATGAATAAAAAACCATAATGCTCGGAGAACTTTTCAGTTTTGAGGTCTTTAAGTTTTGGTGCCCCATGATCCCTAGTGCATTCTTATGCAAAAAAAAACCATAATGCTCCTAACACTTTTCAATTTTGAGGTTTGTTGTGCCCCGTGGTCCAATTTTGGTTCCGGTAATGCATTTTCGGCCATTTGTGCAATTTTCGTGGGAAAATAAGACTTTTGGGTTTTGGTGCCTTGTGATCCCTGGTGTATTCTTATGAATAAAAAATCGTAATGCTTGGAACATTTTTCAGTTTTGAGGTCCGTGGTGCCTCGTGGTCCCATTTTGGTGCTGGTGGTGCATTTTCAGCCATTTTGGTGTGCCGTGATCCCTGGTGCATTCTTATGCATAAAAAACATTAATGCTCGGAGCACTTTTTGAAATGTAGAGATTCAGACTAGAAGGGGGGTTGAATAGTGTGTAAGTTATATTATTAAAAAAAAAACTATTCGCATAGATGGAGATAAAATATCTTAGGTTTCACAAGGGACTTGTAAAACACAAGATCACAGGTATCGTCCAATAGTTAAAATGACAGTTTAGTGAAACTGCGTTTTCTTGTTAATCGTCCAGGCGTAAATAAGAGATTTTCGTAAATAGGATATAGAACCTTGTGCGCAAAGTGTGAAGAAATAACTTAAGAGAATAGCAAGTAAGCTTGAAAGCGATAGAGTAAAAAAACTTGGTTTATACTGGTTCACTCAACTTGAACTACGTCCAGTTCTCCTTCAAAAGCTTTGAAGGGTTCCACTAGTCAAGTTCTGATTACAAACAAGTATTATATACCCTGCCACTCCTGGCTACAAGTATTCTCTAGGCCACTTTTGGCACACCTTTAATCTCCCCCTGAGATTAAAGAACACCCAAGTATTCTTTGTCACTAAGCCACTCCTAGCTTTCAAAACAGAAATTGTTTGAGTACAAGTTAAATAAACAGCTCTCACCGAGAGGATATTACAATAAAAACTCAATTACATAGAATAACTTAGCAAAGCTAAGTAGATTGTTCTTTTCGCACAAGTGTAGGTCGTCCAATCAATTTGGCAGAGTTACAGCTCTTCTAAAAACTTGAAAATTTATCCCTTCAAAGCGTGAGCTTGTTCCTCTATTTATAGGTAGCTTGGTGAAGATATCCGTTGTGGTATCTGTGCCTTTGCCAATAACTGTTCTCTCACAATCGTATGACCGTTGCTACGTGTCAGTTTGGGGTGGAGAGATGGAGGAGACAACAGTACATGCAGTGCCTCCACTACTTGTACGGTTTCTGCAGAGAGAGACTTTTATGCCCCCTGTGGTACACTTTTCGAATATTCAAATGAAATGTACATTAGAAAAGAGAGGCAATAATAGAACATTTCAGAGAATCATCATTGAAAAGCATAAGTGTACTTCTACTCAATTATGGACGCATTATATAATTGTTTGCTAGAGAGGGATGATGTAAGTTATATATGTGTTTGACGCTTCCTTGAATGGACTCAGTGTTTACACACTGGTTTTCTCAATGCATTTGGACGCATGTTTTATAATCAGTGTATTGGACGCTGAATTTTACACTTAACAAAAATAGTTGCTCATTGGACGTACTGTACACATAGAAACATAATGATTGAGTTTAAGAAATACAATACCATTGAGGCATTCGACGGTGTAGAACCTATAAAACTCAAACATAGATCATTAGATACTTCAAAATTTAACTTTATTTGTTATCATCAAAACCGAAGTTTGAGGGGTTGGACATCGTCCAAAGTCTTAGATTCTAACAATCTCCCCCTTTTTGATGATGACAAATAATACTAAATTTTGATGTTTGCAAATACATAATCATATTAAAGAATATCAGAGCAGATGATTGAATGATTATTTTATGCCAGTGTATGTTGACAGGGAGAAAGGTATGGAATGAAGTACTCCCCCTGAGTTCAACATTTCTCATGTATTTAATAAAGCAATATATATCAGATAACACTGCATGATAAGAATGTATCAGAGATGTAGTTATCAGAGTGAAAAGCATATCATAGATATGGATGCGGAAATTATGATCAAAAACACCTCATATGTATTCAATGAACAGCCACAGCGATTTCACAGAGTAGTGTAACAACAAAAAAATACTCTATGACATCAAAAATTCCAATTTCTCCCTCTTTGTCATCAACAAAATAAAAAAAAAGGTTTGAAAGATGGAAAAAGGATTTGACCATTATGGTCACCTAGGACTGTTGAGGTGGATCTTGTGGTGGTGGTGGTGGTTGTTCTGGTGGTGCTTGAGGAGGTGGTGCAGGGTGGTTAACAGGTGGTTGTTGTTGAGGTATGGGTTGAATAGGAGGAACCTGATGAATAATAGTGCCAATGAGGTTAGCAGCAGTGGATTGAATTTGATTTACCAACATATGTGAGAGGTGCATGAACTGATCAGTAATAACATTCTGCAACATTAATCGATGTTGTGCGGCTTCTGCTTGTTGTCTTTCCTGAAAGGCACAAAGAGTAGCTTCGGCTTCTAGTTGTTGTTGTCTTAGAGCCTGTTGAACAATCTCATTCACTCTGTCCTCAGAGACTCCTTGAGGTTCGACAAAGTGCAAGGGAATAATAGCCCTTGGACTTGAAGACCCTGTAGGAATCATTTGTCTGGTTCCAGAGTGTGCTTCATTGGACGCACAAATAATTGGTTGGCTTATGGCAACCTCTGGAGTAGGCTTTTCAGTAGTGGACTCCTTTGGTTGTGGCGCTTCAGTCTCAGCCATATGTTGCAAAGCTTCATCTTTGGACGTGCCAGATTGGACTATTTGTCCCTCATGAGAGGTGACAAAGTGTTCCACGTCCACTTGTACCTCAGACTGTAAGTCCAAATGAATGAGCATATTAGTGACTTTTGCAGAGGTTTCATCCAATTCGGCTTATGTGATTGTTGGTTTGGCAATCGGCTCAGCTTTTTCTTTAGTAGCAATTCCAGCTTGCTCATTTTCAATTTCCACCAGGTGAGCTTGCTCAGCTTGTACTGCTTGTTCATGTTCCAAGCGAGCTTGTTCAGGTCGTTCTCTTTCAGCTTGCTCTTGTAAGGCTCTTTCTTCTTCAGCCTTTTGAAGATCATGAAGCCTTTGAACTTCGTGTACAAATTTAGAGCGGTCAAGACTTCTAAGGTCATATACTTTGTTGCTTCTGATGATTGGCAGTGTCCTTAAAACTTCTAGAAAATCATCATTATTAGTCAGAAAGCACGCAAAGGTATCAGAGAAATGACATGTCTTGACTGGACACAGGACTTCAAGTCCTTCTGGAGGATGAAAGAAGGAATCCTTGGAGCATCCAGAGGTTGAGGCTTCCTGAGTGTCTGCCCACACAATTTGACGGCAGAAGATCATGGTGTCAAAAGTGCCTAGGGGCCTTGTTAGCTTTCCAGTCTTATCAAAAAGGTGATTCCAGGTATGTGAGGAAGCTGAGAGTTGAACCTTTTCATCTCTACTAGGCATCTCTGTGCCATAGTACTTAAACCCTTTCTTCTTTCCAGCATCATATAGAGGTAGTCTAGGACATACCTTATCAAGTACAAACTTGATATCCGTGGAATGTCTGATGTGGAGGTTGGGTGGATAAGCAACAACTTGGTCTTGAATGTACATTTGTTGGAGCAATTTGCCAAGATCGTCATAATCATTAGGCTGAAAGTTGAGCACTGGAGTTCCAGGTGGTAGTGGAAGAAATTTTGTGATGGGAGTCCAGATGTGAACATCTTTGACCTATTGCACCTCTGGACGCTGGTTTGCCTTGGATGGGTCCAGACTTTCTTTAATGGCTAATTGCAGTTCAGTATCCAATTCATCAAGATTACTGGGAGATGACTTCTTTGTTGCTGGCATCCTCTTCCTTTGAGTCTTGCCCTTTTGTTCAGCCACAATTTTAGCAAGATTTGATGCAATTTCAACCTCTGGCTCAAGAGGTACATCTTCAGCTGGACGCACCCTTTGTTGAGTACCAGTTGGACATATATAAGGTCATTCCATCCGAACCAGGTTTGGATAAGATTCTCTCGTCCAAGTTGGTGGAGGATTGCTGATAATGGTTCCTTCTGGTAATAAAGCAAATTCAGTAGATTGAGGATGAACATAGTCATGCCTCGTCCATTCAGGTGCAGATACTGAAGTCAGACTTCTCTCCAGTGGTTCCTGTCGAGCTCTCCAAATAACATCACTTTTCTTACAATAGTTCTGTTCATTCCTTTTAAGGAATGAAACAGGAAACCTTTCCTTGTCTTCTTCTTCTTTTGTCTTCCCCTTTGGTGGAATCGTCCATTGAGGCCATGCATCTCTCCAAGCATCCCTTGGACGCACAAATCTTGATAAGTTTAATTTGAGAGTTGGACGCTGTGCTGATGTGACTATTGAAGAAACTGTTGGAGCAGGTTGTGGAGCACTTGTAGATTCAATCTCAGTGTCTTGAGAGGTGGGGAGTTTAATCGGAACTTTCCTTGGCCTTGCTGCCTGAGTTTTTACTCGTCTAGGTACTTTAGTAGGAAAGATTGTGTCACCAGTTTTGGGTGCATCAGATACCTTTTGTTTCTTCTGCTGTGCAGACTCCATCTCTTGAGCTTTTCTTTTAATCTGGCAAATGGGCATTTGATCCTCGTCATCGGAGTTGTCAAGCATTTTCAGTTTGCAAACTCTAGATTTTTCTGATGCAAGCTTCACTGGAGCAGTCTTTGGACGCAGCTCATCCTGTTTTGTATTGGACGGAGCAGTCCTTAGACACGTCTCAGCAGGTGGACTGGACGGAGCAGGATCAACATGTCTTTTCTTGGTCCTTCTTTCTTTTTCTGCATCTTCTTCATGCTGTTGCGACATGTGTCTTGTTACTTTCCTGCTTCCTTGGTCCTTCATCAACCGTTTGATCTTTCTTCCAAGACCAAGAAGATCAATTTCTTCTTTATCATCATTTGAAATGAGTTTGCTTTGTTCATGACGTTTCTTATTTATACTGTCCTCGTCCAAATCCCTTAGGACCTTTGCTGTGAGCTTTATCTTCATTGGCTTGATGTTTGATTCACCAAATTTCTACTGTGTTGCAACTATTTCTCCTTTCTTCACAATGTTTTCATGATCATCTTCGTCCAACTCATCAAAGAAACATTGGTATACTTTCTGATCCCAGAGGATCTTATTTAGCAGTGCGGCATAGAAGATGTCATCATTTCCACCAATAGTTTTCATCATTTGCAGAGTATTGACGTAAATGGTGTGAGGTAGGTTGAATGGGATACCTTCCATTAGATGAAATATCACGATCTTGTGTAAGTCTGTGACTGAGTCCTTAGACCCAGCTTTGTGCAAAATGCTCTTGTTGCACACTTGCTGCCATATCTTTGCTTCTTCACATAGATTCTTGTACTCAATCTTGGATGAATCTGTAGACTTGTTCTTGCACAGTACCTTTCCAACGTAGTTTCCATATTGCTTCGCCCACTCTGACTTGTACTGATTTTGTTCCCTGATATAGCCAGTGACTTTGGCTATAGATTCAGTAGACAAAATCACTTCTCGTCCAAGCATAGTGGACGCGAGTTCCCTTATGTTCTGGAATCTTACGTTCCTCCATAACATTCTGATCAGTTCTGGAAATATCTTCTGGTTTTCGTTGAAGTATTCTCCGATTATGCATTTTAGAATACTTTCATCGAGATTCAGACCCAACTTTTCTAGTTTTCCAATGTCGAAGAAGTGCTCAACGTGAACAGTGGCAGCACCTTGAGACACTATAGTGGTTTCAGGGTAGGTATGAACATCAAGTTCGGAGTTGCTTGAGTTAGCAGAGTTCGTCATGATGATAAAGGTTTGATTTTTAGGTTTTGCAGATAGTGTTTAGGTTTTCTGAGAGAGGGAGAAGGAGAATGCTAGAGGTAGAAGATAATTTCGGAGAAGGGAAATTTGGTAAAGTAATTTTCTGAGTGAATTTGTCAGTTTAAGTATAGGCTCTGTTTGGAGAACACGAAACGGTTTTGGGCTTTTGTGAATATTTGAAATGGAGGTTATGCCATAAGACCCGCCATGATGAGACATGCTGAGGATATGGGTAACTGTGTACGGTTACTAACAACTAGGTGACTCAGCATAGGGCATTAATTCGCAATTACACAAAATGAAACCGTTTTGGCTATTAAAACAATGTTAAATAGAAAAAAAAATATCGTCTAGTCATTGGACTTAAGTGTAGCATATGCAGTGCACGTGCATGTCAAAGTTACCTTTGGACGACATGTCCATTGGAAGCTGTTTTTCACATTGGACGCTACATATGGATTTTAATCATTCTTTTACAAGACTGATGCCAAGTCTATTCCTCAGAAGGACTAGCTTGTCTTCAGTAAGGGGTTTTGTAAATATATCAGCTAGCTGATTATCTGTGGTTACAAAATGTAATTCCACAGTACCCTTCTAAATATGATCTCTTATAAAGTGATGTTTAATTTCTATATGTTTTGCCCTTGAATGAAATATTGGGTTTTTAGAAAGATCAATTGCAACTTTGCTATCACAGAAGATAGGAATGTTACTCTCATATATGTTGTAGTCCTCAAGTTGATGCTTGATCCATAGGATTTGAGAGCAACACTTTGCAGCTGAAATATACTCAGCTTCAGCGGTGGATAGTGCAATTGTTCCTTGCTTCTTTCATATCCAGGAGACTAAGTTTCCACCAATGAAGTGACATCCTCCACTAGTGCTTTTTCTTTCAATTCTGTCTCCAGCATAGTCAGCATCACAGTATCCAACTAATCTGAAATCCTTCTGCCTTTTGAAATGTAGACCAAGATTAGTTGTTCCAACAAGATATCGAAAGATTCTTTTAACAGCAATTAAGTGAACTTCCCTTGGGTCAGATTGGAATCTGCCACATAAGCATATGCTGAACATGATGTCAGGTCTGGACGCTGTGAGGTATAGGAGTGATCCTATCATTCCTCTGTATAGGGTGTTGTCCATCTTCTTTCAACCATCGTCCAGTCCAAGTACTGTTGTTGGGTGCATAGGAGTTTTCATTGGCTTTGCATCATCCATTTTGAACTTCTTGAGAAGCTCCTTAACATACTTGGTCTGATGTATGTATATGCCTTTATCAGTTTGCTTGATTTGCAATCCAAGGAAGAATTTTAGTTCTCCCATCATGCTCATCCCGAATTCTGTTTGCATTAACTTAGCAAATTCTTCACAAAGAGATTCGTTAGTAGCACCAAATATGATATCATCAACATATACTTGAGCAATAATGAAATTAGAAGAATAATCTTTGCGAAATAGTGTAGTGTCTACTTTTCCTCTTGAGAAACCATTTTCTAAAAGAAATGAGCTGAGTTTTTCATACCAAGCTCTCGGTGCTTGTTTTAGTCCATATAATGCTTTGTTAAGTTTGAAAACATGATTAGGAAAAGCATCACTCTCAAACCTTGGGGGTTGCTCCTCATAGACTTCTTCTTTTATCAGTCCATTGAGGAATGCACTTTTTACGTCCATTTGATATAGCTTTATATTGCTATGAGCTGCAAATGATAGTAAAATGCGAATTGCCTCTAGACGTGCAACAGGTGCATAAGTTTCAGTATAATCTATACCTTCTTGTTGTGAGTAACCTTTGGCTACCAGCCTGGCTTTGTTTCTCACAATATTACCTGTTTCCTCCAATTTATTTCTGAACACCCATTTAGTTCCTACGGCTTCTTTGTTATTAGGGGGTTCTACAAGTTTCCAGACATCGTTCTTTTGAAATTGGTCAAGTTCATCTTGTATTGCTTTGACCCAGCTTTCATCTTCCAGAGCATCGTCCACAGTCTTAGGTTCTATCTGTGATATGAGTGTTGTGTGACCTTGTTGTTGAAGTGAAGATCTGGTTCTGACTCTATCCTTTGGATCACCAATGATTTGGTCTTCTAGATGATGCTTCTTCATTTGCCAGTTGCGTCCAGTTGGTTCCCTTTGTTCTTCTGTTGGACTGTCCAGGGGAACATTGGACTCTTCAACTGTGACATCACTGTTGGACGTGTCTGATGATTTCCTTGCATCGTCCAGCCTGAGTTCTGCAAATGATTCATCTAGCTCTGATAATTTCTTATCAGGCTTAGTGTCATTGAACTTCACATGGATAGCTTCTTCAATAACTAAGGTTATAGAATTATAAACTCTATATGTCTTTGAAGTTTCAGAATATCCAAGCAATATTCCTTCATCACACTTAGAATCAAATTTTCCCAAGTTATCCTTAGTGTTCTGAATGAAGCATTGACATCCAAATGGATGGAAGTAGGATATGTTGGGTCTTCTCCCTTTCCATAATTCATATGGAGTCTTTTTAAAGATTGGCCTGATATAGATTATATTCTGTAAATAACAGGCAGTATTCGCTGCTTCAGCCCAAAAGTGTTTTGGGGTTGAATTATCATTCAACATGGTTCTGGCCATCTCTTGGAGTGACATATTCTTCCTCTCAAAAACACCATTCTGTTGTGGTGTTCTGGGTGTTGAGAAGTTGTGAAGGATACCATTTTCTTCACAGAACCTTTGAAAACTTTCGTTTTTGAATTCTCCCCCATGATCACTTCGGATCGAAATAATGCATACTCCTTTTTCATTTTGAATTCTTTTGCAAAAGTTATAGAAGGCCTTAAAAGACTCATCTTTGTGAGATATGAACATGACCCAAGTCCATCTAGTATAGTCATCCACTACAACTAATCCGTACCTCTTACCACCTACAAAGGCTGTTCTTGTGGGTCCAAACAGGTCAATATGTAACAGCTCAAGAGGTCTAGAAGCGGAAACAATATTTTTACTTTGAAAAGAATTTTTTACTTGTTTCCCTTTCTGACAGGCTTCACAAAGAAGATCATTTTTATATGACATACTTGGTAATCCTCTCATGAGGTTGTGCCTACTAAGCTTTGAGATTAATCTCAAGCTGGCATGCCTAAGTCTTTTATGCCATAGCCAATGATTTTCTTTAACTGAAACTAAGCATGAAACATTTTGACTTGATAGTTCCCCAAGTTTAATCTTGTAGAGATTACCTTGCCTCTTTGCAGTAAAGAGAAGGGATCCATTAGAGTTCTTGACTATACATTCACCTTTGTTAAAGGCAACATCATATCCACTATCACATAATTGACTTATGCTAAGTAGATTGTGCTTGAGACCTTTAACATAAAGAACATTATCAATACAGGGATAGGGTGGTATACCAATCTTACCCACACCAGCTATCATCCCTTTCTGATTCCCTCTGAATGTGACTGTCCCACCAGTCTTAGGTTGGAGGCTTTGGAACATACACCTTTCTCCTGTCATGTGATGCGAGCACCCACTGTCCAGGTACCATGACTGGAGTTTCGTTCCTGCTGTTAATCATGTCTGCAACAGGAACAATTTTATCCTTAGGTACCCAGATTGACTTGGGTCCTTTCTTGTTAGTTTGAAAGGCACTGGATGCTCCCCTCTTAGGCAGGTGTCTGCATTTGGACGTTATATTTCCAGGTTTCCGACAGAAGTAACACACACCTACATCTTCGTCATGAATATATTTCTTTCCCTTATATCCATGCCCTGACCTGTCATTTGGTCTCCTACAGCCTTCATATTTTAAAAGCATCTTAAGGTTGTCAGATCCCTTGACAAAGTTGGACAGATCCTTCTTAGGCTATCAATATCTTCATGAAGTTTTACAACATCATGTGGTTGACCTCTTAAGGAAGTATCTGCATCAACTTTCAGAAGCTTCTCAACTAGCCTTTTGTTTTCTGCTTTTAGAGTTCGAATCTTTATGGAAA
The DNA here is from genome assembly GCA_026413185.1 of Pueraria montana var. lobata. NCBI lineage: Eukaryota > Viridiplantae > Streptophyta > Magnoliopsida > Fabales > Fabaceae > Pueraria > Pueraria montana. Next base: position 1,616,244 of record CM048656.1, read on the forward strand.
GATTCATTTCTCTAGTCCTTGAATCCTCATAGGATTTATCGGCTCTAGCAGTATCATTGCAGAGAGTTCGTCTATCCTCATTTAAGGCTTCATGTTCTTTTGAGAGCTCTGTTAACTTTTTCTGTAAATCTTTCTTTTTCACTTTCAAGTTGTTTGAGACTATTTTCTAAAACTTATTTTTCTTTTGAAAGTGACTTGGACGATTTTTTCAAGGTTTTGTAGGCCTTTGACAGAATAGAAGAGTTTGAAAGCAAATCATGATAAGCTTCTTGAAGTGAACTTAGATCATTAAAGTTTACCTCATCTTCTTCTTCTAGTTCTGAAGAATCTGATGTAGTGTCTGCCATCAGACATATGTGTGCTTCCTCTTCCTCTTCATCGTCTGATGATGAGTCATCGTCCAGATCTTCCCATGTGGACATCAGAACCTTTTTGCCCTTCTTTTTGTTGAAGCTTTTCTTCTTCTTGTCCTTGCTCTTGTCAAGATTTAGGCATTCTGATTTAAAGTGTCTGGGCTTTTTTCATTTGTAGCATACGATTGCACTCTTCTCCTTCTTTTCTTTGAGGCCTTTCTTGTTCGGGTTTCTCCATCTGGATCCACCTTTCTTCTTCCACATAGAGTAGATTCTCTTGGATATGAAGGATAGCTCATCATCCTTGTCTGAGTCATCATCTTCAGATTGTTCATCTGATGATGCTTCAACTTGCATGGCTTTGGACGATGATGCTTTCTTTGGCTTCTGGACGCTGAGTGCCAGAGACTTGCTTTTTTTCCATCACCATCTTGTTGCAGTTCTAGCTCATGAACGTTAAGGATTACCACAAGCTCTTCTAAGGACATGTCATCCAGTCCTTTGGTTGCTCTCAAGGTTGTAACTTGTGGTCTCCATTGCCTAGCTAAACTCCTCAGAATTTTGTCAATATGTTCATAGTTATTGTAATCTTTACCATGTGCTCTAAGTTCATTTAGTATGGTTTGAAACCGTCCAAACATACTTTGTATGTCCTCGTTTCCTTCCATTCTAAACAATTCATATTGACGAGTAAGAACACTAAGTTTGTTACGTTTTACTTGGGTGGAACCCTCATATGTTGATGCAAGAGTGTCCCACATTTGTTTTGCACTTTTGAAACTGTGCACTTTGTTGTATTCTTGTTCAGATAGTGCACACATGATGATATTTCTGGCTCTGGAGTTGAGATGAAATCTTTGTTTCTACTCCTCCGTCCATCTAGCCTTTGAGATGTCATTGAGACTCTCATCAACTGGAATGTAGTCGCCCATCTCCACAACGTCCCACATATCAATATGATAGGATTCAAAGAATGCTATCATTCTTAGCTTCCAATAATCATATTTGACACCCTTGAAGAGTGGTGGTCTGTTCTGCACGAAGTGTGAAGAAATAACTTAAGAGAATACCAAGTAAGCTTGAAAGCGATAGAGTAAAAACACTTGGTTTATACTGGTTCACTCAACTTGAACTACGTCCAGTTCTCCTTCAAAAACTTTGAAGGGTTCCACTAATCAAGTTCTGATTACAAACAAGTATTATATACCCTGCCACTCCTGGCTACAAGTATTCTCTAGGCCACTTCTGGCACACCTTTAATCTCCCCCTGAGATTAAAGAACACCCAAGTATTCTTTGTCACTAAGCCACTCCTGGCTTTCCAAAAAGAATTTGTTTGAGTACAAGTTAAATAAATAGCTCTCACATACAAGATATTACAATAAAAACTCAATTACACATAATAACTTAGCAAAGCTAAGTAGATTGCTCTTTTCGCACAAGTGTAGGTCGTCCAATCGATTTGGCAGAGTTACAGCTCTTCTTAAAACTTGAAAAATTCTCTCTTCAAAACATGAGCTTGTTCCTCTATTAATAGGCAGCTTGGTGAAGATATCCGTTGTGGGAACTGTGCCTTTGCCAATAACCGTTCTCTCACAATCATATGACCATTGCTACATGTCAGCTTGGGGTGGAGAGATGGAGGAGACAACAGTACATGCAGTGCCTCCACTACTTGTACGGTTTCTGCAGAGAGAGGCTTTTCTGCCCCCTGTGGTACACTTTCCGGTCCATTGTGCTATTTTCATGCGAAAATAAGACTTTTGGGTTTTGGAGCCCCGTGATCCCTGGTGCACTCTTATGCATAAAAAACCATAATGCTTGGAGGACTTTTCAGTTTTGAGGTCCGTGGTGCCCCGTGGTCCAATTTTGGTGCCAGTGGTGCATTTTCGGCCATTTGTGCAATTTTCGTACGAAAATAAGACTTTTGGGTTTTGATGCCCTGTGAACCTTGCTGCTTTCTTATGCATAAAAAACAATAATGCTCATAGCAATTTTCAGTTTTGAGGTCTGAGATGCCCTGTGGTCCAATTTTGGTGCACGTGGTGCATTTTCGACCATTTGTGCAATTTTTGTGCAAAAATAATACTTTTGGGTTTTGGTACCCCTTGATGCTTCGTGCATTCTTATGCATAAAAAATCATAATGCTCGAAACACTTTTCAGTCTTGAGGTTCGTGGTGCCCCGTGGTCCAATTTTGGTGCCGGGGGTTCATTTTCGGCGATTTGTGCAATTTTCATGCGAAAATAAGACTTTTGGGTTCTGGTGCCCCATGATACCTGGTGCATTCTTATGCATAAAAAACCATAATCCTCCAACACTTTTCAGCTTTGAGGTCCGAGGTGCCCCGTGGTCCAATTTTGGTGCCCGTGGTGCATTTTCGACCTATTGTGCAATTTTCGTGCGAGAATAAGACTTTTAGGTTTTGGTGCCCCGTGATCTTTGGTGCATTCTTATGCATAAAAACCCATAATTCTCAGAACACTTTTAAGTTTTGATGTCCGTGGTTCCTCGTGGTCCAATTTTGGTGTCGGTGGTGCATTTTCGGCCATTTGTGCAATTTTCGTGCGAAAATAAGACTTTTGGGTCGTTGTGGCCCGTGATCCTTGGTGCATTCTTATGCATAAAAAACCATAATGCTTGGAGCACTCTTCAGTTTTGAGGTTTGTGGTGTCGCGTGGTCCAATTTTGGTGTCGGTAACGCATTTTCTGCCATTTGTTCAATTTTCGTGCGAAAAATAAGGCTTTTGGGTTTTGGTGCCCTGTGATCCCTGGTGCATTCTTATGCATAAAAAACCATAAAGCTTGGAGCACTTTTCAGTTTTGAGGTCCGAGGTGCCCTGTGTTCCAATTTTGGTGCCCGTGGTGCATTTTCGGCCCATTGTTCAATTTTTGTATGAAAATAAGAATTTTTGGATTTGGTACCCCGTGATCCCTGGAGCATTCTTATGCATAAAAAACCATAATGCTCATAGCACTTTTAAGTTTTAAGGTCCCAGGTGCCCCGTGGTCCAATTTTGGTACCCGTGGTGCATTTTTGTCCCATTGTGCAATTTTCATGCAAAAATAAGACTTCTAGGTTTTGGTACCCCGTGATCCTTGGTGCATTCTTATCCATAAAATCCCATAATGCTTGGAACAGTTTTCAGTCTTGAGGTTCGTGGTGCCTCGTGGTCCCATTTTGGTGCGGGGGGTGCATTTTCGGCCTTTTGTGCAATTTTCGTGCGAAAATAGGACTTCTGGGTTTTGGTGTCCCATGATCCTTCATGCATTCTTATGCATAAAATACCATAATGCTCGGCACACTTTTCAGTCTTGAGGTACATGGTGCCCCGTGGTACCATTTTCGTGCCAGGGGTGCATTATCAGCCTTTTGTGCAATTTTCATCCGAAAATAAGACTTTTGGGTTTTGGTGCCCCGTGATCCCTGGTGCATTCTTATGCATAAAAAACCATAATTCTTGGAGCACTTTTCAGTTTTGAGGTCCGAGGTTCCCCGTGGTCCAATTTTGGTGACTGTTGTGCATTTTCGGCTAATTGTTCAATTTTTGTGCGAAGATAAAAATTTTTGGTTTTGGTGCCCCATGATCTCTGGTGCATTCTTATGCATAAAAAACTAAAATGCTCAGACAACTTTTAAGTTTTAAGGTCCCAGGTGCTGCATGGTCCGATTTTGGTACCCGTGGTGCATTTTCGTCTCGTAGTGCAATTTTCGTACGAAAATAAGACTTCTGGGTTTTGGTGCCCCGTGATCCTTCGTGCATTCTTATGCATAAAATACCATAATGCTCAAAACACTTTTCAGTCTTGAGGTTCGTGGTGCCCCGTGGTCCCATTTTGGTGCCGGGGGTGCATTTTCGGCCTTTTGTATAATTTTCGTGCAAAAATAAGACTTTTGGGTTTTTGTGCCCCGTGATCCCTGGTGCATTCTTATGCATAAAAAACCATAATTCTTGGGGCACTTTTTAGTTTTGAGGTTCGTGGTGCCCCGTGGTCCAATTTTGGTGCCGATAATGCATTTTCGGCCATTTGTGCAATTTTCGTACGAAAATAAGACTTTTGGGTTTTGGTGCCCTATGATCCTTGGTGCATTCTTACACATAAAAATCCATAATGCTCAAAGCAATTTTAAGTTTTGAGGTCCCAGGTGCCCCGTGGTCCAATTTTGGTACCCGTGGTGCATTTTTGTCCCATTGTGCAATTTTCGTGCGAAAATAAGACTTCTGGGTTTTGGTGCCCCGTGCTCCTTGGTGCATTCTTATGCATAAAACACCATAATGCTCGGAACACTTTGCAGTCTTGAGGTTCGTGGTGCCCTGTGGTCCGATTTTGCTGTCGGGGGTGCATTTTCGGCCTCTTGTGCACTTTTTGTGCGAAAATAAGACTTTTGGGTTTTGGTGCCCCGTGATCCAATTTTGGTGCCCGTGGTGCATTTTCAGCACTTTTTTTCAATTTTCGTGCGAAAATAAGAATTTTGGGTTTTGGTGCCCCATGATCCCTGTTGCATTCTTATGCATAAAAAATCGTAATGCTCAGAGCACTTTTTTGTTTTGAGGTCCCAGGTGCCCCATGGTCCAATTTTGGTACCCGTGGTGCATTTTCGTCCCATTGTGCAATTTTCGTGCGAAAATAAGACTTCTGGGTTTTGGTGCCCCGTGATCCTTGGTGCATTCTTATGCATAAAATACCATAATGCTCGAAACACTTTTGAGTCTTAAGGTTCGTGGTGCCCCGTGGTCCCATTTTGGTGCCAGGGGTGCATTTTCGGCCTTTTGTGCAATTTTCATGCGAAAATAAGACTTTTGGGTTTTTGTGCCCTGTGATCCCTATTGCATTCTTATGCATAAAAAAGCATAATTCTAGGAGCACTTTTCAATTTTGAGGTCCGTGGTGCCCCGTGGTCCAATTTTGGTGCTCGTGGTGCATTTTCGGCCCATTGTTCAATTTTCGTGCGAAAATAAGAATTTTGGATTTTCGTGCCCCGTGATCCCTGGTGCATTCTTATGCATAGAAAACCATAATGCTCACAGCACTTTTATGTTTTGAGGTCCCAGGTGCCCCGTGGTCCAATTTTGGTACACGTGGTGCATTTTTGTCCCATTGTGCAATTTTCGTGCGAAAATAGACTTTTGGGTTTTGGTACCCCATGATCCCTGGTGCATTCTTATGCATAAAAAACCGTAATTCTTGGAGCGCTTTTTAGTTTTGAGGTTCGTGGTGCCCCGTGGTCCAATTTTGGTGCCGGTAATGCATTTTCGGACATCTGTGCAATTTTCGTGAGAAAACAAGGCCTTTGGGTTTTGGTGCCCTATGATCCCTAGTGCATTCTTATGCATAAAAAACCATAAAACTCAAAGCACTTTTCAGTTTTGATGTCCGAGGTGCCCCGTGGTCCAATTTTGGTGCCCGTGGTGCATTTTCGGCCTATTGTTCAATTTTGGTGCGAAAATAAGAATGTTTGGTTTTCGTGCTCCGTGATCTGTGGTGCATTCTTATGCATAAAAAACTATGATGCTCAAAGTACTTTTAAGTTTTGAGGTCCGAGGTGCCCTATGATCCAATTTTGGTACCTGTGGTGCATTTTCGTCCGATTGTGCAATTTTCGTGCGAAAATAAGACTTCTGAGTTTTGGCCGTGATCCTTGGTGCATTCTTATGCATTAAATTCCATGATGCTCGGAACGGTTTTCAGTCTTAAGGTTCGTGATTCCCCGTGGTCCCATTTTGTTGCCAGTGGTGCATTTTCGGCCATTTGTGCAATTTTCGTGCGAAAATAAGAATTTTGGGTTTTGGTGCCCTGTGATCCCTGGTACATTCTAATGCATAAAAAACCTTGATTCTCATAGCACTTCTCAGTTTTGTGGTCCAATGTGCCCCGTGGTCCAATTTTGGTGCATGTGATGCATTTTTGGCCCATTGTGCAATTTTCGTTCGAATATAAGACTTTTGGGTTTGGGTGCCCTGTGATCTCTGGTGCATTCTTATGCATAAAAAACCATAAATCTCGAAGCACTTTTCAGTTTTGAGGTCCGAGGTGCCCCGTGGTCCAATTTTGGTGCCCGTGGTGGATTTTCGACCCATTGTTCAATTTTTTTTACGAAAATAAGAATTTTTGGTGTTGTTGCCCCATGATCCCTTGTGCATTCTTATTCATAAAAAACCATAATTCTTGGAGCACTTTTCAGTTTTCAGGTCCGTGGTGCCCCGTGGTCCAATTTTGGTGCCGGTGGTGCATTTTCGACCATTTGTGCAATTTTCGTGCAAAAAAAGACTTCTGGGTTTTGGTGCCTCGTGATCCTTGGTGCATTCTTATGCATAAAAAACCATATTTCTTGGAGCACTTTTCAGTTTTAAGTTCCGTGGTGCCCTGTGGTCCAGTTTTGGTGCCGGTGGTGCATTTTCAGCCATTTGTGTAATTTTCGTGCGAAAATAATACTTTTGGTTGTTGGTGCCCCGTGATCCTTGGTGCATTCTTATGCATAAAAAACCATATTTCTTGGAGCACTTTTCCGTTTTGAGGTTTGTGGTGCCCCATGGTCCAATTTTGGTGCCTGTAATGCAGTTTCGGCCATTTGTGCAATTTTTCGTGCGAAAATAAGGCTTTTGGGTTTTTGTGCCCTGTGATCCCTGGTGCATTCTTATGCATAAAAAACCATAAAGCTCGGAGCACTTTTCAGCTTTGAGGTCCGGGGTGCCCCATGGACCAATTTTGGTGCCCGTGGTGCATTTTCGGCCCATTGTTCAATTTTTGTGCGAAAATAAGAATTTTTGGGTTTTAGTGCCCCGTCATCCTTGGTGCATTCTTATGCATAAAAACTACCATAATGCTCTGAACACTTTTCAGTCTTGAGGTTCGTGGTGCCCCGTGGTCCAATTTTGGTTCTGGGGGTGCATTTTCTGTCATTTGTACAATTTTCGTGTGAAAATAAGCCTTCGGTATTTTTGTGCCTCGTGATCCCTGGTGCATTCTTATGCATAAAAAACCATAATGCTCGGAGCACTTTTCAATTTTGAGGTCCGAGGTGCCCCGTGGTCTGTAACGACCCATCTTCGTTACAGATTTGTTATACTAAAGATTTTATTTCATTAAATTTTAAAAACTCTCTAATTAGTTTATTGATAAAATATTGGATAATTTTTTTTTCCGCGATTCCCAAAACTGACAGATAAAATTTAAAGCTTAATTTATAAATATCTCTTATACAAAACTTAACTAAATAAAACTATGTGTACATACATCTTTTCACATGATAAATACATAATACCCCTAACTGGTTCATTTTATACATAAGACCAAACAAAGAAATAGAAAGAAATGATAATGTCTTCAATCCCTCGTATGCTCTATCCACAAACTCTCCAAGAGAAAGATCCACCTAAAACCATCTGCTCCCCCGAACACGATGTCCGAGATCATCACAGGCACGAACCACACGTGCAAACATTGCAAGGGTAAGCTTACCAAACAAAACTATACATATAAGAAAATAAGTGAATTTCCAATTATTAAGGACAAGGATCACATAAATAAATCAAATGCAGTATGATTTATGCAAATGTAGTTTTGACTCAAAATCATTTTGACCCTGCTCCATGGAGACTTCCCCTTTGAGTGTTTAGTAAGAAACTGGCCTACCATTATGCACTGCAATTCAGCTATCAAGCCCCTACTAAACGCGAATAAGCTAAACAGAATTAGGAGATCAGGATACCCGGAAGGCCACCACGACCGCAACTCAGTCCAGTTTCCAGCCACATGTGGAATTGCCAATATCCTTCACCCCACAGACTATATAATCACAGACTATACAGCCCTGTCTAACTTATTCTGCTCACCCCAAAGATTCAATTCTCAAATCATATTCATTTCACATGACTACCGCAGTCCCGGTTAGTCAACAAAATCATTGATCTTTTAACATTCATGGCTACCACAGTCCTGGTTAACCAACATTTATTCTTTCTTTTCTTTCTTTTCTTTTCTTTTCTTCTTTTTCATTTCCATGGCTACCGCAGTCCCGGTTAGCCAACATCAATTATTTTTCACTTGAATCTTTGTAAAACCCCCAAAAAGACTCATGCATATGTAATATGTTAATAATCACAATTAAATAAGTAATTTTAAACAATCACCTACAAAAATATAAACATTCAACAATTTCCAACATCATTCACAACACAATCAAGCCAAATCAAGCAATTTCAATCCATCACAACACATCATCCAATCAATCAAACATGGTTCCAAACAATTATTTCAAGCTTCTAATATCAATTATATAAAAACTCAAAATCAATTTCATCTTTTCATGGTTCTTGATCAAATCTTGAATCTAAACTTAACAACATGTTTTTCTACATTTCAAATGGTCTAAAATGAGATTAAATGCCATGATCCTTACATTCTTAGATACGGCACCTCAGTACCCGCCATCTCTAATGGCCAGACTTACGGCTCCAAATACATCTCAATAATAAATAATGTTCTCAACAAAATTTTAAGCACCTCAATCAACAATATAATAATCTCAACAACAAAGTCATTTGCTCATAGAATAAACTTACTTACAAAATTCACACCTCAATAACAAACATCACCATTCTAATAATTATATCATATTAACCAAATTGACCAAATAAAGTCGATTTCTCTTTGGCAATACCGAATGTGAGCTCTCACTGATTATAGCAAATGACCTTGGAATTAAAAATTTTTTATATCAAATCGAAGCTCTTGAAATATATTTTACAGAAAGGTATCCCACTTATAAAATCAACATCTAGAAAATTCTATAAAAAATTCCAAAGTCAGCAGCCCTGAATTTTTGAATGCTCACTGAACATAGCTCAAAGAAATGTAAATTTCTCTCACTTTCCAAACTTGTTTTGAGCTGAAATTTTTACAGTAGAAAGGTAACATCTTTATCTTTCTGAAAAGGTAACCCTTGTCCCCAAATTATTTTCCTATTGTTCCCAGTAAATTTGTTTCTAGCAGCCTAAGTTTCAGACTCGAAACAGAGCCCAAAACCCTTGCCCTGTTTCTTTTTAAAAAGTTAATTTAGAATTTGGACATGATAATTTTTGTAATTTATATGGTTAAAAACCTTGTTTTGTCTAGTTTTTAATGGTGCAAAAACGAAAAATAAAAATTAAGCACACAAGTGGGAATTTGAGAAAAACCGAGACATGTTCCAGGGGAAACTCGAAAACAGAACAACTATTTTGGGAGTCATGGATGAACCTCTAGATTAGCTTTTCTCTCTAAGGTGTAAAAATGAAAGTTTCTCCATTTTGTGTCTATTTTCATTCAAAACAAAGTTTGTGAAAATCCAACGGTTAGATCTTCCAAAAATCACAAAATCGTGGGGGCTGTCCAGAGCTGGACGAACCAACAGCCACTGCCACTTTTATTGTTAGGGTGAATATCACATTGAAAACCTTGCCAAACAATTTTAATAAAATTTGGGCATGGTCTCCTTTGTTTTAGGAGCCTTTCTAAGTAATTTAGAGAGTCAAAAACAAAAATAATAAATTCATACACACTCACACAACCACTGCCAGAAAAATCACAAATACTCAAACACAACACAAACAACAAGAGGGGCAGACATGCTGTATGTGATTGAGCCACCTAATTCTCAACCACACTTAAACTAAAAATAGAGAAGCTTCCCTTACCTTTGGGGTTTAGTTCCAGCCGCAGAGAGAGAGGAAGAGATGATGTTTTAGCTTGCATACAAATCTTAAAGCAACTAACAAAATGGCTTCCTTTCCCTTTTTGAGTGCCACGGCCGGTGAGGAAGGAGGAGAGAACAGAGAGCTTGCGGGAGGAAGCAAAGAAGAATGCAGCAAACGAGAAAGAAAGAAGGTTGATATATTTGAAACATTGCTATTTGCACCCACCTTTTTTTCTAACCTCACACCCCCTTTTTCTATAACAAAACTTACGAAAAATTGAAATTATTACGAAAACTACTAAACACACAATAATCACATAAACAAAACAATCTATTTTACTTATATAGTTCATTAAATAATATGATTTAAATTTAATTCCTTTTTCATACATCTGTCACTTATCTAGGTATATTTTTCTACACTGTCTGATGATTTTCGGACTATCTTTCTCCAAATCTGTACAAAATTTCACAGAGAAGTAATTATATAAGGTCTAAAAACCATTGAAACTCACTAAGCATCTAACAACATATAACAATTCATTCCATTTATTAATTAACTCATTACGTAACATAATTTAAATTTAATTTCTCTTATATTTTAATTAAATCACTTATCATATATTACGAAAATCACAGTGTTACAAGTGTCACAGCCAAGCTTGCAAGGGAGGAGAGAGAACAGAGCACCGGGAGGAAGAAATGAAGAATGAAGCAAATTGGAAGAATCGCGAAGCTTTTAAGTTGAAGATTGGGAAAATTTTACAATTTTACTATTGACACCTATTTTCCTCTCAAGGCACCCCCCTTCTCCTATTTTTTTTGAACTCATGAAACTTACGGAACACACGTAAAAGTTCCAAAAATCGTACAATAATACTATAGCACATAACAAAATAATCTATTTATTAAATTCTTTTATACATATCATGAGTTTAAATTTAATTTCCTCTTACGATGTTAATCAAGCATTTAACATACGTTACGAAAAATCATAGTGTTACATGGTCCAATGTTGGTGCCGGTGGTGCATTTTCGGCCATTTGTGAAATTTTCGTGCGAAAATAAGACTTTTGGGTTTTGGTGCTCCGTGATCAATGGTGCATTCTTTTGCATAAAAAAACCATAAAAAAACCCCATTGTGCAATTTTCGTGAAAAATAGACTTCTGGGTTTTGGTGCCCTGTGATCCTTGGTGCATTCTTACGCATAAAAAACCATATTTCTTGGAGCACTTTTCAGTTTTGAGGTCCATGGTGCCCCATGGTCCAGTTTTGGTGCCGATGGTGCATTTTCGGCCATTTGTGCAATTTTCGTGCGAAAATCAAACTTCTGGGTTTTGGTGCCCCGTGATCCTTGGTGCATTCTTATGCATAAAATACCATAATTCTTGGAACACTTTTCAGTCTTGAGGTTTGTGGTGCCCCGTGATCCCATTTTGGTGCCGGGGGTGCATTTTCGGCCTTTTGTGCAATTTTCGAGCGAAAATAAGACTTTTGGGTTTTGGTGCCCCATGATCCCTGGTGCATTCTTATGCATAAAAAACCATAATGCTTGGATCACTTTTAATTATTGAGGTCCGAGGTTCCTCGTGGTCCAATTTTAGTACCCGTGGTGCATTTTCGGCACATTGTGCAATTTTCATTCAAAAATAAGACTTTTGGGTTTTAGTGCCCCATGATCCCTGGTGCATTCTTATGCATAAAAAACCTTATTATTCATAAAAGTCATATTTCCACACGAAAATTGCACAAATGACCGAAAATGCACCACCGACACCAAGATTGGACCACGGGGCACCACGGACCTCAAAACTAAAAAGTGCTCGAAGCATTATGATTTTTTATGCGTAAGAATGTACCAGGGATCACGGGGCACCAAAACCCAAAAGTCTTATTTTCGCACGAAAATTGCTCAATGGGCAGAAAATGCATCACAAGCACCAAAATTGGACCACGGGACGCCTCGGACCTCAAATCCTAAAAGTGGTCCGACATTGTGGTTTCTTTATGCAAAAGAATGCACCAGGGATCATGGGGCACCACAACCCAAAAGTCTTATTTTCACACGAAAATTTCACAAATGGCCGAAAATGCACCACCGGCACCAATATTGGACCACGGGACACCTCGGACCTCAAAACTGAAAAGTGCTCCGAGCATTATGATTTTTTATGCATAAGAATGCACCAGGGATCACGGGGCACAAAAACCGAAAAGGCTTATTTTGGCACGAAAATTGTACAAATGGCCGAAAATGCACCCCCAGAACCAAAATTGGACCACGGGGCACCACGAACCTCAAGACTGAAAAGTGTTCAGAGCATTATGGTAGTTTTTATGCAAAAGAATGCACCAAGGATCACGGGGCACCAAAACCCAAAAGGCTTATTTTCGCACGAAAATTGCACAAAGCGCCGAAAATGCACCACGGGCACCAAAATTGGACCATGGGGCACCTCGGACCTCAAAACTGAAAAGTGCTATGAGTATTATGGTTCTTTATGCATAAGAATGCACCAGGGATCACGGGGTACCAAAACCCAAAAGTCTTATTTTCGCACAAAAATTGCACAAAGGGTCGAAAATGCATCACGGTAACCAAAATTGGACAACGGGGAACCTCGGACCTCAAAACTAAAAAGTGCACCAAGCATTATGGTTTTTTATGCATAAGAATATAGCAGGGATCACGGGGCACCAAAACCCAAAAGTTATATTTTCGCACGAAAATTGCCCAAATGGCTGAGTTCGCACCACCCGCACCAAAATTGGACCATGAGGTACCACGCACCTCAAAACTGCATAGGAATGCACTAGGGTTCACAGGACACCAAAACCCAAAAGTATTATTTTCGCATGAAAATTGCACAATAGGCAGAAAATGCACGATGGTCACCAAATTTGGACCACGGGGCACATCGGACCTCAAAACTGAAAAGTGCTATGAGCATTATGGTTTTTTATGCATAAGAATGCAGCAGGGATCACGGGACACCAAAACCCAAAAGTCTTATTTTCGCACGAAAATTGCACAAATGGCCGAAATTGCACTACTGGCACCAAAATTGGACCACGAGGCACCACGGACCTCAAAACTGAAAAGTGATCCGAGCATTATGATTTTTTATGCATAGGAATGCAACAGGGATCACGAGGCACCAAAACCCAAAAGTCTTATTTTCGCACGAAAATTGCACAAATGGCCGAAAATGCATTACCGGCACCAAAATTGGACTGCGGTACACCACGGACCTAAAAACTGAAAAGTGTTTACAGCATTATTGTTTTTTGTACATAAGAATGTACCAGGGATCATGGGGCACCAAACCCCAAAAGTCTTATTGTCGCACGAAAATTGCACAATGGGCCGAAAATGCACCATGGTCACCAAAATTGGACCCCGGGGAACCTCGCACCTCAAAAATGAAAAGTTCTCCGAGCATTATAGTTTTTTATGCATAAGAATGCACCAGGGGTCATAGGGCACCCAAATTCAAAAGTCTTATTTCGCACGAAAATTGCACAAATGGCTGAAAATGCATTACCGGCACCAAAATTGGACCACGGGGCACCACGGACCTAAAAATTGAAAATTGTTCAGAGCATTATTGTTTTTTATACATAGGAATGCACCGGGGATCACGAGGCACCAAAACCTAAAAGTCTTATTTTCGCACGAAAATTGCACAATGGGAAGAAAATGCACCATGGGCACCAAAATTAGACCCCGGGGAACCTCGGACCTCAAAACTGAAAAGTTCTCCAAGCATTATAGTTTTTTATGCATAAGAATGCACTAGGGATCACGGTGCACCAAAACCCAAAAGTCTTATTTTCACACGAAAAATCACAAATAGACGAAAATTCACCACCGACACCAAAATTGGACCACGGGACACCTCGGACCTCAAAACTTAAAAGAACTCCGAGAATTATGGTTTTTTATGCATAAGAATGCACTAGGGATCACGGGGCACCAAAACCCAAAAGTCTTATTTTCGCACGAAAATTGCACAAAGGGTCGAAAATGCATTAGGGTCACCAAAATTGGACCACGGGGAACCTCGGACCACAAAACTGAAAAGTGCTCTAAGCATTATGGTTTTTTATGCATAAGAATGCAACAGAGATCAAGGGGCACCAAAACCCAAAAGTCTTATTTTCGCCTGAAAATTGCACAAATGGGCGAAAATGCATTACCGGCACCAAAATTAGACCACGGACCTAAAAACTGAAAAGTGTTTAGAGCATTATTGTTTTTTATACATAAGAATGCACCAGGGATCATGGGGCACCAAAACCGAAACGTCTTATTTTCGCACGAAAATTGCACAATGGACCGAAAATGCACCATGGGCACCAAAATTGGACCCCGGGGAACCTCGGACCTCAAAACTGAAAAGTTCTCCGAGCATTATAGTTTTTTATGCATAAGAATGCACCAGGGATCATGGGGCACCAAAACCCAAAAGTCTTATTTTCGCAAGAAAATTCACAAATGGACGAAAATGCACCACCGGCACAAAAATTGGAGCACGGGACACCTCGGACCTCAAAACCTAAAAGAGCTTCGAGAATTATGGTTTTTTATGCATAAGAATGCATTAGGGTTCACAAGGCACCAAAACCCAAAAGTAATATTTTCGCATGAAAATTGCACAATGGGCAGAAAATGCACCATGGGCACCGAAATTGGACCCCGGGTAACCTCGGACCTCAAAACTGAAAAGTTCTCCAAGCATTATAGTTTCTTATGCATAAGAATGCACCAAGGATCATAAGGGTACCAAAGTCCAAAAGTCTTATTTTCGCACGAAAATTGGACAAATGGTGAAAATGCACCACCGGCACCAAAATTGGACCACGGGGAATCTCGGACCTCAAAATTGAAAATGCGCCAAGCATTATGGTTTTTTATGCATAAGAATGCAGCAGGGATCACGGGGCACCAAAATCCAAAAGTCTTATTTTCGCACGAAAATTACACAAGTGGTCGAAATTGCACCACCGACACCAAAATTGGACCACAGGCACCACGGACCTCAAAACTGAAAACTGATCCGAGCATTATGGTTTTTTATGCATTGGAATGCAATAGGGATCACGGGGCCCCAAAACCCAAAAGTCTTATTTTCGCACGAAAATTGCACAAATGGCCGAAAATGCACCACCGGCACCAAAATTGGACCACGGGACACCTCGGACCTCAAAACCTAAAAGAGCTCTGAGAATTATGGTTTTTTATGCATAAGAATGCACTAGGGTTCACAAGGCACCAAAACCCAAAAGTATTATTTTCGCATGAAAATTGAACAATGGGCCGAAAATGCACGATGGTCACCAAAATTGGACCACAGGGCTCCTCGGACCTCAAAACTGAAAAGTGCTATGAGCATTATGGTTTTTTATCCATAAGAACGCAGTATGGATCACAGGGCACCAAAACCCAAAAGTCTTATTTTCGCACGAAAATTGCACAAATGACCTAAAATGTACCACCGGCACCAAAATTGGACCATGAGGCACCACAAACCTTAAAACTGAAAAGTGATCTATGCATTATGTTTTTTTATGCATAGGAATGCAATAGAGATCACAGGGAACCAAAACCCAAAAGTCTTATTTTCGCACTAAAATTGCACAAAGTGCCGAAAATGCACCCCCAGCAACAAATTGGACCACGGGGAACCGCGAACCTCAAGACTGACAAGTGTTTCGAGCATTATGGTTTTTTATGGATAAGAATGCACCAGGGTTCACAGGGCACGAAAACCCAAAAGTCTTATTTTCGCACGAAAATTGCACAAATGGCTGAAAATGCATTACCGACACCAAAATTGGACCACGGGGCACCACGGACCTCAAAATTGAAAACTGTTCAGAGCATTATGGTTTTTTATACATAGGAATGCACCGGGGATCACGAGGCACCAAAACCTAAAAGTCTTATTTTCGCACGAAAATTGCACAATGGGAAGAAAATGCACCATGGGCACCAAAATTAGACCCCGGGGAACCTCGGACCTCAAAACTGAAAAGTTCTCCAAGCATTATAGTTTTTTATGCATAAGAATGCACTAGGGATCACGGTGCACCAAAACCCAAAAGTCTTATTTTCACACAAAAATTCACAAATAGACGAAAATTCACCACCGACACCAAAATTGGACCACGGGACACCTCGGACCTCAAAACTTAAAAGAACTCCAAGAATTATGGTTTTTTATGCATAAGAATGCACTAGGGATCACGGGGCACCAAAACCCAAAAGTCTTATTTTCGCACGAAAATTGCACAAAGGGTCGAAAATGCATCAGGGTCACCAAAATTGGACCACGGGGAACCTCGGACCACAAAACTGAAAAGTGCTCTAAGCATTATGGTTTTTTATGCATAAGAATGCAACAGAGATCAAGGGGCACCAAAACCCAAAAGTCTTATTTTCGCCTGAAAATTGCACAAATGGGCGAAAATGCATTACCGGCACCAAAATTAGACCACGGACCTAAAAACTGAAAAGTGTTTAGAGCATTATTATTTTTTATACATAAGAATGCACCAGGGATCATGGGGCACCAAAACCGAAACGTCTTATTTTCGCACGAAAATTGCACAATGGACCGAAAATGCACCATGGGCACCAAAATTGGACCCCGGGGAACCTCGGACCTCAAAACTGAAAAGTTCTCCGAGCATTATAGTTTTTTATGCATAAGAATGCACCAGGGATCATGGGGCACCAAAACCCAAAAGTCTTATTTTCGCACGAAAATTCACAAATGGACGAAAATGCACCACCGGCACCAAAATTGGAGCACGGGACACCTCGGACCTCAAAACCTAAAAGAGCTTCGAGAATTATGGTTTTTTATGCATAAGAATGCACTAGGGTTCACAAGGCACCAAAACCCAAAAGTAATATTTTCGCATGAAAATTGCACAATGGGCCGAAAATGCACGATGGTCACCAAAATTGGACCACGGGGCACCTCGAACCTCAAAACTGAAAAATGCTATGAGCATTATGGTTTTTATGCATAAGAACGCAGTAGGGATCATAGGGCACCAAAACCCAAAAGTCTTATTTTCGCACGAAAATTGCACAAATGGCCTAAAATGCACCACCGGCACCAAAATTGGACCACGAGGCACCACAAACCTTTAAACTGAAAAGCGATCCAAGAATTATGGTTTTTTATGCATAGGAAAGCAATAGGGATCATGGGGAACCAAAACCCAAAAGTCTTATTTTCGCACTAAAATCGCATAAAGGGCCGAAAATGCACCCCCGGCACCAAAATTGGACCACGGGGCACTGCAAACCTCAAGACTGTCAAGTGTTTTGAGCATTATGGTTTTTTATGGATAAGAATGCACCAGGGTTCACAGGGCACGAAAACTCAAAAGTGTTATTTTCGCACGAAAATTGCACAAATGGCCGAAAATGCAACACTGGCACCAAAATTGGACCGTGGGGCACCACGGACCTCAAAATTGACAAGTGCTCCAAGCATTATGGTTTGTTATGCATGAGAATGCACCAGGGAGCATGGGGCACCAAAATCCAAAAGTCTTATTTTCGCACGAAAATTGCACAATGGGCCGAAAACGAATCACGGGCACCAAAATTGGACCACGGCGCACCTCGGATCTCAAAACGTAAAAGTGCTCCGAGCATTATGGGTTTTATATGCATAAGAATGCACCAGGGATCACGGGTCACCAAAACCCAAAAGTCTTATTTTCGCACGAAAATTTAACAAATGGCCGAAAATGCACCACCGGATACAAAATTGGACCACGGGGCGGCCCCACGGACCTAAAAACTGAAAAGTGCTCCAAGCATTAGGGTTTTTTATACATAAGAATGCACCTGGGATCACTGGGCAACAAAATCCAAAAGTCTTATTTTCACAGAAAATTGCACAAATGGCCGAAAATGCATTATCGACACCAAAATTGGACCACGGGGCACCACGGACGTAAAAACTGAAATGTGTTAAGAGCATTATTGTTTTTTATACATAAGAATGCACCAGGGATCACGGGGCACGAAAACCCAAAAGTCTTATTTTCGCACGAAAATTGCACAATGGGCAGAAATGCACCATGGGCACCGAAATTGGACCCCGGGTAACCTCGGACATAAAAACTGAAAAGTTCTCCAAGCATTATAGTTTCTTATGCATAAGAATGCACCAAGGATCATGGGGCACCAAAACGCAAAAGTCTTATTTTCGCACGAAAATTGGACAATGGGCCGAAAACAAATCACCGGCACCAAAATTGGACCATGGCGCACCTCGGACCTCAAAACGTAAAAGTGCTCCAAGCATTATGGGTTTTTTATGCATAAGAATGCACCAAGGATCACGGGTCACCAAAACCCAAAAGTCTTATTTTCACAGAAAATTGCACAAATGGCCGAAATTGCATTATAGACACCAAAATTGGACCACGGGGCACCACGGACCTAAAAACTGAAATGTGTTAAGAGCATTATTGCTTTTTATACATAAGAATGCACCAGGGATCACGGGGCACGAAAACCCAAAAGTCTTATTTTCGCACGAAAATTGCACAATGGGCAGAAAATGCACCATGGGCACCGAAATTGGACCCTGGGTAACCTCGGACATAAAAACTGAAAAGTTCTCCGAGAATTATAGTTTCTTATGCATAAGAATGCACCAAGGATCACGGGGGCACCAAAGTCTTATTTTCGCACGAAAATTGCACAAATGGCCGAAAATGCCCCAGCAGCACCAAAATGGGACCACGAGGCACCACGAACCTCAAAACTGTAAAGTGATCCGAGCATTATGGTTTTTTATGCATAGGAATAGGAATCCAATAGGGATCACAGGGAACCAAAATCCAAAAGTCTTATTTTCGCACGAAAATTGCACTAAGGGTCGCAAATGCATCACGGTCACCAAAATTGGACCACGGGGAACCTCGGACCTCAAAACTGAAAATTTGCCAAACATTATGTTTTTTTATATATTGGAATGTACCAGGGATCACGGGGCCCTAAAACCCAAAAGTCTTTTTTTCGCACGAAAATTGCACAAATGGCCGAAAATGCATTACCGGCACCAAAATTGGACCCCGGTGCACCACGGACCTAAAAAATGAAAAGTGTTTAGAACATTATTGTTTTTTATACATAAGAATGCACCAGGTATCACGGGGCACCAAAGCCCAAAAGTCTTATTTTCGCACGAAAATTGTACAATGGCCGAAAATGCACCATGGGCACCAAAGTTGGACCCCGAGGAACCTCGGACCTCAAAACTGAAAGATTCTCCGAGCATTATAGTTTTTTATGCATAAGATTGCACCAGGGATCACGGGGCACCAAAACCCAAAAGTCTTATTTTCGGACGAAAATTTCACAAATGGACGAAAATGCACCACCGGCACCAAAATTGGACCACGGGACACCTTGGACCTCAAAACTTAAAAGAGCTCTGAGAATTATGGTTTTTTATCCATAAGAATGCACCAGGGATCACGGGGCACCAAAACCCAAAAGTCTTATTTTTGCACGAAAATTTCACAAATGGTCGAAAATGCACCACTGGCACCAAAATTGGACCACGGGGCATCACGGACCTTAAAACTGAAAAGTGCTCTGAGCATTATGGTTTTCTATTCATAAGAATGCACCAGGGATCACGGGGCACCAAAAGCTAAAAGTCTTATTTTCGCATGAAAATTGCACAATGGAAGGAAAATGCACCACGTGCACCAAAATTGGACCACGGGCCACCATGAACCTCAAGACTGAAAACTGTTCTAAGCATTATGGTTTTTTATGCATAAGAATGCAGCAGGGATCACGGGGCACTAAAATCCAAATGTCTTATTTTCGCAAGAAAATTTCACAAATGGCCTAAAATGCACCACATGCACCAAAATTGGACCACGGGGCACCACGGACCTTAAAACTGAAAAGTGATACAAGAATTATGGTATTTTATGCATAAGAATGCACTAGGGATCACGGGGTACCAAAATCCAAAAGTATTATTTTCGCACGAAAATTGAACAAAAGGCCGAAAATGCACCCTCTGCACCAAAATTGGACCACGGGCCACCACAAACCTCAAGACTGAGTTGTTTCGAGCATTATGGTTTTTTATGCATAAGAATGCAGTAGGGATCACGGGGCACCAAAACCCAAAAGTCTTATTTTCGCACGAAAATTTTACAAATGGCCGAAAATGCACCACACGCACCAAAATTGGCCCACGGAGCACCACAGACCTCAAAACTAAAAATTACTCCAAGCATTATTTTTTTATGCATAAGAATGCATAAGGGATCACGGGGCACCCAAACCTAAAAGTCTTATTTTCGCACGAAAATTGCTCAAATGGCCGAAAATGCACAACCGACACTAAAATTGGACCACGGGGCACCACGGACCTTTAAACTGAAGTGTTCCAAGCATTACGATTTTTTAGGCATAAGAATGCACCAGGGATCACGGGGCACCAAAACCCAAAAGTCTTATTTTCGCAAGAAAATTTCAAAAATAGCCGAAAATGCACCACATGCACCATAATTGGAGCATGGGGCACCACGGACCTCAAAAATGAAAAGTGCTACAAGAATTATGGTTTTTTATGCATAAGAATGCAGCAGGGATCATGGGGCACCAAAACCCAAAAGTCATTTTTTTGCACGAAAATTTCACAAATGGCCGAAAATGCACCATCGGGCTCCTCGAACCTCAAAATTGAAAAGTGCTTCAAGCATTATGGGATTTTAGGAATAAGAATGCACCAGGGATCACGGGGAACCAAAACCTAAAAGTCTTATTTTCGCACGAAAATTGCACAAATGGCCGAAAATGCACCCTCGGCACCAAAATTGGACCACGGGCCACCACGAACCTCAAGACTGAAAAATGATCTGAGCATTATGGTTTTTTATGCATAAGAATGCAGCAGGGATCACGGGGCACCAAAACCCAAAAGTCATATTTTCGCATGAAAATTTCACAAACGGCCAAAAATGCACCACATGCACGAAAATTGGACCACGGGGCACCACGGACCTCAAAACCAAAAAGTGCTACAAGAATTATGGTTTTTTATGCATAAGAATGCACCAGGGATCACGGGTCACCAAAACCCAAAAGTTTTATTTTCGCACGAAAATTGCATAAAAGGCCGAAAATGCACCTTCGGCACCAAAATTGGACCATGGGCTACCACGAACCTCAAGACTGAAAACTGTTTCGAGCATTATGGTTATTTATGTATAAGAATGCAACAGGGATCACGGGGCACCAAAACCCAAAAGTCTTATTTTTGCACGAAAATGGCTTAAATGGCCGAAAATGCACCACCGACACTAAAATTGGACCACGGGGCACCACGGACCTCATAACTGAAGTGTTCCGAGCATTACAATTTTTTATGCTTAAGAATACACCAGGGATCACAGGGCACCAAAACCCAAAAGTCTTCTTTTCGTACGAAAATTGCCCAAATGGCCGAAAATGCAACCCCGACACCAAAATTGGACCACGGGGCACCACGAACCTCAAGACTGAAAACTGTTTCTAGGATTATGGTATTTTATGCATAAGAATGCACCAAGGATCATGGGGCACAAAAACTCAAAAGTCTTACTTTCGCACGTAAGTTGCACAATGGGCACGTAAATTGCATTATGTGCCGAAAATGCACCACGAGCACCAAAATTGGACCACGGGGCACCACGGACCTCAAAACATTGAAGTGCTCCAAGCATTACCATTTTTTATGCATAAGGATGCACCAGGGATCACGGGGCACCGAAACCCAAAAGTGTTAGTTTCGCACGAAAATTGCATAAATGGCCGAAAATGCACCACCGGCACCAAAATTTGACCACCGAACACCATGGACCTCAAAATTGAGAAGTGCTCCGAGCATTATGGTTTTTTATATATAAGAATGCACCAGGGATCACGGGACACCAAAACCCAAAAGTCTTTTTTTGCACGAAAATGCACCACGAGCACCAAAATTGGACCACGGGGCACCTCGGACCTTAATGCTGAAAAGTGCTCCAAGCATTACGGTTTTTTATGCATAAGAATGCACCAGGGATCACGGGGCACCAAAACCCATTAGTCTTATTTTCGCACGAAAATTGCTCAAATGGCCGAAAATGCACTACCGGCACCAAAATTGGACCACGGGGCACCACGGACCTCAAAACTGAAAAGTGTTGCCAGCATTATGGTCTTTGATGCATAAGAATGCACCAGGGATCATGGGGCACCAAAACCCAAAAGTCTTATTTTGGCATGAAAATATCACCATGTGCCGAAAATTCATCACGGGTACCAAAATTGGACCACGGGGCACCACGGATCTCAAAACTGAAAAGTGCTCCGAGCATTATGGTTTTTTATGCATAAGAATGCACCAGGGGTCACAGCGTACCAATACCCAAATGTCTTATTTTCGCACGAAAATTGCACAAAAGGCCGAAAATGCACCACCGACACCAAAATTGTACCACGGGGCACCACGAACCTCAAAACTGAAAAGTTCTCTAAGCATTGTGGTTTGTTATGCATAAGAATGCACCATGGATCATGGGGCATCAAATCCCAAAAGTCTTATTTTCGCTCGAAAATTGCACAATGGGCGGAAAATGTACCACGGGCACTAAAATTGGACCACGGGGCACCACGGACCTCCAAACTGAAAAGTGCTTTGAGAATTATGGTTTTTTATCGATAAGAATACCCAAGGACGATTGGGCACCAAAACCCAAAAGTCTTGTTTTGGCACGGAAATTGCACCATGGGACAAAATTGCACCACGGGGCCCATAAATTGGACCACTGGAGGCCACGGACCTCAAAACTGAAAATTTCTCTAAGCATTATTGTTTTTTATGCATAAAAATCCACCAGGGATCACGGGGCACCAAAACCCAAAAGTCTTATTTTCGCACGAAAATTGCACAAATGGTCCAAAATGAACCACAGGCACCAAAATTGGACCTCGGGGCACCACGGACCTCAAAACAAAAAAATCCTCTGAGCATTATGGCTTTTTATGCATAAGAATGCACCAAGGATCACGGGGAAGCAAAACCTAAAAGTCTTATTTTTCGCACGAAAATTGCACAAATGGCCGTAAAAGCACCATCGGCACCAAATTTGGACCACGGGGCACCAAGGACCTCAAAACTGAAAAGTGTTGCCAGCATTATGGTTTTTGATGCATAAAAATGCACCAGGCATCACGGGGCACCAAAACCCAAAAGCCTTATTTTGGCATGAAAATATCACCATGTGCCGAAAATTCATCACGGGTACCAAAATTAGACCACGGGGCACCTCAAACCTCAATACTTAAAAGTGTTCCAAGCATTATGGTTTTTTATGCATAAGAATGCACCAGGGATCACGGGGCACTAAAACCCAAACGTCTTATTTTCCCATGATAATTGCACGTGGGCCGAAAATGAACCACGGGAACCAAAATTGGACCACGGGGCACCTTGGACCTCAAAACTGAAAACTGCTCTGAGCAATATGGTTTTTTATGCATAAGAATGCACCAGGGATCACGGGGCACCAAAACCCAAAAGTCCTATTTTCGCACGAAAATCAAACAATGGGCCGAAAATGCACCACAGGCACCAAAATTGGACCACGGGGCACCTCGGACCTTAATGCTGAAAAGTGCTCCAAGCATTATGGTTTTTTATGCATAAGAATGCACCAGGGATCACTTGGCACCAAAACCCAATAGTCTTATTTTCGCACGAAATTTGCTCAAATGGCCGAAAATGCACTACCGGCACCAAAATTGGACCACGGGGCACCACGGACCTCAAAACTGAAAAGTGTTGCCAGCATTATGGTTTTTGATGCATAAGAATGCACTAGGGATCACGGGGCACCAAATCCCAAAAGTTTTATTTTGGCATGAAAATATCACCATGTGCTGAAAATTCATCACAGGTACCAAAATTGGACCACAGGGCACCACGGACCTCAAAACTGAAAAGTGCTCCGAGCATTATGGTTTTTTATGCATAAGAATGCACCAGGGGTCACAGGGCACCAATACCCAAATGTCTTATTTTCGCACGAAAATTGCACAAAAGGCCGAAAATGCACCACCGACACCAAAATTGTACCACGGGGCACCACGAACCTCAAAACTGAAAAGTGCTCCGAGCATTGTGGTTTGTTATGCATAAGAATGCACCAGGGATCATGGGGCATCAAAACCCAAAAGTCTTATTTTCGCTCGAAAATTGCACAATGGGTGAAAATGTACCACAAGCACTAAAATTGAAGCACAAGGCACCACAGACCTCCAAACTGAAAAGTGCTTTGAGAATTATGATTTTTTATGCATAAGAATACCCAAGGACCACAGGGCACCAAAACCCAAAAGTCTTATTTTGGCACGGAAATTGCACCATGGGACAAAATTGCACCACGGGGCCCCAAAATTGGACCACTGGAGGCCACAGACCTCAAAACAGAAAATTTCTCTAAGCATTATTGTTTTTTATGCATAAAAATCCTCCAGGGATTACGGGGCACCAAAATCCAAAAGTCTTATTTTCGCACGAAAATTGCACAAATGGCCCAAAATGAACCACAGGCACCAAAATTAGACCACGGGGCACCACGGACCTCAAAACTGAAAAGTCCTCTGAGGATTATGGCTTTTTATGCATAAGAATGCACCAAGGATCACGGGGAAGCAAAACCTAAAAGTCTTATTTTTCGCACGAAAATTGCACAAATGGCCGTAAATGCACCATCGACACCAAAATTGGACCACGGGTCACCACGGACCTCAAAACTGAAAAGTGTTCTGAGCATTATGGTTTTTCATGCATAAGATTGCATCAGGGATCACGAGGAACCAAAACCCAAAAGTGTTATTTTCGCACGAAAATTGCATAATGGGCCGAAATGCACCACGGGCACCAAAATTGGACCACGGGGCAACTCGGACCTCAAAACTGAAAATTGCTCTGAGCATTAAGGTTTTTTATGCATAAGAATGCACCAGTGATCACGGGGCACCAAAATCCAAAAGTCTTATTTTCGCACGAAAATTGCACAAATGGCCGAAAATGCATCCTCGGCACCAAAATTGGACCACGGGACACCACGGACCTCGAAACTGAAAAGTGTTTTGAGCATTATGTTTTTTTATGCATAAGAATGCAGCAGGGATCACGGGGCACCAAAACCCAAAAGTCTTTTTTTCTCACGAAAATTGCACAATGGGCCGAAAATGAACCACGGGCACAAAAATTGGACCACATGGCACCTCGGACCTCAAAACGGAAAAGTGCTCAGAGCATTAAGGTTTTTTATGCAAAAGAATGCATCAGGGATCACGGGGCACCAAAACCCAAAAGTCTTATTTTCGCACAAAAATTCCACAAATGGCCGAAAATGCACCCTCGGTACCAAATTTGGACCATGGGGCACCACGAACCTCAAGACTGAAAAGTGTTCCGAGCATTATTGTTTTTTATGCATCAGAATGCACCAGGGATCATAGAGCACCAAAACCCAAAAGTCTTATTTTCCCATGATAATTGCACGTGTGCCGAAAATGGACTACGGGAACCAAAATTTGACCACGGGGCACCTCGGACCTCAAAACTGAAAACTGCTCCGAGCATTATAGTTCTTTATGCATAAGAATGCACCAGAGATCACGGGGCACCAAAACCCAAGAGTCTTATTTTCGCACAAAAATTGCACAAATGGCCGCAAGTGCACCACGGGCACCAAAATTTGACCACG
Source organism: Pueraria montana var. lobata (assembly GCA_026413185.1). Taxonomy (NCBI): domain Eukaryota; kingdom Viridiplantae; phylum Streptophyta; class Magnoliopsida; order Fabales; family Fabaceae; genus Pueraria; species Pueraria montana. The sequence continues at coordinate 1,642,080 of CM048656.1, forward strand.
AGGCATTACGGACCTCAAAGCTGAAAAGTGTTCTTAGCATTATTCTTTTTTATGTATAAGAATGCACCAGGGATCATGGGGCCCAAAAACCAAAAAGTCTTATTTTCGCACGACAATTGAACAATGGGCCGAAAATGCACCACCAGCACCAAAATTTGACCACGGGGCACCACGGACGTCTAAAATAAAAAGTGTTATGAGCATTATGGTTATTTATGCATAAGAATGCACCAAGGATCACGGGGCACCAAAACCCAAAAGTCTTATTTTCGTATGAAAATTGCACAAATGGCCGAAAATGCATCCCCGGCTCAAAAATTGGAACACGGGGCACCTTGGACCTCAAAACTGAAAATCCATACATTATGCTTTTTAATGAATAAAAATGCACCAGGGATCATGGGGCACCAAAACCCAAAAGTCTTATTTTCGCACGAAAATTGCACAATGGGCAATAACTGCACTACGGGTACCAAAATTGGACTACGGGGCACCTCGGACCTCAATACTTAAAAGTGCTCCAAGCATTATGGATTTTTATGCATAAGAATGCGCCAGGAATCACGGGGCACCAAAACCCAAAAGTCTTATTTTCGCACGAAAATGGCACAAATGGCTGAAAATGCACCACGGGCACAAAAATTTGACCACGGGACCTCAAAACTGAAAACTGTTTCGAGCATTATGGTTTTTGATGCATAAGAATGCACTAGGGATCACAGGGCACCAAAACCAAAAAGTCTTACTTTCGCACGAAAATTCCACAAATGGTCGTAAATGCACCCCCGGCACCAATTTTGGACCACGGGCCACCATGAACCTCAAGACTGAAAAGTGTTCCGAGCATTATTGTTTTTTATGCATAAGAATGCACCTGGGATCACGGGGCACCAAAACCCAAAAGTCTTATTTTGCGCATGCAAATTGCACAATGAGGCAAAAATGAACCATGGGCACCAAAGTTGGACCACGGGTCACCTCGGACCTTAAAACTAAAAAGTGCTCCGAGCATTAAGGTTTTTTATGCAAAAGAATGCACCAGGGATCACGGGGCACCAAAACCCACAAGTCTTACTTTCGCACAAAAATTCCACAAATGGCCGTAAATGCACCCCCGACACCAATTTTGGACAACGGGCCACCACGAACCTCAAGACTGAAAAGTGTTCCGAGCATTATTGTTTTTATGCATAAGAATGCACCAGGGATCACGGGGCACCAAAACCCAAAAGTCTTATTTTCGCATGCAAATTGCACAATGGGGCAAAAATGAACCACGGGCACCAAAATTGGACCACGGGGCACCTCGGACCTCAAAACTGAAAAGTGCTCCGAGCATTATGGTTTTTTATGCATAAGATTGAACCAGAGATCACGGGGCACCAAAACCCAAGAGTCTTATTTTCGCACGAAAATTGCACAAATGGCCACAAATGCACCACCGGCACCAACATTTGACCACGAGGCATCACGAACCTCAAAACTGAAAAGTGTTATGAGCATTATGGTTTTTATGAATAAGAATGCACCAGGGATCACGGGGCTCGAAATCCCAAAAGTCTTATTTTCGCACGAAAATTGAACAATGGGCCGAAAATGCACCACTAGCACCAAAATTGGACCACGGGGCACCACAGACCTCAAAACTGAAAAGTGTTCTGAGCATTACGGTTTTTTATGCATAAGAATGCACCAAGGATCACGGGGCACCAAAACCCAAAAGTCTTATTTTCGCACGAAAATTGGACAAATGCCAGAAAATGAACCACCGACACCAAAATTGGACCACGGACCTCAACACTGAAAAGTGTTCCGAGTATTATGATTTTTCATGCATAAGAATGCACCAGGGATCACGGGGCTCCAAAACCCAAAAGTCTTATTTTCGCACCAAAATTGCACAATAGGGCGAAAATGCACCATGGGTACCAAAATTGGACAATGGGGCACCTCGGACCTCAAAACTGAAAAGTGCTCTGATCATTAAGGTTTTTTTATGCATAAGAATGCACCAGGGATCACGGGGCACCAAAACCCAAAAGTCTTATTTTCGCACGAAAATTGCACAAACAGCCTAAAATGCAACCCCGTCATCAAAATTGGACCACGGCGCACCACGAACCTCAAGACTGAAAAGTGTTTCGAGTATTATTGTTTTTTATGCATAAGAATGCACCAAGGATCACAGGGCACTAAAATCCAAAAGTCTTATTTTAGCACAAAAATTGCACAATGGGCCGAAAATGTACCACGAGCACCCAAATTGGACCACGGGGCACCTCGGACCTCAAAACATAATGGGACTCTGAGCATTATGGTTTTTTATGCATAAGAATGCACCAGGGATCACGAGGCACCAAAACCCAAAAGTCTTATTTTTGCACGAAAATTGCACAATGGGCCGAAACTGCACCACGGGCACAAAAATTGGACCACGGGGCACCTCGGACCTCAAAACAGAAAACTGCTTCAAGCATTATGGTTTTTTTATGCATAAGAATGCACCGGGGATCACAGGGAAGCAAAACCCAAAAGTTTTATTTTCGCACGAAAATTGCACAATGGCCCGAAAATGCACAACCGTCACCAAAATTGGACCACGGGACACCTCAGACCTCAGAACTTCAAATTTCTCAAAGAATTATGATTTTTTATACATAATAATTCACCAGGGATCAGAGGGCACCAAAACCCAAAAGTCTTATTTTCGTACGAAAATTTCACAAATGGCCGAAAATGCACCGCCGTCACCAAAATTGGACCCAGGGGCACCACAGACCTCAAAACTGAATTTTTTTTTTTTGAGTATTATGGTTTTTTATGCATAGAATGCACCAAGGATCACGGGGCACCAAATCACAAAAGTCTTATTTTCGCACGAAAATTGCACAATGGGCGAAAATGCACCACGGGATCCAAAATTGGACCATGGGGCACCTCGGACCTCAAAACTGAAAAGTGTTCCAAGAATTATGGTTTTTTATGCATAGGAATGCACCAGGGATCACGGGGCACCAAAACCCAAAAGTCTTATTTTCGCACGAAAATTGCACCAATGGCCGAAAATGCACCACCGGCACCAAAATTGGAGCACGGGGCACCACGAACCTCAAAACTGAAAAGTTTTCCAAGAATTATGGTTTTTAATGCATAAGAATGCCCAGGGATCACAGGGCACCAAAACCCAAAAGTCATATTTTTGCACGAATATTGCAAAATGGGCCAAAAATGCACCACCGGCACCAAAATTGGACCACGAGGCACCACAAACATCAAAACTAAAAAGTGTTCTGAGCATTATGGTTTTTTATGCATAAGAATGCACCAGGGATCACGGGGAACAAAAATCCAAAAGTATTATTTTTGAACTAAAATTGCACAATGGGCCGAAAATGCAGCACAGGCACCAAAATTGGACCACGGGGCACCTCGGACCTCAATACTTAAAAGTCCTGCTAGCATTATGGTTTTTTATGCTTAAGAATGCACCAGGGATCATGAGGCACCAAAACCCAAAAGTCTTATTTTCGCACGAAAATTTCACAAATGGCCGAAAATGCACCACCGGCACCAAAATTGAACCACGGGGCACCACGGACCTCAAAACTGAAAAGTGTTCTAAATATTATGGTTTTTTATGCATAGGAACGCACCACGGATCATGGGACACCAAATCCCAAAAGTCTTATTTTCGCACAAAAATTGCACAATGGGCGGAAAATGCACCACTGGCACCAAAATTGGACCACGAGGCACGTCGGACCTCAAAACTGAAAAATGTTCCGAGCATTATGGTTTTTTATGCATAAGAAGGCACTAGGGATCACGGGGCACCAAAACCCAAACGTCGTATTTTCGCACGAAAGTTGCACAAATGGACGAAACTGCACCGCCAGCACGAAAATTGGACCACTAGGCACCAGGTTAATCACAACTGAAAAGTGTTTCGAGTATTATGGTTTTTTTATACATAGGAATGCACCAGGGATCACGGGGAACCAAATCCCAAAAGTCTTATTTTTTCACGAAAATTGCACAATGGACTGAAATGCACCACGGGCACCAAAATTGGACCACGAGGCACCTCGGACCTCAAAAATGAAAAGTGTTCCGAGTATTATGGTTTTTTATGCATAACAATGCCCCAGGGATCACGGGGCACCAAATCCGAAAAGTCTTATTTTCACACGAAAATTGCACAATGTGCCGAAAATGCACCACCGGCACCAAAATTGGACCACGGGGCACCACGGACGTCCAAACTGAAAAGTGTTCCGAGTATTATGGTTTTTTATGTATAGGAATGCACCAAGGATCACAGGGCACCAAATCCCAAAAGTCTTATTTTCGTACAAAAATTCTACAATGGGCGGAAAATGCACCACGGGGCACCTCGGACCTCAAAATTCAAAAGTGTTCCAAGCATTATGGTTTTTTATGCATAAGAATGCACCAGGGATCACGGGACACCAAAACCCAAAAGTCTTATTTTCGCATGAAAATTGCACAATGGGGCAAAAATGCCTCACGAGCACCAAAATTGGACCACGGGGCACCTCAAACCTCAAAACATAAAAGTTCTCCGAGCATTATAGTTTTCTATGCATAAGAATGCACCAAGGATCATGGGGGCACCAATATCCAAAAGTCTTATTTTCGCACGAAAATTGCATAATGGGCTGAAATGCACCACATGCACCAAAATTGGACCACGGGGCACCTCATACCTCAAAACTGAAAAGTACTATGAGAATTATGGTTTTTTATGCATAAGAATGCTCCTTATCTCGGGGCTCCAAAACCCAAAAGTCTTATTTCGCACGAAAATTGCACAATTGGCCGAAAATGGACCACGGGCACCAAAATTGTACCACGGGACACCATGGACCTCAAAACTGGAAAGTGTTCTGGGCATTATGGTTTTTTATGCATAAGAATGCATCAGGGATCACAGGGCAACAAAACCCAAAAGTCTCTTATTTTCGCACAAAAATTGCACAATGGGACGAAAATGTACCACGAGCACCAAAATTGGACCACGGGGCACCTCGGACCTTAATACTTAAAAGTCCTCCAAGCATTATGGTTTTTTATACGTAAGAATGCACTAGGGATTACGGGCACCAAAACCCAATAGTCTTATTTTCGCACGAAAATTGCGTAAATTTTCGAAATTGCACCACCGGCACCAAAATTGTACCACGGGGCACCACAGACCTAAAAACTGAAAAGTGTTCCAAGTATTATGGTTTTTTATGCATAAGAATGCACTAGGGATGACGGGGCACCAAAATCCAAAAGTCTTATTTTCGCACGAAAATTGCATAAATGGCCGAAAATGCACCCTCGGCACCAAAATTGGACCACGGGGGCACCACGAACCTGAAGACTGAAAAGTGTTCCGAGCATTATGATTTTCTATGCATAAGAATGCACCAGGGTTGATAGGGCACCAAAACCCAAAAGTCTTATTTTCGCACGAAAATTGCAGAATGGGTCGAAAATGCACCACGGGCACCAAAATTGGACCACGGGGCACCTCAGACCTCAAAACTGAAAAGTGCTACAAGAATTATGGTTTTTTATGCATAAGAATGCACTAGGGGTCACCGGGCACCAAAACCCAAAAGTCTTATTTTCGCACGAAAATTGCACAAATGGCTGAAAATGCACCACCAGCACCAAAATTGGACCACTAGGCTCCTCGAAGCTCAAAACAGAAAAGTGCTTCAAGCATTATGGTTTTTTATGCATAAGAATTCACCAGGGATCACTGGGCATCAAAATCCAAAAGTCTTATGTTCACACGAAAATTGCACAAATGGTCGAGTGTGCACCACCGACACCAAAATTGGACCACGAGGGACCGCGGACCTCAAAACTTAAAAGTAGTCCAAGCATTATGGTTTTTTATGCATAAGAATGCACCAGGGATCACTGGGCATCAAAACCCAAAAGTCTGATTTTCGCGCGAAAATTGCTCAACGGGTCGAAAATGCATCACGGGCACCAAAATTGGACAACGGGGCACCTTGGACCTCAAAACTGAAAAGTGTTCCCAGCATTATGGTTTTTTATGCATAGGAACGAAATAGGGATCACTGGGCACGAAAACCCAAAAGTCTTATTTTCACACGAAAGTTGCACAAATGGCCGAAAATGCACCCCCGACACCAAAATTGGACCACGGGGCACCACGAACCTTAAGACTGAAAAGTGTTCCGAGGCATTATGGTTTTTTATGCATAAGAATGCACCAGGGGTCACTGGGCACCAAAACCCAAAAGTCTTATTTTCGAACGAAAGTAGCACAACGGGCCGAAAATGCACCTCATGCACCAAAATTGGACCACGGGGCACCACGGACCTCAAAACTGTAAAGTGTTCTGAGCATTAAGGTTTTTTATGCATAAGAATGCACTAGGGTCCACAGGGCACCAAAACCCAAAAGTCTTATTTTCGCACGAAAATTGCACTAATGGCCGAAAATGCACCCCCGACACCAAAATTGGACCACCGGGCACCAAGAGTCTCAAGAATGAAAACTGTTCTGAGCATTATGGCTTTTTATGCAAAAGAATGCACCAGGGATCACGGGGCACCAAAACCCAAAAGTCTTATTTTCGCACGAAAGTTGCACAAAGGGCCGAAAATGCACCACGGGCACCAAAAAGGGACCACAGTGCACCAAAACCAAAATCGAGGTGCCAAAACCAATTTTGGTGCCTTTGGTGCATTTCGGCGCATTGTGTAATTTTTGTGCGAAAATAAGAATGAAATTTGGACCACGGTGCACCTCGGACCTCAAAACTGAAAAGTGCTTCGAGGATGATGGTTTTTTATGCATAAGAATGCACCAGGGATCACGGGGCACCAAAATCGAAAAGTCTTATTTTGTACCAAATTTACACAATGGTCCGATAATGCATCAACGACACCAAAATTGGACCACGGGGCACCACGGACCTTAAAACTGAAAAGTGCCCCAAGCATTATGGTTTTTTATGCATAAGAATGCACTAGGGGTCACCGGGCACCAAAACCCAAAAGTCTTATTTTCGCACGAAAATTGCACAAATGGCTGAAAATGCACCACCAGCACCAAAATTGGACCACTAGGCTCCTCGAAGCTCAAAACAGAAAAGTGCTTCAAGCATTATGGTTTTTTATGCATAAGAATGCACCAGGGATCACGTGGCACCAAAATCCAAAAGTCTTATGTTCGCACGAAAATTGCACAAATGGTCGAGTGTGCACCACCGACACCAAAATTGGACCACGAGGGACCGCGGACCTCAAAACTTAAAAGTAGTCCAAGCATTATGGTTTTTTATGCATAAGAATGCACCAGGGATCACTGGGCATCAAAACCCAAAAGTCTGATTTTCGTGCGAAAATTGCTCAACGGGTCGAAAATGCATCACGGGCACCAAAATTGGACAACGGGGCACCTTGGACCTCAAAACTGAAAAGTGTTCCCAGCATTATGGTTTTTTATGCATAGGAACGAAATAGGGATCACTGGGCACGAAAACCCAAAAGTCTTATTTTCACACGAAAATTGCACAAATGGCCGAAAATGCACCCCCGACACCAAAATTGGACCACGGGGCACCACGAACCTTAAGACTGAAAAGTGTTCCGAGGCATTATGGTTTTTTATGCATAAGAATGCACCAGGGGTCACTGGGCACCAAAACCCAAAAGTCTTATTTTCGAACGAAAGTAGCACAACGGGCCGAAAATGCACCTCATGCACCAAAATTGGACCACGGGGCACCACGAACCTCAAAACTGTAAAGTGTTCTGAGCATTAAGGTTTTTTATGCATAAGAATGCACTAGGGTCCACAGGGCACCAAAACCCAAAAGTCTTATTTTCGCACGAAAATTGCACTAATGGCCGAAAATGCACCCCCGACACCAAAATTGGACCACCGGGCACCAAGAGTCTCAAGAATGAAAACTGTTCTGAGCATTATGGCTTTTTATGCAAAAGAATGCACCAGGGATCACGGGGCACCAAAACCCAAAAGTCTTATTTTCGCACGAAAGTTGCACAAAGGGCCGAAAATGCACCACGGGCACCAAAAAGGGACCATAGTGCACCAAAACCAAAATCGAGGTGCCAAAACCAATTTTGGTGCCTTTGGTGCATTTCGGCGCATTGTGTAATTTTTGTGCGAAAATAAGAATGAAATTTGGACCACGGTGCACCTCGGACCTCAAAACTGAAAAGTGCTTCGAGGATGATGGTTTTTTATGCATAAGAATGCACCAGGGATCACGGGGCACCAAAATCGAAAAGTCTTATTTTGTACCAAATTTACACAATGGTCCGATAATGCATCAACGACACCAAAATTGGACCACGGGGCACCACGGACCTTAAAACTGAAAAGTGCCCCAAGCATTATGGTTTTTTATGCATAAGAATGCACTAGGGGTCACCGGGCACCAAAACCCAAAAGTCTTATTTTCGCACGAAAATTGCACAAATGGCTGAAAATGCACCACCAGCACCAAAATTGGACCACTAGGCTCCTCGAAGCTCAAAACAGAAAAGTGCTTCAAGCATTATGGTTTTTTATGCATAAGAATGCACCAGGGATCACGTGGCACCAAAATCCAAAAGTCTTATGTTCGCACGAAAATTGCACAAATGGTCGAGTGTGCACCACCGACACCAAAATTGGACCACGAGGGACCGCGGACCTCAAAACTTAAAAGTAGTCCAAGCATTATGGTTTTTTATGCATAAGAATGCACCAGGGATCACTGGGCATCAAAACCCAAAAGTCTGATTTTCGTGCGAAAATTGCTCAACGGGTCGAAAATGCATCACGGGCACCAAAATTGGACAACGGGGCACCTTGGACCTCAAAACTGAAAAGTGTTCCCAGCATTATGGTTTTTTATGCATAGGAACGAAATAGGGATCACTGGGCACGAAAACCCAAAAGTCTTATTTTCACACGAAAATTGCACAAATGGCCGAAAATGCACCCCCGACACCAAAATTGGACCACGGGGCACCACGAACCTTAAGACTGAAAAGTGTTCCGAGGCATTATGGTTTTTTATGCATAAGAATGCACCAGGGGTCACTGGGCACCAAAACCCAAAAGTCTTATTTTCGAACGAAAGTAGCACAACGGGCCGAAAATGCACCTCATGCACCAAAATTGGACCACGGGGCACCACGAACCTCAAAACTGTAAAGTGTTCTGAGCATTAAGGTTTTTTATGCATAAGAATGCACTAGGGTCCACAGGGCACCAAAACCCAAAAGTCTTATTTTCGCACGAAAATTGCACTAATGGCCGAAAATGCACCCCCGACACCAAAATTGGACCACCGGGCACCAAGAGTCTCAAGAATGAAAACTGTTCTGAGCATTATGGCTTTTTATGCAAAAGAATGCACCAGGGATCACGGGGCACCAAAACCCAAAAGTCTTATTTTCGCACGAAAGTTGCACAAAGGGCCGAAAATGCACCACGGGCACCAAAAAGGGACCACAGTGCACCAAAACCAAAATCGAGGTGCCAAAACCAATTTTGGTGCCTTTGGTGCATTTCGGCGCATTGTGTAATTTTTGTGCGAAAATAAGAATGAAATTTGGACCACGGTGCACCTCGGACCTCAAAACTGAAAAGTGCTTCGAGGATGATGGTTTTTTATGCATAAGAATGCACCAGGGATCACGGGGCACCAAAATCGAAAAGTCTTATTTTGTACCAAATTTACACAATGGTCCGATAATGCATCAACGACACCAAAATTGGACCACGGGGCACCACGGACCTTAAAACTGAAAAGTGCCCCAAGCATTATGGTTTTTTATGCATAAGAATGCACTAGGGGTCACCGGGCACCAAAACCCAAAAGTCTTATTTTCGCACGAAAATTGCACAAATGGCTGAAAATGCACCACCAGCACCAAAATTGGACCACTAGGCTCCTCGAAGCTCAAAACAGAAAAGTGCTTCAAGCATTATGGTTTTTTATGCATAAGAATGCACCAGGGATCACGTGGCACCAAAATCCAAAAGTCTTATGTTCGCACGAAAATTGCACAAATGGTCGAGTGTGCACCACCGACACCAAAATTGGACCACGAGGGACCGCGGACCTCAAAACTTAAAAGTAGTCCAAGCATTATGGTTTTTTATGCATAAGAATGCACCAGGGATCACTGGGCATCAAAACCCAAAAGTCTGATTTTCGTGCGAAAATTGCTCAACGGGTCGAAAATGCATCACGGGCACCAAAATTGGACAACGGGGCACCTTGGACCTCAAAACTGAAAAGTGTTCCCAGCATTATGGTTTTTTATGCATAGGAACGAAATAGGGATCACTGGGCACGAAAACCCAAAAGTCTTATTTTCACACGAAAATTGCACAAATGGCCGAAAATGCACCCCCGACACCAAAATTGGACCACGGGGCACCACGAACCTTAAGACTGAAAAGTGTTCCGAGGCATTATGGTTTTTTATGCATAAGAATGCACCAGGGGTCACTGGGCACCAAAACCCAAAAGTCTTATTTTCGAACGAAAGTAGCACAACGGGCCGAAAATGCACCTCATGCACCAAAATTGGACCACGGGGCACCACGAACCTCAAAACTGTAAAGTGTTCTGAGCATTAAGGTTTTTTATGCATAAGAATGCACTAGGGTCCACAGGGCACCAAAACCCAAAAGTCTTATTTTCGCACGAAAATTGCACTAATGGCCGAAAATGCACCCCCGACACCAAAATTGGACCACCGGGCACCAAGAGTCTCAAGAATGAAAACTGTTCTGAGCATTATGGCTTTTTATGCAAAAGAATGCACCAGGGATCACGGGGCACCAAAACCCAAAAGTCTTATTTTCGCACGAAAGTTGCACAAAGGGCCGAAAATGCACCACGGGCACCAAAAAGGGACCACAGTGCACCAAAACCAAAATCGAGGTGCCAAAACCAATTTTGGTGCCTTTGGTGCATTTCGGCGCATTGTGTAATTTTTGTGCGAAAATAAGAATGAAATTTGGACCACGGTGCACCTCGGACCTCAAAACTGAAAAGTGCTTCGAGGATGATGGTTTTTTATGCATAAGAATGCACCAGGGATCACGGGGCACCAAAATCGAAAAGTCTTATTTTGTACCAAATTTACACAATGGTCCGATAATGCATCAACGACACCAAAATTGGACCACGGGGCACCACGGACCTTAAAACTGAAAAGTGCCCCAAGCATTATGGTTTTTTATGCATAAGAATGCACTAGGGGTCACCGGGCACCAAAACCCAAAAGTCTTATTTTCGCACGAAAATTGCACAAATGGCTGAAAATGCACCACCAGCACCAAAATTGGACCACTAGGCTCCTCGAAGCTCAAAACAGAAAAGTGCTTCAAGCATTATGGTTTTTTATGCATAAGAATGCACCAGGGATCACGTGGCACCAAAATCCAAAAGTCTTATGTTCGCACGAAAATTGCACAAATGGTCGAGTGTGCACCACCGACACCAAAATTGGACCACGAGGGACCGCGGACCTCAAAACTTAAAAGTAGTCCAAGCATTATGGTTTTTTATGCATAAGAATGCACCAGGGATCACTGGGCATCAAAACCCAAAAGTCTGATTTTCGTGCGAAAATTGCTCAACGGGTCGAAAATGCATCACGGGCACCAAAATTGGACAACGGGGCACCTTGGACCTCAAAACTGAAAAGTGTTCCCAGCATTATGGTTTTTTATGCATAGGAACGAAATAGGGATCACTGGGCACGAAAACCCAAAAGTCTTATTTTCACACGAAAATTGCACAAATGGCCGAAAATGCACCCCCGACACCAAAATTGGACCACGGGGCACCACGAACCTTAAGACTGAAAAGTGTTCCGAGGCATTATGGTTTTTTATGCATAAGAATGCACCAGGGGTCACTGGGCACCAAAACCCAAAAGTCTTATTTTCGAACGAAAGTAGCACAACGGGCCGAAAATGCACCTCATGCACCAAAATTGGACCACGGGGCACCACGAACCTCAAAACTGTAAAGTGTTCTGAGCATTAAGGTTTTTTATGCATAAGAATGCACTAGGGTCCACAGGGCACCAAAACCCAAAAGTCTTATTTTCGCACGAAAATTGCACTAATGGCCGAAAATGCACCCCCGACACCAAAATTGGACCACCGGGCACCAAGAGTCTCAAGAATGAAAACTGTTCTGAGCATTATGGCTTTTTATGCAAAAGAATGCACCAGGGATCACGGGGCACCAAAACCCAAAAGTCTTATTTTCGCACGAAAGTTGCACAAAGGGCCGAAAATGCACCACGGGCACCAAAAAGGGACCACAGTGCACCAAAACCAAAATCGAGGTGCCAAAACCAATTTTGGTGCCTTTGGTGCATTTCGGCGCATTGTGTAATTTTTGTGCGAAAATAAGAATGAAATTTGGACCACGGTGCACCTCGGACCTCAAAACTGAAAAGTGCTTCGAGGATGATGGTTTTTTATGCATAAGAATGCACCAGGGATCACGGGGCACCAAAATCGAAAAGTCTTATTTTGTACCAAATTTACACAATGGTCCGATAATGCATCAACGACACCAAAATTGGACCACGGGGCACCACGGACCTTAAAACTGAAAAGTGCCCCAAGCATTATGGTTTTTTATGCATAAGAATGCACTAGGGGTCACCGGGCACCAAAACCCAAAAGTCTTATTTTCGCACGAAAATTGCACAAATGGCTGAAAATGCACCACCAGCACCAAAATTGGACCACTAGGCTCCTCGAAGCTCAAAACAGAAAAGTGCTTCAAGCATTATGGTTTTTTATGCATAAGAATGCACCAGGGATCACGTGGCACCAAAATCCAAAAGTCTTATGTTCGCACGAAAATTGCACAAATGGTCGAGTGTGCACCACCGACACCAAAATTGGACCACGAGGGACCGCGGACCTCAAAACTTAAAAGTAGTCCAAGCATTATGGTTTTTTATGCATAAGAATGCACCAGGGATCACTGGGCATCAAAACCCAAAAGTCTGATTTTCGTGCGAAAATTGCTCAACGGGTCGAAAATGCATCACGGGCACCAAAATTGGACAACGGGGCACCTTGGACCTCAAAACTGAAAAGTGTTCCCAGCATTATGGTTTTTTATGCATAGGAACGAAATAGGGATCACTGGGCACGAAAACCCAAAAGTCTTATTTTCACACGAAAATTGCACAAATGGCCGAAAATGCACCCCCGACACCAAAATTGGACCACGGGGCACCACGAACCTTAAGACTGAAAAGTGTTCCGAGGCATTATGGTTTTTTATGCATAAGAATGCACCAGGGGTCACTGGGCACCAAAACCCAAAAGTCTTATTTTCGAACGAAAGTAGCACAACGGGCCGAAAATGCACCTCATGCACCAAAATTGGACCACGGGGCACCACGAACCTCAAAACTGTAAAGTGTTCTGAGCATTAAGGTTTTTTATGCATAAGAATGCACTAGGGTCCACAGGGCACCAAAACCCAAAAGTCTTATTTTCGCACGAAAATTGCACTAATGGCCGAAAATGCACCCCCGACACCAAAATTGGACCACCGGGCACCAAGAGTCTCAAGAATGAAAACTGTTCTGAGCATTATGGCTTTTTATGCAAAAGAATGCACCAGGGATCACGGGGCACCAAAACCCAAAAGTCTTATTTTCGCACGAAAGTTGCACAAAGGGCCGAAAATGCACCACGGGCACCAAAAAGGGACCACAGTGCACCAAAACCAAAATCGAGGTGCCAAAACCAATTTTGGTGCCTTTGGTGCATTTCGGCGCATTGTGTAATTTTTGTGCGAAAATAAGAATGAAATTTGGACCACGGTGCACCTCGGACCTCAAAACTGAAAAGTGCTTCGAGGATGATGGTTTTTTATGCATAAGAATGCACCAGGGATCACGGGGCACCAAAATCGAAAAGTCTTATTTTGTACCAAATTTACACAATGGTCCGATAATGCATCAACGACACCAAAATTGGACCACGGGGCACCACGGACCTTAAAACTGAAAAGTGCCCCAAGCATTATGGTTTTTTATGCATAAGAATGCACTAGGGGTCACCGGGCACCAAAACCCAAAAGTCTTATTTTCGCACGAAAATTGCACAAATGGCTGAAAATGCACCACCAGCACCAAAATTGGACCACTAGGCTCCTCGAAGCTCAAAACAGAAAAGTGCTTCAAGCATTATGGTTTTTTATGCATAAGAATGCACCAGGGATCACGTGGCACCAAAATCCAAAAGTCTTATGTTCGCACGAAAATTGCACAAATGGTCGAGTGTGCACCACCGACACCAAAATTGGACCACGAGGGACCGCGGACCTCAAAACTTAAAAGTAGTCCAAGCATTATGGTTTTTTATGCATAAGAATGCACCAGGGATCACTGGGCATCAAAACCCAAAAGTCTGATTTTCGTGCGAAAATTGCTCAACGGGTCGAAAATGCATCACGGGCACCAAAATTGGACAACGGGGCACCTTGGACCTCAAAACTGAAAAGTGTTCCCAGCATTATGGTTTTTTATGCATAGGAACGAAATAGGGATCACTGGGCACGAAAACCCAAAAGTCTTATTTTCACACGAAAATTGCACAAATGGCCGAAAATGCACCCCCGACACCAAAATTGGACCACGGGGCACCACGAACCTTAAGACTGAAAAGTGTTCCGAGGCATTATGGTTTTTTATGCATAAGAATGCACCAGGGGTCACTGGGCACCAAAACCCAAAAGTCTTATTTTCGAACGAAAGTAGCACAACGGGCCGAAAATGCACCTCATGCACCAAAATTGGACCACGGGGCACCACGAACCTCAAAACTGTAAAGTGTTCTGAGCATTAAGGTTTTTTATGCATAAGAATGCACTAGGGTCCACAGGGCACCAAAACCCAAAAGTCTTATTTTCGCACGAAAATTGCACTAATGGCCGAAAATGCACCCCCGACACCAAAATTGGACCACCGGGCACCAAGAGTCTCAAGAATGAAAACTGTTCTGAGCATTATGGCTTTTTATGCAAAAGAATGCACCAGGGATCACGGGGCACCAAAACCCAAAAGTCTTATTTTCGCACGAAAGTTGCACAAAGGGCCGAAAATGCACCACGGGCACCAAAAAGGGACCACAGTGCACCAAAACCAAAATCGAGGTGCCAAAACCAATTTTGGTGCCTTTGGTGCATTTCGGCGCATTGTGTAATTTTTGTGCGAAAATAAGAATGAAATTTGGACCACGGTGCACCTCGGACCTCAAAACTGAAAAGTGCTTCGAGGATGATGGTTTTTTATGCATAAGAATGCACCAGGGATCACGGGGCACCAAAATCGAAAAGTCTTATTTTGTACCAAATTTACACAATGGTCCGATAATGCATCAACGACACCAAAATTGGACCACGGGGCACCACGGACCTTAAAACTGAAAAGTGCCCCAAGCATTATGGTTTTTTATGCATAAGAATGCACTAGGGGTCACCGGGCACCAAAACCCAAAAGTCTTATTTTCGCACGAAAATTGCACAAATGGCTGAAAATGCACCACCAGCACCAAAATTGGACCACTAGGCTCCTCGAAGCTCAAAACAGAAAAGTGCTTCAAGCATTATGGTTTTTTATGCATAAGAATGCACCAGGGATCACGTGGCACCAAAATCCAAAAGTCTTATGTTCGCACGAAAATTGCACAAATGGTCGAGTGTGCACCACCGACACCAAAATTGGACCACGAGGGACCGCGGACCTCAAAACTTAAAAGTAGTCCAAGCATTATGGTTTTTTATGCATAAGAATGCACCAGGGATCACTGGGCATCAAAACCCAAAAGTCTGATTTTCGTGCGAAAATTGCTCAACGGGTCGAAAATGCATCACGGGCACCAAAATTGGACAACGGGGCACCTTGGACCTCAAAACTGAAAAGTGTTCCCAGCATTATGGTTTTTTATGCATAGGAACGAAATAGGGATCACTGGGCACGAAAACCCAAAAGTCTTATTTTCACACGAAAATTGCACAAATGGCCGAAAATGCACCCCCGACACCAAAATTGGACCACGGGGCACCACGAACCTTAAGACTGAAAAGTGTTCCGAGGCATTATGGTTTTTTATGCATAAGAATGCACCAGGGGTCACTGGGCACCAAAACCCAAAAGTCTTATTTTCGAACGAAAGTAGCACAACGGGCCGAAAATGCACCTCATGCACCAAAATTGGACCACGGGGCACCACGAACCTCAAAACTGTAAAGTGTTCTGAGCATTAAGGTTTTTTATGCATAAGAATGCACTAGGGTCCACAGGGCACCAAAACCCAAAAGTCTTATTTTCGCACGAAAATTGCACTAATGGCCGAAAATGCACCCCCGACACCAAAATTGGACCACCGGGCACCAAGAGTCTCAAGAATGAAAACTGTTCTGAGCATTATGGCTTTTTATGCAAAAGAATGCACCAGGGATCACGGGGCACCAAAACCCAAAAGTCTTATTTTCGCACGAAAGTTGCACAAAGGGCCGAAAATGCACCACGGGCACCAAAAAGGGACCACAGTGCACCAAAACCAAAATCGAGGTGCCAAAACCAATTTTGGTGCCTTTGGTGCATTTCGGCGCATTGTGTAATTTTTGTGCGAAAATAAGAATGAAATTTGGACCACGGTGCACCTCGGACCTCAAAACTGAAAAGTGCTTCGAGGATGATGGTTTTTTATGCATAAGAATGCACCAGGGATCACGGGGCACCAAAATCGAAAAGTCTTATTTTGTACCAAATTTACACAATGGTCCGATAATGCATCAACGACACCAAAATTGGACCACGGGGCACCACGGACCTTAAAACTGAAAAGTGCCCCAAGCATTATGGTTTTTTATGCATAAGAATGCACTAGGGGTCACCGGGCACCAAAACCCAAAAGTCTTATTTTCGCACGAAAATTGCACAAATGGCTGAAAATGCACCACCAGCACCAAAATTGGACCACTAGGCTCCTCGAAGCTCAAAACAGAAAAGTGCTTCAAGCATTATGGTTTTTTATGCATAAGAATGCACCAGGGATCACGTGGCACCAAAATCCAAAAGTCTTATGTTCGCACGAAAATTGCACAAATGGTCGAGTGTGCACCACCGACACCAAAATTGGACCACGAGGGACCGCGGACCTCAAAACTTAAAAGTAGTCCAAGCATTATGGTTTTTTATGCATAAGAATGCACCAGGGATCACTGGGCATCAAAACCCAAAAGTCTGATTTTCGTGCGAAAATTGCTCAACGGGTCGAAAATGCATCACGGGCACCAAAATTGGACAACGGGGCACCTTGGACCTCAAAACTGAAAAGTGTTCCCAGCATTATGGTTTTTTATGCATAGGAACGAAATAGGGATCACTGGGCACGAAAACCCAAAAGTCTTATTTTCACACGAAAGTTGCACAAATGGCCGAAAATGCACCCCCGACACCAAAATTGGACCACGGGGCACCACGAACCTTAAGACTGAAAAGTGTTCCGAGGCATTATGGTTTTTTATGCATAAGAATGCACCAGGGGTCACTGGGCACCAAAACCCAAAAGTCTTATTTTCGAACGAAAGTAGCACAACGGGCCGAAAATGCACCTCATGCACCAAAATTGGACCACGGGGCACCACGGACCTCAAAACTGTAAAGTGTTCTGAGCATTAAGGTTTTTTATGCATAAGAATGCACTAGGGTCCACAGGGCACCAAAACCCAAAAGTCTTATTTTCGCACGAAAATTGCACTAATGGCCGAAAATGCACCCCCGACACCAAAATTGGACCACCGGGCACCAAGAGTCTCAAGAATGAAAACTGTTCTGAGCATTATGGCTTTTTATGCAAAAGAATGCACCAGGGATCACGGGGCACCAAAACCCAAAAGTCTTATTTTCGCACGAAAGTTGCACAAAGGGCCGAAAATGCACCACGGGCACCAAAAAGGGACCACAGTGCACCAAAACCAAAATCGAGGTGCCAAAACCAATTTTGGTGCCTTTGGTGCATTTCGGCGCATTGTGTAATTTTTGTGCGAAAATAAGAATGAAATTTGGACCACGGTGCACCTCGGACCTCAAAACTGAAAAGTGCTTCGAGGATGATGGTTTTTTATGCATAAGAATGCACCAGGGATCACGGGGCACCAAAATCGAAAAGTCTTATTTTGTACCAAATTTACACAATGGTCCGATAATGCATCAACGACACCAAAATTGGACCACGGGGCACCACGGACCTTAAAACTGAAAAGTGCCCCAAGCATTATGGTTTTTTATGCATAAGAATGCACTAGGGGTCACCGGGCACCAAAACCCAAAAGTCTTATTTTCGCACGAAAATTGCACAAATGGCTGAAAATGCACCACCAGCACCAAAATTGGACCACTAGGCTCCTCGAAGCTCAAAACAGAAAAGTGCTTCAAGCATTATGGTTTTTTATGCATAAGAATGCACCAGGGATCACGTGGCACCAAAATCCAAAAGTCTTATGTTCGCACGAAAATTGCACAAATGGTCGAGTGTGCACCACCGACACCAAAATTGGACCACGAGGGACCGCGGACCTCAAAACTTAAAAGTAGTCCAAGCATTATGGTTTTTTATGCATAAGAATGCACCAGGGATCACTGGGCATCAAAACCCAAAAGTCTGATTTTCGTGCGAAAATTGCTCAACGGGTCGAAAATGCATCACGGGCACCAAAATTGGACAACGGGGCACCTTGGACCTCAAAACTGAAAAGTGTTCCCAGCATTATGGTTTTTTATGCATAGGAACGAAATAGGGATCACTGGGCACGAAAACCCAAAAGTCTTATTTTCACACGAAAGTTGCACAAATGGCCGAAAATGCACCCCCGACACCAAAATTGGACCACGGGGCACCACGAACCTTAAGACTGAAAAGTGTTCCGAGGCATTATGGTTTTTTATGCATAAGAATGCACCAGGGGTCACTGGGCACCAAAACCCAAAAGTCTTATTTTCGAACGAAAGTAGCACAACGGGCCGAAAATGCACCTCATGCACCAAAATTGGACCACGGGGCACCACGGACCTCAAAACTGTAAAGTGTTCTGAGCATTAAGGTTTTTTATGCATAAGAATGCACTAGGGTCCACAGGGCACCAAAACCCAAAAGTCTTATTTTCGCACGAAAATTGCACTAATGGCCGAAAATGCACCCCCGACACCAAAATTGGACCACCGGGCACCAAGAGTCTCAAGAATGAAAACTGTTCTGAGCATTATGGCTTTTTATGCAAAAGAATGCACCAGGGATCACGGGGCACCAAAACCCAAAAGTCTTATTTTCGCACGAAAGTTGCACAAAGGGCCGAAAATGCACCACGGGCACCAAAAAGGGACCACAGTGCACCAAAACCAAAATCGAGGTGCCAAAACCAATTTTGGTGCCTTTGGTGCATTTCGGCGCATTGTGTAATTTTTGTGCGAAAATAAGAATGAAATTTGGACCACGGTGCACCTCGGACCTCAAAACTGAAAAGTGCTTCGAGGATGATGGTTTTTTATGCATAAGAATGCACCAGGGATCACGGGGCACCAAAATCGAAAAGTCTTATTTTGTACCAAATTTACACAATGGTCCGATAATGCATCAACGACACCAAAATTGGACCACGGGGCACCACGGACCTTAAAACTGAAAAGTGCCCCAAGCATTATGGTTTTTTATGCATAAGAATGCACTAGGGGTCACCGGGCACCAAAACCCAAAAGTCTTATTTTCGCACGAAAATTGCACAAATGGCTGAAAATGCACCACCAGCACCAAAATTGGACCACTAGGCTCCTCGAAGCTCAAAACAGAAAAGTGCTTCAAGCATTATGGTTTTTTATGCATAAGAATGCACCAGGGATCACGTGGCACCAAAATCCAAAAGTCTTATGTTCGCACGAAAATTGCACAAATGGTCGAGTGTGCACCACCGACACCAAAATTGGACCACGAGGGACCGCGGACCTCAAAACTTAAAAGTAGTCCAAGCATTATGGTTTTTTATGCATAAGAATGCACCAGGGATCACTGGGCATCAAAACCCAAAAGTCTGATTTTCGTGCGAAAATTGCTCAACGGGTCGAAAATGCATCACGGGCACCAAAATTGGACAACGGGGCACCTTGGACCTCAAAACTGAAAAGTGTTCCCAGCATTATGGTTTTTTATGCATAGGAACGAAATAGGGATCACTGGGCACGAAAACCCAAAAGTCTTATTTTCACACGAAAATTGCACAAATGGCCGAAAATGCACCCCCGACACCAAAATTGGACCACGGGGCACCACGAACCTTAAGACTGAAAAGTGTTCCGAGGCATTATGGTTTTTTATGCATAAGAATGCACCAGGGGTCACTGGGCACCAAAACCCAAAAGTCTTATTTTCGAACGAAAGTAGCACAACGGGCCGAAAATGCACCTCATGCACCAAAATTGGACCACGGGGCACCACGAACCTCAAAACTGTAAAGTGTTCTGAGCATTAAGGTTTTTTATGCATAAGAATGCACTAGGGTCCACAGGGCACCAAAACCCAAAAGTCTTATTTTCGCACGAAAATTGCACTAATGGCCGAAAATGCACCCCCGACACCAAAATTGGACCACCGGGCACCAAGAGTCTCAAGAATGAAAACTGTTCTGAGCATTATGGCTTTTTATGCAAAAGAATGCACCAGGGATCACGGGGCACCAAAACCCAAAAGTCTTATTTTCGCACGAAAGTTGCACAAAGGGCCGAAAATGCACCACGGGCACCAAAAAGGGACCACAGTGCACCAAAACCAAAATCGAGGTGCCAAAACCAATTTTGGTGCCTTTGGTGCATTTCGGCGCATTGTGTAATTTTTGTGCGAAAATAAGAATGAAATTTGGACCACGGTGCACCTCGGACCTCAAAACTGAAAAGTGCTTCGAGGATGATGGTTTTTTATGCATAAGAATGCACCAGGGATCACGGGGCACCAAAATCGAAAAGTCTTATTTTGTACCAAATTTACACAATGGTCCGATAATGCATCAACGACACCAAAATTGGACCACGGGGCACCACGGACCTTAAAACTGAAAAGTGCCCCAAGCATTATGGTTTTTTATGCATAAGAATGCACTAGGGGTCACCGGGCACCAAAACCCAAAAGTCTTATTTTCGCACGAAAATTGCACAAATGGCTGAAAATGCACCACCAGCACCAAAATTGGACCACTAGGCTCCTCGAAGCTCAAAACAGAAAAGTGCTTCAAGCATTATGGTTTTTTATGCATAAGAATGCACCAGGGATCACGTGGCACCAAAATCCAAAAGTCTTATGTTCGCACGAAAATTGCACAAATGGTCGAGTGTGCACCACCGACACCAAAATTGGACCACGAGGGACCGCGGACCTCAAAACTTAAAAGTAGTCCAAGCATTATGGTTTTTTATGCATAAGAATGCACCAGGGATCACTGGGCATCAAAACCCAAAAGTCTGATTTTCGTGCGAAAATTGCTCAACGGGTCGAAAATGCATCACGGGCACCAAAATTGGACAACGGGGCACCTTGGACCTCAAAACTGAAAAGTGTTCCCAGCATTATGGTTTTTTATGCATAGGAACGAAATAGGGATCACTGGGCACGAAAACCCAAAAGTCTTATTTTCACACGAAAATTGCACAAATGGCCGAAAATGCACCCCCGACACCAAAATTGGACCACGGGGCACCACGAACCTTAAGACTGAAAAGTGTTCCGAGGCATTATGGTTTTTTATGCATAAGAATGCACCAGGGGTCACTGGGCACCAAAACCCAAAAGTCTTATTTTCGAACGAAAGTAGCACAACGGGCCGAAAATGCACCTCATGCACCAAAATTGGACCACGGGGCACCACGAACCTCAAAACTGTAAAGTGTTCTGAGCATTAAGGTTTTTTATGCATAAGAATGCACTAGGGTCCACAGGGCACCAAAACCCAAAAGTCTTATTTTCGCACGAAAATTGCACTAATGGCCGAAAATGCACCCCCGACACCAAAATTGGACCACCGGGCACCAAGAGTCTCAAGAATGAAAACTGTTCTGAGCATTATGGCTTTTTATGCAAAAGAATGCACCAGGGATCACGGGGCACCAAAACCCAAAAGTCTTATTTTCGCACGAAAGTTGCACAAAGGGCCGAAAATGCACCACGGGCACCAAAAAGGGACCACAGTGCACCAAAACCAAAATCGAGGTGCCAAAACCAATTTTGGTGCCTTTGGTGCATTTCGGCGCATTGTGTAATTTTTGTGCGAAAATAAGAATGAAATTTGGACCACGGTGCACCTCGGACCTCAAAACTGAAAAGTGCTTCGAGGATGATGGTTTTTTATGCATAAGAATGCACCAGGGATCACGGGGCACCAAAATCGAAAAGTCTTATTTTGTACCAAATTTACACAATGGTCCGATAATGCATCAACGACACCAAAATTGGACCACGGGGCACCACGGACCTTAAAACTGAAAAGTGCCCCAAGCATTATGGTTTTTTATGCATAAGAATGCACTAGGGGTCACCGGGCACCAAAACCCAAAAGTCTTATTTTCGCACGAAAATTGCACAAATGGCTGAAAATGCACCACCAGCACCAAAATTGGACCACTAGGCTCCTCGAAGCTCAAAACAGAAAAGTGCTTCAAGCATTATGGTTTTTTATGCATAAGAATGCACCAGGGATCACGTGGCACCAAAATCCAAAAGTCTTATGTTCGCACGAAAATTGCACAAATGGTCGAGTGTGCACCACCGACACCAAAATTGGACCACGAGGGACCGCGGACCTCAAAACTTAAAAGTAGTCCAAGCATTATGGTTTTTTATGCATAAGAATGCACCAGGGATCACTGGGCATCAAAACCCAAAAGTCTGATTTTCGTGCGAAAATTGCTCAACGGGTCGAAAATGCATCACGGGCACCAAAATTGGACAACGGGGCACCTTGGACCTCAAAACTGAAAAGTGTTCCCAGCATTATGGTTTTTTATGCATAGGAACGAAATAGGGATCACTGGGCACGAAAACCCAAAAGTCTTATTTTCACACGAAAGTTGCACAAATGGCCGAAAATGCACCCCCGACACCAAAATTGGACCACGGGGCACCACGAACCTTAAGACTGAAAAGTGTTCCGAGGCATTATGGTTTTTTATGCATAAGAATGCACCAGGGGTCACTGGGCACCAAAACCCAAAAGTCTTATTTTCGAACGAAAGTAGCACAACGGGCCGAAAATGCACCTCATGCACCAAAATTGGACCACGGGGCACCACGGACCTCAAAACTGTAAAGTGTTCTGAGCATTAAGGTTTTTTATGCATAAGAATGCACTAGGGTCCACAGGGCACCAAAACCCAAAAGTCTTATTTTCGCACGAAAATTGCACTAATGGCCGAAAATGCACCCCCGACACCAAAATTGGACCACCGGGCACCAAGAGTCTCAAGAATGAAAACTGTTCTGAGCATTATGGCTTTTTATGCAAAAGAATGCACCAGGGATCACGGGGCACCAAAACCCAAAAGTCTTATTTTCGCACGAAAGTTGCACAAAGGGCCGAAAATGCACCACGGGCACCAAAAAGGGACCACAGTGCACCAAAACCAAAATCGAGGTGCCAAAACCAATTTTGGTGCCTTTGGTGCATTTCGGCGCATTGTGTAATTTTTGTGCGAAAATAAGAATGAAATTTGGACCACGGTGCACCTCGGACCTCAAAACTGAAAAGTGCTTCGAGGATGATGGTTTTTTATGCATAAGAATGCACCAGGGATCACGGGGCACCAAAATCGAAAAGTCTTATTTTGTACCAAATTTACACAATGGTCCGATAATGCATCAACGACACCAAAATTGGACCACGGGGCACCACGGACCTTAAAACTGAAAAGTGCCCCAAGCATTATGGTTTTTTATGCATAAGAATGCACTAGGGGTCACCGGGCACCAAAACCCAAAAGTCTTATTTTCGCACGAAAATTGCACAAATGGCTGAAAATGCACCACCAGCACCAAAATTGGACCACTAGGCTCCTCGAAGCTCAAAACAGAAAAGTGCTTCAAGCATTATGGTTTTTTATGCATAAGAATGCACCAGGGATCACGTGGCACCAAAATCCAAAAGTCTTATGTTCGCACGAAAATTGCACAAATGGTCGAGTGTGCACCACCGACACCAAAATTGGACCACGAGGGACCGCGGACCTCAAAACTTAAAAGTAGTCCAAGCATTATGGTTTTTTATGCATAAGAATGCACCAGGGATCACTGGGCATCAAAACCCAAAAGTCTGATTTTCGTGCGAAAATTGCTCAACGGGTCGAAAATGCATCACGGGCACCAAAATTGGACAACGGGGCACCTTGGACCTCAAAACTGAAAAGTGTTCCCAGCATTATGGTTTTTTATGCATAGGAACGAAATAGGGATCACTGGGCACGAAAACCCAAAAGTCTTATTTTCACACGAAAATTGCACAAATGGCCGAAAATGCACCCCCGACACCAAAATTGGACCACGGGGCACCACGAACCTTAAGACTGAAAAGTGTTCCGAGGCATTATGGTTTTTTATGCATAAGAATGCACCAGGGGTCACTGGGCACCAAAACCCAAAAGTCTTATTTTCGAACGAAAGTAGCACAACGGGCCGAAAATGCACCTCATGCACCAAAATTGGACCACGGGGCACCACGAACCTCAAAACTGTAAAGTGTTCTGAGCATTAAGGTTTTTTATGCATAAGAATGCACTAGGGTCCACAGGGCACCAAAACCCAAAAGTCTTATTTTCGCACGAAAATTGCACTAATGGCCGAAAATGCACCCCCGACACCAAAATTGGACCACCGGGCACCAAGAGTCTCAAGAATGAAAACTGTTCTGAGCATTATGGCTTTTTATGCAAAAGAATGCACCAGGGATCACGGGGCACCAAAACCCAAAAGTCTTATTTTCGCACGAAAGTTGCACAAAGGGCCGAAAATGCACCACGGGCACCAAAAAGGGACCACAGTGCACCAAAACCAAAATCGAGGTGCCAAAACCAATTTTGGTGCCTTTGGTGCATTTCGGCGCATTGTGTAATTTTTGTGCGAAAATAAGAATGAAATTTGGACCACGGTGCACCTCGGACCTCAAAACTGAAAAGTGCTTCGAGGATGATGGTTTTTTATGCATAAGAATGCACCAGGGATCACGGGGCACCAAAATCGAAAAGTCTTATTTTGTACCAAATTTACACAATGGTCCGATAATGCATCAACGACACCAAAATTGGACCACGGGGCACCACGGACCTTAAAACTGAAAAGTGCCCCAAGCATTATGGTTTTTTATGCATAAGAATGCACTAGGGGTCACCGGGCACCAAAACCCAAAAGTCTTATTTTCGCACGAAAATTGCACAAATGGCTGAAAATGCACCACCAGCACCAAAATTGGACCACTAGGCTCCTCGAAGCTCAAAACAGAAAAGTGCTTCAAGCATTATGGTTTTTTATGCATAAGAATGCACCAGGGATCACGTGGCACCAAAATCCAAAAGTCTTATGTTCGCACGAAAATTGCACAAATGGTCGAGTGTGCACCACCGACACCAAAATTGGACCACGAGGGACCGCGGACCTCAAAACTTAAAAGTAGTCCAAGCATTATGGTTTTTTATGCATAAGAATGCACCAGGGATCACTGGGCATCAAAACCCAAAAGTCTGATTTTCGTGCGAAAATTGCTCAACGGGTCGAAAATGCATCACGGGCACCAAAATTGGACAACGGGGCACCTTGGACCTCAAAACTGAAAAGTGTTCCCAGCATTATGGTTTTTTATGCATAGGAACGAAATAGGGATCACTGGGCACGAAAACCCAAAAGTCTTATTTTCACACGAAAATTGCACAAATGGCCGAAAATGCACCCCCGACACCAAAATTGGACCACGGGGCACCACGAACCTTAAGACTGAAAAGTGTTCCGAGGCATTATGGTTTTTTATGCATAAGAATGCACCAGGGGTCACTGGGCACCAAAACCCAAAAGTCTTATTTTCGAACGAAAGTAGCACAACGGGCCGAAAATGCACCTCATGCACCAAAATTGGACCACGGGGCACCACGAACCTCAAAACTGTAAAGTGTTCTGAGCATTAAGGTTTTTTATGCATAAGAATGCACTAGGGTCCACAGGGCACCAAAACCCAAAAGTCTTATTTTCGCACGAAAATTGCACTAATGGCCGAAAATGCACCCCCGACACCAAAATTGGACCACCGGGCACCAAGAGTCTCAAGAATGAAAACTGTTCTGAGCATTATGGCTTTTTATGCAAAAGAATGCACCAGGGATCACGGGGCACCAAAACCCAAAAGTCTTATTTTCGCACGAAAGTTGCACAAAGGGCCGAAAATGCACCACGGGCACCAAAAAGGGACCACAGTGCACCAAAACCAAAATCGAGGTGCCAAAACCAATTTTGGTGCCTTTGGTGCATTTCGGCGCATTGTGTAATTTTTGTGCGAAAATAAGAATGAAATTTGGACCACGGTGCACCTCGGACCTCAAAACTGAAAAGTGCTTCGAGGATGATGGTTTTTTATGCATAAGAATGCACCAGGGATCACGGGGCACCAAAATCGAAAAGTCTTATTTTGTACCAAATTTACACAATGGTCCGATAATGCATCAACGACACCAAAATTGGACCACGGGGCACCACGGACCTTAAAACTGAAAAGTGCCCCAAGCATTATGGTTTTTTATGCATAAGAATGCACTAGGGGTCACCGGGCACCAAAACCCAAAAGTCTTATTTTCGCACGAAAATTGCACAAATGGCTGAAAATGCACCACCAGCACCAAAATTGGACCACTAGGCTCCTCGAAGCTCAAAACAGAAAAGTGCTTCAAGCATTATGGTTTTTTATGCATAAGAATGCACCAGGGATCACGTGGCACCAAAATCCAAAAGTCTTATGTTCGCACGAAAATTGCACAAATGGTCGAGTGTGCACCACCGACACCAAAATTGGACCACGAGGGACCGCGGACCTCAAAACTTAAAAGTAGTCCAAGCATTATGGTTTTTTATGCATAAGAATGCACCAGGGATCACTGGGCATCAAAACCCAAAAGTCTGATTTTCGTGCGAAAATTGCTCAACGGGTCGAAAATGCATCACGGGCACCAAAATTGGACAACGGGGCACCTTGGACCTCAAAACTGAAAAGTGTTCCCAGCATTATGGTTTTTTATGCATAGGAACGAAATAGGGATCACTGGGCACGAAAACCCAAAAGTCTTATTTTCACACGAAAATTGCACAAATGGCCGAAAATGCACCCCCGACACCAAAATTGGACCACGGGGCACCACGAACCTTAAGACTGAAAAGTGTTCCGAGGCATTATGGTTTTTTATGCATAAGAATGCACCAGGGGTCACTGGGCACCAAAACCCAAAAGTCTTATTTTCGAACGAAAGTAGCACAACGGGCCGAAAATGCACCTCATGCACCAAAATTGGACCACGGGGCACCACGAACCTCAAAACTGTAAAGTGTTCTGAGCATTAAGGTTTTTTATGCATAAGAATGCACTAGGGTCCACAGGGCACCAAAACCCAAAAGTCTTATTTTCGCACGAAAATTGCACTAATGGCCGAAAATGCACCCCCGACACCAAAATTGGACCACCGGGCACCAAGAGTCTCAAGAATGAAAACTGTTCTGAGCATTATGGCTTTTTATGCAAAAGAATGCACCAGGGATCACGGGGCACCAAAACCCAAAAGTCTTATTTTCGCACGAAAGTTGCACAAAGGGCCGAAAATGCACCACGGGCACCAAAAAGGGACCACAGTGCACCAAAACCAAAATCGAGGTGCCAAAACCAATTTTGGTGCCTTTGGTGCATTTCGGCGCATTGTGTAATTTTTGTGCGAAAATAAGAATGAAATTTGGACCACGGTGCACCTCGGACCTCAAAACTGAAAAGTGCTTCGAGGATGATGGTTTTTTATGCATAAGAATGCACCAGGGATCACGGGGCACCAAAATCGAAAAGTCTTATTTTGTACCAAATTTACACAATGGTCCGATAATGCATCAACGACACCAAAATTGGACCACGGGGCACCACGGACCTTAAAACTGAAAAGTGCCCCAAGCATTATGGTTTTTTATGCATAAGAATGCACTAGGGGTCACCGGGCACCAAAACCCAAAAGTCTTATTTTCGCACGAAAATTGCACAAATGGCTGAAAATGCACCACCAGCACCAAAATTGGACCACTAGGCTCCTCGAAGCTCAAAACAGAAAAGTGCTTCAAGCATTATGGTTTTTTATGCATAAGAATGCACCAGGGATCACGTGGCACCAAAATCCAAAAGTCTTATGTTCGCACGAAAATTGCACAAATGGTCGAGTGTGCACCACCGACACCAAAATTGGACCACGAGGGACCGCGGACCTCAAAACTTAAAAGTAGTCCAAGCATTATGGTTTTTTATGCATAAGAATGCACCAGGGATCACTGGGCATCAAAACCCAAAAGTCTGATTTTCGTGCGAAAATTGCTCAACGGGTCGAAAATGCATCACGGGCACCAAAATTGGACAACGGGGCACCTTGGACCTCAAAACTGAAAAGTGTTCCCAGCATTATGGTTTTTTATGCATAGGAACGAAATAGGGATCACTGGGCACGAAAACCCAAAAGTCTTATTTTCACACGAAAATTGCACAAATGGCCGAAAATGCACCCCCGACACCAAAATTGGACCACGGGGCACCACGAACCTTAAGACTGAAAAGTGTTCCGAGGCATTATGGTTTTTTATGCATAAGAATGCACCAGGGGTCACTGGGCACCAAAACCCAAAAGTCTTATTTTCGAACGAAAGTAGCACAACGGGCCGAAAATGCACCTCATGCACCAAAATTGGACCACGGGGCACCACGAACCTCAAAACTGTAAAGTGTTCTGAGCATTAAGGTTTTTTATGCATAAGAATGCACTAGGGTCCACAGGGCACCAAAACCCAAAAGTCTTATTTTCGCACGAAAATTGCACTAATGGCCGAAAATGCACCCCCGACACCAAAATTGGACCACCGGGCACCAAGAGTCTCAAGAATGAAAACTGTTCTGAGCATTATGGCTTTTTATGCAAAAGAATGCACCAGGGATCACGGGGCACCAAAACCCAAAAGTCTTATTTTCGCACGAAAGTTGCACAAAGGGCCGAAAATGCACCACGGGCACCAAAAAGGGACCACAGTGCACCAAAACCAAAATCGAGGTGCCAAAACCAATTTTGGTGCCTTTGGTGCATTTCGGCGCATTGTGTAATTTTTGTGCGAAAATAAGAATGAAATTTGGACCACGGTGCACCTCGGACCTCAAAACTGAAAAGTGCTTCGAGGATGATGGTTTTTTATGCATAAGAATGCACCAGGGATCACGGGGCACCAAAATCGAAAAGTCTTATTTTGTACCAAATTTACACAATGGTCCGATAATGCATCAACGACACCAAAATTGGACCACGGGGCACCACGGACCTTAAAACTGAAAAGTGCCCCAAGCATTATGGTTTTTTATGCATAAGAATGCACTAGGGGTCACCGGGCACCAAAACCCAAAAGTCTTATTTTCGCACGAAAATTGCACAAATGGCTGAAAATGCACCACCAGCACCAAAATTGGACCACTAGGCTCCTCGAAGCTCAAAACAGAAAAGTGCTTCAAGCATTATGGTTTTTTATGCATAAGAATGCACCAGGGATCACGTGGCACCAAAATCCAAAAGTCTTATGTTCGCACGAAAATTGCACAAATGGTCGAGTGTGCACCACCGACACCAAAATTGGACCACGAGGGACCGCGGACCTCAAAACTTAAAAGTAGTCCAAGCATTATGGTTTTTTATGCATAAGAATGCACCAGGGATCACTGGGCATCAAAACCCAAAAGTCTGATTTTCGTGCGAAAATTGCTCAACGGGTCGAAAATGCATCACGGGCACCAAAATTGGACAACGGGGCACCTTGGACCTCAAAACTGAAAAGTGTTCCCAGCATTATGGTTTTTTATGCATAGGAACGAAATAGGGATCACTGGGCACGAAAACCCAAAAGTCTTATTTTCACACGAAAATTGCACAAATGGCCGAAAATGCACCCCCGACACCAAAATTGGACCACGGGGCACCACGAACCTTAAGACTGAAAAGTGTTCCGAGGCATTATGGTTTTTTATGCATAAGAATGCACCAGGGGTCACTGGGCACCAAAACCCAAAAGTCTTATTTTCGAACGAAAGTAGCACAACGGGCCGAAAATGCACCTCATGCACCAAAATTGGACCACGGGGCACCACGAACCTCAAAACTGTAAAGTGTTCTGAGCATTAAGGTTTTTTATGCATAAGAATGCACTAGGGTCCACAGGGCACCAAAACCCAAAAGTCTTATTTTCGCACGAAAATTGCACTAATGGCCGAAAATGCACCCCCGACACCAAAATTGGACCACCGGGCACCAAGAGTCTCAAGAATGAAAACTGTTCTGAGCATTATGGCTTTTTATGCAAAAGAATGCACCAGGGATCACGGGGCACCAAAACCCAAAAGTCTTATTTTCGCACGAAAGTTGCACAAAGGGCCGAAAATGCACCACGGGCACCAAAAAGGGACCACAGTGCACCAAAACCAAAATCGAGGTGCCAAAACCAATTTTGGTGCCTTTGGTGCATTTCGGCGCATTGTGTAATTTTTGTGCGAAAATAAGAATGAAATTTGGACCACGGTGCACCTCGGACCTCAAAACTGAAAAGTGCTTCGAGGATGATGGTTTTTTATGCATAAGAATGCACCAGGGATCACGGGGCACCAAAATCGAAAAGTCTTATTTTGTACCAAATTTACACAATGGTCCGATAATGCATCAACGACACCAAAATTGGACCACGGGGCACCACGGACCTTAAAACTGAAAAGTGCCCCAAGCATTATGGTTTTTTATGCATAAGAATGCACTAGGGGTCACCGGGCACCAAAACCCAAAAGTCTTATTTTCGCACGAAAATTGCACAAATGGCTGAAAATGCACCACCAGCACCAAAATTGGACCACTAGGCTCCTCGAAGCTCAAAACAGAAAAGTGCTTCAAGCATTATGGTTTTTTATGCATAAGAATGCACCAGGGATCACGTGGCACCAAAATCCAAAAGTCTTATGTTCGCACGAAAATTGCACAAATGGTCGAGTGTGCACCACCGACACCAAAATTGGACCACGAGGGACCGCGGACCTCAAAACTTAAAAGTAGTCCAAGCATTATGGTTTTTTATGCATAAGAATGCACCAGGGATCACTGGGCATCAAAACCCAAAAGTCTGATTTTCGTGCGAAAATTGCTCAACGGGTCGAAAATGCATCACGGGCACCAAAATTGGACAACGGGGCACCTTGGACCTCAAAACTGAAAAGTGTTCCCAGCATTATGGTTTTTTATGCATAGGAACGAAATAGGGATCACTGGGCACGAAAACCCAAAAGTCTTATTTTCACACGAAAATTGCACAAATGGCCGAAAATGCACCCCCGACACCAAAATTGGACCACGGGGCACCACGAACCTTAAGACTGAAAAGTGTTCCGAGGCATTATGGTTTTTTATGCATAAGAATGCACCAGGGGTCACTGGGCACCAAAACCCAAAAGTCTTATTTTCGAACGAAAGTAGCACAACGGGCCGAAAATGCACCTCATGCACCAAAATTGGACCACGGGGCACCACGAACCTCAAAACTGTAAAGTGTTCTGAGCATTAAGGTTTTTTATGCATAAGAATGCACTAGGGTCCACAGGGCACCAAAACCCAAAAGTCTTATTTTCGCACGAAAATTGCACTAATGGCCGAAAATGCACCCCCGACACCAAAATTGGACCACCGGGCACCAAGAGTCTCAAGAATGAAAACTGTTCTGAGCATTATGGCTTTTTATGCAAAAGAATGCACCAGGGATCACGGGGCACCAAAACCCAAAAGTCTTATTTTCGCACGAAAGTTGCACAAAGGGCCGAAAATGCACCACGGGCACCAAAAAGGGACCACAGTGCACCAAAACCAAAATCGAGGTGCCAAAACCAATTTTGGTGCCTTTGGTGCATTTCGGCGCATTGTGTAATTTTTGTGCGAAAATAAGAATGAAATTTGGACCACGGTGCACCTCGGACCTCAAAACTGAAAAGTGCTTCGAGGATGATGGTTTTTTATGCATAAGAATGCACCAGGGATCACGGGGCACCAAAATCGAAAAGTCTTATTTTGTACCAAATTTACACAATGGTCCGATAATGCATCAACGACACCAAAATTGGACCACGGGGCACCACGGACCTTAAAACTGAAAAGTGCCCCAAGCATTATGGTTTTTTATGCATAAGAATGCACTAGGGGTCACCGGGCACCAAAACCCAAAAGTCTTATTTTCGCACGAAAATTGCACAAATGGCTGAAAATGCACCACCAGCACCAAAATTGGACCACTAGGCTCCTCGAAGCTCAAAACAGAAAAGTGCTTCAAGCATTATGGTTTTTTATGCATAAGAATGCACCAGGGATCACGTGGCACCAAAATCCAAAAGTCTTATGTTCGCACGAAAATTGCACAAATGGTCGAGTGTGCACCACCGACACCAAAATTGGACCACGAGGGACCGCGGACCTCAAAACTTAAAAGTAGTCCAAGCATTATGGTTTTTTATGCATAAGAATGCACCAGGGATCACTGGGCATCAAAACCCAAAAGTCTGATTTTCTTGCGAAAATTGCTCAACGGGTCGAAAATGCATCACGGGCACCAAAATTGGACAACGGGGCACCTTGGACCTCAAAACTGAAAAGTGTTCCCAGCATTATGGTTTTTTATGCATAGGAACGAAATAGGGATCACTGGGCACGAAAACCCAAAAGTCTTATTTTCACACGAAAATTGCACAAATGGCCGAAAATGCACCCCTGACACCAAAATTGGACCACGGGGCACCACGAACCTTAAGACTGAAAAGTGTTCCGAGGCATTATGGTTTTTTATGCATAAGAATGCACCAGGGGTCACTGGGCACCAAAACCCAAAAGTCTTATTTTCGAACGAAAGTAGCACAACGGGCCGAAAATGCACCTCATGCACCAAAATTGGACCACGGGGCACCACGGACCTCAAAACTGTAAAGTGTTCTGAGCATTAAGGTTTTTTATGCATAAGAATGCACTAGGGTCCACAGGGCACCAAAACCCAAAAGTCTTATTTTCGCACGAAAATTGCACTAATGGCCGAAAATGCACCCTCGACACCAAAATTGGACCACCGGGCACCAAGAGTCTCAAGAATGAAAACTGTTCTGAGCATTATGGCTTTTTATGCAAAAGAATGCACCAGGGATCACGGGGCACCAAAACCCAAAAGTCTTATTTTCGCACGAAAGTTGCACAAAGGGCCGAAAATGCACCACGGGCACCAAAAAGGGACCACAGTGCACCAAAACCAAAATCGAGGTGCCAAAACCAATTTTGGTGCCTTTGGTGCATTTCGGCGCATTGTGTAATTTTTGTGCGAAAATAAGAATGAAATTTGGACCACGGTGCACCTCGGACCTCAAAACTGAAAAGTGCTTCGAGGATGATGGTTTTTTATGCATAAGAATGCACCAGGGATCACGGGGCACCAAAATCGAAAAGTCTTATTTTGTACCAAATTTACACAATGGTCCGATAATGCATCAACGACACCAAAATTGGACCACGGGGCACCACGGACCTTAAAACTGAAAAGTGCCCCAAGCATTATGGTTTTTTATGCATAAGAATGCACCAGGGATCATAGGGCACCAAAATCCAAAAGTCTTATTTTCGCATGAAAAATGCACAGATGGCCGAAAGTACACCACCGACACCAAAATCTGACCACGGGCACCACGAACATCAAAACTGAAATGTGTTTCGAGCATTATGGTTTTTTATGCATAATAATGCACCAGGGATCACGAGGCACCAAAGCCCAAAAGTCTTATTTTTTCACGAAAATTGCACAGTGGGCCGACAATGCACCACGGGCACAAAAATTGGACTACGGGGCGCCTCGGACCTCAAAACTGAAAAGAGCTCTGAACATTAAGGTTTTTATGCATAAGAATGCACCAGGGATCATAGGGCACCAAAACCCAAAAGTCTTATTTTCGCACAAAAATTGCACAACGGGCCGAAAATGCACCATGGGCACCAAAATTGGACTACGGGGCACCACGAATGTAACACCCCGAAAATTACAACCTAGTAATTAGGAACATAAGTAATTTAATTAGAAATTAATGGAAAGTTATTTGTTTGTTTTACATAAGAAAAAAAATGTGTGTTGAGTGATTAAAATATAGTTAGTGATTAATTGAGTAAATAAGAAAAATGATGGAAAATAAACAACATGAGTAAGTCGTTATAATTGTCAAATAGGAAAAATTTATAAAATGATATATATATATATATATATATATATATATATATATATATATATATAATGTTCTCTGTAATCAATTTCTATGTGATAATTTCTTTAAAACTAATTGTTTGTAATAAAAGTTTCTCTATGAGTAACTCTTTGTAATTAATTCTCTAGAATTAATTCTCTGTAGTTACTTTTCTGTATGAATTGTCTGTAAGTTTGTTTATAGAGTTTTATGTAATTATTAAATTTCATGTGTGTGTATTTGGATTTAAAATCTTAACGTGTATGTAATTAAATTCCTAAGATTATTATTAGTAATTAAATTACCTACGATCAATTACTACCCTGAAAATTTCAACTTAGTTATATAAGTATATATGTATATATATTTATAAATATGTATATATTTATATATTTCTCTGTAAGTAACTCTCTGGAATTAATTTCCTATAATTAATTCTCTTAGTTACTTTCTTGTGTTTTTTCCTTTAAGCTGCCTGAAGAATTTTGTGTAATTAAATTTTCTGTGTTATTTTATTTCTTTTAGTCATGTGCAGTGTGATGTGTACTTAATATTCAAGTACTCAAAATTTGAATATGAGTGACTATCTGATATGTCTGCTAGTAATTAATTGACCTGAGATTAATTACTAGTAGTGATTATTTATAATATCTATTGCTGCGCGCTAATTAATTTATTGTTTGCAAATTGGTTTTAAGTATTTTAATTATATTAAATTATAGTAACTTGCACACCAAGTTAACTCTTATAAAATTTATCTGTAAATAACTTCTTTACAGAGGAAATTTTATTTGAGCTACTAGAAAAGTTTTATTACTAGAAGTTTTATAAAATTAATTAGATGTTTGGAATTAAGTTTTAAAATTTTAAAAGCCATCTCTTTACGATTACACAGTGTAAAATTACACTGTGTAAACTAAACCGAGTAACTAAACTCTCTAACCTCAATTGCATGACAACTGACCTACATGCAAGCCACAAGGGCTTGACACCTAGCCTAAACTCAACACCTAACCACCCCAAAACCCACGGCCACACCCTTAAGCTCACACACTCACTCACTAATCCTCCGAACAAGCAAAATTTACACACACAAAATTCTCTCTTCTCTCACCTCTTTTCCTTCCTTGGCCGAGACACCAACAAGAGAAGGGGAAGCCATTTTTGGAGCTTGAAGCTTTGCATGTAAGCCATTGACAGCCCTTATCCTCTCTACCTAGTCTCCCCTTCATCTCTTCTTCCTTTCTCTCGGCTGGAACCAAGAACCAAGGTGAGGGAAGTCTCTTATGAACTCTTTGTTTTCTTTTCTTGTTGAGAATATGGTTAAGGGCTGGGGGCCTTAACCATATCATACATGCATGCCTCCATTGCTGAGAATTGAGATGTGTTTGAATTGTTTGTTGAGTTGAAAGTGGATGGGTGGTGTTGAATTCTCTTTGGCAGTAGTTGTGAGCCTTTGCATGTAAGGAGTAAGTTCATTTTCATCTTGTAATTGGAATGAAAATGGATCTGGAAACAAGTGAGATCATGTACCTTTTTCTCAAAAATGGTTTTGATCAAGTTTTCTTTGAAAATTGTTAACTAAAAATTCGTTGGCAGTGGCTGTCCTTTCATTTAGCATGGAACAGCCCTCACTGTTTTGCCATTTTTGAAAGATCTAACCTTTGGTTTTTCTTCAAATTTGTTTTGAATGAAAATAGACATAAAGTTTAAAAACTTTTATGTTGACATCTTTGAAAAATAATTTCATCTTAGGGTGAATCTATGGCTCGAAAGTGGACTGTCCTGTTTTGGGGTTTCACTGGAACAGGGCTCGGTTTTTGTTAAAATTCTCCCTGTGTACTTAATGTTTTTGAAAGTTAATTAAACCTTTAAAAACTAGACAAAATAATATTTTTAACCATTTATATTACAAAAATTTCCAAGCATAATTTATAAATTATTTTTTTCAAAAGAAACAAACCAATGGTTTAGGACCCTGTTTTGATGTCAAAATTGTAAGCTGTTAGTAATATTTTTACTGGGAACAATAGAAAATGAATTTGGAAGCAAGAAATACATTTTTGGATATATCAAGGGGTTAGATTTAAACTGTAAAAAGTTTCAGTTAATTTAGTTTTGGAAAGTGGGAGAAATTTACATTTCTTTGAGCTATGTTCAGTGGGCACTAAAAATCTAGAGTTGCTGACTTAGAAAATTTTTATAAAATTTTCTAGATGTTGATTTTGTAAGTGAGACACCTTTATATAAACTATATTTCAAGAGCTTGGATTTGATACAAAAATCTTTAAATTTCGAGGTCATTTGCTTGTTTCAATGAGAGCTCACAATCAGTACCGTCAATGAAAATTTGACTCAATAGTCAAATGTGATTATTAATACGTGCACTTTTGTCATTTTACCTTTAACTAATATTTTGATTATGTGAGATAATGGATATAATATAACCATTATTTTGATTGATTCATTTAAGTCTCAGGGAGGAAAACCTTGAGCATTTGATATTGAAAGTGTGGTCTTCTTTGTTTTGGTGATACGGTCTCTCGACCGTAGTTTGAATCTGGTGGTAAAATTGTTTGTTGGTGTGATGTGTCTACAAGACTCGACATTAGTACTTGTAGTAACTAGAATTGATTTCTAGTGTCAATAGCAAAATTGCTATTCAAAGATAAATATAACTTATATAGTGAGCACATTTAAATTATCTAAGAGATTTTTTTATTTATTTTATTTTCATTTAGTTTATTAAATATAAATTAATAAATGAACTCTTTCTTTTATGCATTGGACATAGAAAAGGATTTAGGACCTTTGTGTGGAGGAATAATGGTGAGTATAAATATTTTTTTTAAAAATCATAAGACACTTGAGAGGGTAAGGAATATATAAAACATAATAAAATATATGACACGCTGTGACTTATGTGAGTTGAGAGTCGTACTATGAAGATACGAGAGTACGTCAGATCTCTGGAACTTCAAGAATGTAAGAAAGTCGCGTGGGATATTTCGTCTGCAAGTTATCTGTGAACCAAGGTCGGATTGTGAATGACGCATCACCTGGGGTGATGAGATCGTTACGATGTAGCGATAAAGGCAAAGTCCTTATTTATATATGCATATGTGAGCGTAGAGGTGGTACCTTTAGCTCGGCGTCAATTCGTCTACACCTGTACCATGTGCAGCGGGAAACCCACAGGCGACAAAGAAAAAAAAAACCCGGTGAGGAGAGTGTTGAGGAGTCAGTCCTCAGAGCATTAGATGACCACAGTTGGTACCTGGGAGATGATCATAAGGAGGTAGTCCTTGGGGGATATATGGTGCCGAGTTGTGACGCTAGTCACATAGCCGACTTGGCAATCCCGACAGAAATTACGAGTCATCATCGATTGGTGAGAGCCCTGCCTTTGTACCGTGGAGAATAGGTGTACTCCCAATATGTCATCTAGCTTAAATTTATGTAAGACCACTGAGTTCTGGGAGTTCCAGTGGCAGCTGGCCAGTGAAAAATGAGTCAATGGTTATGGTAATGAAAACGATTAGGTGTCAAGAGTGATCGGTAGATAACCACATCGAAGTGGTTGATCGTAGATGTTTGTGACTTCTAAAGTCGTGTTGTGTGTACTGCTTGACGAAGCAGAGAGTTACCCTCTTGTTGTTTTGTTTTTTTTTTTTACGATCAAATGGCGGTCTCGGACCCTCAACATTTCTGGGAAGTTGAGTGCATCTACGGGAGGTGGGAGCCCGATTTGGTTAGGCATGTAGATCATTTTACGGGCTACATCCGTTTGGTTCACACGTCGGAGTACGAGCCCGGAGTTTATCCTATTATATACGAGTATTTAGCGTGGTGGACACAACCTACGCCGCCCTATTACCAGCAAGCCAAACCTGTGGAGGTCATCTACGTCTATACAGTCGCTACGTCATCTAGAAGGCCAGGACCACACTCGACTGACTCAGAGTGCACCCCCACTGCATCTTATTCCTCAGAGTTGGAGTTACAGTTGGGGGAACACAGTGACCCTGAGCCTTGGGAGATGGCTCATGCAGAGGTGGAAATACCTATGGACATGGACGAGATTCCTACTGAGGGGAATCAGGTGATGCCAGTAGCAGCCACAGCAGCAGCAGAGTTGGTTGTGGAGGCTCCAGCCGGTGGAGCAGGTTGGTTGGTGGAGTCTGACACAGAGGAGGATCTGGAGGAGGATCCCGAGGAGGACTCAGAGAGAGAGTCTCTTGGGGATTCATTTGAGGTTTCTTCTCGCGAGTCTCACCGTTAGGACCACATCGACTAGCGACCCACCTAGGCTTTTGGGTTGAGTCTTTCACAGGGTAGGTGTAGACGATGACTGCTCTGGGAGCTAGGATCTTATTTTGCTTTATCATGTACTTGGTCGGGTAGATCTAAGCATCTCAGATATTTTGTTGTACATATTCAGTCATCATGTGCACCGTGTACTATCTTTCTGTACTTATGCTCCAGGAGTACGTTATGTCTTTTGGTTACATATATGTATATACATGTTTACATTTCTAGTTCTACGCATCTTCCATTGCTTTATTTCCGCATATACAAAAATTTAATTCGATCTTTTACGATTGAAATTATGCTTGACCTTTTTGTTGAATTAAATAACGCGTTATAACCGCCAAAGAAAATTATAACTTTCGCAATTAAAATTGAATTAAAAACTTTTAAAATTTTCACTAAATTTTGATTATGTTTCTTTCACCTTTCACGTGTTTTCTTAAGTAAATTAATTAAGGCATTTTATAAAATAAATAATTGAATCAAATATTGCATATTCATCATTATAGAACTTAGGGTGTTACAACGAACCTTAAAATAGAAAAGTGTTCCGAGCATTAGGGTTTTTTATGCATAAGAATGCACTAGGGATCACGGGGCACCAAAACCCAAAAGTCTTATTTTCGCACGAAAATTGCACAAATGGCCGAAAATGCATCCTCGGCACCAAAATTGGACCACGGGGCACCACGGACCTCAAAACTGAAAAGTGTTTTGAGCATTATGTTTTTTTATGCATAAGAATGCACCAGGGATCACGGGGCACCAAGTTGGGAAAGTTAGAGAAAGGAAAAGTTACACATGTTCCCATCCGATGTTATAGAAAAGTGAGACCCTAGTGAGTGGTCAAGAGTAGCAGAATGATGTAAAGTGCCTTAGTGCACTAGTGGCTCTAGATTTGGCATAGGAGGCCAATTCTATGTGCCTCATCAAGGGTCAAGGTATGATCCTAAGAAACAGTAACGTAGAGGTGATGAGGTATTAGCTGTGAGTGCGAGTATCAAGGAAAGAAAAGAGAAGTCATGAGAGTTAAGTAAGAGGTCTCTAGAATAGAGAGTCAGCCTAGAGTCCTTAGAGCACTCACTGAGACATTATGTCTCATCCCTTTAGTTTCCATGTTTTTACAGGTTAGCAGGTGGACACCTTGTGAGAGGAGCTCGGAGCATGGAGCTACTTTTCAGGAGGAAGATGTTAT
Source organism: Pueraria montana var. lobata (assembly GCA_026413185.1). Lineage (NCBI taxonomy): Eukaryota > Viridiplantae > Streptophyta > Magnoliopsida > Fabales > Fabaceae > Pueraria > Pueraria montana. Next base: position 1,682,235 of record CM048656.1, read on the forward strand.
TAGTATAGTTTAGTAATATTCCTAATGTAAGGGAATTTAGTTTATGTTTTATGTATCCTACTTATGTCTTGTACGGCACATAAGTGCCAAAAGCTTTGTACTAGATATATTTCATGTAATATAAGTTTAACTTCTAGTTTCCGCATAGTAAACTCTGATACTCTTATATGCTAATTTCTAATAATTTAGCAATATAAGGAGATAAAGGTAATATCCCCTAGGGTGTTATACACCACAGGCTCCAAAATAGGACCACGGGGCACCTCGGACCTCTAAAGATAAAAGTTCTTCCGAGAATTATGGTATTTTATGCATAAGAATGCACCAGGGATCACCGTGCACAAAAATCCAAAAGAATTAATTTCGCACGAAATTTTCACAAATGGTTAAAAATGCACAACCGACACCAAAATTGGACCACAGGGCACCACGGACCTCAAAACTAAAAAGTGCTCCAAGCATTATGGTTTTTTATGCATAAGAATGCACCAAGGATCACGGGGTACCAAACCCAAAAGTCTTATTTTCGCACAAAAATTGTACAAATGGCCAAAAATGCACCACCGGCACCTAAATTGGACCATGGGGCACCACGAACCTCAAAACTAAAAAGTGTTTCAAGCATTACGGTTTTTTATGCATAAGAATGCCTCAGGGATCACGGGGCTCCAAAACCCAAAAGTCTTTTTTTCGCACGAAAATTGCAGAGTGTGCCGAAAATGCACCACGGGCACCAAAATTGGACCAAAGGGTACCACGGACCTCAAAACTGAAAAGTGCTCCAAGCATTATGGTTTTTTATGCATAAGCATGCACCAAGGATCACGGGGCACCAAAACCCAAAAGTCTTATTTTCGTACGAAAATTGCACAAATGTCCCAAAATGCAGCACCGACACAAAATTGGACCACGGGGCACAACGAACCTCAAAACTGAAAAGTGTTCCGAGCATTATGTTTTTTTATGCATAAGAATGCACCATGGATCACGGGGCACCAAAACCCAAAAGTCTTATTTTCGCACGAAAATTGCACAAATGGCCGAAAATGCATTACCGACACCAAAATTGGACCACGGGGCACCACAGACCTCAAAATTGAAAAGTGTTCTGAATATTATGGTTTTCTATGCATAAGAATGCACCAGGGATGACGGGGACCCAAAACCCAAAAGTTTATTGTCGTACGAAAATTGCACAATGGGCCAAAAATGCACCACGGGCACCAAAATTGGACCACGGGGCACCACAGACCTCAAAACTGAAAAGTGTTATGAGCATTATGCTTTTTTATGCATAAGAATGCACCAGGGATCATAGGGCACCAAAACCCCAAAGTCTTATTTTCGCACGAAAATTGCACAATGGGCCAAAAATGCACCACAGGCGCCAAAATTGGACCACAGGGCACCACAGACCTCAAAACTGCAAAGTGCTATGAGCATTATGGTTTTTTATGCATAATAATGCACAAAGGATCACGGGCACCAAAACCCAAAGGTCTTATTTTTGCATGAAAATTGAACAATGGGCCAAAAATGTACCACAGGCACCAAAATTGGACAATGAGACACCTCGGACCTCAAAACATAAAAGTTCTCCAAGCATTATAATTTTTTATACATAATAATGCACCAGTGATCATAGGGCAAAAAAACCCAACAGTCTTATTTTCGCACAAAAATTTCACAAATGGCCGAAAATGCACCACCCACACCAAAATTGGACCACGGAGCACCAGGGAACTAAAAAATGAAAAGTGATCTGAGTATTATGGTTTTTTATGCATAGGAATGAACCAGGGATCACGGTGCACCAAATCCCAAATGTGTTATTTTTGCACGAAAATTGCATATTGGGCCGAAAATCCACCACCAGCACCAAAATTGGACCACGGGGCACCACAGACCTCAAAATTGAAAAGTGTTCCAACCATTATGGTTTTTTATGCATAAAAATGCATTAGGGATCAAGGGGCACCAAAACCCAAAAGTCTTATTTTCGCACGAAAATTGCTCACATGGCCGAAAATGAACTACCGGCACCAAAATTAGACCACGGGGCACCACGAACCTCAAGACTGAAAACTGTTCCGAGCATTATGGTTTCTATGCATTAGAATGCACCAAGGATCATGGGGCACCAAAACCCAACAGTCCTATTTTCGCACGAAAATTGCACAATGGGCCGAAAATGTACCAAGTGCACCAAAATTGGACCACGGGGCACCTCGGACCTCAAAACTGAAAAGTGTTCCAAGCATTATGTTTTTTTATGCATAAGAATGCACCAGGGTTCACAGGGAAAAAAAATTGAAAAGTCTTATTTTCGCACAAAAATTGCATAAATCGCCGAAAATGACCCAAGGGCACCAAAATTGAAGCACGGGGCACCTCGGACCTCCAACTGAAAAATGCTCTGAGCATTATGGTTTTTTATGCATAAGAATGCACTAGGGATCACGGGGCACCAAAACCCAAAAGTCTTATTTTCGCACGAAAATTGCTCAAATGGCCGAAAATGCACTACCAGCACCAAAATTAGACCATGGGGCACCACGGACCTCAAAATTGAAAAGTGTTCCGAGCATTATGGTTTGTTATGAATAAGAATGCACCAGTGATCAAGGGGCACCAAAACCCAATAGTCTTATTTTCACACGAAAATTGCACAAATCGTCGAAAATGCACCATGGGAACCAATATTGGACCATGGGGCACCTCGGACCTCAAAACTGAAAAGTGCTCTGAGAATTATGGTTTTTTATGCAAAAGAATGCACCAGGGATCACGGGGCACCAAAACCCAAAAGTCTTATTTTCGCAGGAAAATTGCTCAAATGGGCGAAAATGCACCACCGACACCAAAATTGGACCACGGGGCACCACGGTCCTCCAAACTGAAAAGTGCTCCATGCATTATGGTTTTTTATGCATAAGAATTCATGAAGAATCATGGGGTACCAAAACCTAAAAGTCTTATTTTCGCACGAAAATTGCACAAATGGCCGAAATTGCACCACCGGCACCAAAATTGGACCACGGGTCACCACGGACATCAAAACTGAAAAGTTTTCCAAGCATTATGGTTTTTTATGCATAAGAATGCACCAGGGATCACGGGGTTCCGAAAGTCTTATTTTCGCACGAAAATTGCACAATGGACCGAAAATGCACCACGGGTACAAAAATTGGACGACGGGGCACTACGGACATCAAAACTGAAAAGTGTTCCAAGCATTATGGTTTTTTATGCATAAGAAAACACAAGGGATCACGGGGAACCAAAACCCAAAAGTCTTATTTTCGCACGACAATTGCACAATGAGCCGAAAATGCACCACGGACACCAGAATTGGACCACGGGGCACCTCAGACCTCACTACTTAAAAGTGCTTTGAGCATTATGGTTTTTTATGCATAAGAATGCACCAGGTATCACGGGGTTCCAAAACCCGAAAGTCTTATTTTCGCACGAAAATTGCACAATGGGCCGAAAATGCACCACGGGTACCAAAATTGGACGACGGGGCACTACGGACATCAAAACTGAAAAGTGTTCCAAGCATTATGGTTTTTTATGCATAAGAAAGCACCAGGGATCACGGGGCACCAAAACCCAAAAGTCTTATTTTCGCACGACAATTGCACAATGAGCCGAAAATGCACCATGGACACCAGAATTGGACCACGGGGCACCTCGGACCTCACTACTTAAAAGTGCTTTGAGCATTATGGTTTTTCATGCATAAGAATGCACCAGGGTTCACAGGGCACCAAAACCCAAAAGTCTTATTTTCGCACGAAAATTGCACAAATGGCCGAGAATGCACCCCTGGCACCAAAATTGGACTACCGGGCACCACGAATCTCAAGACTGAAAAATGTTTCAAGCATTATGGTTTTTTATGCATAGGAATGCACCAAGGATCACGGGGCACCAAAACCAAAAGTGTTATTTTCGCATGAAAATTGCACAAATGGCCGGAAATGCACCACCGCCACCAAAATTGGACCACGGGGCACCACGGTCCTCAAAACTGAAAAGTGCTCCGAGCATTATGGTTTTTTATGCATAAGAATGCACCAAGGATAATGGGTACCAAAACCCAAAAGTCTTATTTTCGCACGAAAATTGCACAAATGGCCGAAAATGCACCACCGGTAGCAAAATTGGACCACGGGTGACCATGGACATCAAAACTGAAAAGTGTTCCAAGCATTATGGTTTTTTATGCATAAGAATGCACCAGGGATCATGGGGTACCAAAACCCAAAAGTCTTATTTTCGCACGAAAATTGCACAAATGGCCGAGTGTGCACCCCTGATACCAAAATTGGACCACAGGGCACCACGAACCTGAAGACTAAAAACTGTTCCGAGCATTATGGTTTTTATGCATAGAATGCACCAAGGATCACGGGGCACCAAAAGCAAAAAGTCTTATTTTCGCACGAAAATTGTACAATGGGCCGAAAATGCACCACGTGCACCAAAATTGGACCACGGGACACCTCGGACCTCGAAACTAAAAAGTGCTTCGAGCATTATGGTTTTCCATGCATAAGAATGCACCAGGGTACACAGGGCACCAAAACCCAAAAGTCTTATTTTCGCACGAAAATTCCACAAATGGCCGAGTATGCCCCCTGGCACGAAAATTGGACCACCGGGCACCACGAATCTCAAGACTCAAAAATGTTCCAAGCATTATGGTTGAATGCACCAGGGATCACAGGGCACCAAAACCCAAAAGTCTTATTTTCGCACTAAAATTGCACAAATGGCCGGAAATGCACCACCGACACCAAAGTTGGACCACGGGGCACCACGGTCCTCAAAACTGAAAAGTGCTCCGAGCATTATGGTTTTTTATGCATAGGAATGCACCAAGGATCATGGGGTACCAAAACTGAAAAGTCTTATTTTCGCACGAAAATTGCACAAATGGCCGAAAATGCACTGCCGGCACCAAAATTGGACCTCGGGTCACCACGAACATCAAAACTGAAAAGTGTTCCAAGCATTATGGTTTTTTATGCATAATAATGCACCAGGGATCACGGGGTACCAAATCCCAAAAGTCTTATTTTCGCACGAAAATTGCACAATGGGCCGAAAATGCGCCACAGGCACCAAAATTGGACCACGGGGCACCCCGGACCTAAAAAGTGTTCCGAGCATTATGGTTTTTTATGCTTAAGAATGCACTAGGGAACACGGATACCAAACCCAAAAGTCTTATTTTCGCACAAAAATTGCACAATGAGCCGAAAATGCACCACGGGCACAAAAATTGGACCACAGGGCACCTCGGACCTCAAAACTGAAATGTGCTCTGAGCATTATTGTTTTTTATGCATAAGAATACACCAGGGATCACAGTGCAACAAAACCCAAAAGTCTTATTTTTGGACGAAAATTGCACAATGGGCCGAAAATGCACCACTGGCACCAAAATTGGACCACGGGGCAGCTCGGACCACAATACTTAAAAGTTCTCTGTGTAACACGCTAATTTCTATTATGGAAATATGCAAGGTTTAATTCAATTAATTATTTCATATCATATTTTTATTGTTTTACTTACGAAAATCTAGTGAAATTAAGAAAACTTAATTGGGATTTTATGGATATTTTTTTTTAAAACAAACTTTTTCCTCAATTTTAATTTCTAAAGTTGCGCTTCATTTTAATACTTATAATGAGTTAATATAATTTGGCAGAAAAGGTTGTGGCGTTATTTTGATTGTAAAGGAACGGCTTTAAGTTTTCGAAGGAGTAGAAATATGTAAATACAATTGATAATTTTAACTGAAATATAACATATGCATATCTGAAAGTGTTTAACATAATGTACCCCGGGAGCATAATAGTAAACACGTAGAAAGGCAAAGTACGGGAAAACTAGAACATAGTCATATGACATGATGACTGACATATACACATAACAAAAGAAATCTGAGTGCCTATGTCTACCCCAACTAGATACATGACAAAGAAAAGAAAGTCCTAGGACTCAGTATCTCCCACCCTATGCAGAGATCCTAAGCCCCAAGGGTCATACGTGGGCATTCGTGCGAACCAGATGTAGCCTAAGATGCGATCTACGCCCTGGACCACAACTGTTATCCATCTCCTAAATATGCTCTCAATCCTCCATTGGAGGGTTGAGTCCTCCGCTGCCATCTGCCCCTAAAAGAAAATAAACAGAAGGGTGAACTCTCTGCTTCATCAAGCAACACACAAACAATGACTTTACAAGTCACAAACAAAATCCTATCCACCATCACCATGTGGTTGTCTAACGTTCACACTCGTAATCCTAATCATTTCCTTTCACTAATTCTGTAAATCCTTTCTTACTGGCCAGCTGCCACTGGAACTCCCAGAACTCAGTGGTCTTACACAATTGAGTTGGATGACTGTTGGGAGTACACCTCTCACCATGGTACTATGGTGGGCTCTCACCATCTGATGATGTCTTGTATTTTTGTCAGGGTGGCCGAGTCAGCTATGTGATGTATCGTCACAACTCAGTGCCTTACCCTCCAAGGTCAATTTGCCTTACGATCATCTCCCAGGTACCAACTGTGATCATCCAATACTCAGAGGACTGACTCCTCCACAACTCTCCTCACAAGGATTATTCTTCCCCGTCACAGTGGGGTTCTGCTGCACATGGTACAGGACGGTCGAATAGATGCCGTGCCTGAGACCCCGTCTCTGCTCAAAAATCATATGTGTGAGGACATTTGCCTCCATCACCTTTCTATGGGTGACCGTCATATTACGTCATGACACGTCTTTCGAACTCCCCCCTCTCTTTGTTATTCTCACAGCTGGAACACTCCACGTGACTCTCTTTTCATCTTGCAGTTCCCACGAATCATCGTACACACGCAGTTCCATTGCACGACTCTCATAAATCAACATGATTCACAACACGTAACAAAATCTTGTTAAGTTTTTATTTGTGGCTCACCCTCTCATTAATTTCTATAATTTTTAATAATTAATAAATTACCATTGATTCATCCGCACCAAGGTCCTAAATTCTTTCTATGTCCAATGTATAAAATAAAGAGTTCGTTAATTAATTTCTATTTAATAAAAATAAAATAAATCTTTTAGTCTAATTAATTGTGCTCACTGTTCAAGTTTCATTTATCTGTTACATGGCAGTCTAGCCAAAAACACTAGAACATAGTTCTAGTCCTCACAAGTACTCGCGCCCGATTCTTGTGAACACGTCACACAGACAAACAATTTTATCACAAAGTTCAACCTACAGTCCAAAGGACTGTATCATAAAAGCACACCAAACCACACTTTCAAAGATTAAGTACCCAAGATTCACATTTCTGGGACTGAAACCCAAAACAGAATAGGTCAATGGATATTACATATCCACTGCCTTACAAAATCACAATTAATAATTATAATTGCCACAATTCAAAATAACACACATATGGTAACACAAATGACTAAAAAGGCAGATTTCTCTTTGGCAATACTGAATGTGAGCTCTCACTGATTGTAGCAAATGACCTCGGAATTGAAATTTTTTTATATGAAATTGAAGCTCTTGAAATCTAGTTTACAGAAAGGTATCCCACTTATAAAATAAACATCTATAAAATTTTATAAAAAAATTTCTAAGTCAGCAGCCCTGGATTTTGAGTGCTCACTGAACATAGCTCAAAGAAATGTAAATTTCTCCCACTTCCCAAAGCTAAATTAAATGAAACTTTTTAAAGTTTAAAGCTAACATCTTGATATTTCCAAAAAGGTATTTCTTGCTTCTAAATTAATTTTCTATTGTTCCCAGTAAAAATATTCCTAACAGCCTACAATTTTTGACTCAAAACAGGGTCCTAAACCCTTGTTCTGTTTCTTTTTGAAAAATTAATTTGTAAATTGTGCTTGGTAATTTTTGTAATATACATGGTTAAAAACCTAGTTGTGTCTAGTTTTTAAAGGTTTAATTACATTTCAAAAACATTAAGTACACAGGGAGAATTATAACAAAAACCTAGCCCTATTCCAGTGAAACCCCAAAACAGGACAGTCCACTTTCGAGCCATGGATGAATCCCAAGATGAAATTATTTTTCAAAGGTATGAACACAAAAGTTGTTTCATTTTGTGTCTATTTTGATTCAAAACAAATTTCACAAAAACTAACGGTTATATCTTTCAAAAATGGCAAAACAGTGAGGGCTGTTCCACACTAAACGAAAATACAGCCACTGCCAACGAATTTTAGTTAACATTTTTAAAGAAAACTTGATCAAACCATTTTGAGAAAATGGTACATGACCTCACTTGTTTCCAGGGCCATTTTCATTCCAATTACAAGGTGAAAAATGAATTTACTCCCCACATGCAAAGGCTCACAACTACTGCCAAAGAGAATTCAACACTACCCGTCCAATTTCAATTCAACAAACAATTCAAACACATCACAATTCTTATCAATGGAGGCATGCATGGATGCTATAGTTAAGGCCCCCAGCCCTTAACCATATTCTCAACAGAAAAAGGAAACAAAGAATCCATACGAGAGTTCCCCTTACCTAGTGTTGAAATTCAACCGAAAAGGAGAAGTGGTGAAAGTGGAAATGAGAACTAGAGGATGTGTTGGTGATGATCCAAGCTTTGCGTGCAACCACCAAGCTCTTCAATGGCCTCCCTTGCCTTCCTCTAGCTCTCGGCCAAGAGAAGAAAAGAGAGAGATGAGAGGATTTTTTTTCTTGTTCAAAACTTGGAGATTAAGTTTGGTGTTTAGGTGAGTGAGAGAAAGTGAGATTAGTGTTGTGTTGTTGGGTTTGGCCGTGGGGTTTTGGGTAGCTAGGTGTCAAGCTTAGGTTAAGTGCATGGGATTAGGTGTTGTCTTAGTGATGCTTAGGTGTTGATCATAGATGGCATGCATGTATGTATTAGCTTAGGTGTCATTAGTTTAGGCTTTGCATGTAATGTTGTGTCATTAGCTTAGGATTAGGGACTTTGGTTACTCAATTTAATTTACACAGTGTAATTTTATACTGTGTAATCGTAAAGAGGTGTGTTTTAAAATTTTAAAACTTAATTTCAAACATCTAATTAATTTTATAAAACTTCTAGTAATAAAAACTTTTCTAGTAGCTCAAATAAAATTTCCTCTATAAAGAAATTATTTACCGATAAAATTTATAAGAGGTAACTTGGTGTGCAAGTTACTAGAATTTAATATAATTAAAATACTTAAAACCAATTTGCAAACAATAGATTAATTAGTGCATAGCAATAGATATTATAAATATTTTACTACTAGTAATTAATCTCAGCTCAATTAATTACTAGCAGGTATAACAGATAAGCATACACAGACAATATACGTACTTGATCATTAAGTACATATTACACTGCACAATTAAATAAATAAATACACAACATAGACAATTCAATCACACAGAATTTTATAGCAACTTACAAACAAAAACACAGGAAAGTAACTATAGAGAATTAATTGTAGAAAATTAATTCCAGAGAGTTACATACAGAGAATTATATAAATATATACATATTTATAAATATATATACGTATATACTTATATAACTGAGTTGAAATTTTCAGGGTGTTACAACTCTCCCACCCTTTCAGAAATTTCGTCCCCGAAATTTACTAACCTTGGATTAGGTCATCAGATGCAGTGACCTCAGAGCCACTCATAGCAAATACCTTCGCAGCTACCCTTGGTCTCCCTTGATTGTCCTTAACCACATTTTCAGCACCTCTGGTGATCCTCGGAGCAGCCCAACAGTTCTTGGTTGCATTCCCCATTTTCCCGCAGTTGTTACAGATAACAACTTGTGACTGGTTGCAGTTCCTTGCTAGATGCGGTCCTCCACACCTATAGCACTCTAAGTTATTGTTGTTGTTGTTGTTCGGGTTGGGATTCTGGTATCCCCCAAAAGTCTAATTTTCGCACGACAATTGCACAAATGGCCGAGAATGCACCCCCGGCACAAAAATAGGACCACTGGGCACCACGAATCTCAAGACTGAAAACTATTCCGAGCATTATGCTTATGCATAGGAATGCACCAAGGATCACAGGGCACCAAAACCCAAAAGTCTTATTTTCGCACGAAAATTGCACAAATGGCCGGAAATGCACAACTGGCACCAAAATTGGACCACGGGGCACCACAGACCTCAAAACTGAAAAGTGCTCCAAGCATTCTGGTTTTTTACGCATAAGAATGCACCAAGGATCATGGGGCACCAAAATCCAAAAGTCTTATTTTTTGCACGAAAATTCCATAAATGGCCGAAAATGCACCACTGGCACCAAAATTGGACCACGGGGCACCACGGACCTCTACACTGAAAAGTGTTCCATGCATTATGGTTTTTTATGCATAAGAATGCACCAGGGATCATGGGGCACTAAAACCCGAAAGTCTTATTTTCGCACGAAAATTTCACAAATGGCCGAAAATGCACCACAGGCACCAAAATTGGACCACGGGGCACCACGGACCTCAAAACTGAAAAGTACTCCAAGCATTATGGTTTTTTATGTATTAGAATGCACCAGGGATCACGAGGCACGAAAACCCAAAATTCTTATTTTCGCAAGAAAATTGCAGAATGGGCCGAAATGCACCACGTGCACCAAAATTGGACCACAGGGCACCTCAGACCTCAAAACTAAAAAGTGCTCCTAGCATTTTGGTTTTTTATGCATAAGAATGCACCAGGGTTCACAGGGCACCAAAACCCAAAAGTCTTATTTTCGCAAGAAAATTGCACAAATGGCAGAGAATGCACCCCTGGAACCAAAATTAGACCACCGGGCACCACAAATCTCAAGACTGAAAACTGTTCTGAGCACTATGATTTTTTATGCGTAAGAATGCACCAAGGATCAATGGGCACCAAAACCCAAAAGTCTTATTTTCGCACAAAAATTGCACAAATGGCCAGAAATGCATCACCGGCACCAAAATTAGACCACGAGGCACCACGGTCCACAAAACTGAAAAGTGCTCCGAGCATTATGGTTTTTTATGCATAAGAAAGAAGCAAGGATCATGGGGCACCAAAATCCAAAAGTCTTATTTTCACACGAAAATTGCACAAATGGCCGAAAATGCACCACCGGCACCAAAATTGGACCACGGGGTACCACAGACCTCAAAACTAAAAAGGGTTCCAAGCATTATGTTTTTTTATCCATAAGAATACACCAGGGATTGCGGGGCTCCAAAACCCAAATTTCGTACGAAAATTGCACAATGGGCCAAAAATGCACCACGAGCACCATAATTGGACCACGGGGCACCTCGGACCTCAAAACTTGAAAGTTCTCCTAGCATTATGGTTTTTTATGTATAAGAATGCACCAAGGATCACGGGGCACCTCAACCTAAAATTGTTATTTTCGCACGAAAATTGTACAAATGGCCGAAAATGAACCACCGGCACCAACATTGGACCATGGGGCACCCTGGACCTCAAAACTGAAAAGTGTTCCGAGCATTATGGTTTTTTATGCATAAGAATGCACCAAGGATCATGGGGCACCAAAACCCAAAAGTCTTATTTTTGCACGAAAATTTCACAAATGGTCGAAAATGCAACCCCGGCACAAAAATTGGACCATGGGGCACCACGAACCTCAAGACTGAAAACTGTTCTGAGCAATATGGTTTTTATGCATAAGAATACCCCAAGGATCACGGGGCACCAAAACTCAAAAGTCTTATTTTCGCACAAAAATTGCACAATGGGCCGAAAATGCACCACGTGCACCAAAATTGGACCACGGGGCACCTCGGACAACAAAATTGAAAACTGCTCCGAGCATTATGGTTTTTTATGCATAAGAATGCACTAGGGTTCATAGGGCACCAAAACCCAAAAGTCTTATTTTCGTTCGAAAAACCTACAATTGGCCAAAAATGCACTAACGGCACCAAAATTGGACAACTGGGCACCACGGACCTCAAAACTGAAAAGTGCTCTGAGCATTATTGTTTATTATGCATAAGAATGCACCAGGGATCACGGGGCACCAAAACCCAAAAGTCTTATTTTCGCACGAAAATTGCACAATGGGCCGAAAATACACCACAGGCACCAAAATTGGATGACAGGGCACCTCGGACCTCAATACTTGAAAGTGCTCTGAGCATTATGGTTTTTATGCATAAGAATGCCCCAAGGATCACGGGGCACCAAAACTCAAAAGTCTTATTTTCGCACAAAAATTGCACAATGGGCCGAAAATGCACCACGTGCACCAAAATTGGACCACGGGGCACCTCAGACAACAAAACTGAAAAGTGCTCCGAGCATTATTGTTTATTATGCTTAAGAATGCACTAGGGATCACGGGGCAACAAAACCCAAAAGTCTTACTTTCGCACGAAAATTGCACAATGACTGAAAATACACCACGGGCACCAAAATTGAACGACAGGGCACCTCGGACCTCAATACTTAAAAGTGGTCTGAGCATTATGGTTTTTAATGCATAAGAGTGCACCAGGGATCACGGGGCACCAAAACCCAAAGTCTTATTTTCGCACGAAAATTGCACAAATGGCCCAAAATGCACCACCGGCACCAAAATTGGACCAAGGGGCACCACGGACCTCTAAATTGAAAAGTGTTCCAAGCATTATGGTTTTCTATTCATAAGAATGCACCAGAGATCACGGTGCACCAAAACCCAAAAGTCTTATTTTCGCACGAAAATTGCACATAGGGCCGAAAATACACCACGGGCACCAAAATTTGACCACGGGCACCTTGGACCTCAATACTTAATAGTGCTCCGAGCATTATGGTTTTTTATGCATAAGAGTGCACCAGGGATCACGGGGCACCAAAACCCAAAGTCTTATTTTCGCACGAAATTTGCACAAACGGCCCAAAATGCACCACCGGCACCAAAATTGGACCACGGGGCACCACTGACCTCTAAATTGAAAAGTGTTCCAAGCATTATGGTTTTTTATGCATAAGAATCCACCAGGGATCACAGGGCACCAAAACCCAAATGTCTTATTTTCGCATGAAAATTTCACAAATGGCCGAAAATGCTCCACATGCACCAAAATTGGACCACGAGGCACCACGGACCTCAAAACTAAAAAGTCCTCCAAGCATTATGGTTTTTTATGTATAAGAATGCACCAGGCACCACGAGACACCAAAACTCAAAAGTTTAATTTTGCACGAAAATTGTACAAATGACTGAATATGCACCACCGACACCAAAATTGGACCACGATGCACCACGGACCTCTATACTGAAAAGTGATCCAAGCGTTATGGTTTTTTATTCATAAGAATGCACTAGGGATCACGGTGCACCAAAACCCAAAAGTCTTATTTTTGCATGAAAATTTCACAAATGGCCGGAAATGCAGCACCGACACCAAAATTGGACCACGCGGCAACCCGGACCTCAAAACTGAAAAGTGTTCCGAGCATTATGGTTTTTTATGCATAAGAATGCACCAAGGATCACGGGGCACCAAAACCCAAAAGTCTTATTTTCGCACGAAAATTTCACAAATGGCCAAATGTGCACCACTGGCACCAAAATTGGACCACGGAGCACCAGGGAACTCAAAACTGAAAAGTGATCCAAGTATTATGGTTTTTTATGAATAGGAATGAACTAGGGATCACGGTGCACCAAATCCTAAAACTGTTATTTTTGCACGAAAATTGCATAATGGGCCGAAAATGCACCACCGGCACCAAAATTGGTCCACGGGGCACCTCGGACCTCAAAACATAAAAGTACACCAAGCATTATGGTTTTTTATGCATAAGAATACGCTATCGATCACGGGGCACCAAAACCCAAAAGTCTTATTTTCGCACGAAAGTTACACAATGGGTCGAAAAGGCACCACGTGTTCCAAAGTTCGAGCATGGGGCACCTCGGATCTCAAAATTGAAAAGTGCTCTGAGCATTATTATTTTTTATGCATAAGAATGCACCAGGGTTCACTGGGCACCAAAACCCAAAAGTCTTATTTTCGCACGAAAATTGCACAATTGGCCGAAAATGCAGCACGGGCACCAAAATTTGACCACGGGGCACCTCGGACCTCAAAACTTAAAAGTGCTATGAGCATTATGGTTTTTTATGCATAAGAATGCACCAGGGATCACGGGGCACCAATACCCAAAAGTCTTATTTTCGCACGAAAATTGCACAATGGGTCGAGAATGCACCACACGCACCAAAACTGGATCACGGGGCACCACGAACCTCATGACTGAAAACTGTTTCGAGCATTATGGTTTTTTATGCATAGGAATGCACCAGCGATCACAGGATACCAAAACCCAAAAGCCATATTTTCGCATGAAAATTGCACAAATGGCCGAAAATGCACCCCCGGCACCAAAATTGGACCCCAGGGAACCACGAACCTCAAGACCAAAAACTGTTCTGAGCATTATCATTTTTTATGCATAAGAATGCACTAGGGATCACGGGGTACCAAAACCCAAAAGTCTTATTTTCAAACGAAAATTTGTCAAATGGCACAACCGGCACCAAAATTGGACAATGGGGCACCACGGACCTCAAAACTGAAAAGTGTTCCAAGAATTATGATTTTTTATGCATAAGAATGCACCAGGGATCATAGGGCACCAAAATCCAAAAGTCTTATTTTTGCACGAAAATCGCACAAATGGCCGAAAATGTACCACCGGCACCAAAACTGAACCACGGGGCACCACGAACCTCAAAACTGAAAAGTGCTCCGAGCATTATGGTTTTTTATGCATAAGAATGCACCAGGGATCACGGGGCACCAAAACCCAAAAGTCTTATTTTCGCACAAAAATTGCACAAAGGGCCGAAAATGCACCCGGTACAGCAAAATTGGACCACGGGGCACGTCGGACCTCCAAACAGAAAAGTGCTCTTGGAATTATGGTGTTTTATGTATAAGAATGCACCAGGATTCACAGGACACCAAAACCCAAAATTCTTATTTACGCACGAAAATTGTACAAATGGCCGAAAATGCACCACCGGCACCAAAATTGGATCACCGGGCACCTCAGACCTGAAAACTTAAAAGTGCTCTGAGAATTATGGTTTTTTATACATAAGAATGCACAGTGGATTACGGGGCTTCAAAACCCAAAAGTCTTATTTTCGCACAAAACTTGCACAATGGGCCGAAAATGCACCACGGAACAAAAATTGGACCACGGGGCACCTCGGACTTCAAAACTGAAAAGTAGTTCGAGCAGTA
The DNA here is from genome assembly GCA_026413185.1 of Pueraria montana var. lobata. Taxonomy (NCBI): domain Eukaryota; kingdom Viridiplantae; phylum Streptophyta; class Magnoliopsida; order Fabales; family Fabaceae; genus Pueraria; species Pueraria montana. The sequence goes on from CM048656.1 coordinate 1,697,519, forward strand.
TGGTTTTTTATGCATAAGAATGTACCAGGGATCACGGGGCACAAAAACGCAAAAGTCTTATTTTCGCACGAAAATTGCACAAATGGCCGAAAATGCACCCCCGGCACAAAAATTGGACCACGGGCACCACGAACCTCATGACTGAAAACTGATCCTAGCATTATGGTTTTTTATGCATAAGAATGCACTAGGGATCACGGGGCACCAAAACCCAAAAATATTATTTACGTACGAAGATTGCACAATGAGCCGAAAATGAACCACGTGCACCAAAATTGGACAACGGGGGACCTTGGACCTCAAAACTAAAAAGTGCTTCGAGCATTATGGTTTTTTATGCATAAGAATGCACCATGGATCACGATGCACCAAAACCCAAAAGTCTTACTTTCGCACGAAAATTGCACAAATGGCCGAAAATGCACCGCTGGCACCAAAATTGGACCACGGGGCTCCACGAACCTGAAGACTAAAAACTGTTCTGGGCATTATGGTTTTTTATGCATAAGAATGCACCACGGATCACTGAGCACCAAAACCCAAAAGTCTTATTTTCGCACGAAAATTGCACAATGTGCCGCAAATGCACCACGGGCACCAAAATTGGACCATGGGGCACCTCAGACCTCAAAACTTAAAAGTTCTTCGAGGGTTATGGTTTTTTATGCATAAGAATGCGCCATGGATCACAGGGCACCAAAACCCAAAAGTCTAATTTTCACACGAAAATTTCACAAATGTCCGAAAATGCATTACCGGCAACAAAATTGGACCACGGGGCACCTCGGACCTCAAATCTGAAAAGTGCTCAAAGCATTATTATTTTTTATGCATAAGAATACACCAGGGATCACAGGCACCAAATCTCAAAAGCCTTATTTTCGCACGAAAATTGCACAAATGGCCGAAAATGCACCACCGGCACCAAAATTAGACCACGGGGCACCACGAACCTCAAAACTGAAAAGTGTTCCAGAATTATGGTTTTTTATGCATTAGAATCCACCATGGATCACGGGGCACCAAAAGCCAAAAGTCTTATTTTTGCACAAAAATTGCACAAATGCCGATAATGTACCCCTGGCACCAAAATTGGACCACCGGGCACCACGAATCTCAAGATTGAAAACTTTTATGAGAATCATGGTTTTTTATGCATAAGAATGCACCAAGGATCATGAGGCACCAAGCCCAAAAGTCTTATTTTCGCATGAAAATTGCACATTGGGCTGAAAATGCACCACGGGCACCAAAATTAGACCACGGGGCACCTCGGACCTCAATACTTGAAAGTGTTCCAATCATTATGGTTTTTTATATATACGAATGCACCAAGGATCATGGGGCACCAAAACCCAAAAGTCTTATTTTCGCAAGAAAATAGCACAATGGGCCGAATATACACCACGGGCAACAAAATTGGACCACGGGGCTCCTCTGACCTCAAAACTGAAAAATGATCCAAGCATTATGGTTTTTTATGCATAAGAATGCACCAGGGATCACGGGGCACCAAAACCCAAAAGTCTTATTTTCGCACTAAGGTTGCACAATGGGCCGAAAATACACCACGAGCACCAAAATTGGACCACAGGGCACTTGGGACCTCAAAATTGAAAAGTGCTTTGAGCATTATGATTTTTTATGCATAAGAATGCTCCAGGGATCACGGGTCAGCAAAACCCAAAAGTCTTATTTTCACACAAAAATTGCACAAATGGCCGAAAATGCACCCTCGACACCAAAATTGGACCACGGGGCACACGATCCTCAAGACTAAAAATTGTTCTGAGCATTATGGTTTTCTATGCATAGGAATGCACCAAGGATCACGGGGCACCAAAACCCAAAAGTCTTATTTTCGCACAAAAATTGTACAATGGGCCAAAAATGAACCACGGGCGCCAAAATTGGACCACGGGGCACCTTGGACCACAATACTTAAAAGAGCTCCGTGTAACACCCTAATTTCTATTATGGAAATATGCAAGGTTTAATTCAATTAATTATTTCATAACACATTTTTTGTTAATTTACTTACGAAAATCTAGTGAAATTAAGCAAACTTAATTGGGATTTTATGGATTTTTTTTTAAAACAAACTTTTTCCTCAATTTTAATTTCGAAAGTTGCGCTTCATTTTAATACTTATAATGCATTAATATAATTTGGCAGAAAAGGTTGTGGTGTTATTTTGATTGTAAAGGAACGATTTTAAGTTTTTGAAGGAGTAGAAATATGTAAATACAATTGATAATTTTGACTGAAATATAACATATGCATATTTGAAAGTGTTTAACATAATGTACCCCCGGAGCATAACAGTAAACACGTAGAAAGGCAAAGTACGGGAAAGCTAGAACATAATCATATGACACGATGACTGACATATACACATAACAAAAGAAATTTGAGTGCCTATGTCTACCCCAACGAGATACATGACAAAGAAAAGAAAATCCTAGGACTCAGAGTAGTCATCTTCTAACTCCCGCCCTATGCAGAGATCCTAAGCCCCAAGGGTCATACGTGGGCATTCGTGCGAACCGGATGTAGCCCAAGATGTGATCTACCCCCTGGACCACAACTGTTATCCATCTCCTGAATATGCTCTCAATCCTCCAATGGAGGGTTGAGTCCTCCACTGCCATCTGCCCCTAAAAGAAAATAAATAGAAGGGTGAACTCTCTGCTTCATCAAGCAGCAGACAAACAATGACTTTACAAGTCACAAACAAAATCCTGTCCACCATCGCCATGTGGTTGTCTAACGTTCACACTCATAATCCTAATCGTTTCCTTTCACTAATTCTGTAAATCCTTTCTTACTGGCCAGCTGCCACTGGAACTCCCAGAACTCAGTGGTCTTACACAATTGAGTTGGATGACTGTTGGGAGTACACCTCTCACCATGGTACTATGGTGGGCTCTCACCAAACGATGATGTCTCGTATTTTTGTCAGGGTGGCCGAGTCAGCTATGTGATCTATCGTCACAACTCAGTGCCTTACCCTCCAAGGTCAATTTGCCTTACGATCATCTCCCAAGTACCAACTGTGATCATCCAATACTGAGAGGGCTAACTCCTCCACAACTCTCCTCACAAGGATTATTCTTCCTCGTCACAGTGGGGTTCCGCTGCACATGGTACTGGACGGTCGAATAGACGCCGAGCCTGAGACCCCGTCTCTGCTCAAAAATCATATGTATGAGGACATTTGCCTCCATCACATTTCTATGGGTGACCGTCACATTACGTCGTGACACGTCTTTCGAACTCCCCCCTCTCTTTGTTATTCTCACAGTTGGAACACTCCACGTGACTCTCTTTTCATATTGCAGTTCACACGAATCACCACAAACACGCAGTTCCATTACACGACTCTCAGAAATCAACATGATTCACAGCACGTAACAAAATCTTGTTAAGTTTTATTTATGCCTCACCCTCTCATTAATTTCTATAATTTTAATAATTAATAACTTACCATTGATTCATCCACGCCAAGGTCCTAAATTCTTTCTATGTCAAATGTATAAAATAAAGAGTTCGTTAATTAATTTCTATTTAATAAAAATAAAATAAATCTTTTAGTCTAGTTAATTGTGCTCACTGTTCAAGTTTCATTTATCTATTACATGGCAGTCTAGCCAAAACAGTAGAACATAGTTGTAGTCCTCACAAGTACTTGTGCCCGAGTCTTGTGAACACATCACACAGACAAACAATTTTATCAAAAAGTTCAACCTATAGTGCAAAGGACTGTATCATTAAAGCACACCAAACCACAATGAATAATTATAATTGCCACAATTCAAAATAACACACATATGGTAACACAATTGACTAAAAAGGCAGATTTCTCTTTGGCAATACTGAATGTGAGCTCTCATTGATTGTAGCAAATGACCTCGGAATTGAAATTTTTTTATATGAAATCGAAGATCTTGAAATATAGTTTACAGAAAGGTATCCCACTTATAAAATAAACATCTATAAAATTTTATAAAAAAATTTCTAAGTCAGCAGCCCTGGATTTTGAGTGCTCACTGAACATAACTCAAAGAAATGTAAATTTCTCCCACTTCCCAAAGCTAAATTAAATGAAACTTTTTACAGTTTAAAGCTAACATCTTGATATTTCCAAAGAGGTATTTCTTGCTTCCAAATTCATTTTCTATTGTTCCCAGTAAAAATATTCCTAACAGCCTACAATTTTTGACTCAAAACAGGGTCCTAAACCCTTGTTCGGTTTCTTTTTGAAAAATTAATTTGTAAATTATGCTTGATAATTTTTGTAATATACATGCTTAAAAAGCTTGTTGTGTCTAGTTTTTATGCATAACAATGCACCAAGGATCATGGGGCACCAAAACCCAAAAGTCTTATTTTAGCACGAAAATTTCACAAATGGTCGAAAATGCACCACAGGCACCAAAATTGGACCACGGGGCACCACAGACCTCAAAACTGAAAATTCCTCCAAGCATTATGGTTTTTTATGTATTAGAATGCACCAGGGATCACGGGGCACCAAAACCCAAAACACATATTTTCGCACGAAAATTGCACAATTGGTCGAACATGCACCACCGGCACCAAAATTGGACCGCGGGCCACCACGAACCTCTAAACTGAAAAGTGTTCCAAGCATTATGGTTTTTTATGCATAAGAATGCACCAGGGATCACGGGGCACCAAAACCCAAAAGTCTTATTTTTGCACGAAAATTGCACAATGGGCCGAAAATGCACCACGGGCACCAAACTTGGACCACGGGGCACCTCGAACCACCATGCTTAAAAGTACTCCGAGCATTATGGTTTTTTATGCATAACAATGCACCAGGGATCACGGAGCACCAAAACTTAAAAGTCTTATTTTCGCAAGAAAATTGCACAATGGGCCGAAAACTCACCACTGGCACCAAAATTGGACCGCGGGGCACCCCGGACCTCTAAACTGAAAAGTGTTCCAAGCATTATGGTTTTTTATGCATCAGAATGCACCAGGGATCACGGGGCACCAAAACGCAAAGGTCTTATTTTCGCACGAAATTGCCCAATGGGCCGAAAATGCACCACGGGCACCAAAATTGGACCACGGGGCACGTCGGACCTCAAAACTTAAAAGTTCACCGATCCTTATGGTTTTTTATGCATAAGAATGCACCAGGGATCATGGGGCACGAAAACCCAAAAGTCTTATTTTCGCACGAAAATTTCACAAATGGTCGAATATGCACACGGGCACCAAAATTGGACCACGGGGCACCACGGATCTCAAAAATGAAAAATGTTCCAAGCATTATGGTTTTTTAAGCATAAGAATGCACCAAGGATCACGGGGCACCAAAACCTAAAAGACTTATTTTCGCACGAAAATTTCACAAATGGTCGAAAATGCACCATAGGCACCGAAATTGGACCACGGGGCACCTCGGACCTCAAAACTGAAAAGTACTATGAGCATTATGGTTTTTTATGCATAAGAATGCACTAGGGATAACGGGGCACCAAAACCGAAAAGTCTTATTTTCGCACGAAAATTGCACAATGGGCCGAAAATGCAACACGGGCACCAAAATTGGACCAAGGGGCACCACAGACCTCAAAATTGAAAAGTATTCTGAGCATTGTGGTTTTTTATGCATAAGAATGCAACAGGGATCACAGGGCAACAAAACCCAAAAGTCTATTATTTTCTCACAAAAATTGCACAATGTGCCGAAAATGCACCATGAGCACCAACATTGGACCACGGGGCACCTCGGACCTCAATACTTGAAAGTCCTCTGAGCATTATGGTTTTTTAAGGGATTACGGGCACCAAAACCCAAAAGTCTTATTTTCGCACGAAAATTGCACAAATGGCCGAAATTGCACCACCAGCACCAAAATTGGACCACGGGGCACCACGGACCTAAAAACTAAAAAGTGTTCCGAGCATTATGGTTTTTTATGCATAAGAATGAACCAGGGATGACGGGGCACCAAAACCCAAAAGTCTTATTTTCGCACGAAAATTGCACAAATGGCCGAATATGCACCACCGGCACCAAAATTGGACCACGAGGCACCACGGACCTCAAAACTGAAAAGTGTTTTGAGTATTATGTTTTTTTATGCATAGGAATGCAACAGGGATCACGGGGCACCAAAACCCAAAAGTCTTATTTTCGCACGAAAAGTGCACAAATGGCCGAGAAAGCACCCCCTGCACCAAATTGGACCATGGGGGCACCACGAACCTGAAGACTGAAAAGTGTTCCGAGCATTATGGTTTTTTATGCATAAGAATGCACCAGGGATCATAGGGCACCAAAACCCGAAAGTCTTATTTTCGCACGAGAATTGCACAATGGGATGAAAATGCACCACGGGCACGAAAATTGGACCACGGGGCACCTCAAACCTCAAAACTGAAAAGTGCTACAAGCATTATGGTTTTTTATGCATAAGAATGCACCAGGGATCACAAGGCACCAAAACCCAAGAGTCTTATTTTTGCACGAAAATTTCACAAATGGTCGAAAATGCACCACTGGCACCGAAATTGGACCACGGGGCACCATGGACCTCAAATCTGAAAAATGCTCCGAGGTCTATGGTTTTTTATGTATAAGAATGCACCAGGGATCACGGGGCACCAAAACCCAAAAGTCTTATTTTCGCACGAAAATTGCACAAATGGCCAAGTATGCACCACCGGCACCATAATTGGATCATGGGGCACCACGGACCTCTAAACTTAAAAGTGTTCCAAGAAATATGGTTTTTTATGCATAAGAATGCGCCAAGGATCACAGAGCGCCAAAACTCAAAAGTTTTATTTTCGTACGAAAATTGCACGATGGGCAAAAAATGCACCACGGGCACCAAAATTGGACCACGGGGCACCTCGGACCTCAAAAATTAAAAGTTCTCCAAGCATTATGGTTTTTTATGCATAAGAATGCACCAAGGATCACGGGGCACCAAAACCCAAAAGTCTTATTTTAGCACGAAAATTTCACTAATTACCGAAAATGCACCACATGCACCAAAGTTGGGCCACGGGGCACCAGGTACCTCTAAACTTAAAAGTGTTCAAAGCAATATGGTTTTCTATGCATAACAATGCACCAAGGATCATGGGGCACCAAAACCCAAAAGTCTTATTTTCGCACGAAAATTTCACAAATGGTCGAAAATGCACCACATGCACCAAAATTGGACCATGGGGCACCATGGAACTCAAATCTGAAAAATGCTCCAAGGTCTATGGTTTTTTTTATGTATAAGAATGCACCAGGGATCACGGGGCACCAAAACCCAAAAGTCTTATTTTCGCACGAAAATTGCACAAATGGCCAAGTATGCACCACCGGCACCATAATTGGACCACGGGGCACCACGGACCTCTAAACTTAAAAGTGTTCCAAGCAATATGGTTTTTTATGCATAAGAATGCACCAAGGATCACGTAGCGCGAAAACCCAAAAGACTTATTTTCGCACGAAAATTGCACAATGGGCCGAAAATGCACCACGGGCACAAAAATTGGACCACGGGGCACCTCGGACCTCAAAAATTAAAAGTTCTCCAAGCATTATGGTTTTTTATGCATAAGAATGCACCAAGGATCATGGGCACCAAAATCCAAAAGTCTTATTTTCGCACGAAAATTGCGCAATGGGTAGAAAATGCCTCACGGGCACCAAAATTGGACCACGGGACACCTCAGACCTCAAAACATAAAGTTCTCTGAGCGTTATAGTTTTTTATGAATAAGAATGCCCCAGGGATCACGGGGGTACCAAAATCAAAAAGTCTTATTTTCGTAGGAAAATTGTACAATGGGCTGAAAATGCGCCACAGGCACCAAAATTGGAACACGGGGCACCTCGGACCTGAAAACTGAAAAGTACTATGAGCATTATGAATTTTTATGCATAAGAATGCACCAGGGATCACGGGGAACCAAAACCCAAAAGTCTTATTTTCACACGAAAATTGCACAATGGGTCGAAAATGCAACACGGGCACCAAAATTGGACCACGGGGCACCACGTACCTCAAAATTGAAAAGTATTCCAAGCATTATGGTTTTTTATGCATAAGAATGCACCAGGGATCACAGGTGCATTATGATCCTTGGTGCATTCTTATGCATAAAAAACCGTAATGCTCAGAGCACTTTTCAGTTTTGAGATCCGAGGTGCCCCGTGGTCCAATTTTGGTGGCTGTGATGCATTTTCTGCCCATTGTACAATTTTCGTGCGAAAATAAGACTTTTGGGTTTTGGTGCCCTGTGATCCTTGGTGCATTCTTATGCATAAAAAATAACAATGCTCGGAACACTTCCCAGTTTTGAGGTCTGTGGTGCCCCGTGGTCCAATTTTGGTGCCCGTGGTGAATTTTCCGCCTATTATGCAATTTTCGTGCGAAAATAAGACTTTTGGGATTTGGTGTCTTGAGATTCCTGGTGCATTGCTATGCATAAAAAATAATAATACTCGGAACACTTTTCAGTTTTGAGGTCCATGATGCCATGTGGCCCAATTTTGGTGCCGGTGGTGCATTTTCGGCCATTTGTGCAATTTTCGTGCAAAAATAAGACTTTTGGGTTTTGGTGTCCCGTGATCCCTGGTGCATTCTTATGCATAAACAACCATAATGCTTGGAGCACTTTCCAGTTTTGAGGTCCGAGGTGCCCCTGGTCCAACTTTGGTGCCCGTGGTGCATTTTTGGCCCATTCTGCAATTTTCGTGCGAAAATAAGACTTTTGGGTTTTGGTGCCCGTGATCCCTGGTGCATTCTTATGCATAAAAAACTATAATGCTCAGACTAATTTTAAGTATTGAGGTCCGAGGTGGCCGTGGTCCAATTTTGGTGCCCGTGGTGCATTTTCAGCCCATCATGCAATTTTCGTGCGAAAATAAGACTTTTGGGTTTCGGTTCCCCGTGATCCCTGGTGCATTCTTATGCATAAAAAACCATAATGGTTGGAACTTCTTCAGTTTTGAGGTTCCTGGTGCCCCGTGGTTCAATTTTGGTGCCGACGATGCATTTTCGGCAATTTGTGCAATTTTCGTGCGAAAATAAGACTTTTGAGTTTTGGTACCCTGTTATCCCTGGTGCATTCTTATGTATAAAAAACCATAATGCTCAGAGCACTTTTCTATTTTGAGGTCCGAGGTGCCCCGTGGTCCAATTTTGGTGCCCGTGGTGCATTTTCGGCCCATTGTCCAATTTTCGTGCGAAAATAAGACTTTTGGGTTTTGGTGCCCCGTGATCCCTTGTGCATTGTTATGCATAAAAAACCATAATGCTCGGAACAGTTTTTAGTTTTGAGGTACGTGGTGCCCCGTGGTCCAATTTTGGTGCCGGTGGAGCATTTTCAGCCATTTGTGCAATTTTCGTGCAAAAATAAGACTTTTGGGTTTTGGTGCCTCGTTATCCATGGTGAATACTTAGGAATAAAAAATCATAATGCTTGGAGCACCTTTCAGTTTTGACGCCCGTGGTGCCCCGTGGTTCAATTTTGGTGCCGATGGTACATTTTCGGCCATTTGTGAAATTTTCGTGCGAAAAATAAGACTTTTGGGTTTTGGTGCCCCGTGATCCCTGGTGCATTCTTATGCAGAAAAAACTATAAAGCTTGGATCACTTTTCAGTTTTGAGGTCTGTGGTACCCCGTGGTCCAATTTTGGTTCCGGTGGTGCATTTTCGGCCATTTGTACAATTTTTGTGCGAAAATAAGACTTTTCGGTTTTGTTGCCCTATGATCCATGGGGAATTCTTATCAATAAAAAATCATAATGCTTGGAGCACTTTTCAGTTTTGAGGTCCGTGGTACCCCGTGGTCCAATTTTTGTGCCAGTGGTGCATTTTCGACCATTTGTGAAATTTTCGTGCGAAAACAAGACTTTTGGCTTTTGGTGCCCCGTGATCCCTGGTGCATTCTAATGCATAAAAACCATAATGCTCGGAGCACTTTCCAGTTTTGAAGTCCGAGGTGCCACGTGGTCCAATTTTGGTGCCGGTGGTGCATTTTCGGCCCTTTATGCAATTTTCATGCGAAAATAAGACCTTTGGGTTTTGGTGCCCCATGATCCCTGGTGCAGTCTTATGCATAGAAAACCATCATGCTAATAGCACTTTTCAGTTTTGAGGTCTACGATGCCCCGTGGTCTAACTTTGGTGCCGGTGTTGCATTTTCGGCCATTTGGGAAATTTTCGTGCGAAAATAAGACTTTTGGGTTTTGGTGCCCCGTGATCCCTGGTGCATTCTGATGCATAAAAAACCATAATGCTAGGAGTACTTTTCAGTTTTGAGGTCCGTGGTGCCTCGTGGCCCAATTTTGGTGCCAATGGTGCATATTCGGCCATTTGTGCAATATTCGTTCGTAAACAAGACTTTTCGATTTTGGTGCCCTGTGAACCCTGGTTAATTCTTATGCATAGAAAACCATAATGCTAATAGCACTTTTCAATTTTGAGGTCTGTGGTGCCACGTGGTCCAATTTTGGTGCCCGTGGTGCATTTTTGGCCCATTATGCAATTTTCGTGCGAAATTAAGACTTTTGGGTTTTGGTGCCCCGTTATCCCTGGTACATTCTTATGCATAAAAACCATAATGCTCAGAGCACTTTCCAGTTTTGAGGTCCGAGGTGCCCCGTGGTCCAATTTTGGTGCCCGTGGTGCATTTTCGGCCCATTGTTGAATTTTCGTGCGAAAATAAGACTTTTGGGTATTGGTGACCCGTGATCCTTGGTGCATTCTTATGAATAAAAAACCATAATGCTTGGAACACTATTCAGTTTTGAGGTCCGTGGTGCCCCATGGTTCAATTTTGGTGCCGGTGGTGCATTGTCGGCCATTTGTCCAATTTTGGTACAAAAATAAGACTTTAGGGTTTTGGTGCCCCGTGATCCCTGGTGCATTATTATGCATAAAAAATCATAAAAGCTCGAAGCACTTTTCATTTTTGAGGTCCGAGGTGCCTCGTGCTCCAATTTTGGAGCCAGTGGTGCATTTTCGGCCCATTGTTCAATTTTCGTGTGAAAATAAGACTTTTGGATTTTCGTGCCCCGTGATCCCTGGGGCCATCTTATGCATAAAAAATCATAATGCTCAGAACATTTTTCAGTTTTGAAGTTCGTGGTGCCCCGTGGTCTAATTTTGGTGCCGGTGGTGCATTTTCAGCCATTTGTGAAATTTTCGTCAGAAAATAAGAATTTAGGGTTTTGGTGCCCGATGATCCCTGGTGAATTCTTACACATAAAAAACCATAATGCTCAGAGGACTTTTAAGTGTTGAGGTCCGTGGTGCCCCGTGGGCCAACTTTGGTGCTGGTGATGCATTTTCGTCCATTTGTGCAATTTTCGTGTGAAAATAAAACTTTTGGGTTTTGGAGCCCCGTGATCCCTGGTGCATTCTTATGCATAAAAAACAATAATGCTTGGACCACTTTTCAGTTTTAAGGTCTGTGGTTCCCCGTGGTCCAATGTTGGTGTCGGTGGTGCATTTTCGGCTATTTGTGCAATTTTCATGCGAAAATAAGAATTTTGGGTTTTGGTACCCCTGATCCCTGGTACATTCTAATGCATAAAAAACCATAATGCTCGGAGCACTTTTAAGTTTTGAGGTCTGAGGTGCCCCGTTGTCCAATTTTGGTGCCGTTTTGTGCATTTTCGTCCCATTATGTAATTTTCGTTCGAAAATAAGACTTTTGGGTTTTGGTGCCCCGTGATCCCTGGTGCATTCTTATGCATAAAAAACCATAATGTTCATAGCACTTTTAAGTTTTGAGGTCCGAGGTGCCCTATGGGTCAATTTTGGTGCCCGAGGTGCATTTCCGGCCCTTTGTGCAATTTTGGTGCTAGTGGTGCATTTCCGGCCCTTTGTGGAATTTTCATGCGAAAATAAGACCTTTGGGCTTTGGTGCCCCATTATCCCTGGTGCATTCTTATGCATAAAAAACCATAATGCTAATAGCACTTTGAAGCTTTGAGGTCCGATGTGCCCCGTGGTCCAATTTTGGTGCCCGTGGTGCATTTTCGGCCCGTTATGCAATTTTCGTGCAAAATTAAGAGTTTTGGGTTTTGGTGCCCCGTGATCCCTGGTGCATTCTTATGCATAAAAAACCATAATGCTCATAGCACTTTTAAGTTTTGAGGTCCGAGGGGCCCTATGGGTCAATTTTGGTGCCCGAGGTGCATTTTCGGCCCATTGTGCAATTTTTGTGCAAAAATAATACTTTTGGGTTTCGGTGCCCTTGATCCTTGATGCATTCTTATGCATAAAAAACCATAATACTCGGAGCACTTTTAAGTTTTGAGGTCCGAGGTGCCCCATGGTCCAATTTTGGTGCCGGTGGTGCATTTTCGGCCCTTTGTGCAATTTTCATGCGAAAATAAGACCTTTGGGTTTTGGTGCCCCATGATCCCTGGTGCATTCTTATGCATAAAAAACCATAATGCTCATAGCACTTTGAAGCTTTGAGGTCCGATGTGCCCCGTGGTCCAATTTTGGTGCCCGTGGTGCATTTTCGGCCCGTTATGCAATTTTCGTGCAAAATTAAGAGTTTTGGGTTTTGGTGCCCCGTGATCCCTGGTGCATTCTTATGCATAAAAAACCATAATTCTCATAGCACTTTTAAGTTTTGAGGTCCGAGGGGCCCTATGGGTCAATTTTGGTGCCCGAGGTGCATTTTCGGCCCATTGTGCAATTTTTGTGCAAAAATAATACTTTTGGGTTTCGGTGCCCTTGATCCTTGATGCATTCTTATGCATAAAAAACCATAATACTCGGAGCACTTTTAAGTTTTGAGGTCCGAGGTGCCCCGTGGTCCAAATTTTGTGCCGGTGGTGCATTTTCGGCCATTTGTGAAATTTTCGTGCGAAAGTAAGACTTTTGCTGCCCCGTGGTCCCTGGTGTATTCTTATGCATAAAAAACCATAATGCTTGGAGCATTTTTAAGTTTTGAGGTCCGACGTGCCCCGTGGTCAATTTTGGTGCTCGTGATGCTTTTTCGTCCCATTGTACAATTTTCGTGCGAAAATAAGACTTTTGGATTTTGGTACCGTGTGAGCCCTGGTGCATTCTTAGGCATAAAAAACCATAATGCTGATAGCACTTTTTAGTTTTGAGGTCCGAGGTGCCCCGTGGTCCAATTTTGGTGCCCGTGGTGCATTTTTGGCCCTTTGTGCAATTTTCATGCGAAAATAAGACTTTTGGGTTTTGGTGCCCTGTGAACCCTGCTGCTTTCTTAGGCATAAAATACCATAATGCTCAGAACACTTTTCAGTCTTGAGGTTCGTGGTGCCCCGTGGTCCCATTTTGGTGTCGGGGGTGCATTGTCGGCCATTTGTGCAATTTTCGTCCGAAAATAAGACTTTTCGGTTTTGGTGCCCCGTGATCCCTGGTGCATTCTTATGCATAAAAAACTTTAATGCTCAGAGCACCTTTAAGTTTTGATGTCTGACTTGCCAAGTGGTACAATTTTGGTGCCCGTGGTGCATTTTAGGCCAAATTTTCAATTTTCGTACGAAAATAAGACTTTTGGGTATTGGTGCCCCATGATCCCTGGTGCATTCTTACGCATACAAAACCATAATGCTCCTAACACTTTTCAATTTTGAGGTCTATGGTGCCCCGTGGTCCAATTTTGGTGCCGGTAATGCATTTTCGGCCATTTGCGCAATTCTCGTGGGAAAATAAGACTTTTGGGTTTTGGAGCCCCGGGATCACTGGTGCATTCTTATGCATAAAAAACCATAATCCTTGGAGCACTTTTCAGTTTTGAGGTCCGTGGTGCCCCGTTGTCCAATTTTGGTGCCGGTGGTGCATTTTCGGCCATTTGTGCAATTTTCGTGCGAAAATAAGACTTTTGGGTTTTGGTGCCCCGTGATTCTTAGTGCATTCTTGTGCATAAAAACTACCATAATGCTAGGAGCACTTTTAAGTTTTGAGGTTTGAGGTGCCCCGTGGGCCAATTTTGGTGCCCGTGATCCATTTTCGACCCATTGTACAATTTTCGTGCGAAAATAAGACTTTTGGGTTTTGGTACCCCATATCCCTGGTGCATTGTTATGCATAAAAAACCGTAATGCTTGGGGCACTTTTATGTTTTGAGGTCCGAGGTGACCCGTGGTCCAATTTTGTTGCCCGTGGTGCATTTTCGGCCCATTGTGCAATTTTCTTGCGAAAATAAGACTTTTGGGGTTTGGTGCCCCGTGATCCCTGTAGCATTCTTATGCATAATAAACCAAAACCCTAGGAGAACTTTTCAGTTTTGAGGTCCGACGTGCCCCATGGTCCATCTTTGGTGCCGTTGCTGCATTTTTGGCCATCTGTGAAATTTTTGTGCGAAATAAGACTTTTGGGTTTTGGTGCGCCGTGATCCTTGGTGCATTCTTATGCATAAGAAACCATAATGCTCAGAGCACTTTTCAGTTTTGAGGTCCGAGGTGCTCCGTGGTCCAATTTTGGTGCCGGTGGTGCATACTCAGCCGTTTGTACAAATTTCGTGCGAAAATAAGACTTTTGGGTTTTTTTGCCCCATGATCCCTAGTGAATTCTTATGCATAAAAAACCATAATGCTCGAAACACTTTTCAGTTTTGAGTTCCAGGGTGCCCCGTGGTCCAATTTTGGTGTCGGTGCTGCATTTTCGGCCATTTTTGTAATTTTCGTGCGAAAATAAGTCTTTTAGGTTTTGGTGCCATGTGATCCTTGGAGCATTCTTATACATAAAAAACCATAATGCTCAAAGAAATTTTAAGTTTTGAGGTCCGAGGTACCCTGTGGTCATATTTTGGTGCCCGTGGTGCATTTTTGGCCCATTGTGCAATTTTCGTGTGAAAATAAGACTTTTGGGTTTTGGTGCCCCGTGATCCTAGGTGCATTCTTATGCATAAAAACCCATAATGCTTGGAACACTTTTCAGTTTTGAGGTCCGGGGTGCCCCGTGGTCCAATTTTGGTGTCGGTGGTGCATTTTCGGCCATTTGGGTAATTTTCGTACGAAAATAAGTCTTTTAGGTTTTGGTGCCGTGTGATCCTTGGTGCATTTTTATACATAAAAAACCAGAATGCTCGAAGAACTTTTAAGTTTTGAGGTCCGAGGTGCCTTATGGTCCAATTTTGGTCCCCGTGTTGCATTTTCGGCCCATTATGTAATTTTCGTGCGAAAATAAGACTTTTAGAACTTTTAAGTTTTGAGGTCCGAGGTGCCATGTGGTCCAATTTTGGTCCTCGTGGTGCATTTTCGGCCCATTGTGCAATTTTCGTGCGAAAATAAGACTTTTCGGTTTTGGTGCCCGTGATCCTTGGTGCATTCTTATGCATAAAAGACCATAATGCTCAGATCACTTTTCAATTTTGACGTCCGAGGTTCCTCGTGGTCCAATTTTGGTGCCCGTGGTGCATTTTTGGCCCTTTGTGCATTTTTCGTGCGAAAATAAGACTTTTGGGTTTGGGTGCCCCAGGATCCTTGGTGCATTCTTATGCATAAAAACTACCATAATGCTTGGAGCACTTTTAAGTTTTGAGGTCTGAGGTGCCACGTGGTCAATTTTGCTGCCCGTGATGCATTTTCGTCCCATTGTACAATTTTCGTGCGAAAATAAGATTGTTGGTTTTTGGTGTCGTGTGAACCCTGGTGCTTTCTTATGCATAAAATACCATAATGCTCGGAACACTTTTCAGTCTTGAGGTTCGTGGTGCCCGGTGGTCCCATTTTGGTGCCGGGGGTGCATTTTGGGCCATTTGTGCAATTTTCGTGCGAAAATAAGACTTTTGGTTCTTATGCATAAAAAACTTTAATGCTCAGAGCACCTTTAAGTTTTGATGTCCGAGGTGCCCCGTGGTACAATTTTGGTGCCTGTGGTGCATTTTAGGCCCATTATTCAATTTTCGTACGAAAATAAGACTTTTGGGTATTGGTGCCCCGTGATCCCTGGTGCATTCTTACGCATAGAAAACCATAATGCTCCTAACACTTTTCAATTTTGAGGTCTATGGTGCCCTGTGGTCCAATTTTGGTGCCGGTAATGCATTTTCGGCCATTTGCGCAATTCTCGTGGGAAAATAAGACTTTTGGGTTTTGGAGCCCCGTGATCCCTGGTGCATTCTTATGCAAAAAAAACCATAATTCTCGGAGCAATTTTCAGTTTGGAGGTCCGAGGAGCCCCGTGGTCCAATTTTGGTGCACGTGGTGCATTTTCGGCCCATTGTGCAATTTTCGTGCGAAAATAAGACTTTTTGTTTTTGGTACCCCCATGATCCTTGGTGCATTCTTATGCATAAAAAACCATAATGCTCAGAGCACTTTTCAGTTTTAAGGTTCAAGGTGCCGCAAGGTCCAATTTTGGAGCCCGTGGTGCATTTTCGGCCATTTGTGTAATTTTCGTGCGAAAATAAGACTTTTAGGTTTTGGTGCCGTCTGATCCTTGGTGAATTCTTATACATAAAAAACCATAATGCTCGGAGAACTTTTATATTTTGAGGTTCGAGGTGCTCTGTGGTCCAATTTTGGTGCCCGTGGTGCAATTTCTGCCAATTGTGCAATTTTCGTGCGAAAATAAAACTTTTGGGTTTTGGTGCCCCGTGATCCCTGGTGCATTCTTATGCATAAAAAACCATAATGCTCATAGCACTTTTCAGTTTTGAGGTTCGAGGTGCCACGTGGTCTAATTTTGGTGCCCATGGTGCATTTTCGGCCCATTGTGCAATTTTCGTGCGGAAATAAGGCTTTTGGGTTTTGGTGCCCCGTGATCCCTAGTGCATTCTTATGCATAAAAAACCATAATGCTCAGAGCACTTTTCAGTTTTGAGGTTCTAGGTGCCCCGTGGTCCAATTTTGGTGCCCGTGGTGCATTTTCGGCCCATTGTGCAATTTTCGTGCAAAAATAAGACTTTTGGGTCTTGGTACCCCGTGATCCCTAGTACATTCTTATGCATAAAAAACCATAATTCTCTGAGCACTTTTAAGTTTTGAGGTCCGAGGTGCCCCATGGTCCAATTTTGGTGCCCGTGGAGCATTTTCGGCCCATTGTGCAATTTTCGTACTAAAATAAGACTTTTGGCTTTTGGTACCCCGTGATCTCTGGTGCATTCTTATGCGTAAAAAACCATAATGCTCGGAACACTTTTAAGTTTTGAGGTCCGTGGTGCCCCGTGGTCCAATTTTGGTGCCGGTGGTGCATTTTCGGCCATTTGTGCAATTTTCGTGCGAAAATAAGACTTTTGGGTTTTGCTGCCTCATGATCCTTGGTGCATTCTTATGCATAAAAAACCATAATGCTCAGAGCACTTTTCAGTTTTGAGGTCCGAGGTGCCCCGTGGTCCAAATTTGGTGACCATCGTGCATTTTCTGCCTATTGTGCAATTTTCATGCGAAAATAATACTTTTGGGTTTTGGTGTCCTGTGAACCCTAGTGCATTCCTATGCAGTTTTGAGGTCCGTGGTGCCCCGTGGTCCAATTTTGGTGCCGGTGGTGCATTTTCGGCCCATTGTGCAATTTTCATACGAAAATAAGACTTTTTGTTTATGGTGCCCCATGATCCTTGGTGCATTCTTATGTATAAAAAACCATAATGCTCATAGCACTTTTCAGTTTTAAGGTCCGAGGTGGCCCATGGTCCAATTTTGGTGCCCGTGGTGCATTTTCGGCCATTTGTGTAATTTTTGTGCGAAAATAAGACTTTTAGGTTTTGGTGCCGCGTGATCCATAATGCATTGTTATACCTAAAAAACCATAATGGTCAGAGAACTTTTAAGTTTTGAGGTCCGAGGTGTCCTGTGGTCCAATTTTGGTGCACGTGTCGCATTTTCGGCCCGTTGTGCAAATTTTGTGCGAAAATAACACTTTTTGGTTTTCGTGCCCCGTGATCCTTGGTGCATTCTTATGCATAAAAAACCATAATGATCGGAATAGTTTTCAGTTTGAGGTCCGAGGTGCCCCGTGGTCCAATTTTGGTCCCCGTGGTGCATTTTCTGCCTATTGTGCAATTTTCCTGCAAAAATAAGACTTTTGGGTTTTGGTGCCCCGTGATCCCTGGTGCATTCTTATGCATAAAAAACCATAATGCTCGGAGCAATTTTCAGTTTGGAGGTCCGAGGTGCCTCGTGGTCCAATTTTGGTGCATGTGGTGCATTTTCGGCCCATTGTGCAATTTTCGTGCGAAAATAAGACTTTTTGTTTTTGGTACCCCATGATCCTTGGTGCATTCTTATGCAGAAAAAACCATAATGCTCAAAGCACTTTTCAGTTTGGAGGTCCGAGGTGCCCGAGGGTCCAATTTTGGTTCCCACAGCCCATTGTTCAAATTTCGTGCCAAAATAAGACTTTTGGGTTTTGGTGACCCGTGATCCCTGGGGCATTCTTATGCATAAAAAATCGTAATTCTTGGAACACTTTTCAGTTTTGAGGTCCGTGGTGCCCCGTGGTCCAATTTTGGTGCCGATGGTGCATTTTCGGCCATTTGTGCAATTTGTGCGAAAATAAGACTTTTTTGTTTTGGTGCCCCGTGATCCCTGGTGCATTCTTATGCATAAAAAACCATAATGCTTGGAGCACTTTTAAGTTTTGTGGTCGGAGGTGTCCCGTGGTGCCCGTGGTGCATTTTCGGCCCGTTATGCAATTTTCGTGCAAAATTAAGACTTTTGGGTTTTGGTGCCCTGTGATCCCTGGTGCATTCTTATGCATAAAAACCCATAATGCTCATAACACTTTTCAGTGTTGAGGTTCGTGGTGACCCGTGGTCCAATTTTGGTGCCAGGGGTGCATTTTCGGGGATATGTGCAATTTTTTAGCGAAGATAAGACTTTTGGGCTTTGGTGCCCCGTGATCCCTAGTGCATTTTTATGCATAAAAAAGCATAATCCTCGGAGCACTTTTTAGTTTTGAGGTCCGAGGTGCCCCGTGGTGCATTTTCGGCCCATTGTGCAATTTTCGTGCGAAAATAAGACTTTTGGGTTTGGGTGGCTCGTGATCTTTGGTGTATTCTTATGCAAAAAAAAACCATAATGCTTGAAACACTTTTAAGTTTTGAGGTCTGTGGTGCCCCGTGGTCCAATTTTGGTGTCGGGGGTTCATTTTCGGCAATTTGTGCAATTTTTGAGCGAAAATAAGACTTTTTGGCTTTGGTGCCCCGTGATCGCTGGTTCATTCTTATGCATAAAAAACCATAATGCTCATAGAAGTTTTAAGTTTTGAGGTCCGAGGTACCCCGTGGTCCAATTTTGGTGCTTGTGGTGCATTTCGGCCCTTTTTGCAATTTTTGTGCGAAAATAAGACTTTTGGATTTGCATGCCCCGTGATCCCCGATGCGTTCTTATGCGTAAAAAACCATAATGCTCGGAACACTTTTCGGTTTTGAGGTTCGTCGTGCCCAGTGGTCCAATTTTGGTGCCGGGGGTGCATTTTCAGGGATTTGTGCAATTTTCGAGCGAAAATAAGACTTTTGGGCTTTGGTGCCCCGTGATCCCTGGTGCATTCTTATGCATAGAAAACCATAATGCTCGGAGCACTTTTCTGTTTTGAGGTCCGAGGTGCCCCGTGGTCCAATTTTGGTGCCCGTGGTGCATTTTCGGCCCATTGTACAATTTTCGTGCGAAAATAAGACTTTTGGGTTTTGGTGCCTCGTGATCCCTGGTGCATTCTTATGCATAAAAAACCATAATGCTCATAGCACGTTTAAGTTTTGGGGTCCGAGGTGCTCCGGGGTCCAATTTTCGTGCCCGTGGTGCATTTTCAGCCCTTTCTACAATTTTCATACGAAAATAAGACTTTTGGGTTTTGGTGCCCCGTGATCCCTAGTGAATTCTTATGCATAAAAAACCATAATGCTGGAAGCATTTTTCAGTTTTGAGGTCCGAGGTGCCCCGTGGTCTAATTTTTGTGCCCGTGGTGCATTTTCGGCCATTTGTGCAATTTTCGTGCGAAAATAAGACTTTTGGGTTTTGGTGCCCTGTGAACCCTAGTGCATTCTTATCCATAAAAAACCATAATGCTCGGACCACTTTTCAGTTTTGAGGTCCGAGGTGACTCGTGGTCCAATTTTTGTGCCCGTGATGCATTTTCGGCCCATTGTACAATTTTCATACGAAAATAAGACTATTGGGCTTTGGTACCCCGTGATCCCTGGTGCATTCTTATGCATAAAAAACCATAATGCTCGAATCACTTTACAGTTTTGAGGTTCGAGGTACCCCGTGGTACATTTTCGACCCATTGTGCAATTTTCGTGCGAAAATAAGACTTTTGGGTTTTGGTGCCCCGTGATCCCTGGTGCATTCTTATGCATAAAAAACCATAATTCTCGGAGAACTTTTAAGTATTGAGGTTTGAGGTGACCCATTGTCCAATTATGCTGCTCGTGGTGCATTTTCGGCACATTGTGCAATTTTCGTGCGAAAATAAGACTTTTGGGGTTTCGTGCCCCGTGATCCCTGGTGCATTCTTATGCATAAAAAACCATAATGCTTGGAGCACTTTTCAGTTTTGAGGTCCCAGGTGCCCCGTGGTCGAACTTTGGTGCACGTGGTGCATTTTCGGCGCATTGTGCAACTTTTGTGTGAAAATAAGACTTTTGGGCTTTGGTGCCCTGTGATCCCTGGTGCATTCTTATGCATTAAAAACCATAATGCTCGAAGTACTTTTCAGTGTTGTGGTCCGAGGCGCCCCGTGGTCCAATTTTGGTGCCCGAGGTGTATTTTCGGCCCATTGGGTAATTTTTGTGCGAAAATAAGACTTTTGGGTTTTGGAGCCCCATTATCCCTGGTGCATTCTTATGCATAAACAACCATAATGCTCGGATCACTTTTCAGTTTTGAGGTCTGAGGTGCCCCGTGGTCCAATTTTGGTGCCCGTGGTTCATTTTCGGCACATTGTTCAATTTTTGTGCAAAAAAAAAGAAATTTGGGTTTTGGTGTCCCGTGATCCCTGGTGCATTCTTAAACATAAAAAACCATAATGCTCAGAGCACTTTTAGGTTTTGAGGTCCCAGGTGCCCTGTGGTCCAATTTTGGTACCCGTGGTGCATTTTCGTTCCATTGTGCAATTTTCGTACGAAAATAAGACTTCTGGGTTTTGGTGCCCCGTGATCCTTGGTGCATTCTTATGCATAAAATACCATAATGCTCGGAACACTTTTCAGTCTTGAGGTTCGTGGTGCCCCGTGGTCCCATTTTGGTGCTGGGGGTGCATTTTCGGCCATTTGTGCAATTTTCGTGCGAAAATAAGACTTTTGGGTTTTGGTGCCCCATGATCCCCGGTGCATTCTTATGCATAAAAAACTTAATGCTAAGAGCACTTTTAAGTTTTGAGGTCCGAGGTGCCACGTGGTCCAATTTTGGTGCCGGTAATGCATTTTCGCCCATTTGTGCAATTTTCATGCGAAAATAAGACTTTTGGGTTTTGGTGCCTCAAGATCCCTAGTGCATTCTTATGCAGAAAAAACCATGATGCTCCTAACACTTTTCAATATTGGGGTCTGTGGTGCCCCGTGGTCCAATTTTGGTGCCGGTAATGCATTTTCGTCCATTTGTGCAATTTTCGTGGGAAAATAAGACGTTTGGGTTTTGGTGCCCCATGATCCCTGGTGCATTCTTATGAATAAAAAACCATAATGCTTGGAATACTTTTCAGTTTTGAGGTCCGTGGTGCCCTGTGGTCCAATTTTGGTGCCGGTGGTGCATTTTTGGCCATTTGTGAAATTTTCGTGTGAAAATAAGACTTTTGGTTCCCCGTGATCCCTGGTGCATTCTTATGCATAAAAAACATTAAGGCTCGAAGCACTTTTTGAAATGTAGAGATTCACACTAGAAGGGGGGTTGAATAGTGTGTAAGTTATATTATTAAAAAAAAAAACTTTTCGCAAAGATGGAGATAAAATATCTTAGGTTTCACAAGGGACTTGTAAAACACAAGATCACAGGTATCGTCCAATAGTTAAAATGATAGTTTAGTTAAACTGCATTTTCATGTTAATCGTCCAGGCGTAAATAAGAGAATTTCGTAAATAGGATATAAAGAACCTTGTGCGCAAAGTGTGAAGAAATAACTTAAGAGAATAGCAAGTAATCTTGAAAGCGATAGAGTAAAAACACGTTTATACTGGTTCACTCAACCTGAACTACGTCCAGTTCTCCTTCAAAAACTTTGAAGGGTTCCACTAATCAAGTTCTGATTACAAACAAGAATTATATACCCTGCCACTCCTGACTACAAGTATTCTCTAGGCCACTTCTGGCACACCTTTAATCTCCCCTTGAGATTAAAGAACACCCAAGTATTCTTTGTCACTACGCCACTCCTAGCTTTCAAAATAGAAACTGTTTGAGTACAAGTTAAATAAACAGCTCTCACCGAGAGGATATTACAATAAAAACTCAATTACACAGAATAACTTAGCAAAGCTAAGTAGGTTGCTCTTTTCGCACAAGTGTAGGTCGTCCAATCAATTTGGCAGAGTTACAGCTCGTCTAAAAACTTGAAAATTTCTCTCTTCAAAACGTGAGCTTGTTCCTCTATTTATAGGCAGCTTGGTGAAGATATCCATTGTGGGATCTGTGCCTTTGCCAATAACCGTTCTCTCACAATCATATGACCGTTGCTACGTGTCAGCTTGGGGTGGAGAGATGGAGAAGACAACAGTACATGCAGTGCCTCCACTACTTGTACGGTTTCTGCAGAGAGAGGCTTTTCTGCCCCTTGTGGTACACTTTTCGAATATTCAAATGAAATGTCATATTTGAAAAGGGAGGGAATTATAGAACATTTCAGAGAATCATCATCGAAAAGCATAAGTGTACTTCAACTCAATTATGGACGCATTATATAACTGTTTGCTAGAGAGGGATGATGTAAGTTATATATGCGTTGGACGCTTCCTTGAATGGACGCAGTGTTTACACACTGGTTTTCTCAATGCATTTGGACGCATGTTTTATAATCAGTGTATTGGATGCTGAATTTTACACTTAACAAAAATAGTTTCTTATTAGACGTACTGTACACATAGAAACATAAGAAATACAATACCATTGAGGCATTGGACGGCGTAGAACCTATAAAACTCAAACATAGATCATTAGATACTTCAAAATTTAACTTTATTTGTTATCATCAAAATCGATGTTTGAGGGGTTGGACATAGTCCAAAGTCTTAGATTCTAACAATCTACCCCTTTTTGATGATGATAAATAATACTAAATTTTGATGTGTGCAAATATATAATCTTATTAAAGAATATCAGAGCAGATGATTGAATGATTATTTTATGCCAGTGTACGTTGACAGGATGAGAAAGGTATGGAATGAAGTACTCCCCTTGAGTTCAACATTTCTCATGTATTTAATAAAGCAATATATATCAAATAACACTGCATGATAAGAATGTATCAGAGACGATAGTTATCAGAGTGAAAAGCATATCATAGATATGGATGCAGAAATTATGATAAAAAACACCTCATATGTATTCAATGAACAGCCACAGCGGTTTCACAGAGTAGTGTAACAACAAAAAAATACTCTATGACATCAAAAATTCCAATTTCTCCCCCTTTGTCATCAACAAAATAAAAAAAGGTTTGAAAGATGGAAAATGATTTGACCATCATGGTCACCTAGGGCTGTTGAGGTGGATCTTGTGGTGGTGGTGGTGGTTGTTCTGGTGGTGCTTAAGGAGGTGGTGCAGGGTGGTTAACAGGTGGTTGTTGTTGAGGTATGGGTTGAACAGGAGGAACCTGATGAATAACAGTGCCAATGAGGTTAGCAGCAGTGGATTGAATTTGATTTACCAACATCTGTGAGAGGTGCATGAACTAATCAGTAATAGCATTTTGCAACATTAATCGGTGTTGTGTGGCTTCTGCTTGTTGTCTTTCCTGAAAGGCACGAAGAGTAGCTTTAGTTTCCAGTTGTTGTTGTCTTAGAGCTTGTTGAACAATCTCGTTCACTCTATCCTCAGAGACTCCTTGAGGTTCGACAAAGTGCAAGGGAATAATAGCCCTTGGACTTGAAGACCCTGTAGGAATCATTTGTCGGGTTCCAGAGTATATGTCATTGGACGCACAAATAATTGGTTAGCTTGTGGCAACCTCTGGAGTAGGCTTTTCAGCAGTGGACTCCTTTGGTTGTGGCGCTTCAGTCTCAGCCATATGTTGCAAAGCTTCATCTTTGGACGTGCCAGATTGGACTGTTTGTTCCTCATGAGAGATGACAAAGTGTTCCACGTCCACTTGTACCTCAGACTGTAAGTCCAAATGAATGAGCATATTAGTGACTTTTGTAGAGGCTTCATCCAATTCTGTTTGTGTGATTGTTGGTTTGACAATCGGCTCAGCTTTTTCTTTACTAGCAATTCTAGCTTGCTCATTTTCAATTTCCACCAGGTGAGCTTGCTCTGGTTGTACTGCTCGTTCTTGTTCCAAGGGAGCTTATTTAGCTCGTTCTCTTTCAGCTTGCTCTTGTAAAGCTCTTTCTTCTTCAGCCTTTTGAAGATCATGAAGCCTTTAAACTTCGTGTACAAATTCAGAGCGGTCAAGACTTCTAAGGTCATATATTTTGTTGCTTCTGATGATTGGCAATGTCCTTAAAACTTCTAGAAAATCATCATTATTAGTCAGAAAGCACGCAAAGGTATCAGAGAAATGACATGTCTTGACTGGACGCAGGACTTCAAGTCCTCTAGAGGATGAAAGAAGGAATCCTTGGAGCATCCAGAGGTTGAGGCTTCCTGAGTGTCTGCCCACACAATTTGAAGCCAGAAGATCATGGTGTCAAAAGTGCCTAAGGGCCTTGTTAGCTTTCCAATCTTATCAAAAAGGTGATTCCAGGTATGTGAGGAAGATGAGAGTTGAACCTTTCCATCTCTACTAGGCATCTCTATGCCATAGTACTTAAACCCTTTCTTCTTTCCAGCATCATATAGAGGTAGTCTAGGACATACCTTATCAAGTACAAACTTGATATCCGTGGAACGTCTGATGCTGAGGTTGGGTGGATAAGCAACAGTCGTGTCTTGAATGTACATTTGTTGGAGCAGTTTGCCAAGATCGTCATAATCATTGGGCTGAAAGTTGAGCACTGGAGTTCCAGGTGGTAGTGGAAGAAATTTTGTGATGGGAGTCCAGATGTGAACATCTTTGACCCATTGCACCTCTGGACGCTGGTTTGCCTTGGATGGGTCCAGACTTTCTTTAATGGCTAATAGCAGTTCAGCATCCAATTCATCAAGATTGGTAGGAGATGACTTTTTTGTTGCTGGCTTCCTCTTCCTTTGAGTCTTGCCCTTTTGTTCAGCCATAGTTTTAGCAATATTTGATGCAATTTCAATCTCTGGCTCAAGAGGTACATCTTCAGCTGGACGCACCCTTTGTTGAGTACTAGTTGGACTTGAATAAGGTCATTCCATCCGAACCAGGTTTAGATAAGATTCTCTCGTCCAAGTTGGTGGAGGATTGTTGATAATGGTTCCTTCTGGTAATAAAGCAAATTCAGTAGATTGAGGATGAACATAGTCATACCTCGTCCATTCAGGTGCAGATACTGAAGTCAGGCTCCTTTCCAGTGGTTCCTGTCGAGCTCTCCAAATAACGTCACTTTTCTTACAATAGTTATATTCATTCCTTGTAAGGAATGCAACAAGAAACCTTTCCTTGTCTTCTTCTTCTTTTGTCTTCCCCTTTGGTGGAATCGTCCATTGAGGCCATGCATCTCTCCAAGCATCCCTTGGACGCACAAATCTTGATAAGTTTAATTTGAGAGTTGGACGCTGTGCTGATGTGACTGTTGAAGCAACTGTTGGAGCAGGTTATGGAGCACTTGTAGATTCGTTCTCAGTGTCTTGAGAGGTAGGGAGTTTAATCGGAACTTTCCTTGGCCTTGCTGCCTGAGTTATTACTCGTCTAGGTACTTTAGTAGGAAAGACTGTGGCACCAGTTTTGGGTGCATCAGATACCTTTTGTTTCTTCTGCTGTGCAAACTCCATCTCTTGAACTTTTCTTTTAATCTGGCAAATGGGCATTTGATCCTCGTCATCGGAGTTGTCAAGCACTTTCAATTTGCGAACTCTAGATTTTTCTGATGCAAGCTTCACTGGAGCAGTCTTTGGATGCAGCTCATCCTATTTTGGTTTGGACGGAGAAGTCCTTGGACGCTTCTCAGCAGGTGGACTGGACGGAGCAGGATCAACATATCTTTTCTTGGTCCTTCTTTCTTTTTCTGCATCTTCTTCATGCTGTTGCGACATGTGTCTTGTTACTTTCCTGCTTCCTTATTCCTTCATCAACTGTTTGATCTTTCTTCCAAGAAGATCAATTTCTTCTTCATCATCATTTGAAATGAGTCTGCTTTGTTCATGACGTTTCTTATTTATACTGCCCTCATCCAAATCCCTTAGGACCTTTACTGTGAGCTTTATCTTCATTGGCTTGATGTTTGATTCACCAAATTTCTGCTGTGTTGCAACTATTTCTCCTTTCTTCACAATGTTTTCATGATCATCTTCGTCCAACTCATCAAAGAAACATTGGTATACTTTCTGATCCCAGAGGACCTTATTTAGCAGTGTGGCATAGAAGATGTCATCATTTCCACCAATAGTTTTCATCATTCGTAGAATATTGATGTAAATGGTGTGAGGTAGGTTGAATGGGATACCTTCCATTAGATGAAATATCACGAACTTGTGTAAGTCTGTGACTGAGTCCTTAGACCCAGCTTTGTGCAAAATGCTCTTGTTGCACACTTGCTGCCATATCTTTGCTTCTTCACATAGATTCTTATACTCAATCTTGGATGAATTTGTAGACTTGTTCTTGCACAGTACCTTTCCAACGTAGTTTCCATATTGCTTCGCCCACTCTGACTTGTATTGATTTTGTTCCCTGATACAGCCAGTGACTTTGGCTATAGATTCAGTAGACAAAATCACTTGTCGTCCAAGCATAGTGGACACGAGTTCCCTTGAGTTCTGGAATCTTGCGTTCCTCCAGAACATTCTGATCAATTCTGGAAATATCTTCTGGTTTTCGTTGAAGTATTCTCTGATTCCGCATTTTAGAAGACTTTCATCGAGATTCAGACCCAACTTTTCTAGTTTTCCAATGTCGAAGAAGTGCTAAACATGAACAGTGGCAGTACCTTGAGACACTATAGTAGTTTCAGGGTAGGTATGAACATCAAGTTCGGAGTTTCTTGAGTTAGCAGAGTTCGTCATGATGATAAAGGTTTGATTTTTAGGTTTTGCAGATAGTGTTTAGGTTTTTTGAGAGAGAGAGAAGGAGAATGCTAGAGGTAGAAGATAATTTTGGAGAAGGGAAATTTGGTAAAGTAATTTTCTGAGTGAATTTGTCAGTTTAAGTATAGGCTCTGTTTGGAGAACACGAAACGGTTTTGGGCTTTTGAGAATATTTGAAATGGAGGTTATGCCATAAGACCCGCCATGATGAGACGTGCTGAGGATATGGGTAACTGTGTATGGTTATTAACAACTAGGTGACTCAGCATAGGCCATTAATTCGCAATTACACAAAATGAAACCGTTTTGGCCATTAAAACAATGTTAAATAGAAAAAAAATATCGTCCAGTCATTGGACTTAAGTGTAGCATATGCAGTGCACGTGCATGTCAAAGTTACCTTTGGATGACATGTCCATTGGACGCTGTTTGTCACATTGGACGCTACATATGGATTTTAATCATTCTTTTACAAGACCCATGCCAAGTCTATTCCTCCGAAGGACAACTAGCTTGTCTTCAATAAGGGGTTTTGTAAATATATCAGCTAGCTGATTATCTGTGGTTACAAAATGTAATTCCACAGTACCCTTCTGAACATGATCTCTTATAAAGTGATGTTTAATTTCTATATGTTTTGCCCTTGAATGCAATATTGGGTTTTTAGAAAGATCAATTGCAGCTTTGCTATCACAGAAGATAGGAATGTTACTCTCATATATGTTGTAGTCCTCAAGTTGATGCTTGATCCATAGGATTTGAGAGCAGCACTTTGCAGCTGAAATATACTCTGCTTCAGCGGTGGATAGTGCAATTGTTCCTTGCTTCTTGCATATCCAGGAGACTAAGTTTCCACCAATGAAGTGACATCCTCCACTAGTGCTTTTTCTTTCAATTCTGTCTCCAACATAGTCAGCATCACAGTATCCAACTAATCTGAAATCCTTCTGCCTGTTGAAATGTAGACCAAGATTAGTTGTTCCAACAAGATATCAAAAGATTCTTTTAACAGCAGTTAAGTGAACTTCCCTTGGGTCAAATTGGAATCTGCCACATAAGCATACGCTGAACATGATGTCAGGTCTGGACGCTGTGAGGTATAGGAGTGATCCTATCATTCCTCTGTATAGGGTGTTGTCCACCTTCTTTGAACCATCGTCCAGTCCAAGTACTGTTGTTGGGTGCATAGGAGTTTTCACTGGCTTTGCATCGTCCATTTTGAACTTCTTGAGAAGCTCCTTAACATACTTGGTATGATGTATGTATATGCCTTTATCAGTTTGCTTGATTTGCAATCCAAGGAAGAATTTTAGTTCTCCCATCATGCTCATCTCGAATTCTGTTTGCATTAACTTAGCAAATTCTTCACAAAGAGATTCGTTAATAGCACCAAATATGATATCATCAACATATACTTGAGCAATAATGAAATTAGAAGAATAATCTTTGCGAAATAGTGTAGTGTCTACTTTTCCTCTTGAGAAACCATTTTCTAAAAGAAATGAGCTGAGTTTTTCATACCAAGCTCTCGGTGCTTGTTTTAGTCCATATAATGCTTTGTTAAGTTTGAAAACATGATTAGGAAAAGCAACACTCTCAAACCCTGGGGGTTGCTCCACATAGACTTCTTCTTTTATCAGTCCATTGAGGAATGCACTTTTTACGTCCATTTGATATAGCTTCATATTGCTATGAGCTGCAAATGATAGTAAAATGCGAATTGCCTCTAGACGTGCAACAGGTACATAAGTTTTAGTATAATCTATACCTTCTTGTTGTGAGTAACCTTTGGCTACCAGTCTGGCTTTGTTTCTCACAACATTACCTGTTTCGTCCAATTTGTTTCTGAACACCCATTTAGCTTCTACGGCTTCTTTGTTATTAGGGAGTTCTACAAGTTTCCAGACATCGTTCTTTTGAAATTGGTCAAGTTCATCTTGCATTGCTTTGACCCAGCTTTCATCTTCCAAAGCATCGTCCACAGTCTTAGGTTCTATCTGTGATATGAGTGTTGTGTGACCTTGTTGTTGAAGTGAAGATCTGGTTCTGAATCTATCCTTTGGATCACCAATGATTTGGTCTTCTGGATGATGCTTCTTCATTTTCCAGTTGTGTCCAGTTGGTTCCCTTTGTTCTTCTGTTGGACCGTCTAGGGGAACATTGGACTCTTCAACTGTGACATCACTGTTGGACGTGTCTGATGATTTCCTTGCATCGTCCAACCTGAGTTCTGCAAATGATTCATCTAGCTCTGATAATTTCTTATCAGGCTTAGTGTCATTGAACTTCACATGGATAGCTTCTTCAACAACTAAGGTTCTAGAATTATAAACTCCATATGCCTTTCAAGTTTAAGAATATCCAAGCAATATTCCTTCATCACACTTAGAATCAAATTTTCCCAAGTTATCCTTAGTGTTCAGAATGAAGCATTGACATCCAAATGGATGGAAGTATGATATGTTGGGTCTTCTCCCTTTCCACAATTCATATGGAGTCTTTTTAAAGATTGGCCTGATATAGATTCTGTTATGTAAATAACAGGCAGTATTCACTGCTTCAGCCCAAAAGTGTTTTGGGATTGAATTATCATTCAACATGGTTCTGTCCATCTCTTGGAGTGACCTGTTCTTCCTCTCAACAACACCATTCTGTTGTGGTGTTCTGGGTGTTGAGAAGTTGTGAAGGATACCATTTTCTTCACAGAACCTTTGAAAACTTTCGTTTTCGAATTCTCCCCCATGATCACTTCGGATCGAAATAATGCATACTCCTTTTTCATTTTGAATTCTTTTGCAGAAGTTATAAAAGGCCTTAAAAGACTCATCTTTTTGAGATAGGAACATGACCCATGTCCATCTAGTATAGTCGTCCACTACAACTAATCCGTACCTCTTACCACCTACAGAGGCTGTTCTTGTGGGTCCAAACAGGTCAATATGTAACAACTCAAGAGGTCTAGAAGTGGAAACAATGTTTTTATTTTGAAAAGAATTTTTTACTTGTTTCCCTTTCTGACAGGCTTCACAAAGAAGATCATCTTTATATGACATACTTGGTAATCCTCTCACGAGGTTGTGCCTATTAAGCTTTGAGATTAATCTCAAGCTGGCATGCCCAAGACTTTTATGCCATAGCCAATGATTTTCTTTAACTGAAACTAAGCATGAAACATTTTGACTTGATAGTTCCCCAAGTTTAATCTTATAGAGATTACCTTGCCTCTTTGCAGTAAAGAGAAGGGATCCATCAGAGTTCTTGACTATACATTCGCCTTTGTTAAAGGCAACATCATATCCACTATCACATAATTGACTTATGCTAAGTAGATTGTGCTTGAGACCTTTAACATAAAGAACATTATCAATATAGGGATAGGGTGGTATACCAATCTTACCCACGCCAGCTATCATCCCTTTCTGATTCCCTCTGAAAGTGACTGTCCCAGCAGTCTTGGGTTGGAGGCTTTGGAACATACACCTTTCTCCTATCATGTGATGCGAGCACCCACTGTCCAGGTACCATGACTGGAGTTTCTTTCTTGCTGTTAAGCATGTCTGCAACAGGAACAATTTTATCCTTAGGTACCCAGATTGACTTGGGTCCTTTCTTGTTAGTTTGAAGGGCACTGGACGCTCCCCTCTTAGGCAGGTGTCTGCATTTGGATGTTATATGTCCAGGTTTCCCACAGAAGTAACACACATCTGCATCTTCGTCATGAATATATTTCTTTCCCTTATATCCATGCCCTGACCTGTCATTTGGTCTCCTACAACCTTCATATTTTAAAAGCATCTTAACGTTGTTAGATCCCTTGACAAAGTTGGACAGATCCTTCTTTAGGTTGTCAATCTCTTCGTGAAGTTTTACAACATCATGTGGTTGACCTCTTAAGGAAGTATCTGCATCAACTTTCAGAAGCTTCTCAACTAGCCTTTTGTTTTCTGCTTTGAGAGTTCGAATCTCTATGGAAAGATTCATTTCTCTAGTCCTTGAATCCTCATAGGATTTATAGGCTCGAGCAGTATCATTTCAGAGAGTTCGTCTATCCTCATTTAAGGCTTCATGTTCTTTTGAGAGCTCTGTTAACTTTTTCTGTAAATCTTTCTTTTCACTTTCAAGTTGTTTGAGACTATTTTCTAAAACTTCTTTTTCTTTTGAAAGTGACTTGGACGATTTTTTCAAGGTTTTGTAGGCCTTTGACATAATAGAAGAGTTTGAAAGCAAATCATGATAAGCTTCTTGAAGTGAATTTAGATCATTAAAGTTTACCTCATCTTCTTCTTCTGGTTCTGAAGAATCTGATGTAGTGTCTGCCATCAGACATATGTGTGCTTCCTCTTCCTCTTCATCGTCCGATGATGAGTCGTCGTCCAGATCTTCCCATGTGGACATCAGAACCTTTTTGCCCTTCTTTTTGTTGAAGCTTTTCTTCTTCTTGTCCTTGCTCTTGTCAAGATCTGGGCATTCTTATTTGAAGTGTCTGGGCTTTTTACATTCGTAGCATACGATTGGACTCTTCTCCTTATTTTCTTTGAGACTTTCTTGTTCGGGTTTCTCCATCTGGATCCACCTTTCTTCTTCCACATAGAGTGGATTCTCTTGGATATGAAGGATAGCTCATCATCCTCATCTGAGTCATCATCTTCAGATTGTTCGTCTGATGATGCTTCAGCTTGCATGGCTTTAGATGATGATGCTTTCTTTGGCTTCTGGACGTTGAGTGCCAGAGACTTTCTTTTCTTGCCATCACCATCTTGTTGCAGTTCCAGCTCATGCACCTTAAGGATTCCCACAAGCTCTTCTAAGGACATGTCATCCAGTCCTTTGGTTACTCTCAAGCCTGTAACCTGTGGTCTCCATTGCCTAGGCAAACTCCTTAGAATTTTGTCAATATGTTCATAGTTATTGTAATCTTTACCATGTGCTCTAAGTTCATTTAGTATGGTTTGAAACCGTCCAAACATACTTTGTATGTCCTCATTTCCTTCCATACTAAACAATTCATATTGACTAGTAAGAAGGCTAAGTTTGTTACGTTTTACCTGGGTGGAACCCTCATACGTGAAAGCAAGAGTGTCCCACATTTGTTTTGCGCTTTTGAAACTGTGCACTTTGTGGTATTCTTGTTCAGATAGTGCACACATGATGATATTTCTGGCTTTGGAGTTGAGATGAAATCTTTGTTTCTGTTCCTCCGTCCATCTAGCCTTTGGGATCTCATTGAGACTCTCATCAACTGGAATGTAGTCGCCCATCTCCATAACGTCCCATATATCAATATGACAGGATTCAAAGAATGCTATCATTCTTTGCTTCCAATAATCATATTTGACACCCTTGAAGAGTGGTGGTCTGTTCACAGCTTGTCCCTCGTTTTCCATCTTTCTTAGAATCTGGTTTCCTCTGTACTGCCAAGTACTCAACCCGAGAGGTCGAGCTCTGATTCCAACTGAAATGTAGAGATTCACACTAGAAGGGGGGTTGAATAGTGTGTAAGTTATATTATTAAAAAAAAACTTTTCGCAAAGATGGAGATAAAATATCTTAGGTTTCACAAGGGACTTGTAAAAAACAAGATCACAGGTATCGTCCAATAGTTAAAATGACAGTTTAGTGAAACTGCGTTTTCTTGTTAATCGTCCAGGCGTAAATAAGAGATTTTCGTAAATAGGATATCAAGAACCTTGTGCGCAAAGTGTGAAGAAATAACTTAAGAGAATAGCAAGTAAGCTTGAAAGCGATAGAGTAAAAACACTTGGTTTATACTGGTTCACTTAACTTGAACTACGTCCAGTTCTCCTTCAAACACTTTGAAGGGTTCCACTAATCAAGTTCTGATTACAAACAAGTATTAAATACCCTGCCACTCCTGGCTACAAGTATTCTATAGGCCACTTCTGGCACACCTTTAATCTCCCCCTGAGATTAAAGAACACCCAAGTATTCTTTGTCACTAAGCCATTCCTGGCTTTCCAAACAGAAACTGTTTGAGTACAAGTTAAATAAATAGCTCTCACAAAGAGGATATTACAATAAAAACTCAATTACACAGAATAACTTAGCAAAGCTAAGTAGATTGCTCTTTTCGCACAAGTGTAGGTCGTGCAATCGATTTGGCAGAGTTACAGCTCTTCTAAAAACTTGAAAAATTCTCTCTTCAAAACATGAGCTTGTTCCTCTATTCATAGACAGCTTGGTGAAGATGTCCATTGTGGGATCTGTGCTTTTGCCAATAACCGTTCTCTCACAATCATATGACCGTTGCTACGTGTCAGCTTGGGATGGCGAGATGGAGGAGACAACAGTACATACAGTGCCTCCACTACTTGAACGATTTCTGCAGAGAGAGGCTTTTCTGCCCCCTGTGGTACACTTTTCGAATATTCAAATGAAATGTCACGTTAGAAAATAAAGGGAATAATAGAACATTTCAGAGAATCATCATCGAAAAGCATAAGTGTACTTCTACTTAATTATGGACGCATTATATAACTATTTGCTAGAGAGGGATGATGTAAGTTATATATGTGTTGCACGCTTCCTTGAATGGACGCAGTGTTTACACACTGGTTTTCTTAATGCATTTGGACGCATGTTTTATAATCAGTGTATTGGACGCTGAATTTTACACTTAACAAAAATAGTTGCTCATTGGACGTACTGTACACATAGAAACATAATGATTGAGTTTAAGAAATACAATACCATTGAGGCATTGGACGGCGTAGAACCTATAAAACTCAAACATTGATCATTAAATACTTCAAAATTTAACTTTATTTGTTCTCATCAAAATCGACATTTAAGGGGTTCGACATCGTCCAAAGTCTAAGATTCTAACACTTTTAAGTTTTGAGGTTCGAGGTGCCCCGTGGTCCAATTTTGGTGCCCGTGATGTATTTTCGGCCCATTGTACAATTTTCATGCGAAAATAAGACTTTTGGGTTTTGGAACCCCGTGATCCCTGGTGCATTCTTATGCATAAAAAACGATAATGCTTGGAGCACTTTTCAGTTTTGAGGTCCGTGGTGCCGCATGGTCCAATTTTGGTGCCGGTGGTGCATTTTCGGCCATTTGTACAATTTTCGTGCGAAAATAAGACTTTTGGTTTGTGGTGCCCTGTGAACCCTGCTGCTTTCTTATGCATAAAAAACAATAATGCTCATAGAAATTTTCAATTTTGAGGTCTGAGTTGCCCATGGTCCAATTTTGGTGCCCGTGGTGCATTTTCGGCCCATTGTTCAATTTTCGTGCGAAAATAAGAATTTTTGGTTTTGGTGCCCCGTGATCCCTGGTGCATTCTTATGCATAAAAAGCCAAAATGGGATCAAAGGCACCACGAACCTCAAGACTGAAAAGTGTTCCGACCATTATGGTCTTTGATGCATAAGAATGCACCAAAGATCATGGGGCACCAAAACCAAAAATTCTTATTTTCGCACGAAAATTGAACAATGGGTCGAAAATTCACCACGGGCACCAAAATTGGACCATGGGGAACCTCGGACATCAAAATTGAAAAGTGCTCCGAGCTTTATGGTTTTTTATGCATAAGAATGCACCAGGGATCACAAGGCACCAAAACCCAAAAGCCTGATTTTCGCACGAAAATTGCACAAAAGGCCGAAAATGCACTAGGGATAACGAGGCACCACAGACCTCAAAATTGAAAAGTGTTCCAAGCATTATGATTTTTTATGCATAAGAATGCACCAGGGATCATGGGGCACCAAAACCCAAAACTCTTATTTTCGCACGAAAATTGAACAATGTGCTGAAAATGCACCACGGGTACCAAAATTGGACCACGGGGAACCTCGGACCTCAAAACTTAAAAGTGCTATGAGAATTATGCTTTATTTTGCATAAGAATGCACCAGGGATCACGGGGCACCAAAACCCAAAAGTCTTATTTTCGCACGAAAATTTCACAAATGGCCGAAAATGCACCACCGGCACCAAAATTGGACCACGGGGCACCATGAACCTCAAAACTGAAAAGTGTTCCGAGCATTATGGTTTTTTATGCAAAAGAATGCACCAGGAGTCATGGGACGCCGAAACCGAAAAGTCTTATTTTCGCACGAAAATTGCAGAATGGGCTTAAAATGCACCACGGGCACCAAAATTGGACCATGGGGCACCTTGGACCTGAAAATTGAAAAGTGCTCCGAGCATTATGGTATTTTTTTTCCATAAGAGTACACCAGGGACCACGGGGCACCAAAACCCAAAAGTCTTATTTTCGCACGAAAATTGCACAATGGGCCGAAAATGCACCACGGGCACCAAAATTGGATCACGGGGCACCTCGGACCTCAAAACTTAAAAGTTCTATGAGAATTAAGGTTTTTTATGCATAAGAATGCACCAGGGATCACGGGGCACCAAAACCCAAAAGTCTTAATTTTGCACGAAAATTGCATAACGGGCCAAAAATGCACGATGGGCACCAAAATTGGACCACAAGGCACCTGAGACCTCAAAAAATAAAAGTTCTCCCAGCATTATGGTTTTTTATGCCCAAGAATGCACCAGGGATCACATGGCAAAAAAACCCAAAAGTCTTATTTTCGCACGAAAATTGCACAATGTGCCGAAAATCCACCACGGGCACCAAAATTGGACCACGAGTAACCACAGATCTCAAAACTGAAAAGTGTTCTAAGCATTATGGTTTTTTATGCATATGAATGCACGAGGGATCACGAGGTACCAAAACCCAAAAGCCTTATTTACGCACGAAAATTGCATAAATGACCGAAAATGAACCCTCGGCACCAAAATTGGACCACGGGGAACCACGAACCTCAAGACTGAAAAGTGTTCCCACCATTATGGTCTTTTATGCATAAGAATGCACCAAGGATCATGGGGCACCAAAACCCAAAAGTCTTATTTTCGCACGAAAATTGCACAATGGGACGAAAATGCACCACGGGCACCAAAATTGGACCACGGGACACCACGGACCTCAAAACTGAGATGTGTTCCGAGCATTATGGTTTTCTATGCATAAAAATGCATCAGGGATCACAGGGCACAAAAACCCAAAAGTCTTATTTTCGCATAAAAATTACACAATGTGCCGAAAATCCACCACGGGCACCAAAATTGGACCACGAGTAACCACAGACCTCAACACTAAAAAGTGGTCCAAGCATTATGGCTTTTTATGCATAAGAATGCACCAGGGATCACGGGGCAGAAAAACCCAAAAGTCTTATTTTTGCACAAAAATTGCACAATTGGCGAAAAAGCATTACCGACACCAAAATTGGACCACGGGGCACCACAAACCTCAAAACTGAAAAATGTTCCAAGCATTATGGTTATTTATGCATAAGAATGCACCAAGGATCACGGGGCAACAAAATCCAAAAGTCTTATTTTCGCCCGAAAATTGCACAATGGGCTACAAATGCACCACGGGCACCAAAATTTGACCACGAGCACCTCGGACCTCAAAACTTAAAAGTTCTCCGAGCATTATGGTTTTTTATGCATAAAAATGTACCAGGGATCACAGGGCACCGAAACCCAAAAGTCTTATTTTCGTAAGAAAATTGCTCAATTGACCAAACATGTACCACGAGCACCGAAATTGGACCACGGGGCACTTCAGACCTCAAAATTGAAAAGTGCTCCGAGCATTGTGGGTTTTTATGCATAAGAATGCACCAGGGAACATGGGGCACCAAAACCCGAAAGTCTTATTTTCGCACGACAATTGCACAAATGGCCAAAAATGCACCTCCGGCACCAAAATTGGACCACGGGGCACATCGAATCTCAAGACTGAAAAGTGTTCCGAGCATTATGGTTTTTTATGCATAAGAATGCACCTTGGATCACGGGGTACCAAAACGCAAAAGTCTTATTTACGCACGAAAATTGTACAAAGGGCCGAAAATGCACCATGGACACCGAAATTGGACCACGGGGTACCACAGACCTCAAAACTGAAAAGTGCTACGAGCATTATGGTTTTTTACGCATAAGAATGCACCAGGGATCACGGGGCACCAATACCCAAATGTCTTATATTTGCACGAAAATTGCACAATGGCCCAAAAATGCATCACAGGCACCAAAATTGGACCACGGGACACCTTGGACCTCAAAACTTAAAAGTGCTCTGAGCATTATGGTTTTTTATCCATAAGAATGCACCACGGATCACGGGGAACCAAAACCCAAAAATCTTATAATAGCACGAAAATTTCACAAATGGCCAAAAATGCACCACCGGCACCAAAATTGGACCACGGCGCATGACGGACCTCAAAACTGAAAAGTGTTCTGAGCATTATAGATTTTTATGCATAAGAATGCACAAGGATCACGGGGCACCAAAACCCAAGAGTCTTACTTTGGCACGAAAATTGAACAATAGGTTGAAAATGCTCCACGGGCACCAAAATTGGACCACGGGGCACCTCGGACCTCAAAACTGAAAAGTGCTATGAGCATTATGGTTTTTTATGCAAAAGAATGCACCAGGGTTCACAGGGCACCAAAACCAAAAAGTCTTATTTTCGCACGAAAATTTCACAAATGGCCGAAAATGCACCACCGGCACCAAAATTGGACCACGGCGCACAACGCACCTCAAAACTGAAAAGTGTTCCGAGCATTATGGATTTTTATGCATAAGAATGCACAAGGATCATGGGTTTCTAAAACCCAAAAGTCTTATTTTCACACGAAAATTGCACAATGGGCCGAAAATCCACCACGGGCACCAAAATTGGACCATGTGGTGTAACGTTGTAGTTTTCCTGATTGTATGATTAAGTGTTTGACCAATAATGCAAGAGAAAAATTAAAATTAAATTATGTTGAAATAATATAATAATTAACTTAAGTTATACGTTGTGCTATGTGTTGTGGTGTTACTTTTGGAATTTAATGAGGTGTTGGGCTTAGAGTGTGTGTCGAGAGATTTTTGGGATTTTTACGTAAGTTCCATAAGTTGTAGAAGAAAATAATAAGGGAAGGGAGTGTCTTTAGAGGAAAAGTAGAGACAAATAGCAAAATTCCATGCAAATCTTCTTATTAAACGTGCAAAGCTTCCTGTTTCTTCCATTCTCCTTCATCCTTATCTTTCTTTTTCTGTAAGTTTCTTTACCGTGAGTGAGAGATTTATTTCTACTTAGCTTGAAGCTTGATTTCTTCTTCCCTAGAGATTTCTTAGTTGATGTTAAGTTGGTAAGTGCAGTTCCTTCCTATTCTTGATTTCTACGTATCTTTCTCATCTCCTCCCAAGAACATGAGAAATGGGTCTTGGTTAGATTTTAAGAGATGAGAGAAATCTTAATTTTTGAGTTTACTTTGATGTTGTTTTAGGTGTCTCCTAGTTGATTCTGTAACAAAACTTGAGGACAGATCACTCAAGAAATCCAAAGTTATCCTCTCTAGCTTTTTCTTCTTCACGGTAAGAATGCACCAAGGATCACAGGGCCCGAAAATTGCACAAATGGCCGAAAATGCACCACCGGCACCAAAATTGGACCACGGGGCACCATGGACCTCAAAACTGAAAAGTCCTCCCAGCATTATGGTTTTTTATGCATAAGAATGCACCAAGGATCATGGGGCACCAAAACCCAAAAGTCTTATTTACTCACGAAAATTGCACAAATGGCCGAAAATGAACCACTAGCAACAAAATAGGACAACGGGGAACCACGGACATCAAAACTGAAAAGTGTTCCAAGCATTATGGATTTTTATGCTGAAGAATGCACTAGGCATCATGGGGCACGAAAACCCAAAAGTCTAATTTTCGCACGAAAATTGCACAATGGCTGAAAATGCACCACCGGCACCAAAATTGGACCACGGGGCACCTTGGACCTCAAAATTGAAAAGTGCTCCGAGCATTATGGTTTCTTATGCATAAGAATATACCAAGGATCATGGGGCACCAAAACCCAAAAGTCTTATTTTCGCACGAATATTGCATAATGGGTCGAAAATACACCACGGGCACCAAAATTGGCCCACGGGGCACCTCGGACCTCAATACTGAAAAGTGCTTCGAGCATCATGGTTTTTTATTGATAAGAATGCACCAGAACCACTGGGCACCATAACCCAAAAGTCTTATTTTCGCACGAAAATTGCATAAATGGCCGAATATGCACCACCGGCACTAAAATTGGACCATGGGGCACCACAGACCTCAAAACTTAAAAGTGTTCCAAGCATTATGGTTTTTTATGCATAAGAATGCAGCAGGGATCACGGGGCACCAAAACCCAAAAGTCTTATTTTCGCATGAAAATTGCACAATGGGCCGAAAATGCACCACGGGCACCAAAATTGGACCACGGGGCATCTCGGACCTCAAAACTTAAAAGTGATCCGAGCGTTATGGTTTTTTATGCATAAGAATGCACCAGGGATCACGGGGCACCAAAATCCAAAAGTCTTACTTTCGCATGAAAATTGCACA
Organism: Pueraria montana var. lobata; assembly: GCA_026413185.1. Lineage (NCBI taxonomy): Eukaryota > Viridiplantae > Streptophyta > Magnoliopsida > Fabales > Fabaceae > Pueraria > Pueraria montana. The sequence continues at coordinate 1,737,220 of CM048656.1, forward strand.
ATGGACAGAAAATGCACCACGGGAACCAAAATTGGACTACGGAGCACCTCGGAGCTCAATACTTAAAAGTGCTCCGAGCATGATGATTTTTTATGCATAAGAATGCACCAGGGATCACGAGGCACCAAAACCCAAAAGGCTTATTATCGCATGAAAATTACACAATGGGGCGAAAATGCACCACGCGCACAAAAATTATACAACAGGGCACCTCGGACCGCAAAACTTAAAAGTGCTCTGAGCATTATAGTTATTTATGCATAAGAGTGCACAAGGGACCACGGAGCACCAAAATCCAAAATTCTTATTTTCGCATGAAAATTGCACAAATGGCCGAATATGCACCACCGGCACCAAAGTTGGACCACGGGGCACCACAAACCTGAAAACTGAAAAGTGTTCCAAGCATTATGATTTTTTATGCATAAGAATGCACCACGGATAACGGGGCACGAAAACCTAAAAATCTTATTTTCGCACAAAAATTGCACAATGGGCCGAAACTGCACCACGGGCAACAAAATTAGACCACGTGGCACCTCGGACCTCAATACTTAAAAGTGCTCCGAGCATTATGGTTTTTTATGCATAAGAATGCACCAGGGATCTTGGGGCACCAAAACCCAAAAGCCTTATTTTAGCACGAAAATTGCACAAATGGTCGAAAATGCACCACCAACACCAAAATTGGACCACGGGGCACCACGATCCTCAAAACTGAAAAGTGTTCCGAGTTTGTGGTTTTTTATGCATAGGAATGCACCAGGGATCATGGGGCAACAAAACCCAAAAGTCTTATTTTCGCACGAAAATTGCACAACGGGTCGAAAATGCACCGTGGGCACCAAAATTGGACCAAGGGGCACCTCGGACCTCAAAATTGAAAAGTTCTCCGAGCATTATGGTTTTTTATGCATAAGAATGCACTAGGGATCTCGAGTCACCAAAACCCAAAATTCTAATTTTCCCACGAAAATTTCAAAAATGGCCGAAAATGCACCACCGGCACCAAAATTCGACCACGGGGCACCACAGACCTGAAAACTGAAAAGTGTTCTGAGCATTATGGTTTTTTATGCATAAGAATGCACCAAGGAACACTGGGCAACAAAACCCAGAAGTCTTATTTTCGTACGAAAATTGCACAATGGGCCAAAAATGCACCACGGGCACCAAAATTGGACGACGGGGCACGTCAGACCTCAATACTTAAAAGTGGTCTGAGCATTATAGTTTTTTATGCATAAGAATGCACCAGGGATCACGGCGCACCAAAACCCAAAAGTCTTATTTTCGCACCAAAATTGCACAACGGGCCGAAAATGCACCACGGGGCACCTCGGACCTCAAAACTGATACATGCTTTGAGCATTATAGTTTTCTATGCATAAGAATGCACTAGGGATAACCGGGCACCAAAACCCAAAAGTCTTATTTTCGCACGAAAATTGCACAAAAGGCTGAAAATGCATCACAGACACCAAAATTGGACCACGGAGCACCATGGACCTCAAAACTGAAAAGTGTTCCAAGCATTATGGTTTTTTATACATAAAAATGCACCAGGGATCACGGGGCACCAAAACCCAAAAGTCTTTTTTTCGAACGAAAATTGCACAAATGGCTGAAAATCCACCCCCGACAACAAAATTGGACCACAGGGCACGACGTACCTCGAGACTAAAAAGTGTTCCTAGCATTATGATTTTTTATGCATAAGAATGCACCAAGGATCATGGGGCACCAAAACCCCAAAGTCTTATTTTCGCACGAAAATTGCACAAATGGCCGAAAATGCACGACCGACGCCAAAATTGGACCACGTGGCACCACGGTCCTCAAAACTAAAAAGTGTTGCAAGCATTATGGTCTTTTATGCATAAAAATGCACCAGGGATCATGGGGCACCAAAATCCAAAAGTCTTATTTTTGTACGAAAATTACACAATGGGCCGTAAATGCACCACGGGAACCAAAATTGGACCATGTGGCACCTCGGACCTCAAAACTGAAAAGTTTTCCGAGCATTATGGTTTTTTCTGCATAACAATGCACCAGGGATCACGGGGCACCAAAACCCAAAAGTCTTATTTTCGCTAGAAAATTGCACCATGGGCCGTAAATGCACCACGGGCACCAAAATTGGATCAGGTGGCACCTCGGACCTCAAAACTGAAAATTTTTCTGAGCATTATGGTTTTTTATGCATAACAATGCACCAGGGATCACGGGGCACCAAAACCCAAAATTTTTATTTTTGTACGAAAATTGCACAATATGCCGAAAATGCACCATGGGCACCAAAATTGGACCACGGGGCACCACGAACCTCAAAACTGAAAAGTCTTTCGAGCATTGTGGTTTTTTTGCATAGGAATGCACCAGCGATCATGGGGGCACCAAATCCCAAAAGTCTTATTTTCGCACGAAAATTGCACAAACGGCCTAATATGCACCACCGGCACCAAAATTGGACCACGGGGCACCGCGGACCAGAAAATTGAAAAGCGTTCCAAGCATTATGGTTTTATGCATAAGAATGCACCAGGGATCACGGGGCACCAAAACCCAAAAGTCTTATTTTCGCCCAAAAATTGGACAATGGGCCGAAAATGCACCACGGGCACCAAAATTAGACAACGGGGCACCTAGGAGCTCAAAACTAAAAAGTGCTCTGAGCATTATGATTTTTTATGGATAAGAATGCACCAGGTATCACGGGGAACCAAAACCCAAAAGTCTTATTTTCGTACGAAAATTGCACAATGGGCCGAAAATGCACCACGGGCACCAAAATTGGATGACGGGGCACCTCGGACCTCAATACTTAAAAGTGTTCCGAGCATTATAGTTTTTTATGCATAAGAATGTACCAGGGATCACGGGGCACCAAAACCCAAAAGTCTTATTTTCGCACCAAAATTGCACAACGGGCCAAAAATGCACCACGGGCAACAAAATTGAACAATGGGGCACCTCGGAGCTCAAAATTGAAAAGTTCTCCGAGCATTATGGTTTTTTATGCATAAGAATGCACTAGGGATCACGGGTCACCAAAACCCAAAAGTCTTATTTTCCCATGAAAATTGCACAAATGGCCGAAAATCCAACGCCGACACCAAAATTGGACCACGGGGCACCTCGGACTTGAAAACTGAAAAGTGTACTGAGCATTATGGTTTTCTATTCATAAGAATGTACTAGGGATCACGGGCACCCAAACCCAAAAGTCTTATTTTCGCACCAAAATTCCATGAATGGCTGAAAATGCAGCACCAGCACCAAAATTGGACCACAGTGCACCTCGGACCTCAAAACTAAAAAGTGCTCCGAGCATTATGGTTTTTTATGCATAAGAATGCACCAGGGATCACGGGGCACCAAAGCCCAAAAGTCTTATTTTCGCACGAAAATTGGACAAACGACCAAAAATGCACCCCCGGCACAAAATTTGGACGACGGGGTACCTCGGACCTCAAAACTGAAAAGTGTTCCGAGCATTTTGGTTTTTTATGCCTAAGAATGCACCAGGGATCACGAGACACCAAACCACAAAAGTCTTATTTTCACACGAAAATTGCACAAAGGATCGAAAATGCACCACGAGCACCAAAATTGAACCACGGGGCACCATGGACCTCAAAACTGAAAAGTGTTATGAGCATTATGGTTTTTTATGCATAAGAATGCACCAAGGATCATGGGGCACCAAAACCCAAAAGTCTTATTTTCGCACGAAAATTGGACAAATGGACGAAAATGCACCATCGGCACCAAAATTGGACCACGTGGCACATCGGACCTCAAGATTGAAAAGTGCTCTGAGAGTTACGATTTTTTATGCATAAGATTACACTAGGGATCACGGGGTACCAAATTCAAAAGTCTTATTTTCCCATTAAAAATGCACAAAGGGCCAAAAATGCACAAATGACACCAAAATTGGACCACGGGGCACCACGAACCTCAAAACTGAAAGGTGTTTCGAGCATTATGGTTTTTATGCACAGGAATGCACCAGGGATCATGGGGTACCAATACCCAAAAGTCTTATTTTCGCACGACAATTGCACAATGGACCGAAAATGCACCACCGGAACCAAAGTTGGACCACAGGACACCACGGACCTCAAAAGTCAAAAGTGTTTTGAGCATTATCAATTTTTATGCATAATAATGCACCATGGATCACGGGGCACGAAAACCCAAAAGTCTTATTTTCGTACGTCAAGTGCACAATGGGCCGAAAATGCACCATGGGCACCAAAATTGCACCACGAGGCACCTCGGACCTCAAAATTGAAAAGTGCTCCGAGCATGTTGGCTCTTTATGCATAAGAATGCACCAAGGATCATGGGGAACCAAAACCCAAATGTCTTATTTTCGCACGTTGTCTAATTTTGGTGCCCGTGGTGCATTTTTGGCCCATTGTGCAATTTTCGTGCGAAAATAAGACTTTTGGGTATTGGTGCCCCACACTCCCTGGTGCATTCCTATGCATAAAAACCATATTGCTCGGAACATCTTCCAGTTTTGTGGTTCATGGTGCCCCGTGGTCTAATTTTGGTGCCGGTGCTGCATTATCGACCATTTGTGCAATTTTCATGCGAAAATAAGAATTTTGGGTTTTGGTGCCCGTGATCCTTGGTGCATTCTTATGAATAAAAAACCATAATGCTTGTAGCACTTTTAAGTATTGAGGTCCGAGGAGCCCCGTGGTCCAACTTTGGTGCCCGTGGTGCATTTTCGGCCCATTTTGCAATTTTCGTGAAAAAATAAGACTTTTGGGTTTTGGTGCCCCGTGATCCCTGGTGCATTCTTATGCATTAAAAATCATAATGCTCAGAGCACTTCCAGTTTTGAGGTCCGAGGTGCCCTGTTGTCTAATTTTGGTGCCCGTGGTGCATTTTCGGGCCATTGTGCAATTTTTGTGCGAAAATAAGACTTTTCGGTTTGTGTGCCCCATGATCCCTGGTGCATTCTTATGCATAAAAACCATAATTCTTGGAGCACTTTTTAGTTTTGAGGTCCGTGGTGCCCCAGGGTCCAATTTATGTGTCGGTAGTGCATTTTCGGCCATTTCTAAAATTTTCGTGCGAAAATAAGACTTTTGGGTATTGGTGCCCTGTGATCCTTGGTGCATTCTTATGCATAAAAACCATAATTCTCAGAGAACTTTTAAGTTTTGAGGTCCGAGGTGCGCCGTGGTCCAATTTTGGTGCCCGTTGTGCATTTTCGGCCCATTGTGCAATTTTCGTGCGAAAGTATGACCTTTGGGTTTTGCTGTCCCATGATCCCTGGTGCATTCTTATGCATAAAAAACCATAGTGCTCGGAACACTTTTTAGTTGTTAGGATCGTGGTGCCCCATGATCAAATTTTGGTGCCGATAATGCATTTTCGACAATTTGTTCAATATTCGTGCAAAAATAAGACTTTTGGGTTTTGGTGCCCCGTAATCCCTGGTGCATTCTTATGCATAAAAAATCATAATGCTCAGAGCACTTTTCAGTTTTGAGGTCTGACGTGCCCCGTGGTCCAGTTTTGGTGCTCGTGGTGCATTTTCGGCACATTGTGCAATTTTCGTACGAAAATAAGACTTTTGGGTTTTGCTGCCTCGTGATTCCTGGTTATGCATGAAAAAACCATAATGATTGCAACACTTTTCAGTTTTCAGGTATGTGGTGCCCCGTGGTCGAATTTTGGTGCCGGTGGTGCATATTCGGCCATTTGTGCAATTTTCGTGCGAAAATAAGACTTTTGGGTTTGGTACCCCGTGATCCCTTGTGCACTTATTCATAAAAAACCATAATGCTCGGAGCACTTTTAAGATTTGAGGTCTGAGGTGCCCCGTGGTCCAATTTTGGTGCCGGTGGTGCATTTTCGGCCAATTGTGCAATTTTCGTGCGAAAATAAGACTTTTGCATTTTGGTTCCCCGTGATCCCTGGTGCATTCTTATGCGTAAAAAACCATAATGCTAAGAGCACTTTTTAGTTTTGAGGTCCGATGTGCCTCGTGGTGCAATTTTGGTGCCCATGGTGCATTTTAGGCCCATTGCGCACTTTTTGTGCGAAAATCAGACTTTTGGGTTTTTGTGCCCCATTATGCATGGTGCATTCTTATGCATAAAAAACCATAATGCTCGAAACAATTTTCAGTTTTGAGGTCCGTCGTGCGTCGTGGTCCAAATTTCGTGTCGGTGGTGCATTTTCGACCATTTGTGAAATTTTCGTGCGAAAATAAGACTTTAGGTTTTGGTGCCCCGTGATCCTTGGTGCATTCTTATGCATAAAAAATGATAATGTTCGACCACTTTTAGGTTTTGAGGTCCGAGGTGCCCCGTGGTCCAATTTTGGTGCTCGTGATGCATTTTCGGCCCAATGTGCAATTTTCGTGCGAAAATAAGACTTTTGGGTTTTAATGCCGCGTGATCCCTGGTGCATTCTTATGTATAAAAAACCATAATGCTTCGAGCACTTTTCAGTTTTGAGGTCCGTGGTACCCCGTGGTCCAATTTTGGTATCGGTGATGCATTTTCGGCCATTTGTGCAATTTTCCTGCGAAAATAATACTTTTGCGTTTTGGTGCCCTGTGAACCCTGGAGCATTCTTATACATAAAATCCATAATGTTCGAAACACTTTTCAGTCTTGAGGTCCGTGGTGGCCCGTCGTCCAATTTTCGTGTCGGTGGTGCATTTTCGGCCATTTGTGAAATTTTCGTGCAAAAATAAGACTTTTGGGTTTTGGTGCCCCGTGATCCCCGGCGCATTCTTATGCATAAAAAACCATAATGTCAGACCAACTTTAGGTTTTGAGGTCCGAGGTGCCCCGTGGTCCAATTTTGGTGCTCGTGATGCATTTTCGGCCAATTGTGCAATTTTCGTGCAAAAATAAGACTTTTCGGTTTTGGTGCCCCGTGATCCCTGGTGCATTCTTATTCTTAAAAACCATAACGCTTCGATCACTTTTTAGTTTTGATATCCGTGGTCCAATTTTGGTGCATGTGGTGCTTTTTTGGCCCATTGTGCAATTTTCTTGCGAAAATAAGACTTTTGGGTTTTGGTTCCCCATGATCCCCTAGTGCATTCTTATGTATAAAAAACCATAATGCTTCGAGCACTTTTTAGTTTTGAGGTACGTGGTGCCCCGTGGTCCAATTTAGGTGCCGGTGGTGCATTTGCGGCCATTTGTGCAATTTTCGAGCGAAAATATGACTTTTTGGTTTTGGTGCCCCTTGATCCATGGTGCATTCTTATGCATAAAAAACTATAATGCTTGGAACACTTTTCAGTTTTGAGGTCCGTGGTTCCACGTCGGCCAACTTTGGTGCCCGTGGTGCATTTTCGACCCATTTGCAACTTTCGTGCGAAAATAAGACTTTTGGGTTTTGGTACCCTATGGTCCCTGGTGCATTCTTAAGCATAAAAAACCATAATGCTCATAGCACTTTTTAGTTTTGAGGTCCGAGGTGCCCCGAGGTCCAATTTTGGTGTCGGGGGTGCATTTTCCGCCATTTGTGCAATTTTCGTTCGAAAATAAGACTTCTGGGTTTTGGTGCCCTGTGATCCCTGGTGCATTCTTATGCATAAGAAACCATAATGCTCGGAGAACTTTTAAGTTTTGAAGTCCGAGTTGTTCTGTTGTCCAATTTTGGTGCCCGTGGTGCATTTTCGGCCCACTGTGCAATTTTCGTGCTAAAATAAGACTTTTGGGTTTTCGTGCCCTGTGATCCCTGGTGCATTCTTATGCCTAAAAAACCATAATGCTTCAAGCACTTTTCAGTTTTGAGGTCCGTGGTGCCCCATGGTCCAATTTTGGTGCCAGTGGTGCATTTTCGGCCATTTGTGCAATTTTTGTGCGGAAATATGACTTTTTGGTTTTGGTGCTTTGTGAACCCTGGTGCATTCTTATGCATAAAAAACCATAATGCTCATAGCACTTTTCAGTTTTGAGGTCCGAGGTGCCCCGTGGTCCAATTTTGGTGCCAGGGTGCATTTTCGGCCCATTGTACATTTGTCGTGCGAAAATAAGACTGTTGGGTTTTGGTGCGCCGTGAGCCCTGGTGCATTCTTATGCACAAAAAACCATAATGCTCAGAGCACTTTTTTGTTTTGATGTCTGAGGTGCCCCGTGGTGCATTTTCTGCCTGTTGTGCAATTTTCATGCGAAAATAATACTTTTTGGTTTTGGTGCCCTGTGAACCCTGGAGCATTATTATAATAAAAATCCATAATGCTCGGAACACTTTTCAGTCTTGTGGTCCGTGGTGGCCTGCCGTTCAATTTTCGTGCCGGTAGTGCATTTTCGGCCATTTGTGAAATTTTCGTGCGAAAATAAGACTTTTGAGTTTTGGTGCCCCATGATCCCTGGTGCATTCTTATGCATAAAAAACCATAATGTCAGACCAACTTTAGGTTTTGAGGTCCGAGGTGCCCCGTGGTCCAATTTTGGTGCTCGTGATGCATTTTCGGCCAGTTATGCAATTTCTGTGCGAAAATAAGACTTTTCTTTTTGGTGCCCCGTGATCCCTGGTGCATTCTTATTCTTAAAAAACCATAACGCTTCGATCACTTTTTAATTTCGAGGTCCGTGGTGCCCCGTGGTCCAATTTTGGTGCATGTGGTTCATTTTCGACCCATTGTGCAATTTTCTTACGAAAATAAGACTTTTGGGTTTTGGTACCCTATGATCCCTGGTGCATTCTTAAGCATAACAAACCATAAGCACTTTTTAGTTTTGAGGTCCGAGGTGCCCCGAGGTCCAATTTAGGTGCCGGTGGTGCATTTTCGGCCGTTTGTACAATTTTCGTGCAGAAATATGACTTTTTGGTTTTGGTGCCCCTTGATCCCTGGTGCATTCTTATGCATAAAAAACTATAATGCTTGGAACACTTTTCAGTTTTGGGGTCCGTGGTTCCACGTGGGCCAACTTTGGTGCCCGTGGTGCATTTTCGACCCATTGTGCAATTGTCGTGCGAAAATAAGACTTTTGGGTTTTGGTACCCTATGATCCCTGGTGCATTCTTAAGTATAACAAACCATAAGAACTTTTTAGTTTTGAGGTCTGAGGTGCCCCGAGGTCCAATTTTGGTGCCCGTGGTGCATTTTCCACCATTTGTGCAATTTTCGTTCGAAAATAAGACTTTTGGGTTTTGGTGCCCCGTGATCCCTAGTGCATTCTTATGCATAGAAAACCATAATGCTCGGAGAACTTTTAAGTTTTGAGGTCCGAGTTGTTCTGTTGTCCAACTTTGGTGCCCGTGGTGCATTTTCGGCCCATTGTGCAATTTTCGTGCTAAAATAAGACTTTTGGGTTTTGGTGTCCTGTGATCCCTGATCCATCCTTATGCATAAAAAATCATAATGCTTCGAGCACTTTTCAGTTTTGAGGTCCGTGGTGCCCAATGGTCTAATTTTGGTGCCAGTGTGCCTTTTCGGCCATTTGTACAATTTTTGTGCAGAAATATGACTTTTTGGTTTTGGTACCCTGTGAACCCTGGTGCATTCTTATGCATAAAAAACCATAATGCTCATAGCACTTTTCAGTTTTGAGGTCCGAGGTGCCCCGTGGTCCAATTTTGGTGCCCAAGGTGCATTTTCGGCACTTTGTGCAATTGTCGTGCGAAAATAAGACTTTTGGGTTTTGGTTCCCCGTGATCCTTGGTGCATTCTTATGCATAAAAAACCATATTTCTTGGAACACTTTTCATTTTTGAGGTCTGTGGTGCCCCGTGGTCCAACTTTGGTGCCCGTCGTGCATTTTCGACCCGTTGTGCATTTTCGACCCGTTGTGCAATTTTCGTGCGAAAATAAGACTTTTGGGTTTTGGTACCCTGTGATCCCTGGTGCATTCTCATTCATAAAAAACCATAATGCTCATAGCACTTTTCAGTTTTGATGTCCGAGGTTCCCCGTGGTCCAATTTTGGTGCCCGTGGTGCATTTTCGGCCCTTTGTGCAATTTTCGTGCTAAAATAAGACGTTTGGGTTTTGGTGCCCCATGATCCTTGGTGCATTCTTATGCATAAAAACTACCATAATGCTCATAACACTTTTCAGTCTTGAGGTTCGTGGTGCCCCGTGGTTCAATTTTGATGCTGGGGGTGCATTTTTGGCCATTTGTGCAATTTTCGTGCGAAAATAAGACTTTTTGGTTATAGTGCCCCATAATCCCTGCAGCATTCTTATGCGTAAAAAACCATAATGCTCGAAGCACTTTTCAGTTTTGAGGTCCGAGGTGCCCCGTGCTCCAATGTTGGTGCCGGTGGTGCATTTTTGGCCATTTGTGTAATTTTTGTGCGAAAATAAGCCTTTTGGGTTTTTGTGCCCCGCGATCCCTGGTGCATTCTTATGCATAAAAAACCATAATGCTCAGAGCACTTTTCAGTTTTGAGGTCCAAGGTGCCCCGTGGTCCAATTTTGGTGCCCGTGGTGCATTTTCAGCCCATTGTGCAATTTTCGTGCCAAAATAAGACTCTTGGGTTTCGGTTCCCCATGATCCCTGTGTATTCTTATGCATAAAAATCCATAATGCTCAGAACACTTTTCAGTTTTGAGGTCCGTCATGCGCCGTGGTCCAATTATGGTGCCAGTGGTGCATTTTCGGCCATTTTCGTGCTAAAATAAGACTTTTAGGTTTTGGTGCTCCGTGATCCCTGGTGCATTCTTATGCATAAAAAACCTTAATGTTCGACCACTTTTGGATTTTGAGGTCCGAGGTGCCCCGTGGTCCAATTTTCGTGCCGGTGGTGCATTTTCGGCCATTTGTGCAATTTTCATGTGGAAATATGACTTTTTGGTTTTGGTGCCCCATGATCCCTTGTGCATTCTTATGTATAAAAAACTATAATGCTTTGAACACTTTTCAGTTTTGAGGTTCGTGGTTCCCCGTGGTCCAACTTTGGTACCCGTGGTGCATTTTCGACCCATTGTGCAATTTTCGTTCAAAAATAAGGCTTTTGGGTTTTCGTACGCTATGATCCCTGGTGCATTCTTATGCATAACAAACCATAATGCTCATAGCATTTTTTACTTTTGAGGTCCGAGGTGCCCCGATGTGCAATTTTGGTGTCGCGGGTGCATTTTCTGCCATTTGTGCAATTTTCGTTCGAAAATAAGACTTTTGGGTTTTGGTGCCCCGTGATCCCTGGTCCATTCTTATGCATAAAAAACCATAATGCTCAAAATAGTTTTCAGTCTTAACATTCGTGGTGCCCAGTGGTCCAATTTTGGTGTCGGGGGTGCATTTTCGCCCATTGGTGCAATTTTCGTGCGAAAATAAGACTTTTGGGTTTTGGTGCCCCGTGATCCCTGGTGCATTCTTATGCATAAAAAACCATAATGGTCAAAACAATTTTCAGTCTTGAAATTCGTGTTCCCCATGGTCCAATTTTGTTGCCGGTGGTGCATTTTCGGCCATTTGTGAAGTTTTCGTGCGAAAGTAAGACCTTTGGGTTTTTGTGCCCCGTGATCCCTGGTGCAATCTTATCCATGAAAAACCATAATGCTTCGAGCACTTTTCAGATTTGAGGGCCATGGTGCCCCGTGGTCCAATTTTGGGGCAGGTGGTGCATTTTTGGCCCGTTGTGCAATTTTGGTGCGAAAATAAGACTTTTTGGTTTTGGTGCCCTGTGAACCCTGGTGCATTCTTATGCATAAAAAACCATAATGCTCATAGCACTTTTCAGTTTTCAAGTTTCGGTTTTCAGGTCCGAGGTTCCCCGTGGTTCAATTTTGGTGCCTGTGGTGCATTTCGACCCTTTGTGCAATTTTCATGCGAAAATAAGACTTTTGGGTTTTGGTTCCCCATGATCCCTGGCGCATTCTTATGCATAAAAAATCATATTGCTTGGAACACATTTCAGTTTTGAGGTCCGTGGTGCCCCGTGGTCCAACTTTGGTGCCCGTGGTGCATTTTCGACCCATTGTGCAATTTTCGTGTGAGAATAAGACTTTTGGGTTTTGGTACTCTGTGATCCCTGGAGCATTCTCATTCATAAAAGAACCATAATGCTCATAGCACTTTTCAGTTTTGATGTCCGAGGTGCCCCGTGGTCCAATTTTGCTGCCCGTGGTGCATTTTCGACACTTTGTGCATTTTTTGTACGAAAATAAGACTTTTGGATTTTGGTGCCCCGTGATCCTTAGTGCATTCTTATGCATGAAAACTACCATAATGCTCGTAACACTTTTCAGTCTTGAGGTTCGTGGTGCCCCGTGGTTCAATTTTGGTGCCGGAGGTGCATTTTCAGCCATTTGTGCAATTTTCGTGCGAAAATAAGACTTTTGGGTTATAGTGCCCTGTCATCCCTAGAGCATTCTTATGCATAAAAAACCATAATACTCGAAGCACTTTTCAGTTTTGAGGTCCGAGGTGCCCCGTGGTCCAATGTTGGTGCTGGTGGTGCATCTTTTGCCCATTTGTGCAATTTTCATGCGGAAATAAGCCTTTTGGGTTTTTGTGCCACATGATCCCAGGTGCATTCTTATGCATAAAAACCGTAATGCTTGGAGCACTTTTCAGTTTTGAGGTCCGAGGTGCCACATGTAACGACCCATCTTCGTTACAGATTTGTTATACTTAAACAATTATTTAATATTATCAAATGAAATTTCAAAGAATTTTTTTTTTCTCATTTAACACATATTATATGTACCTACTTCCCTATGGATAACGTACATCATCACATCATAAAAATGTTAAGTCTGGCTTTCCAAAACTTACGTATATATACATACATACAATACCAATACAGTCTTCTTTTAAAGGACATTCATAGCAACCTAAATATTTATACATATTTCCTAAGCTGGTCCCCATACTATGTCCATATATACTAGAACATAATCAGCAGAACAGGAGGATCGTCCAATCTTTAGATCGTCCAATCCAAAGGAACAAAAGGATCGTCCAATTTTCAACCTTGACTATCATGAGAGCCTGCGCCATCACTATTACCTGCTCCCGTGTCAATACACGATCATTGCAGTAATACAATACAAACACAAATTGCAAGGGTAAGCTTCTTATAAAAAGAATGATAGATATTACACAAAATTTCAATCAACATCATTCACACTAAACATTCAGTTCATTTCATATGTCACTCTACACATCAATATCATCATGCAATATTATGCTGACTCGACTCCATGGAGATTTCAACAAATTTCGGGCGGTCCTCATAGGCCCCATCCCCTACCATTAGTCTCACCTTAGACCATTCAGGGAGTCCCTTGAGCCACCATGTGGAGGAAGTGTGAATTTAATCCGATATAGACAAGTGTTGGTATTGGCTTACCTCTGTCAGGTTTGCAAAACCTTCCATCTTTAGGAATTCGCCCACTTGTCTATTCTATATGCCCACCATTGGCCACCACGAAATCCTCCAGCACTAGGTTGAGAGCCCACCTAGCACCCTCAACTTACGTGCCTACCCGTATGCAATCTTATGCACAAACCAAACAACTCTACTCGCCACATGTTCCCTCTATGTTATAAATTCACCATTTTTCTTAAATCACACTTATGAACCCAATCTAGCAGTTCAGTAAGCACAAGTAAGGCATTCTCAACACTTGAATCCTTACTCACAACTCAACATCAACGTTAACCAAAAATGTGAATTTCCTAACATAGTTCTAGAACCAAAAATAGCGGCATATCCAACATCTTCGTTCGTAACAAAACTAGGTTCTGATTCTCTGTTAAACACACCCTCAAAATTTCACAACCACCATCGTTGGACGTCAGACTTTACTGAACATAAGGCACCGCTGGATGCGGGTCATTATACACTGAATCGTTGGACATTGGTCTCTAGACACTGGGTCATTGGACGCTGGTCTTTAGACACTGGGTCATTGGACGCTGGTCTTTAGACACTGGGTCATTGGACGCTGGTCTCTAGTATTCACTGGACGTTGTTTTTAATTGTAGTATAGATAGATGGACGATGGTTTTCTTTGGACGAGTGGTTTTCTGCAGAGCCCAGAACCTTTCAAAAACCCATTACGAACACATGTTTCAAAGATTTTGAAACCATTTCCATCACTTACAATCTCATTCCAAAGCACAACAACATTTTATCACAACAAACTCAGCTCAAATCCTTGGTGCCCTGTGATCATTAGTGCATTCCTATGCATCAAAAACCATAATGCTCGGAACAGTTTTCAGTCTTGAGATTCGTGGTGCCCGGTGGTCGAATTTTACTGTCGGGGGCGCATTCTCGACCATTTGTGCAATTTTCGTGCGAAAATAAGACTTTTGTGTTTTGGTGCCCTGTGATCCTTGGTGTATTCCTATGCGTAAAAAACCATAAGAATGCACCAGGGATCACGGGGCAGCAAAACCCAAAAGTTTTATTTTCGCACGAAAATTGCACAATGAGCCGAAAATGCACCACCGGCACCAAAATTGGACCATGGGCACCACGGACCTCAAAACTGAAAAGTTTTCCGAGTATTATAGTTTTTAAGGATAGAATGCACCAGGGATCACGGGGCACCAAATCACAAAAGTCTTATTTTCGCACGAAAATCGCATAATGGGCGAAAAATGCACCACAGGCCCCAAAATTGGACAATGGGGAACCTCGGACCTCAAAACTAAAAAGTGTTTCGAGCATTGTCGTTTTTTATGCATAGGAATGCACCAGGGATCACGGGGCACCAAAACCTAAAAGTCTTATTTTCGCATGAAAATTGCACAAACGGCTGAAAATGTACCACCGGTACCAAAATTGGACCACGAGGCACCACGGACCTCAAGACTGAAAAGTGCTCCGAGCATTATGGTTTTTTATGGTTAAGAACGCACCAGGGATCCCGGGGAACCAAAACCCAAAAGTCTTATTTTCACATGAAAATTGCACAAATGGACAAAAAGGCACCACCGGCACCAACATTGGACCACGGGGCTCCACGGACCTCAAAACATGAAAAGAGTTTCGAGCATTATGGTTTTTTATGCATAAGAATTCCCCAGGGATAACGGGGGGCCAAAACCCAAAAGTCTTATTTTCGAACAAAAATTGAACAATGGGCCGAAAATGCACCACCGACACGAAAGTTGGACCACGGGGCACCTCGGACCTTAATACTTAAAAGTGCTATGAGCATTATGATTTTTTATGCATACAAATGCACCAGGGATATCGGGGCACCAAAACCCAAAAGTCTTATTTTCGCACGAAAATTGCACAAATGGCCGAAAATGCACCACCGGCACTAAAATTGGACGACGGGGCACCACGAACCTCAAAACTGAAAAGTGTTCCGAGCATTATGGTTTTTCATGCATAAGAATGCACCAAGAATCACGGGGTACCAAAATCCAAAAGTCTTATTTTTGCACGAAAATTGCACAAATGGCCGAAAATGCACCACGGGCACCAAAATTGGATCATGGGGCACCACGGACCTGAAAATTGAAAAGTGCTCCAAGCATTATGATTTTTTATGCATAAGAATGCACCAAGGATCACGGGCACCAAAACCCAAAAGTCTCATTTTCACATGAAAATTGCACAAATGGCCGAAAATGCACCACCAGCACCAAAATTGGACCACTGGGCACCCCGAACCTCAAAACTGAAAAGTGTTCCGAGCATTACGGTTTTTTATGCATAAGAATGCACCAAGGATCATGGGGCACCAAAACCCAAAAGTCTTATTTTCGCACGAAAATTGCGCAATGGGTTGAAAATGCAACGCGGGCACCAAAATTGGACCACGGGGCACCTCGGACCTCAAAACTGAAAAGAGCTATCAGCATTACGGTTTTTAATGCATAAGAATGCACCAGGGTTCACAGGGCACAAAAACCCAAAATTCTTATTTTCACAAGAAAATTGCACAATGGGCCGAAAATGCATCACGGGTACCGAAATTGGACCACGGGGCACCTCGGACCTGAAAACTTAAAAGTGCTCGGAGCATTATGGTTTTTTAAGCATAAGAGAACACCAGGGATCACGTGGTACCAAAATCCAAAAGTCTTATTTTCGAAAATTGAACAAATAGCCGAAAATGCATTATCGGCACCAAAATTGGACCACGAGGCACCACAGACCTCAAAATTCAAAAGTGTACCGAGCATTATGGTTTTTTATACATAAGAATGCACCAGGGATCACGGGGCACCAAAACCCAAAAGTCTTATTTTCGCACGAAAATTGCACAAATGGCCGAAAATGCATCACCGACACCAAAATTGGACCACGGGGGACCACGAACCTCAAAATTGAAAAGTGTCCCAAGCATTAAGGTGTTTTATGCATAAGAATGCACCAGGAATCACGGCGCACCAAAACCCAAAATTCTTATTTTCGCACGAAAATTGCACAACGGGCCGAAAATGCACCACGTGCACCAAAAATGGACCATGGGGCACCTCGGACCTCAAAACTAAAAAGTGCTATTAGCATTATGGTTTTTTATGCATAAGAATGCACTAGGGTTCACAGAGCACCAAAATCCAAAAGTTTTATTTTATCATGAAAATTGCACTAATGGTTGAAAACGAACCACCGGCACCAAAATTCGACCACGGGGCACCACGGACCTCAAAACTGAAAAGTGTTTTGAGCATTATGGTTTTTTATGCATAAGAATGCACCAGGGATCACGGGGCACCGAAACCCAAAAGTCTTATTTTCACC
The DNA here is from genome assembly GCA_026413185.1 of Pueraria montana var. lobata. Lineage (NCBI taxonomy): Eukaryota > Viridiplantae > Streptophyta > Magnoliopsida > Fabales > Fabaceae > Pueraria > Pueraria montana. Next base: position 1,753,884 of record CM048656.1, read on the forward strand.
CGAATATTGCACAAATGGCCAAAAATGCATTCCCAGCACCAAAATTGGACCACAGGGCACCACAGACCTCAAAATTGAAAAGTGTTCCAAGCACTGTGATTTTTTATGCATAAGAATGCACTAGTGATCACGGGGCACCAAACCCCAAATGTCTTATTTTCGTACGAAAATTGCACAAATGGTTGGAAATGCACCATCGGCACCAAAATTAGACTACGGGGCACCACTAACCCCAAAACTGAACATTGTCCTGAGCATTATGGTTTTTTATCCATAAGAATGCACTAGGGTTCACAGGGCACCAAAACCCAAAAGTCTTATTTTCGCACGAAAATTCCACAACTGGCCGAAAAAAAACCACTGGCACCAAAATTGGACCACGGGGCACCACGGACCTCAAAACTAAAAACTGCTCCAACCATTATCGTTTCTTATGCATAAGAACGCATTAGGGATCACGGGGCACCAAAACCCAAAAGTCTTATTTTTGCACAAAAATTGTACAATGGGTCGAAAATGCATCACGGGCACCAAAATTGGACCACGGGCCGCCTCGGACCTGAAAACTTAAAAGTGCTCTGAGCACTATGGTTTTTTATGCAAAAGAATGCACCAGGGATCACGGGGCAGCAAAACCTAAGAGTCTTATTTTTGCACGTATATTTCATAAATGGCCGAAAATGCACCACCAACACAAAAATTCGATAGCAGGGCACCACGGACCTCAAAACTGAAAAGTGGCCTGAGCATTATGTTTTTTAGGCTTAAGAATGAACTAGGGATCACGGGGCACCAAAACCTAAAAGTCTTATTTTCGCACGAAAATTGAACCAATGCCCGAAAAAGCATTACCGAAACCAAAATTGGACCACGGGGCACCACGAACCTCAAATCTTAAAAGTGTTCCGATCATTATGGTATTTTATGCTTAAGAATGCACCAAGGATCACGGGGCACCAAAACCCAAAAGTATAATTTTCGTACGAAAATTGTACAAATGTTCGAAAATGCACCACCGGCACAAAAATTGGACCACGGGGCACCACGAACCTCAAAAATGAAAAGTGTTCCAAATATTATGGTTTTTATGCATAAGAATGTACTAGGTATCATGGGGCACCAAAACCAAAAAGTCTTATTTTCGATCAAAAATTGCACAAATGGGCGAAAATGCATTTGCAGTACCAAAATTGGTCCACGGGGCACCACGGACCTGGAAATTGAAAAGTGTGCCGAGCATTATGGTTTTTTATGCATCAGAATGCACCAGGGATCACGGGGCACCAAAACCCAAAGGTCTTATTTTCGCACGAAAATTGCACAATGGGCCGAAAATGCCCCACGGGCACCAGAATTGGACCACGGTGCACCTCGGACCTCAATACTGAAAAGTTCTCCGAGAATTATGGGTTTTTATGCGTAAGAATTCCCCAGGTATCATGGGGCACTAAAATCCAAAAGTCTTATTTTCGCACGAAAATTACACCATGGCCAATAACTGCACTACGGGCACCAAACTTGGACCACGGGGCACCTCGGACCTCAATACATAAAAGTACTCCAAGCATTATTGTTTTTTATGCATAACAATGCACTAGGGATCACGTTGAACCAAAACCCAAAAGTCTTATTTTCGCACGAAAATTGGACAAATGCCCGAAAAAGCATTATCGAAACCAAAATTGGACCACAGGGCACCACAGACCTCAAAATTGAAAAGTGTGCCAAGCATTATCATTTTTTATGCATAAGAATGCACTAGGGATCACGGGGCACCAAAACCCAAAAGTCTTATTTTCGCACGAAAATTGCACAAATGGCCGAAAATGCACCACCGACACCAAAATTGGACCACGGGCCAACTCGGACCACAGAACTTAAAAGTGTTCCAAGCATTATGATTTTTTATGCATAAGAATTCCCCAGGGATAACGGGGCACCAAAATCCAAAAGTCTTATTTTCGCACGAAAATTGAACAATGTGCCGAAAATGCACCACGGGCACGAAAATTGGACCGCTGGGCACCTCGGACCTCAAAAATGAAAAGTGCTCCAAGCATTATGGTCTTTTATGCATAAGAATACACCAGGGATCAAGGGGCACAAAAACCCAAAAGTCTTATTTTCGCATGAAAATTGCACAAATGGACAAAAATGCACCACCGGCACAAACATTGGACCACGGGGCTCCACGGACCTCAAAACTGAAAAGAGTTCCGAGCATTATGGTTTTTTATGCATAAGAATTCCCCAGGGATAACGGGGGGCTAAATCCCAAAAGTCTTATTTTCGCACGAAAATTGAACAATGGGCCGAAAATGCACCACGGGCACGAAAATTTGACCGCGGTGCACCTCGAACCTCAAAAATGAAAAGTGCTCCAAGCATTATGGTTTTTTATGCATAAGAATGAACCAGGGATCAAGGGGCACAAAAACCCAAAAGTCTTATTTTCGCATGAAAATTGCACAAATGGACAAAAATGTACCACCGGCACCAACATTGGACCACGGGGCTCCACGGACCTCAAAACATGAAAAGAGTTCCGAGCATTATGGTGTTTTATGCATAAGAATTGCCCAGGGATAACGAGGGGCCAAAACCCAAAAGTCTTATTTTCGCACGAAAATTGCACAACTGGCCGAAAAAAAACCACTGGCACCAAAATTGGACCACGGGGCACCACGGACCTAAAAACTGAAAATTGCTCCAAGCGTTATTGTTTTTTATGCATAAGAATGTACCAGGGATCACAGGGCACCAAAACCCAAAAGTCTTATTTTCGCACGAAAATAGCTCAAATGGCCGAAAATGCACCACCGACACCAACATTGGACCATGGGGCACCATGGACCTAAAACCTTAAAAGAATTCCGAGCATTATGGTTTTCTACGCATAAGAATGCACCAGGGATCATGGGGCACCAAAACCCAAACGTCCTATTTTCGCACAAAAATTGAACAATGGGCCGAAAATGCACCACGGGAACGAAAATTGGATCACGGTGCACCACGGACCTCAAAACTGAAAAGTGTTCCAAGAATTATGGTTATTTATGCATAAGAATGCCCCAAGGATCACGGGGCACCAAAACCCAAAAGTCTTATTTTCGTACGAAAATTCCAGAATGGGCCGAAAATCCACCTCGGACCTCAAAACTTAAAAGTGCTCTGAGCATTATGGTTTTTTATGCATAGGAATGCAGCTGGGATCACGGGGCACCAAAACCCAAAAGTCTTATTTTCGCACGAAAAATGCACAAATGGTCGAAAATGCACCACCGGCACTAAAATTGGACCACGAGGGCCACGAACCTCAAAAATGAAAAGTGTTTCGAGCATTATGGTTTTTTATGCATAGGAATGCAACAGGGATCACGGGGCACCAAAATCCAAAAGTCTTGTTTTCGTACGAAAATTGCACAATGGGTCGAAAATGCACCACATGCACCAAAATTGGACCATGGGGCACCTCGGACCTCAAAAGTTAAAAGTGCTCTTAGCATTATGGTTTTTTATGCATAGGAATGCAGCAGGGATCACGTGGCACTAAAAACCAAAAGTCTTATTTTCGCACGAAAATTGCATAAATGGCTGAAAATGCACCATCGGCACCAAAATTGGACCACTAGGCACCACAGACCTCAAAACTGAAAAGTGTTCCAAGCATTCTAGTTTTTTATGCATAGGAATACAACAGGGATCACGGGGCACCAAAACCCAAAAGTCTTATATTCGCACGAAAATTGCACGAAGGGCCGAGAATGCACCACATGCACCAAAATTGGACGACGGTGCTCCTCGGACCTCAAAACTGAAAAGTGCTCTGAGCATTATGGTTTTTATGCATAAGAATGCACCAGGGATCACAAGGCACCAAAACCCAAAAGTATTATTTTCGCACGAAAATTGCACAATGGGCCGAGAATGCACCACATGCACCAAAATTGGACCATGGGGCACCTCGGACCTCAAAACCGAAAAGTGCTCAGAGCATTATGGTTTTTATATATAAGAATGCACCAGGGATCACGGGGCACCATTACCCAAAAGTCTTATTTTCGCACGAAAATTGCGTAATGGTCGAAAATGCACCATGAGCACAAAATTGGACCACGGTGCACCTCGAACCTCAAAACTGAAAAGTGCTCCGAATTATGGTTTTTTAACCATAAGAATCCACCAGGGATCACGGGGCCCCAAAACCCAAAAGTCTAATTTTCGCACGAAAATTGCAGAATGGGTCGTAAATTCACCACGGGCACCAAAATTGGACCACGGTTCACCTCGGACCTTAAAACTGAAAACTATTCCGAGCATTATGGTTTTTTATGCAAAAGAATGCACCAAGGTTCACGGGGCACCAAAACCCAAAATCTTATTTTCGCACGAAAATAGCACAAATGGCCGAAAATGCACCCCGACACCAAAATTGGACCACCGGGCACCACGAATCTGAATACTGAAACCTGTTCTGAGCATTATGGTTTTTTATGCATAAGAATGCTCCAAGGATCATGGGGCACCGAAATCCAAAAGTCTTATTTTCACACTAAAATTGCACAAAGAGCTGAAAATGCATGGCAGGCACCAAAATTGGACCACGGTGCTCCTCGGACCTCAAAACTGAAAAGTCCTCCAAGCATTATGGTATTTTATGCATAAGAATGCACCAGGGATCACGGGCACCAAAACCCAAAAGTCTTATTTTCGCACGAAAATTGCACAATGGACCGAAAATGCACCACGGGCACCAAAATTTTACCATGGTGCACCTCGGACCTCAAAACTGAAAAGACCTTCGAGCATTATGGTTTTTTATGCATAAGAATGCAACAGGGATCACGGGGCACCAAAATCCAAAAGTCTTGTTTTCGCACGAAAATTGCACAATGGGCCAAAAATGCACCACGTGCACCAAAATTGGACCATGGGGCACCTCGGACCTCAAAACTTAAAAGTGCTCTTAGCATTATGGTTTTTTATGCATAGGAATGCAGCAGGGATCATGGGGCACCAAAACCCAAAAGTCTTATTTTCGCACGAAAATTGCACAAATGGCTGAAAATGCACCACCGGCACCAAAATTGGACCACTAGGCACCACAGACCTCAAAACTGAAAAGTGTTCCAAGCATTCTGGTTTTTAATGCATAGGAATACAACAGGGATCACGGGGCACCAAAACCCAAAAGTCTTATTTTCGCACGAAAATTTCACAAATGGTCAAAAATGGACCACTGGCACCAAAATTGGACCACAGGGCACCACGGACCTCAAAACTGAAAAGTCCTCCAAGCATTATGGTTTTTTATGTATAAGAATGCACCAGGGATCACGGGGTACCAAAACCCAAAAGTCTTATTTTCGCACGAAAATTGCACCAATGGCCGAATATGCACCACCGGCACAAAAATTGGACCACGAGGCACCACGGACCTCAAAAATGCAAAGTGTTCCAAGCATTATGGTTTCTTATGCATAAGAATGCACCAGGGATCACGGGGCACCAAAACCCAAAAGTCTTATTGTCGAACGAAAATTTCACAAATGGCCGAAAATGCACCACATGCACCAAAATTGGACCACGGGGCACCACGGACCTCAAAACGGAAAAGTCCTCCAAGAATTATGGTTTTTAATGTATGAGAATGCACCAGGGATCACGGGGCACCAAAACCCAAAACTCATATTTTCGCATGAAAATTGCACAAATGGCCGAATATGCACCACCAGCACCAAAATTGGACCGCGGGGCACCACGGACCTCTAAACTGAAAAGTTTTCCAAGCATTATGGTTTTTTATGCAAAAGAATGCACCAAGGATCATGGGGCACCAAAATCAAAAAGTCTTATTTTCGCACGAATATTGCATAAATGGCCGAAAATACACCCCCGACACCAAAATTGGACCACGGTGCACCTCGGACCTCAAAACTGAACAGTGCTCCGAGCATTATGGTTTTTTATGCATAAGAATGCACCAGGGATCACGGGGCACCAAAATCCAAAAGTCTTATTTTCCCATGAAAATTGCACAAATGGCCACAATTTCACCATTGGCACCAAAATTGGACCACGGGGCACCACGGACCTAAAAACTGAAAATTGCTCCAAGCGTTATTGTTTTTTATGCATAAGAATGTACCAGGGATCACGGGGCACCAAAACCCAAAAGTCTTATTTTCGCACGAAAATTGCTCAAATGGCCGAAAATGCACCACCGACACTAAAATTAGAGCACGGGGCACCACGGACCCCAAAACCAAAGTGTTCTGAGCATTGCAGTTTTTTATGCATAAGAAGGCACCAGGGATCACGGGGCACCCAAACCCAAAAGTCTTATTTTCACATGAAAATTGCACAAATGGCCGAAAAAGCACCCTAGCACCAAAATTGGACAATCGGGCACCACGAATCTCAAGAATGAAAACTGTTCCGAGCATTATGGTTTTTTATATATAAGAATGCACCAAGCATCACGGGGCACGCAAACCCAAAATCTTATTTTCGCACGAAAATTGCACAATCTGCCGAAAATGCACCACGGGCACCAAAATTGGACCATGGTGCACCTCGGACTTCGAAACTTAAAAGTGCTCCAAGCATTATGGTTTTTTATGCATAAGAATGCACTGGGGATCACGGGGCACCAAAACCCAAAAGTCTTATTTTCGCACGAAAATTGCACAAATGGCCGAAAATGCACCACAGGCACCAAAATTGGACCACGGGGAACAAAACACAAAAGTCCTCCAAGCATTACGGTTTTTTAGGGATAAGAATGCACCAGGGATCACGGGGCACCAAAACCCAAAAGTCTTATTTTCATACGAAAGTTGCACAATGGGCTGAAAATGCACCACAGGTACCAAACTTGGACCACGGGGCACCTCGGACCTCAAAACTGAAAAGTAGTATGAGCATGATGGTTTTTAATGCATAAGAATGCATTAGGGATTACGGGCACCAAATCCCAAAAGTCTTATTTTCGCACGAAACTTGCACAAATCGTCGAAAATACACCACTGGCACCAGAATTGGACCACGGGGCACCACGAACCTGAAGACTGAAAACTATTTCGAGCATTGTGGTTTTGCATGCATTAGAATGCACCAAGGATCACGGGGCACCAAAACCCAAAAGTCTTATTTTCGCACGAAAATTGCTAAAATGGCCGAAAATCACCATCTGCACCAAAATTGTTCCACGGGGCACCACAGACCTCAAACGGAAAAGTGTTTTGAGCATTTCGATTTTTTACGCATAAGAAAGTAGCAGGGATCACGGGGCACCGAAACACAAAAGTCTTATTTTTGCACAAAAATTGTGCAATGGGCCGAAAATGCACCATAGGCACAAAAATTGAACAACGGAGCACCTCGTACCTCAAAACTGAAAAGTGCTTTGAGCATTATGGTTTTTTATGCATCAGAATGCACCAGGGATGATCGGGCACCAAACCCCAAAAGTATTATTTTCGCACGAAAATTGCACAAATGGCCGAAAATGCACCCACGGCACCAAAATTGGACCACGGGGCACGACGAACCTCAAGACTGAAAATTGTTCCGAGCATTATGGTTTTTTATGCATTAGAATGCACCAAGGATCATCGGGCACCAAAACCCAAAAGTCTTATTTTCGCAAGAAAATTACTTAAATGGCCGAAAATGAACCACCTGCACCAAAATTGTTCCATGGGGCACCGCAGACCTCAAAACTGAAAAGTGTTCTAAGCATTATGGTTTTTTATGCATAAGAAAGCACCGGGGATCACGGGGCACCGAAACCCAAAAGTCTTATTTTCGCACAATAATTGCGCAATGGGCCGAAAATGCACCACTAACACAAAAATTGGACCATGGGGCACCTCGTACCTCAAAACTGAAAAGTGCTTCAAGCATTATGATTTTTTATGCATAAGAATGAACCAGGGATCACGGGGCACCAAAACCCTAAAGTCTTATTTTCGCACGAAAATAGTACAAATGGCCGAAAATGCACCCACGACACCAAAATTGGACCACGGGGCACGACGAACCTCAAGCCTGAAAACTATTCTGAGCATTATTGTTTTTTATGCATTAGAATGCAGCAAGGATCACGGGGCACCAATACCCAAAAGTCTTATTTTCGCATTAAAATTGCACAATGGGCCGAAAATGCACCACGGGCACCAAAATTGGACCACGGGGCACCTCGGACCTCAAAAGATAAAAGTGCTTTGAGCATTAAAATTTTTTATGCATAAGAATGCACCAGGGATCACGGGGCACCAAAACCCAAAATTCTTATTTTCACACGAAAGTTGCACAATGGGCTGAAAATGCACCACGTGCACCAAAATTGGACCACGGGGCACCACGGACCTTAAAACTTAAAAGTGTTTTAAGCATTAAGGTTTTTTATGCATAAGAATGCACCATGGTCCATCGGGCACCAAAATCCAAAATTCTTATTTTCGCACGAAAGTTGCACCAATGGCAAAAAATGCACCCCCGACACCAAAATTGGACCACTAGGCACCATGAATCTCTGAGCATTATGGTTTTTTATGCATAAGAATGCACCAGGGATCATGGGGCACCAAAACCCAAAAGTCTTATTTTCGTACAAAGATTGCACAAAGGGCCGAAAATGCACCACAGGCACCAAAAATGGACCACAGTGCACCAAAACCAAAACCGAGGTGCCAAAACCATTTTTGGTGCCCGTCGTGCATTTTCGGCCTATTGTGTAATTTTGGTGCGAAAATAAGAATGAAAATTAGACCACGGTGCACCTCGGACCTCAAAACTGAAAAGTGCTTCGAGCATTATGGTTTTTTATGCATAAGAATGCACCAGGGTTCACGGGGCACCAAAATCGAAAAGTCTTATTTTCGCACCAAAATTACAAAATTTGCCGAAAATGCACCACGGGCACCAAAATTAGACCACGGGGCACCACTGACCTTAAAACAGAAAATTACCCCAAGCATTATCATTTTTTAAGCATAAGAATGCACAGGGATCAGAGGGCACCCAAACCCAAAAGTCCTATTTTCGCATGAAAAAGGCACAAATGGCTGAAAATGCACCACCGGCACCAAAATCTGACCATGGGCACCACGAATCTCAAGACTGCAAACTGTTCTAAGCATTATCATTTTTTATGCATAAGAATGCACCAGGGATCACGGGGCACCAAAACCCAAGAGTCTTATTTTCGCACAAAAATTGCAGAAAGGGCCTAAAATACACCACGGGCACAAAAAATGGACCACAGTGCACCAAAACCAAAATCGAGATGCCAAAACCATTTTTGGTGCCCGTGGTGCATTTTCGACCCATTGTGTAATTTTGGTGTGAAAATAAGAATGAAAATTGGACCACGGTGCACCTCGGACCTCAAAAGTGAAAAGTACTCCGAGCATTATGGTTTTTTATGCATAAGAATGCACCAGGGTTCACGGAGCACCAAAATTGAGAAGTCTTATTTTCGCACCAAAATTACAAAATTTGCCAAAAATGCAGCACGGGCACCAAAATTAGACCACGGGGCACCACAGACCTTAAAACTGAAAAGCGCCCCAAGCATTATGATTTTTTATGCATAAGAATGCACCATGGATCACAGGGCATCAAAACCCAAAAGTCTTATTTTCGCATGAAAAATGCACAAATGGCTGAAAATGCACCACGGGCACCAAAATCTGACCATGGGCACCACTAACCTCAAAACTGAAATGTGTTCCGAGCATTATGCTTTTTTATGCATAAGAATGCACCAGGGATCACGGGGCACCAAAGCCCAAAAGTCTTATTTTCGCACGAAAATTGTACAATGGGCCGAAAATGCACCACGGGCACAAAAATTGGACCACGGGGCACCTCGGACCTCAAAACTGAAAAGAGCTCTGAGCATTAAGGTTTTTTATGCATAAGAATGCACCAGGGATCACGGGGCACCAAGACCCAAAAGTCTTATTTTCGCACAAAAATTGCAAAATGGGACGAAAATGCACCACGGGCACCAAAATTGGTCCACGAGGCACCTCGGACCTCAAAACTGAAAAGTGGTCTAAGATTTATGGTTTTTTATGCATAAGAATGCACCAGGGTTCACAAGGCACCAAAGCCCAAAAGTCTTATTTTCGCACGAAAGTTGCTCAAATGGACGAGAATGCGCCCCCCACACCAAAATTGGACCATCGGGCACCACGAATTTCAAGACTGAAAACTGTTCTGAGCATTATGGTTTTTTATGCATAAGAATGCACCAGGGATCCTGGGGCACCAAAACCCAAAAGTCTTATTTTTGCACGAAAATTGCACCATTGGCCGAAAATGCACCCCCGACACCAAAATTGGACCATTGGGCACCTCGAATCTCAAGACTGAAAACTGTCCTGAGAATTATGGTTTTTTATGCATAAGAATGCACCAGGGATCACGACGCACCAAAACCCAAAAGTCTTATTTTCACACGAAAATTGCACAAATGGCCAAAAATGCACCCTCCGTACCAAAATTGGACCACTGGGCACCACGAATCTCAAGACTGAAAACTGTTCTGAGCATTATGGTTTTTTATGCATAAGAATGCACCATGGATCACGGGGCACCAATACCCAAAAGTATTATTTTCGCATGAAAATTGCACAAATGGTCGAAAATGCACCATCGGCACCAAAATTGGACCACTGGGCACCACGAATCTCAAGACTGAAAAGTGATCTGAGCATTATGGTTTTCTATGCTTAAGAATGCACCAGGGTTCACAAGGCACCAAAGCCCAAAAGTCTTATTTTCGCACGAAAGTTGTACAAAGGGACAAAAATGCACCCCCGGCACAAAAATTGGACCATCGGGCACCACGAATTTCAAGACTGAAAACTGTTCTGAGCATTATGGTTTTTTATGCATAAGAATGCACCAGGGATCACGGGGCACCAAAACCCAAAAGTCTTATTTTCGCACGAAAATTGTACAAATGTCCAAAAATGCACCCTCGACACCAAAATTGGACCACTGGGCACGACGAATCTCAAGACTGAAAACTGTTCTGAGCATTATGGTTTTTTATGCATAAGAATGCACCAGGGATTGGCGGGCACCAAAACCCAAAAGTCTTATTTTCGCACGAAAATTGCACAAATGTCCGAAAATGCTCCATCGGCACCAAAATTGGACCACTGGGCACCACGAATCTCAAGACTGAAAAGTGGTCTGAGCATTATGGTTTTTTATGCATAAGAATGCACCAGGGTTCACAAGGCACCAAAGCCCAAAAGTCTTATTTTCGCACGAAAGTTGCACAAATGGACGTAAATGCACCCCCGGCACCAAAATTGGACCATCGGGCACGACGAATTTCAAGACTGAAAACTGTTTTGAGCATTATGGTTTTTTATGCATAAGAATGCCCCAGGGTTCACGGGGCACCAAAACCGAAAAGTCTTATTTTCGCACGAAAATTACGCAATAGGCCGAAAATGCATCACTGGCACCAAAACTGGACCACGGGGCACCACAGACCTCAAAACTGAAAAGTTCCCCAAGCATTATGATTTTTTATGCATAAGAATGCACCAGGGATCACAGGGCACCAAAACCCAAAAGTCTTATTTTCGCATGAAAAATGCACAAATGGCTGAAAATGCACCACCGGCACCAAAATCTGACCACGGACACCACGAACCTCAGAACTGAAATATGTTCCAAGCATTATGGTTTTTTATGCATAAGAATGCACCAGGGATCACGGGCACCAAAGCCGAAAAGTCTTATTTTCGTACGAAAATTGCATAATGGGCTGAAAATGCACCGCGGGCACAAAAATTGGACCACGGGACACCTCAGACCTCAAAGCTAAAAAGAGCTCTGAGCATTATGGATTTTTATGCATACGAATGAACCAGGGATCCCAAATGTCTTATTTTTGCACGAAAATTGCACAAATGGCCGAAAATGCACCACCGGTTCCAAAATTGGACCAAGGGGCACCATGAACCTCAAAACTGGAAAGTTTTCCGAGCATTGTGGTTTTTTATGCATAGGAATGCACTAGGGATCATGGGGCAACAAAATCCAAAAGTCTTATTTTAGCACGAAAATTGCACAATGGGCCGAAAATGTACCACGGGCACCAAAATTAGACAACGGGGCACCTCAGACCTCAAAACTTAAAAGTGCTCCGAGCATTATGGTTTTTTATGCAAAAGAATGCACCAGGGATCACGGGGCACAAAAACCCAAAAGTCTTATTTTCGCACGAAAATTGCACAATGGGCCGAAAATGCACCACAGGCACCAAAATTGGACCATGGGGCACCTCGGAGCTCAATACTTAAAAGTGGTCCAAGCATTATAATTTTCTTATGTATAAGAATGTACCAGGGATCATGGGGCACCAAAACCCAAAAGTCTTATTTTAGCACAAAAATTGGACAACGGGCCGAAAATGCACAACGGGCACCAAAAATAGACAACGGGGCACCTCAGACCTCAAAACTGAAAAGTGCTATGAGAATTATGGTTTTTTATGCAAAAGAATGCACCGGGATCATGGGGCACAAAAACCCAAAAAGTCTTATTTTCGCACGAAAATTGTACAATGGGCCGAAAATGCACCACGAGCACCAAAATTGGACCACGGGGCACCTCGGACCTCAATACTTAAAAGTGGTCCGAGCATTATAGTTTTTATGTATAAGAATGCACCAGGGATCACGGGGCGCAAAAACCCAAAAGTCTTATTTTCGCACTAAAATTGCACGAAAGGCTGAAAATGCACAAAGGGCACCAAAATTGGACCACAAGGCACCTTGGACCTCAAAATTCAAAAGTCCTCCGAGCGTTATGTTTTTTTGTGCATAAGAATGCACCAGGGTACACAGGGCACCAAAACCCAAAAGTCTAATTTTCGCACGAAAATTGCACAAATGGGCGAAAATGCACCCCGACATTCTTTTGCATAAAAAACCATAATGCTAGAAAAACTTATCAGTGTTGAGGTTCGTGGTGCCCCGTTGTCCACTTTTGGTGCCGGTGGTGCATTTTCGGTCATTTGTCCAATTTTCGTGCGAAAATAAGACTTTTGGGTTTTCGTGCGCAGTGATGCATGGTGCATTATTATGCATAAAAAACCATAATGCTTGGAGCACTTTTCAGTTTTGAGGTCCGTGGTGCCCCGGGGTCCAATTTTGGTGCCGGTGGTGCATTTTCGGCCATTAGTGAAATTTTCGTGCAAAAATAAGACTTTTGGGATTTGGTGCCCTGTGATCCCCGGTGCATTGTTATGCATGAAAACCTTAATGCTCAGAGCACTTTTATGTTTTGAGGTCTGAGGTGCCCCGTGGTACAATTTTGGTGAACGTGGTGCATTTTCGGCCCATTGTGCAATTTTCGTGCGAAAATAAGAGTTTTGGGTTTTGGTACCCTGTAATCCCTAGTGCATTATTGTGCATAAAATCCATAATGCTCAGAGCACTTTTCAATTCTGAGGTTCGAGGTGCCCCGTGGTGCATTTTCGGCCCATTGTGCAATTTTCGTGTGAAAATAAGACTTTTGGGTTTTGGTGCCCCGTTATCCCTGGTGCATTCTTATGCACAAAAAAACATAATGGTCGGAACACTTTTCAGTTTTGAGGTCCGGGGTGCCCCGTGGTCCAATTTTGGTCCCGGTGGTGCATTTTCAGCCATTTGTGAAATTTTCGTACGAAAATAAGACTTTTGGGTTTTGGTGCCCCGTGATCCCTAGTGCATTCTTATGCATAAAAAACCATAATGCTCGGAGAAATTTTAAGTTTTGAGGTCTGAGGTGCCCCGTGGACCAATTTTGGTGCACATGGTGCATTTTCGGCCCATTGTGCAATTTTCGTTTGAAAATAAGACTTTTGGGTTTTGCTGCCCCGTGCTCCATGGTGCATTCTTATGCATAAAAAACCATAATGCTCAAAACACTTTTCAGTTTTGATGTCCATGGTGCCAAATGGTCCAATTTCGGTGCCGGTGGTGCATTTTCGGCCATTGATGCAATTTTCTTGCGACAATAAGACTTTTGGGTTTTGGTGCTCGTGGTGCATTTTCGGCCCATTGTGCAATTTTCATGCGAAAATAAGACTTTTGGATTTTGGTACCCCATGATCCCTGGTGCATTCTTATGCATAAAAAACCATAATGCTATGAGCACTTTTCAGTTTTGAGGTCCGAGGTGCCCCGTGGTCCAATTTTGGCGCCAATGGTGCATTTTCAGCCTGTTGTGCAATTTTTGTGCGAAAATAAGACTTTTTGGTTTTGGTGCCTCTTGATCCATGGTGCATTCTTATGCATAAAAAACCATAACGCTAGGAACACTTTTCAATTTTGAGGTCTGTGGTGCCCCGTGCTCCAATTTAGGTGCCGGTGGTGCATTTTCGGCCATTTGTGCAATTTTCGTGCGAAAATAAGACTTTTGGGTTTTGGTGCCCCATGATCCATGGTGCATTCTTATGCATAAAAACTATAATGCTCGGACCACTTTTAAGTATTGAGGTCCGAGGTGCCTCGTGGTCCAATTTTGGTGCCTGTGGTGCATTTTCGGCCCATTTGTGCAATGTTCGTGCAAAATTAAGACTTTTGGGTTTTGGTGCCCCGTGATCCCTACAGCATTCTTAGTCATAAAAACCCATAATGCTCAGAGCAATTTTAAGTATTGAGATCCGAGTGCCCCGTGGTCCAATTTTGTTACCGGTCGTGCATTTTCGGCCATTTATCCAATTTTCGTGCGAAAATAAGACTTTTGGGTTTTCGTATGCCATGATCCCTAGTGCATTCTTATGGATAAAAAACTATAATGCTCGGACCACTTTTCAGTTTTGAGGTCCGAGGTGCTCCGTGGTCCAATTTTGGTGTCGGTGGTGCATTTTCGGCTATTTGTGCAATTTTCGTACGAAAATAAGACTGTTGGGTTTTGGTGCCCCGTGATCCCTGGAGCATTCTTATGAATAAAAAACCATAATGCTCTAAGCACTTTTAAGTATTGAGGTCCGAGGAGCCCCGTGGTCCAATTTTGGTGCCCGTGGTGCATTTTTAGCACATTTTGCAATTTTCGTACGAAAATAAGACTTTTGGGTTTTGGTGCCCCGTTATCCCTGGTGCATTCTTTTGCATAAAAACCCATAATGCTCAGAAAACTTATTAGTTTTGAGGTTCGTGGTGCCCCGTTGTCCAACTTTGGTACCGGTGGTGCATTTTCGGCCATTTGTCCAATTTTTGTGTGAAAATAAGACTTTTGGGTTTTCGTGCACCGTGATCCTGGTGCATTCTTATGCATAAAAAACTATAATGCTTGGACCACTTTTTAGTTTTGAGGTCCGAGGTGCCCCGTGGTCCAATTTTGGTGCCGGTGGTCCATTTTCGGCTATTTGTGCAATTTTCGTACGAAAATAAGACTTTTGGGTTTTGGTGCCCCGTGATCCCTGGTGCATTCTTATGCATAAAAAACCATAATGCTCATAGTACTTTTAGGTATTGAGGTCCGAGGTGCCCCGTGGTCCAATTTTGGTGTCAAGAACTCATTTTCGGCCATATGTGAAGTTTTCGTGCGAAAATAAGACTTTTGGGTTTTGGTGCCCCATGATCCCTAGTGCATTCTTATGCATAAAAAACCATAATTCTCAGAGTACTTTTAAGTATTGAGGTCCGAGGTGCCTCGTGGTCCAATTTTGGTGTCAAGAACTCATTTTCGGCCATTTGTGAAATTTTCGTGCGAAAATAAGACTTTTTGGTTTTGGTGCCTCGTGATCCATGGTGCATTCTTATGCATAAAAAACCATAATGCTAGGAACACTTTTCAGTTTTGAGGTCCGTGGTGCCCGGTGCTCCAATTTTGGTGCCGGTGTTGCATTCTCGGACATTTGTGCAATTTTCGTGCGAAAATAAGACTTTTGGGTTTTGGTGCCCCGTGATCCATGGTGCATTCTTATGCATAAAAACTTTAATGCTCAGACCACTTTTAAGTATTAAGGTCCAAGGTGCCTCGTGGTCCAATTTTGGTGCCTGTGGTGCATTTCGGCCCATTTGTGCAATGTTCGTGCAAAATTAAGACTTTTGGGTTTTGGTGCCCTGTGATCACTAGAGCATTCTTATGCATAAAAGCCCTAATGCTCGGAGCAATTTTAAGTATTGAGGTCCGAGTGCCCCGTGGTCCAATTTTGGTGCCCGTGGTGCATTTTCGACCCATTGTGCAATTTTTGTGCGAAAATAAGACTTTGGGTTTTGGTGCCCCATGATCCCTGGTGCATTCTTATGCATAAAAAACAATAATGCTCGAACTACTTTTAAGTATTGAGGTCCAAGGTGCCCCGTTGTCCAATTTTGGTACCGGTGGTGCATTTTCGGCCATTTGTCCAATTTTCGTGCGAAAATAAGAATTTGGGTTTTGGTACCCCGTGATCCCTGGAGCATTCTTATGCATAAAAAACCATAATGCTCTAAGCACTTTTAAGTATTGAGGTCCGAGGTGCCCCGTGGTCCAATTTTTGTGCCCGTGGTGCATTTTCAGCCCATTGTGCAATTTTCGTGCGAAAATAAGACTTTTGGGTTTTGGTGCCTAATGGTCCCTGGTGCATTCCTATGCATAAAAAACCATAATGCTCGGAACACTTTTCAGTTTTGAGGTCCGTGGCCCAATGTGCAATTTTTGTGCGAAAATAAGACTTTAGGGTTTTTGTGCCCCGTGATCCCTCATGTATTCTTATGCATAAAAAACCATAATGCTAAGAGCACTTTTCAGTTTTGAGGTCTGAGGTGCACCGTGGTCCAATTTTGGTGCCCATGGTGCATTTTCGGCCCATTGTGCAATTTTCATACGAAAATAAGACTTTTGGGTTTTGGTGCCCTGTGATCCCTGATGCATTCTTACGCATAGAAAATTATAATGCTTGGAACACTTTTCAGTTTTGAGGTCCGTGGTGCCCCGTGGTCCAATTTTGGTGCCAGTGGTGCATTTTCGGCCATTTGTGCGATTTTCATGGGAAAATAAGACTTTTGGGTTTTGCTACCCCATGATCCCTAGTGCATTCTTATGTATAAAAAACCATAATGCTCATAGCACTTTTCAATTTTGAGGTCCGAGGTGCCCCGTGGTCCAATTTTGGTGCCCACGGTGCATTTTCAGCCATTCGTGCAATTTTCATGGGAAAATAAGACTTTTAGGTTTTGGTGCCCCATGATCCCTGGTGCGTTCTTATGCATAAAAAACCATAATGCTCGGAACACTTTTCAGTTTTAAGGTCTGTGGTGCCCCGTGGTCCAATTTTTGTGCCAATGGTGCATTTTCGGCCATTTGTACAATTTTCATGGGAAAATAAGACTTTTGGGTTTTGGTGCCTCGTGATCCCTAGTGCATTCTTATGCATAAAAAACAATAATGCTCGGAGCACTTGTCAATTTTGAGGTTCGAGATGCCCTGTTGTCCATTTTTGGTGCCCGTGGTGCATTTTCGGCCCAATGTGCAATGTTTGTGCGAAAATAAGACTTTTGGGTTTTGGTGCCCCGTGATCCCTTGTGCATTCTTATGCATAAAAAACCATAATGCTTAGAGCACTTTTCAGTTTTGAGGTCCGAGGTGCCCCGTGGTCCAATTTTGGTGCCCGTGGTGCATTTTCTGTCCATTGCGCAATTTTCGTGCGAAAATAAGACTTTTGTGCTTTGTTGCCGTGTGATCCCTGGTGCATTCTTATGCATAAAAAACCGTAATGCTTGGAGCACAGTTCAGTTTTGAGGTCCGAGGTGCACCGTGGTCCAATTTTGGTGCCCTTGGTGCATTTTAGGCCCATTGTGCAATTTTCGTGTGAAAATAAGACTTTTGGGTTTTGGTGCCCCGTGATACCTGGTGCATTCTTATGCATAAAAAACCATAATGCTCAAAACACTTTTCAAATTTGAGGTTCGTGGTGCCCCGGGGTCCAATTTTGGTGCCAGTGGTGCATTTTCGGCCATATGTGCGATTTTCATGGGAAAATAAGACTTTTGGGTTTTGGTCCCCCGTGATCCCTAGTGCATTCTTATGCATAAAAAACCATAATGCTCGGAGCACTTTTCAATTTTGAGGTCTGAGGTGCCCGGTGATCCCTGGTGCATTCGTATGCATAAAAAACTATAATGCTCGGACCACTTTTAAGTATTGAGGTCTGAGGTGCCCTGTGGTCAAATTTTGGTGCCCGTGGTGCATCTTCGGTCCATTGTGCAATTTTTGTGCGATATTAAGACTTTTGGGTTTTGGTGCCCCGTGATCCATGGTGCATTCTTATGTATAAAAAACCATAATACTCAGAGAACTTTTCAATTTTGACGTCCGAGGTTCCCCAGGGTCCAATTTTGGTGCCCATGCTGTATTTTCAGCCCATTGTGCAATTTTCGTGTGAAAATAAGACTTTTGGGTTTTGGTACCCAGTGATCCCTGGTGCATTCTTATGCACAAAAAATCATAATGCTTGGAGCACTTTTCAGTTTTGAGGTCCAAGGTGCCCCATGGTCCAATTTTGGTGCCGTTAATGCATTTCGGACATTTGTGCAATTTTCGTGCGAAAATAAGACTTATGGGTTTTGGTGCCTCGTGATCCCTGGTGCATTCTTATGCATAAAAAACCATAATGCTCGGAGCACTTTTCAGTCAAGATGTTCGTGGTGCCCCTGTGGTCCACTTTTGGTTCCGAGGGTGCATTTTCGGCCATTTGTGCAATTTTCGTGCGTAAATAAGACTTTTAGGTTTTGGTGCCCCGTGATCCCTGTTGCATTCCTATGCATAAAAACCATAATGCTCAGAACATTTGGCGACGGTGCCTTTTCGGCACATTGTGCAATTTTCGTTCGAAAATAAGACTTTTGGGTTTTGGTACCTCGTGATCCCTGGTGCATTCTTATGCATAAAAAACCATAATGCTTGCAACACTTTTCAGTTTTCAGGTCCGTGGTTCCCCGTGGTCCAATTTTGGTGTCGGTGGTTCATATTTACCCATTTGTGCAATTTTCCTGCGAAAATAAGACTTTTGGGTTTTGCTGCCCCGTGATCCCTTGTGCATTCTTATGCATAAAAAACCATAATGCTCGGAGCACTTTTATGTTTTGAGGTCTGAGGTGCCCCGTGGTCCAATTTCGGTGTTCTTGGTGCATTATCGGCCCATTGTGCAATTTTCGTGCGAAAATAAGACTTTTGGGAATTGGTGCCCCGTGATCCCTTGTGCATTCCTATGAATAAAAAACCATAATGCACGGAGCACTTTTCAATATTGAGGTCCGAGGTGCCCCGTTCTCTAATTTTGGTGCACGTGGTGAATTTTCGACCCATTGTGCAATTTTCGTGCGAAAATAAGACTTTGGGGTTTTGGTGCCCCGTGATCCCTGGTGCATTCTTATGCATAAAAAACCATAATTCTCAAAGCACTTTTAAGTATTGAGGTCCGAGGTGCCCCGTGGTCCAATTTTGGTGCCCGTGGTGCATTTTCTGCCCATTGTGAATTTTCGTACGAAAATAAGATTTTTGGATTTTGGTGCCCCGCCATCCCTGGTGCATTCTTATGCATAAAAAACTATACTGCTCGGACCTCTTTTAAGTATTGAGGTCCGAGGTGCACCGTGGTCGAATTTTGGTGCCCATGGTGCATTTTCGGC
Organism: Pueraria montana var. lobata; assembly: GCA_026413185.1. NCBI lineage: Eukaryota > Viridiplantae > Streptophyta > Magnoliopsida > Fabales > Fabaceae > Pueraria > Pueraria montana. The sequence goes on from CM048656.1 coordinate 1,773,524, forward strand.
CATTTGTGGAATTTTTTTGCGAAAATAAGACTTTTGGGTTTTGATGGCCCGTGATCCTTGGTGCATTCTTATGCATAAAAAACCAGAATGCTCGGAACACTTTATAGTTTTGAGGTCAGGGGTGCACCGTCGTCCAATTTTGGTGTTGGTGGTGCATTTTCGGTACATTTGTGCAATTTTCGTGCGAAGACTTTTGGGTTTTGGTGCCGCGTGATCCCTGCTGCATTCTTATGCATAAAAAACCATAATGCTCGAAACACTTTTCAGTTTTCAAGTCCGTGGCCCATTGTGCAATTTTCGTGCGAAAATAAGACTTTTGGGTTTTGGTGCCCCGTGATATCTGGTGGATCCTTATGCATAAAAAACCATAATGCTCGGAACTCTTTTCAGTTTTGAGGTCCGTGGTGCCCCGTGGTCCAATGTTGGTGTCGGTGGTGCATTTTCGTTATTTATGCAATTTTCATGCGAAAATAAGACTTTTGGGTTTTGGTACCTAGTGATCCCTGGTACATTCTTATGCATAAAAAACCATAATGCTCGGAGCACATTTCAATTTTGAGGTCCGAGGTACCCCGTGGTCCAATTTTGGTGCCAGTGGGGCATTTTCGGCCTATTGTGCAATTTTCGTGCAAAAAAAAGACTCTTGGTTTTTAGTGGCCCATGATCCCTGGTGGATTCTTATGCATAAAAAATCATAATGCTTGAAGCACATTTCAGTTTTGAGGTCCGAGGTACCCCGTGGTCCAATTTTGGTGCCCGTGGTGCATTTTCGGCCCATTGTGGAATTTTCGTGTGAAAATAAGACTCTTGGGTTTCGGTGCCCCGTGATCCCTAGTGCATTCTTATGTATAAAAAATCATAATGCTTGGAGAACTTTTCAGTTTTCAGGTCCGAGGTGTCCCCTGGTCCAATTTTGGGTTCCGTGGTCCAATGTTGGTCGCGTAGTGCATTTTCGGCCCATTGTCCAATTTTCGTGCGAAAATTAGAATTTTGGGATGTGCTACCCCGTGATCCCTGGTGCATTCTTTTGAATAAAAAACCATAATGCTCAGAACACTTTTCATTTTTGAGGTCCGTGGTGCCCCGCGGTCCAATTTTGGTGCCGGTGTTGCATTTTCGGCCATTTGTGCAATTTTAGTGCGAAAATAAGACTTTTGGGTTTTGGTGCCCCGTGATCCATGGAGCATTCTTATGCATAAAAAACCATAATGATCAGACCACTTTTAAGTTTTGAGGTCTGAGGTGCCTCGTGGTCCAATTTTGGTGCTCGTGGTGCATTTTCGGCCAATTGTGCAATTTTCGTGCGAAAATAAGACTTTTGGGTTTTGGTGCCCCATGATCCCTGGTGCATTCTGATGCATAAAAAACCATAATCCTTGGAGCACTTTTCAGTTTTGAGGTCCGAGGTGCCCCGTGGTCCAATTTTGATGCCCGTGGTGCATTTTCGGCCAATTGTGTAATTTTCGTGTGAAAATAAGAGTTTTGGGTTTTGCTTCCCCGTGATCCCTGGGGCATTGTTAAGCATAAAAAACCATAATGCTTGGAACACTTTTTAGTTTTGAGGTCCGTGGTGCCCTGTGGTCCAATTTTGGTGCTGGTGGTGCATTTTCGGCCATTTGTGCAATTTTCGAGCGAAAATAAGACTTTTGGATTTTGGTGCCCCGTGATACCTGGTGCATTCTTATGCATAAAAATCCATAATGATCGGACCACTTTTAAGTTTTGAGGTCCGAGGTGCCCCGTGGTGCATCTTCGGCCCATTGTGTAATTTTCGTGCGAAAATAAGACTTTTTGGGTTTTGGTGCCCCATGATCCCTGGTGCATTCGTATGAATAAAAAACCATAATGCTAGGAAAATTTTTCAGTTTTGAGGTCCGTGGTGCCCCGTAGTCCAATTTTGGTGCCGGTGGTGCATTTTCGGCCATTTGTGCAATTCTTGTGCTAAAATAAGACTTTTGGGTTTTGGTGCCTTGTGAACATTATTGTACAAATGGCCGAAAATGCATTACCGGCCCCAAAATTGGACCACGGGGCACCACAGACCTCAATACAGGAAAGTGTTCCGAGCATTATGCTTTTTTCTGCATAAGAATGCACCAGGAATCACGGGACACCAAAACCCAAAAGTCTTATTTTCGCACAAAGATTGCACAATCGGCCGAAAATGCACCACGGGCACCAAAATTGGACCACGAGGCACCTCGAACCTCAAAACTTAAAAGTTCTCTAAGCATTACGGTTTTTTATGCATTAGAATGCACCAGGAATCAAGGGACACCAAAATCCAGAAGTCATATTTTCGCACGAAAATTTCACTAATGGCCAAGAATGCACCACCGGCACCAAAATTGGACCATGGGGCACCAAGGACCTCAAAACTGAAAATTTCTCCAAGAATTATGGGTTTTTATGGATAACAATGCACCAGGGATCACGGGGCACCAAAACCCAAAACTCTTATTTTTGTACGAAATTTGCACAAATGGCCGGAAATGCACCACCAGCACCAAAATTTGACCACGAGGCACCACGGACCTCAAAATGGTAAAGTGCTCCAAGCATTATGGTATTTTATGCATAGGAATGCACCAGGGATCTCGGGGCGCCGAAACCCAAAATTCTTATTTTCGCACGAAAATTGCACAATGGGCTGAAAATGCACCACGAGCACCAATATTGCACAAATGGCCGGAAATGCACCATCGGCACCAAAATTGGACCACGGGCCACCACAGACCTCAAAATGGTAAAGTGCTCCAAGCATTATCATTTTTTATGGATAAGAATGCACCACGGATAACAGGGCACAAAAACTCAAAAGTCTTATTTTCGCACAAAAATTGCACAAATGGCCGAAAATGCACCACCAGCACCAAAATTGGACCACGGGGCACCACGAACCTCAAAACTGAAAAGTGTTCGGAGCATTATGGTTTTTTCTGCATAATAATTCACCAAGGATCACGGGGCACCAAAACCCAAAAGTCTTATTTTCGAACGAAAGTTGCACAATGGGCCGAAAATTGGACCACGGGGCACATCGGACCTCAAAAATTAAAAGTGCTCTGAGCATTAAGATTTTTTATGCATAAGAATGCACCAGGGATCACGGGGCACCAAAACCCAAAAGTTTTATTTTCGCACGAAAATTGCACAAATGACCGAAAATGCACCCCCGGCACCAAAATGGGACCATGGGGCACCACGAACCTCAAGACTGAAAAGTGTTCTGAGCATTATGGTATTTTATGCATAAGAATGCACTAAGGATCACGGGGCACTAAAACTCAGAAGTCTTATTTTCGTTCGAAAATTGCACAATGGGACGAAAATGCACCACGGGTACCAAAATTGGACCACGGGGCACCTGGGACCTCAAAACTTGAAAGTGCACTGAGAATTATGGTTTTTTATGCATAAGAATGCACCAAGGATCATGGGGCACCAAAACTAAAAATTCTTATTTTCGCACGAAAATTGAACAATGGGCCGAATATGCACCACGGGAACCAAAATTGGACCACGGGGCACGTCGGACCTCAAAACTGAAAAAGTGCTCCGAGCTTTATGGTTTTTTTTTTTGCATAAGAATGCACTAGGGACCACAGGGCACCAAAACCCAAAAACCTTATTTTCGCACGAAAATTGCATAAATGGCCGAAAATGCATTATCGGCACGAAAATTGGACCACGGGGCACCACAAACCTCAAAACTGAAAAGTACTCCAAGCATTATGGTTTTTTATGCATAAGAATGCTCCAAGGATCACGGGGCACCAACACCCAAAAGTCTTATTTTCGCACGAAAATTGCACAAATGGCCGAAAATGCACCACCGGCACCAGAATTGGACCACGAGGAACCACGGACCTCAAAACTTAAAAGTGTTCTGAGCATTATGGGTTTTTATGCATAAGAATGAACCAGGCATCACGGGGCACCAAAACCGAAAAAGTCTTATTTCCGCACGAAAATTGCACAATGGGCCAAATATGCACCACGGGCACCAAAATTGGACCACAGGGCACCTCGGACCTAAAAAGTGAAAAGTGTTTGAGGATTATGGTTTTTTATGCATAAGAATGCACCAGGGATCATGGGGCACGAAAACCCAAAAGTCTTATTTTCGCACGAAACTTGCACAAATCGCCGAAAATGAACCCCGGGCACCAAAATTGGACCACGGGGCACCACGAACCTCAAGACTGAAATATGTTCCGAGCATTATGGTTTTTTATGCGTAAGAATGCATGAAGGATCAAGGGGCACCAAAACCCAAAAGTATTATTTTCGCACAAAAATTGCACAAATGGCCGAAAATGCACCACGGGCACCAAAATTAGACCACGGGGCACCTCAGACCTCAAAACTGAAAATTGCTATGAGCATTATTGTTTTTTATGCATAAGAAAGCAGCAGGTTTCACATGGCACCAAAACCCAAAAGTCTTATTTTTGCACGAAAATTGCACAAATGGCCGAAAATGCACCATCGGCACCAAAATTGGACCACGGGGCACCACGGACCTCAAAACTGAAAAGTTCTCCAAGCATTATGGTTTTTTATGCATAAGAATGCACCAGGGATCACGTGGCTCCAAAACCCAAAAGTCTTATTTTCGCATGAAAATTGCACAATGAGTCGAAAATGCATCACGGGCACCAAAATTGGACCACGGGGCACCTCGGACCTCAAAACTTAAAAGTGTTAGAATCTAAGACTTTGGACGATGTCCAACCCCTGAAACTTCAATTTTGATGAGAACAAATAAAGTTAAATTTTGAAGTATTTAATGATCTATGTTTGAGTTTTATAGGTTCTACGCCGTCCAATGCCTCACTGATATTGTATTTCTTAAACTCAATCATTATGTTTCTATGTGTACAGTACGTCCAATGAGCAACTATTTTTGTTAAGTGTAAAATTCAGCATCCAATACACTGATTATAAAACATGCATCCAAATGCATTGAGAAAACCCATGTGTAAACACTGCGTCCATTCAAGGAAGCATCCAATGCATATATAACTTACATCATCCCTCTCTAAAAAACAGTTATATAATGCGTCCATAATTAAGTAGAAGTACACTTATGCTTTTCAATGATGATTCTTTTAAATGTTCCATTATTCCCTCTCTTTTCTAATGTGACATTTCATTTGAATATTCGAATAGTGTACCACAAGGGGCAGAAAGGCCTCTCTCTACAGAAATCGTTCAAGTAGTGGAGGCACTACATGTACTGTTGTCTCCTCCATCTCTCCACCCCAAGCTGACACGTAGCAACGGTCATATGATTGTGAGAGAACGGTTATTGGCAAAGGCATGGATCCCACAACGGATATCTTCACCAAGCTGCCTATAAATAGAAGAACAAGCTCATGTTTTGAAGAGAGAATTTTTCAAGTTTTTAGAAGAGCTGTAACTCTGCCAAATCGATTGGACGACCTACACTTGTGCGAAAAGAGCAATCTACTTAGCTTTGCTAAGTTATTCTGTGTAATTGAGTTTTTATTGTAATATCCTCTCTATGAGAGCTGTTTATTTAACTTGTACTCAAACAGTTCTGTTTGGAAAGCCAGGAGTGGCTTAGTGACAGAATACTTGGGTGTTCTTTAATCTCAGGGGGAGATTAAAGGTGTGCCAGAAGTGGCCTAGAGAATACTTGTAGCAAGGAGTGGCAAGGTATTTAATACTTGTTGAAGGAGAACTGGATGTAGGTCAGGTTGAGTGAACCAGTATAAACCAAGTGTTTTTACTCTATCGCTTTCAAGCTTACTTGCTATTCTCTTAAGTTATTTCTTCACACTTTGCGCACAAGGTTCTTTATATCCTATTTACGAAAATCTCTTATTTACGCCTGGACGATTAACAAGAAAACGCAGTTTCACTAAACTGTCATTTTAACTATTGGATGATACCTGTGATCTTGTGTTTTACAAGTCCCTTGTGAAACCTAAGATATTTTATCTCCATCTTTGCGAAAAGTTTTTTTTAATAATATAACTTACACACTATTCAACCCCCCTTCTAGTGTGAATCTCTACATTTCAGTTGGCATCAGAGCTCGGCCTCTCGAGTTGAGTACTTGGTTGTACAGAGGAAACCAGATTCTAAGAAAGATGGAAAACGAGGGACAAGCTGTGAACAGACCACCATTCTTCAAGGGTGTCAAATATGATTAGTGGAAGCAAAGAATGATAGCATTCTTTGAATCCTGTCATATTGATATGTGGGACGTTGTGGAGATGGGCAACTACATTCCAGTTGATGAGAGTCTCAATGAGATCCCAAAGGCAAGATGGACGGAGGAGCAGAAACAAAGATTTCATCTCAACTCCAGAGCCAGAAATATCATCATGTGTGCACTATCTGAACAAGAATACAACAAAGTGCATAGTTTCAAAAGTGCAAAACAATTGTGGGACACTCTTGCGCTAACGTATGAGGGTTCCACCCAGGTAAAACGTAACAAACTTAGCCTTCTTACTCGTCAATATGAATTGTTTAGTATGGAAGGAAACGAGGACATACAAAGTATGTTTGGACGGTTTCAAACCATACTAAATGAACTTAGAGCACATGGTAAAGATTACAATAACTATGAACATATTTACAAAATTCTGAGGAGTTTGCCTAGGCAATGGAGACCACAGGTTACGGCCTCGAGAGCAACCAAAGGACTGGATGACATGTCCTTAGAAGAGCTTGGGGGAATCCTTAAGGTGCATGAACTGGAACTGCAACAAGATGGTGATTGCAAGAAAAGCAAGTCTCTGGCACTCAGCGTCCAGAAGCCAAAGAAAGCATCATCGTCCAAAGCCATGCAAGCTGAAGCATCATCAGATGAACAATCTGAAGAAACCTTGAAAAAATCTTCTATTCTGTCAAAGACCTACAAAACCTTGAAAAAATCGTCCAAGTCACTTTCAAAAGAAAAAGAAGTTTTAGAAAATAGTCTCAAACAAGTTGAAAGTGAAAAGAAAGATTTACAGAAAAAGTTAACAGAGCTCTCAAAAGAACGTGAAGCCTTAAATAAGGATAGACGAACTCTCTGGAATGATATTGTTCGAGCCTATAAATCCTATGAGGATTCAAGGACTAGAGAAATGAATCTTTCCATAGAGATTCGAACTCTCAAAGCATAAAACAAGAGGCTAGTTGCGAAGCTTCTGAAAGTTGATGCAGATACTTCCTTAAGAGGTCAAGCACATGATGTTGTAAAACTTGATGAAGAGATTGACAGCCTAAAGAAGGATTTGTCCAACTTTGTCAAGGGATCTGACAACCTTAAGATGTTTTTAAAATATGAAGGTTGTAGGAGACCAAATGACAGGTCAGGCCATGGATATAAGGGAAAGAAATATATTCATGATGAAGATGCAGATGTGTGTTACTTCTGTGGGAAACCTAGACATATAACGTCCAAATGCAGACACCTGCCTAAGAGGGGAGCGTCCAGTGCCCTTCAAACTAACAAGAAATGACCCAAGTCAATCTGGGTACCTAAGGATAAAATTGTTCCTGTTGTAGACATGCTTAACAGCAGAAAAGAAACTACAGTCATGGTACCTGGACAGTGGGTGCTCGCATCACATGATAGGAGAAAGGTGTATGTTCCAAAGCCTCCAACCCAAGACTGGTGGGACAGTCACTTACGGAGGGAATCAGAAAGGGATGATAGCTGGCGTGGGTAAGATTGGTATACCACCCTATCCCTATATTGATAATGTTCTTTATGTTAAAGGTCTCAAGCACAATCTACTTAGCATAAGTCAATTATGAGATAGTGGATATGATGTTGCCTTTAACAAAGGTGAATGTATAGTCAAGAACTCTGATGGATCCCTTCTCTTTACTACAAAGAGGCAAGGTAATCTTTACAAGATTAAACTTGGGGAACTATCAAGTCAAAATGTTTCATGCTTAGTTTCTGTTAAAAAAAAATCATTGGCTATGGCATAAAAGACTTGGGCATGCCTGCTTGAGATTAATCTCAAAGCTTAATAGGCACAACCTCGTGAGAGGATTACCAAGTATGTCATATAAAGATGATCTTCTTTGTGAAGCCTGTCAGAAAGGGAAACAAGTAAAAAATTCTTTTCAAAGTAAAAACATTGTTTCCACTTCTAGACCTCTTGAGCCGTTACATATTGACCTGTTTGGACCCACAAGAACAGCCTCTGTAGGTGGTAAGAGGTACGGATTAATTGTAGTGGACGACTATACTAGATGGACATGGGTCATGTTCCTATATCATAAAGATGAGTCTTTTAAGGCCTTCTATAACTTCTGCAAAAGAATTCAAAATAAAAAGGAGTATGCATTATTTCGATTCGAAGTGATCATGGGGGAGAATTTGAAAACGAAAGTTTTCAAAGGTTCTGTGAAGAAAATGGTATCCTTCACAACTTCTCAACACCCAGAACACCACAACAGAATGGTGTTGTTGAGAGGAAGAACATGCCACTCCAAGAAATGGCCAGAACCATGTTGAATGATAATTCAACCCCAAAACACTTTTGGGCTGAAGCATTGAATACTGCTTGTTATTTACATAACAGAATCTATATCAGGCCAATCTTTAAAAAGACTCCATATGAATTGTGGAAAGGGAGAAGATCCAACATATCCTACTTCCATCCATTTGGATGTCAATGCTTCATTCTGAACACTAAGGATAACTTGGGAAAATTTGATTCTAAGTGTGATGAAGGAATATTGCTTGGATATTCTGAAACTTCAAAGGCATATAGAGTTTATAATTCTAGAACCTTAGTTGTTGAAGAAGCTATCCATGTGAAGTTCAATGACACTAACCTGATAAGAAATTATCAGAGCTAGATGAATCATTTGCAGAACTTAGGCTGGACGATGCAAGGAAATCATCAGACACAGTGATGTCACAGTTGAAGAGTCCAATGTTCCCCTGGACGGTCCAACAGAAGAACAAAGGGAACCAACTGGACGCAACTGGAAAATGAAGAAGCATCATCCAGAAGACCAAATCATTGGTGATCCAAAGGATATAGTCAGAACCAGATCTTCACTTCAACAACAAGGTCACATAACAGTCATATCACAGATAGAACCTAAGACTGTGGACGATGCTTTGGAAGATGAAAGCTGGGTCAAAGCAATGCAAGATGAACTTGACCAATTTCAAAAGAACGATGTCTGGAAACTTGTAGAACTCCCTAATAACAAAGAAGCCGTAGGAGCTAAATGGGTGTTCAGAAACAAATTGGACGAAACAGGTAATGTTGTGAGAAACAAAGCCAGACTGGTAGCCAAAGGTTACTCACAACAAGAAGGTATAGATTATACTGAAACTTATGCACATGTTGCATGTCTAGAGGCAATTCGCATTTTACTATCATTTGCAGCTCATAGCAAAATGAAGCTATATCAAATGGATGTAAAAAGTGCATTCCTCAATGGACTGATAAAAGAAGAAGTCTATGTGGAGCAACCCCCAGGGTTTGAGAGTGATGCTTTTCCTAATCATGTTTTCAAACTTAACAAAGCATTATATGGACTAAAACCAGCACCGAGAGCTTGGTATGAAAAACTCAGCTCATTTCTTTCAGAAAATGGTTTCTCAAGAGGAAAAGTAGACACTACACTATTTCGCAAAGATTATTCTTCTAATTTCATTATTGCTCAAGTATATGTTGATGATATCATATTTGGTGCTACTAACGAATCTCTTTGTGAAGAATTTGCTAAGTTAATGCAAACAGAATTCGAGATGAGCATGATGGGAGAACTAAAATTCTTCCTTGGATTGCAAATCAAGCAAATTGATAAAGGCATATACATACATCAGACCAAGTATGTTAAGGAGCTTCTCAAGAAGTTCAAAATGGACGATGCAAAGCCAATGAAAACTCCTATGCACCCAACAATAGTACTTGGACTGGACGATGGTTCAAAGAAGGTGGACAACACCCTATGCAGAGGAATGATAGGATCACTCCTATACCTCACAACGTCCAGACCTGACATCATGTTCAGCGTATGCTTATGTGGAAGATTCCAATTTGACCCAAGGGAAGCTCACTTAACTGCTGTTAAAAGAATCTTTCGATATCTTATTGGAACAACTAATCTTGGTCTACATTTCAAAAGGCAAAAGGATTTCAGATTAGTTGGATACTGTGATGCTGACTATGCTGGAGACAGAATTGAAAGAAAAAGCACTAGTGGAGGATGTCACTTCATTGGTGGAAACTTAGTCTCCTGGATATGCATGAAGCAAGGAACAATTGCACTATCCACCGCTGAAGTAGAGTATATTTTAGCTACAAAGTGCTGCTCTCAAATCCTATGGATCAAGCATCAACTTGAGGACTACAACATATATGAGAGTAACATTCCTATCTTCTGTGATAGTAAAGCTGCAATTGATCTTTCTAAAAACCCAATATTGCATTCAAGGGCAAAACATATAGAAATTAAACATCACTTTATAAGAGATCATGTTCATAAGGATACTGTGGAATTACATTTTGTAACCAGAGATAATCAGATAGCTGATATATTTACAAAACCCCTTACTGAAGACAAGCTAGTCATCCTTCTGAGGAATAAACTTGGCATGGGTCTTGTAAAAGAATGATTAAAATCCATATGTAGCGTCCAATGTGACAAACAACATCCAATGGACATGTCGTCCAAAGGTAACTTTGACATGCACGTGCACTGCATATGCTACACTTAAGTCCAATGACTGGATGATATTTTTTTTCTATTTAACATTGTTTTAATAGCCAAAACGGTTTCGTTTTGTGTAATTGTGAATTAATGCCCTATGCTGAGTCACCTAATTGTTAATAACCGTACACAGTTACCCATATCCTCAGCATGTCTCATCATGGCGGGTCTTATGGCATAACCTCCATTTCAAACATTCACAAAAGCCTAAAACCGTTTCGTGTTCTCCAAACAGAGCCTATACTTAAACTGACAAATTCACTCAGAAAATTACTTTACCAAATTTCCCTTCTCCGAAATTATCTTCTACCTCCAGCATTCTCCTCTCTCTCTCAGGAAAACCTAAACACTATCTGCAAAACCTAAAAATCAAACCTTTATCATCATGACGAACTCTGCAAACTCAAGCAACTCTGAACTTGATGTCCATACCTACCCTGAAACCACAATAGTGTCTCAAGGTGCTGCCACTGTTCACATTGAGCACTTCTTCGACATTGGAAAACTAGAAAAGTTGGGTCTGAATCTCGATGAAAGTCTTCTAAAATGCAGAATCAGAGAATACTTCAACGAAAACCAGAAGATATTTCCAGAATTGATCAGAATGTTCTGGAGGAACGCAAGATTCTAGAACTCAAGGGAACTCGAGTCCACTATGCTTGGACGAGAAGTGATTTTGTCTACTGAATCTATAGCCAAAGTCACTGGCTGTATCAGGGAACAAAATCAATACAAGTCAGAGTGGGCAAAGCAATATGGAAACTACGTTGGAAAGGTACTGTGCAAGAACAAGTCTACAGATTCATCCAAGATTGAGTACAAGAATCTATGTGAAGAAGCAAAGATATGGCAGCAAGTGTGCAACAAGAGCAATTTTCACAAAGCTGGGTCTAAGGACTCAGTCACAGACTTACATAAGTTCGTGATATTTCATCTAATGGAAGGTATCCCATTCAACCTACCTCACACCATTTACATCAATATTCTACGAATGATGAAAACTATTGGTGGAAATGATGACATCTTCTATGCCGCACTGCTAAATAAGATCCTCTAGGATAAGAAAGTATACCAATGTTTCTTTGATGAGTTGGACGAAGATGATTATGAAAACATTGTGAAGAAAGGAGAAATAGTTGCAACACAGCAGAAATACATGTCCAACTGGTACTCAATAAAGGGTGCGTCCAGCTGAAGATGTACCTCCTGAGCCAGAGGTTGAAATTGCATCAAATATTGCTAAAACTGTGGCTGAACAAAAGGGCAAGACTCAAAGGAAGAGGAAGCCAGCAACAAAGAAGTCATCTCCCAGCAATCTTGATGAATTAGATGCTGAACTGCAATTAGCCATTAAAGAAAGTCTGGACCCATCCAAGGCAAACCAGCGTCCAGAGGTGCAATGGGTCAAAGATGTTCACATCTGGACTCCCATCACAAAATTTCTTCCACTACCACCTGGAACTCCAGTGCTCAACTTTCAGCCCAGTGACTATGACGATCTTGGCAAACTGCTCCAGCAAATGTACATTCAAGACCAGGCTGTTGCTTATCCACCCAACCTCCGCATCAGACGTTCCATGGATATCAAGTTTGTACTTGATAAGGTATGTCCTAGACTACCTCTATATGATGCTGAAAAGAAGAAAGGGTTTAAGTACTACGGTACAAAGATGCCTAGTAGAGATGGAAAGGTTCAACTCTCATCTTCCTCACATACCTGGAATCACCTTTTTGATAAGACTGGAAAGCTAACAAGGCCCCTAGGCACTTTTGACACCATGATCTTCTGGCGTCAAATTGTGTGGGCAGACACTGAGGAAGCCTCAATCTCTGGATGCTCCAAGGATTCCTTCTTTCATCCTCCAGAAGGACTTGAAGTCCTGTGTCCAGTCAAGACATGTCATTTCTCTAATACCTTTACGTGCTTTCTGACTAATAATGATGATTTTCTAGAAGTTTTAAGGACACTGCCAATCATCAGAAGCAACAAAGTATATGACCTTAGAAGTCTTGACCGCTCTGAATTTGTACACGAAGTTCAAAGGCTTCATGATCTTCAAAAGGCTGAAGAAGAAAGATCTTTACAAGAGCAAGCTGAAAGAGAACGAGCTGAACAAGCTCGCTTGGAACATGAACGAGCAGTACAAGCTGAGCAAGCTCACCTGGTGGAAATTGAAAATGAGCAAGCTGGAATTGCTACTAAAGAAAAAGCTAAGCCGATTGCCAAACCAATAATGACACAAGCAGAATTGGATGAAGCCTCTGCAAAAGTCACTAATATGCTCATTCATTTGGACTTATAGTCTGAGGTACAAGTGGACGTGGAATACTTTGTCATCTCTCATGAGGAACAAACAGTCCAATCTGGCATGTCCAAAGATGAAGCTTTGCAACATATGGCTGAGACTGAAGCGCCACAACCAAAGGAGTCCACTACTGAAAAGCCTACTCCAGAGGTTGCCACAAGCCAACCAATTATTTGTATGTCCAATGAAGCACACTCTGGAACCAGACAAATGATTCCTACAGGGTCTTCAAGTCCAAGGGCTATTATTCCCTTGCACTTTGTTGAACCTCAAGGAGTCTCTAAGGACAGAGTGAACGAGATTGTTTAATAGGCTCTAAGACAACAACTGGAAACCAAAGCTACTCTTCGTGCCTTTCAGGAAAGACAACAAGCAGAAGCTGCACAACACCGATTAATGTTGCAGAATGCTATTACTGATCAGTTCATGCACCTCTCACAGATGTTGGTAAATCAAATTCAATCCACTGCTTCTAACCTCATTGGCACTGTTATTCATCAGGTTCCTCCTGGTCAATCCATACCTCAACAAGAACCACCTGTTAACCACCCTGCACCACCTCCTCAAGCACCACCAGAACAACCACCACCACCACCACAAGATCCACCTCAACAGCCCTTGGTGACCATGATGGTCAAATCATTTTTCCATCTTTCAAACCTTTTTTTATTTTGTTGATGACAAAGGGGGAGAAATTGGAATTTTTGATGTCATAGAGTATTTTTTTGTTGTTACACTACTCTGTGAAACCGCTGTGGCTGTTCATTGAATACATATGAGGTGTTTTTTATCATAATTTCCGCATCCATATCTATGATATGCTTTTCACTCTGATAACTATCATCTCTGATACATTCTTATCATGCAGTGTTATCTGATATATATTGCTTTATTAAATACATGAGAAATGTTGAATTCAAGGGGAGTACTTCATTCCATACCTTTCTCACCCTGTCAACATACACTAGCATAAAATAATCATTCAATCATCTGCTCTGATATTCTTTAATATGATTATATATTTGCACACATCAAAATTTAGTATTATTTGTCATCATCAAAAAGGGGGAGATTGTTAGAATCTGAGACTTTGGACTATGTCCAACCCCTCAAACTTCGATTTTGATGATAACAAATAAAGTTAAATTTTGAAGTATCTAATTATCTATGTTTGAGTTTTATAGGTTCTACGCCGTCCAATGCCTCAATGGTATTGTATTTCTTATGTTTCTATGTGTACAGTACGTCTAATGAGCAACTATTTTTGTTAAGTGTAAAATTCAGAGTCCAATACACTGATTATTAAACATGCGTCCAAATGCATTGAGAAAACTAGTGTGTAAACACTGCGTCCATTCAAGGAAGCGTCCAACGCATATATAACTTACATCATCCCTCTCTAGCAAACAGTTATATAATGCGTCCATAATTGAGTAGAAGTACACTTATGCTTTTCGATGATGATTATCTGAAATGTTCTATTATTCCCTCCCTTTTCTAATATGACATTTCATTTGAATATTCGAAAAGTGTACCACAGGGGGCAGAAAAGCCTCTCTCTGCAAAAACCGTACAACTAGTGGAGGCACTGCATGTACTGTTGTCTCCTCCATCTCTCCACCCCAAGCTGACACGTAGCAACGGTTATATGATTGTGAGAGAACGGTTATTGGCAAAGGCACAGATCCCACAACGGATATCTTCACCAAGCTGCCTATAAATAGAGGAACAAGCTCACGCTTTGAAGAGAGAAATTTTCAAGTTTTTAGAAGAGCTGTAACTCTGCCAAATTGATTGGACGACCTACACTTGTGCGAAAAGAGCAATCTACTTAGCTTTGCTAAGTTATTCTATGTAATTGAGTTTTTATTGTAATATCCTCTCGGTGAGAGCTGTTTATTTAACTTGTACTCAAACAGTTTCTGTTTTGAAAGCTAGGAGTGGCTTAGTGACAAAGAATACTTGGGTGTTCTTTAATCTCAGGGGGAGATAAAAGGTGTGCCAGAAGTGGCCTAGAGAATACTTGTAGCCAGGAGTGGCAGGGTATATAATACTTGTTTGTAATCAGAACTTGATTAGTGGAACCCTTCAAAGTTTTTGAAGGAGAACTGGACGTAGTTCAAATTGAGTGAACCAGTATAAACCAAGTGTTTTTACTCTATCGCTTTCAAGCTTACTTGCTATTCTCTTAAGTTATTTCTTCACACTTTGTGCACATGGTTCTTTATATCCTATTTACGAAAATTTCTTATTTACGCCTGGACGATTAACAAGAGAACGCAGTTTCACTAAACTATCATTTTAACTATTGGACGATACCTGTGATCTTGTGTTTTACAAGTCCCTTGTGAAACCTAACATATTTTATCTCCATCTTTGCGAAAAGTTTTTCTTTTAATAATATAACTTACACACTATTCAACCCCCTTCTAGTGTGAATCTCTACATTTCAAAAAGTGCTTCGAGCATTAATGTTTTTTATGCATAAGAATGCACCAGGGATCACGAGGCACCAAAAGTCTTATTTTCGCACGAAAATTTCACAAATGGCCGAAAATGCACCATCGGCACCAAAATTGGACCACGGGGCACCACAGACCTCAAAACTGAAAAGTATTCCAAGCATTATGGTTTTTTATTCATAAGAATGCACCGGGGATCATGGGGCACCAAAACCCAAACGTCTTATTTTCCCACGAAAATTGCACAAATGGTCGAAAATGCATTACTGGCACAAAAATTGGACCACGGGGCACCACGGACCTCAAAATTGAAAAGTGTTAGGAGCATTATGGTTTTTTCTGCATAAGAATGCACTAGGGATCATGAGGCACCAAAACCCAAAAGTCTTATTTTCGCACGAAAATTGTACAAATGGGCGAAAATGCATTACCAGCACCAAAATTGGACCACGTGGCACCTCGGACCTCAAAACATAAAAGTGCTCTGAGCATTAAGGTTTTTTATGCATAAGAATGCACCAAGGATCACGGGGCAGCAAAACCCAAAAGTCTTATTTTTGCACGAAAATTGCACAAATAGCCGAAAATGCACCCCCGGCACCAAAATGGGACCACGGGGCACCACGAACCTCAAGACTGAAAAGTGTTCCGAGCATTATGGTATTTTACGCATAAGAATGCACCAAGGATCACGGGGCACCAAAACCCAGAAGTCTTATTTTTGCACGAAAATTGCACAATGGGACTAAAATGCACCACGGCTACCAAAATTAGACCACAGGGCACCTGGGACCTCAAAACTTAATAGTGCTCTGAGCATTATGATTTTTTATGCTTAAGAATGCACCAGGGATCACGGAGTACCAAAACCCAAATTTCTTATTTTTGCACAAAAATTGAACAATGGGCCGAAAATGAACCACGGGCCACCTCGGACCTCAAAACGGAAAAGTGCTCCGAGCATTATGGTTTTTTATGCATAAGAATGCACCAGGGATCATGGGGCTCCAAAACCCAAAAGTCTTATTTTCGCATGAAAGTTGCACAATGGGCCGAAAATGCACGAAAGTTCGACCACTGGGCACCTCGGACCTCAAAACTGAAAAGTGCTCCGAGCATTATGGTTTTTTATGCATAAGAATGCACCAGGGATCACGGGGCACCAAAACCCAAAAGTCTTATTTTCGCATGAAAGTTGCACAAGTGGCCGAAAATGCCCCAGCGGCACCAACATTGGACCATGGGGCACCACGGACCTCATAACTGAAAAGAGTTCCAAGCATTATGGTTTTTTATGCATAATAATGCACCAGGGATCACGAGGCACCAAAACCCAAAAGTCTTATTTTTGCACGAAAATTGCACATATGGCCGAAAATGCACCCCCGGCACCAAAATTGGACCACGGGGCACCACGAACCTAAAGACTGAAAACTGTTCTGGGCATTATGGTTTTTTATGCATAAGAATGCACCACGGATCACGGGGTACCAAAACTCAAAAGCCTTATTTTCGCACCAAAATTTCACAAATGGCTGAAAATGCACCACAGGCACCAAAATTGGACCACGGGGCACCATGAACCTCAAGACTTAAAATTGTTCTGGGCATGATGGTTTTTTATGCATATGAATGCACCACGGATAACGGGGCAAGAAAACCTAAAAGTGTTATTTTCGCATCAAAAATGCACAATGGGCCGAAAATCCACCACGTGCACCAAAATTGGACCATGGGGCACCTCGGACCTCAAAACTGAAAAGTGCTTCGAGCATTATGGTTTTTTATGCATAAGAATGCTCAAGGGATCACGGGGTACCAAAACCCAAAAGTCTTATTTTCGCACGAAAATTGCACAATGGGCCGAAAATGCACCACGGGCACCAAAGTTCCACCACGGGGCACATCAAACCTCAAAACTGAAAAGTGCTCCGAGCATTATGGTTTTTTATGCATAGGAATGCACCAGGCATCACGGGGCACGAAACCCCAAAAGTCTTATTTTCGAATGAAAATTGCATAAATGGCCGAAAATGCCTCACCGTCACCATCATTGGACCACGGGGCACCACGGACCTCAAAACTAAAAAGAGTTCTGAGCATTATGGTTTTTTATGCATAGTAATGCACCAGCGATCACGGGGCACCAAAACCCAAAAGTTTTATTTTCGCAAAAAAATTGCACATATGGCCGAAAATGCACCCCCTGCACCGAAATTAGACCACGGGGCACCACAAACCTCAAGACTAAAAACTGTTTCGGGCATTATGGTTTTTTATGCACAAGAATGCACCACGGATCACGTGGCACCAAAACCCAATAGTCTTATTTTCGCACGAAAATTGCATAATGGGGCGAAAATGTACCACGGGCACCAAAATTTGACCCCGGGGCACCTCGGACCTCAAAACTGAAAAGTGATTTGAGCATTATGGTTTTTTATGCATAAGAATGCACTAGGGATCACGATGCACCAAAACCCAAAAGTCTTATTTTCGCACGAAAATTGCACAAATGGCAAAAAATGTACCCCCGGCACCAAAATTGGACCACGGGGCACCACGAACCTCAAGACTGAAAATTGTTCTGTGGATTGTGGTTTTTTATGCATAAGAATGCACCAGGGATCACGGGACACCAAAACCCAAAAGTCTTTCGCACGAAAATTGCACAATGGGCCGAAATGCACCACAGGCACAAAAATTGGACCACGGGGAACCTCGGACATCGAAACTTAAAAATTCTCTGGGCATCATGGTTTTTTATGCATAAGAATTCACCACGGATCACGGAGCACCAAAACCCAAAAGCCTTATTTTCGCACGAAAATTTCACAAATGGCCGAAAATGCACCGCAGGCACCAAAATTGGACCACGGGGAACCACATACCTAAAAACTTAAAAGTGCTCCAAGCATTATGGTTTTTTATGTATAAGAATGCACCAGGGATTACGGGGCACCCAAACCCAAAGGTCTTATTTTCGCACGAAAATTGCACAAATGGCCGAGTATGCACCACCGGCACCAAAATTAGACCACGAGGCACCACGGACCTCAAAACTGAAAAGTACTCCGAGCATTATGGTTTTTTATGCATAAGAATGCACCAGGCATCAAGGGGCACCAAAATCAAAAAGTCTTATTTTCGCACGAAAATTGAACAAAGGGCCGCCGGCACCAAAATCGGACCCCGGGTCACCTCGAACCTCAAAACTGAAAAGTGCTTTGAGCATTATGGTTTTTTATGCATAAGAATGCACCAGGGATCACGATGCACCAAAACCCAAAAGTCTTATTTTCGCACGAAAATTGCACAAAATGGCCGAAAATGCACCATGGGCACCAAAATTGGACCACGGTGCACCTCGGACCTTAAAACTGAAAAGTGCTCTGAACATTATGGTTTTTTATGCATAAGAATGCACGAGGGATTACGGGGCACCAAAACCCAAAAGTCTTATTTTCGCACGAAAATTTCATAAATGGCCGAAAATGCACCACAGGCACCAAAATTGGACCACGGGGCACCTCAGACCTCAAAACTGAAAAGTTTTCCAAGCATTATGGTTTTTTATGCATAAGAATGCACCAGGGATAACGGGGCACAAAAATTCAAAAGTCTTATTTTCGCACCAAATTTGCTCACATGGCCGAAAATGCCCCACTGGCACTAACATTGGACCACGGGGCACCACGGACCTCAAAACTGAAAAGAGTTCTGAGCATAATTGTTTATTATGCATAAGAATGCACCAGGGATCATGGTGCACCAAAACCCAAAAGTCTTATTTTCGCACGAAAATTGCACAATGGACTGAAAATGTACCACGGGCACCAAAATTGGACCACGGGGCACCACAGACCTTAAAATTGAAAAGTGTTCCAAGCATTATGGTTTTTTATGCATAAGAATGCACCAGCGATCACGGGGCACCAACCCCCAAAAGTCTTATTTTTGCACCAAAATTGCTCACATGGCCGAAAATGCCCCACTGACACTAACATTGGACACCACGGACCTCAAAACTGAAAAGAGTTCCGAGCATAATTGTTTTTTTATGCATAAGAATGCACCAAGGATCACGGGGCACCAAAACCCAAGTCTTATTTTCGCACGAAAATTGCACAATGGACCGAAAATGCACCACGAGCACTAAAATTGGACCACAGAGCACCTCGGACCTCAAAACTGAAAAGTTCTCCGAGCATTATGGTTTTTTATGCATAAGAATGCACCAGAGATCACGGGGCATGAAAATCCAAAAGTCTTATTTTCGCACGAGAATTGCACAAATGGCCGAAAATGTACCACCATCACCAAAATTGGACGACGGGGCACCACGGACCTCAAAACTGAAAAGTGTTCCAAGCATGATGGTTTTTTATGCATAAGAATGCACTAGGGATCACGGGGCACGAAAACCCAGAAGTCTTATTTTCGCACGAAAATTGCACAATGGGCCGAAAATGCACCATGGGAACCAAAATTGGACCACGGTGCACCTCGGACGTTAAAACTGAAAAGTGCTCCAAACATTATGGTTTTTTATGCATAAGAATGCACCGTGGATCACGGGGCACCAAAATCCAAAAGTCTTATTTTCGCACGAAAATTTCATAAATGGTCGAAAATGCACCACAAGCACCAAAATTGGACCACGGGGCACCTCAGACCTCAAAACTGAACAGTTTTCCTAGCATTATGGTTTTTTATGCATAAGAATGCACCAGGGATAACGGGGCACCAAAATCCGAAAGTCTTATTTTCGCACGAAAATTGCTCACATGGCCGAAAATGCCCAACTGGCACTAACATTGGACCACGGGGCACCACGGACCTCAAAACTGAAAAGAGTTTCGAGCATAATTGTTTATTATGCATAAGAATGCACCAGGGATCATGGGGCACCAAAACCCAAAAGTCTTATTTTCGCACGAAAATTGCACAATGGACTGAAAATGTACCACGGGCACCAAAATTGGACCACGGGGCACCACAGACCTTAAAATTGAAAAGTGTTCCAAGCATTATGGTTTTTTATGCATAAGAATGCACCAGCGATCATGGGGCACCAAACCCCAAAAGTCTTATTTTCGCACGAAAATTGCACATTTCGTCGAATATTCACCACGGGCACCAAAATTGGACCACGGGGCACCTTGGTCCTCAAAACTTTAAAGTTCTCTGAGCATTATGGTTTTTTATGCATTAGAATGCACCAGGGATCACCGGACACAAAAACCCAAAAGTCTTATTTTAGCATGAAAATTGCACAATGGGCTGAACATGCACCACGGGCACCAACATTAGACCACGGGGCACCTCGAACCTCAAAACTTCAAAGTGCTGCGAGCATTAGGATTTTTTATGCATAAGAATGCACCAGGGATCACGGGGCACCAAAATCCAAAAGTCTTATTTTTTCACGAAAATTGCACAATGGGCCGAAAATGCACCACGGGCACCAAAATTGGACCACGGGGCACCTAGGGCCTCAAAACTGAAAAGTGCTCTGAGCATTATGGTTTTTTAAGCATAAGAATGCACCAAGGATCACGGGGCACCAAAATCCCAAAGTCTTATTTTCGCACAAAAAATTCATAAATGGCCGAAAATCCACAACAGGCACCAAAATTGGACCACAGGGCACCTCAGACCTCAAAAATGAAAAGTTTTCCAAGCATTATGGTTTTTTATGCATAAGAATGCACCAAGGATAACGGGGCACCAAAATCCAGAAGTCTTGTTTTGGCACCAAAATTGCTCACATGCCCGAAAATGCCCCACCGACACCAACATTCGACCACGGGGTACCACGGGGCACCACGGACCTCAAAACTGAAAAGAGTTCCAAGCATTATGTTTTTTTATGCATAAGAATGCACTAGGGATCACAATGCACCAAAACCCAAAAGTCTTATTTTCGCACGAAAATTGCACAAAATGGCCGAAAATGCATCCCCGGCACCAAAATTGGACCACGGGACACCACGAACCTCCAGACTGAAAACTGTTCCTAGCATTAAGGTTTTTTATGCATAAGAGTCCACCAAGGATCACAGGGCACGAAAACCCAAAAGTCTTACTTTCGCACAAAAATTGCACAATGGGCCGAAAATGCACACGTGCGCCAAAATTGGACCACGGGGCACCTCGGAGCTCAAAACTGAAAAGTGCTCCGAGCATTATGGTTATTTATGCATAAGAAAGCACTAGGGTTCACAGGCACCAAAACCCAAAAGTCTTATTTTCGCATGAAAATTGCACAAATGGCCGAAAATTCCCCACAAGCACCAACATTGGACCTCGGGGCACCACGGACCTCAAATCTGAAAAGAGTTCCGAGGATTATTTTTTTTATGCATAACAATGCACCAAGGTTCACAGGGCACCAAAACCCAAATGTCTTATTTTTGTAAGAAAATTGCACAAATGGCCGAAAATGCACCACCGGCACCAAAATTGGACCACGGGGCACCACGGACCTCAAAACTGAAAAGTTCTCCAAGCATTATGGTTTTTTATGCATAAGAATGTACCAGTCATAAAGGGGCTCCAAAACCGAAAAGTCTTATTTTCGCACGAAAATTGCATAAATGGCCGAAAATGTACCCCCGGCACCAAAATTGGACCATGGGGCACCACCAACCTCAAGACTGAAAACTTTTTCGTGCATTACGATTTTTTATGCATTAGAATGCACCAAGGATCTCGGCGCACCAAAGCCGAAAAGTCTTATTTTCGCACAAAAATTGCACAATGGGACAAAAATACACCACGTGCACCAAAATTAGACCACGGGGCACCTCGGGCCTCAAAACTGAAAAGTGCTCCAAGAATTATGGTTTTTCATGCATAAGAATGCACCAGGGTTCACAGGGCACCAAAACCCAAAAATCTTATTTTCGCACGAAAATTGCACAAATAACCGAAAATGCACCATTGGCACCAAAATTGGACCACGGGGCACCACGAACCTCAATACTGAAAACTGTTTCGAGCATTATTGTTTTTTAGGCATAAGAATGCACCAAGGATCATGGGTCACCAAAACCCAAAAGTCTTATTTTTGCACGAAAATTTCCCATAGGGCCGAAAATGCACCACGTGCACCAAAATTGGACCACGGGGCACCTCGAACCTCAAAACTAAAAATTGCTCTGAGCATTATGGTTTTTTATGCATATGAATGCACCAAGGATCACGGGGGCACCAAAAGCCAATAGTCTTATTTTCGCACGAAAATTTCACAAATGGCCGAAAATGCACCACAGGCACCAAAATTGGACCACGGGGCACCTCGGACCTCAAAACTGAAAAGTGCTCCAAGCATTATGTTTTTTTATGCATAAGAATGCACCAGGGTTCACAGGGTACCAAAACCCAAAAGTCGTATTTTCGCTCGAAAATTGCACAAATGGCCGAAAATGCACCCCCAACAGCAAAATTGGACTACGGGGCACCACGGACATCAAAAATGAAAAGTTCTCTAAGCATTATGGTATTTTATGCATAAAAATGCACCAATGATAACGGGGCTCCAAAACCAAAAAGTCTTATTTTCGCACGAAAATTGCACAAATGGCCGAAAATGTACCCCCGGCACCAAAATTGGACCATGGGGCACCACCAACCTCAAGACTGAAAACTTTTCGATGCATTCTGGTTTTTCATGCGTAAGAATGCACTAGGGTTCACAGGGTACCAAAACCCAAAAGTCTTATTTTTTCACGAAAATAGCACAATTGGCCGAAAATGCACCACGGGCACCAAAATTGGACCACGGGGCACGTAGGGCCTCAAAACTGAAAAGTGCTCTGAGCATTATTGTTTTTTATGCATAAGAATGCACCAAGGAGCACGGGGCACCAAAACCCAGAAGTCTTATTTTCGCATGAAAATTGCACAATGGGCCGAAAATGCACCATGGGAGCCAAAATTGGACCACGGTGCACCTCGGACCTTAAAACTGAAAAGTGCTCCGAACATTATGGTTTTTTATGCATAAGAATGCACCAGGGATCATGGGGCACCAAAACCCAAAAGTCTTATTTTCACACGAAAAATTCATAAATGGCTGAAAATCCAGAATAGGCACAAAAATTGGACCACAGGGCACCTCAGACCTGAAAAATGAAAAGTTTTCCAAGCATTATGGTTTTTTATGCATAAGAATGCACCAGGGATAACGGGGCACCAAAATCCAAAAGTCTTATTTTGGCACCAAAATTGCTCACATGCCCAAAAATGCCCCACCGGCACCAACATTCGACCACGGGGCACCACAGACCTCAAAACTGAAAAGAGTTCTGAGCATAATGGGTTTTTATGCATAAGAATGCACCAGGGATCACGGGGCACCAAAATCCAAAAGTCTTATTTTCACACGAAAATTGCACAATGGGCCGCAGGCACCAAAATTGGACCACGGGGCACCTCGGACCTCAAAAATGAAAAGTGCTTTGAGCATTATGGTTTTTTATGCATAAGAATGCACTAGGGATCACGATGCACCAAAACCCAAAAGTCTTATTTTCGCACGAAAATTGCAGAAAATGGCCGAAAATGCATCCCCAGCACCAAAATTGGACCACGGGACACCACGAACCTCAAGACTGAAAACTGTTCCTAGCATTAAGGTTTTTATGCATAAGAGTCCACCAAGGATCACGGGACACGAAAACCCAAAAGTCTTACTTTCGCACAAAAATTGCACAATGGGCCGAAAATGCACACGTGCGCCAAAATTGGACCACGGGGCACCTCGGAGCTCAAAACTGAAAAGTGCTCCGAGCATTATGGTTATTTATGCATAAGAAAGCACTAGGGTTCACAGGGCACCAAAACCCAAAAGTCTTATTTTCGCATGAAAATTGCACAAATGGCCGAAAATTCCCCACCGGCACCAACATTGGACCTCGGGGCACCACGGACCTCAAAACTGAAAAGAGTTCCGAGGATTTTGTTTTTTTATGCATAAAAATGCACCAGGGTTCACAGGGCACCAAAACCCAAATGTCTTATTTTTGTAAGAAAATTGCACAAATGGCTGAAAATGCACCACCGGCACCAAAATTGGACCACGGACCTCAAAACTGAAGAGTTCTCCAAGCATTATGGTTTTTTATGCATAAGAATGCACCAGTCATAACGGGGCTCCAAAACCGAAAAGTCTTATTTTCGCACGAAAATTGCACAAATGGCCGAAAATGTACCCCCGGCACCAAAATTGGACCATGGGGCACCACCAACCTCAAGACTGAAAACTTTTTCGTGCATTACAGTTTTTTATGCATTAGAATGCACCAAGGATCTCGGGGCACCAAAGCCGAAAAGTGTTATTTTCGCACAAAAATTGCACAATGGGCCGAAAATACACCACGTGCACCAAAATTGGACCACGGGGCACCTCGGGCCTCAAAACTTAAAAGTGCTCCAAGCATTATGGTTTTTCATGCATAAGAATGCACCAGGGTTCACAGGGCACCAAAACCCAAAAGTCTTATTTTCACACAAAAATTGCACAAATAGCCGAAAATGCACCACCGGCACCAAATATGGACCACGGGGCACCACGAACCTCAAGACTGAAAACTGTTCCGAGCATTATGGTTTTTTAGGCATAAGAATGCACCAAGGATCATGGGTCACCAAAACCCAAAAGTCTTATTTTCGCACGAAAATTTCCCATAGGGCCGAAAATGCACCACGTGCACCAAAATTGGACCACGGGGCACCTCGAACCTCAAAACTAAAAAGTGCTCCAAGCATTATGGTTTTTTATGCATATGAATGCACCAAGGATCACGGGGGCAACAAAATCCAATAGTCTTATTTTCGCACGAAAATTTCACAAATGGCCGAAAATGCACCACAGGCACGAAAATTGGACCACGGGGCACCTCGGACCTCAGAACTGAAAAGTGCTCCGAGCATTATGTTTTTTTATGCATAAGAATGCACTAGGGTTCACAGGGTACCAAAACCCAAAAGTCTTATTTTCGCTCGAAAATTGCACAAATGGCCGAAAATGCACCCCCAACAGCAAAATTGGACTACGGGGCACCACGGACATCATAACTGAAAAGTGCTCCAAGCATTATGGTTTTTTATGCATAAGAATGCACCAGTGATAACGGGGCTCCAAAACCAAAAAGTTTTATTTTCGCCCGAAAATTGCACAAATGGCCGAAAATGTACCCCCGACACCAAAATTGGACCTTGGGGCACCACCAACCTCAAGACTGAAAACTTTTCCATGCATTATGGTTTTTTATGCGTAAGAATGCACCAAGGATCACGTGGCACCAAAGCCCAAAAGTCTTATTTGCGCACGAAAATTGCACAATAGGCCGAAAATACACCACGGGCACCAAAATTGGACCACGGGGCACCTCGGGCCTCAAAACTGAAAAGTGCTCCAAGTATTATGGTTTTTCATGCATAAGAATGCACCAGGGTTCACAGGGCACCAAAACCCAAAAGTCTTATTTTCGCACGAAAATTGCACAAATAGCCGAAAATGCACCACCGGCACCAAAATTGGACCACGCGGCACCACGAACCTCAAGACTAAAAACTGTTCCGAGCATTATGGTTTTTTTGGCATAAGAATGCACCAAGGATCATGGGTCACCAAAACCCAAAAGTCTTATTTTCGCACAAAAATTTCCCATAGGGCCGATAATGCACAACGTGCACCAAAATTGGACCACGGGGCACCTCGAACCTCAAAACTAAAAAGTGCTCCGAGCATTATGGTTTTTTATGCATAAGAATTCACCAAGGATCACGGGGCACCAAAACCCAATAGCCTTATTTTCGCGCGAAAATTTCACAAATGGCCGAAAATGCACCACAGGCACCAAAATTGGACCATGGGTCACCACGGACCTCAAAACTGAAAAGTGCTCCAAGCATTATGGTTTTTTATGTGTAAGAATGCACTAGGGATCACAAAGCACCAAAACCCAAAGGTCTTATTTTCGCACGAAAATTGCACAAATGGCCGAGTATGCACCACCACCGGCACCAACATTCGACCACGGGGCACCACAGACCTCAAAACTGAAAAGAGTTCTGAGCATAATGGTTTTTTATGAATAAGACTGCACCAGGGATCACGGGACACCAAAACCCAAAAGTCTTATTTTCACACGAAAATTGCACAATGGGCCGCAGGCACCAAAATTGGACCACGGGGCACCTCGGACCTCAAAACTGAAAAGTGCTTTGAGCATTATGGTTTTTTATGCATAAGAATGCACTAGGGATCACATTGCACCAAAACCCAAAAGTATTATTTTCGCACAAAAATTGCACAAATGGCCGAAAATGCACCACGGGCACCAAAATTGGACCACGGGGCACCTCAGACCTCAAAACTGAAAATTACTATGAGCATTATTGTTTTTTATGCATAAGAAAGCAGCAGGGTTCATAGGGCACCAAAACCCAAAAGTCTTATTTTCGTACGAAAATTGCACAAATGGCCGAAAATGCACCACCGGCACCAAAATTGGACCACGGGGCACCACGGACCTCAAAACTGAAAAGTGCTCCAAGCATTATGGTTTTTTATGCATAAGAGTGCACCAGGGATCACGGGGTTCCAAAACCCAAAAGTCTTATTTTCGCATGAAAATTGCACAATGGGCCGAAAAGTGTACCACAGGGGGCAGAAAAGCCTCTCTCTGTAGAAACCGTACAAGTAGTGGAGGCACTGCATGTACTGTTGTCTCCTCCATCTCTCCACCCAAATGTGACACGTAGAAATGGTCATATGATTGTGAGAGAATGGGTATTGGCAAAGGTACAAATCCCGCAATGGATATTTTCACCAAGCTGCCTATAAATACAGGAACAAGCTCATGTTTTGAAGAGAGAATTTTTCAAGTTTTTAGAAGAGTTGTAACTCTGCCAAATCGATTGGATGACAGACACTTGTGTGAAAAGAGTAATCTACTTAGCTTTGCTAAGTTATTCTATGTAATTGAGTTTTTATTGTAATATCCTCTCTATGAGAGCTGTTTATTTAACTTGTACTCAAACAGTTTCTGTTTGCAAAGCCAGGAGTGGCTTAGTGACAAAGAATACTTGGGTGTTCTTTAATCTCAGGGGGATATTAAAGGTGTTCCAGAAGTGGCCTAAAGAATACTTGTAGCCATATATAATACTTGTTTGTAATCAGAACTTGATTAGTGGAACCCTTCAAAGTTTTTGATGGAGAACTGGACGTAGCTCAGGTTGAGTGAACAAGTATAAACCA
Source organism: Pueraria montana var. lobata (assembly GCA_026413185.1). Lineage (NCBI taxonomy): Eukaryota > Viridiplantae > Streptophyta > Magnoliopsida > Fabales > Fabaceae > Pueraria > Pueraria montana. The sequence goes on from CM048656.1 coordinate 1,801,279, forward strand.
AGTGTTTTTACTCTATCGCTTTCAAGCTTACAACTTATTCTCATAAGTTATTTCTTCACACTTTGCGCACAAGGTTCTTTATATCCTATTTACGAAAATCTCTTATTTACGCCTGGACGATTAACAAGAAAACACAGTTTCACTAAACTGTCATTTTAACTATTGGACGATACCTGTGATCTTGTGTTTTACAAGCCCCTTGTGAAACCTAAGATATTTTATCTCCATCTTTGCGAAAAGTTTTTTTTTTAATAATATAACTTTCAGACTATTTAATCCCCCTTCTAGTGTGAATCTCTACATTTCAGTTGGCATCAGAGCTCGGCCACTCGGGTTGAGTACTTGGCAGTACAGAGGAAACCAGATTCTAAGAAAGATGGAAAATGAGGGACAAGCTGTGAACAAACCACCACTCTTCAAGGGTGTCAAATATCATTATTGGAAGCAAAGAATGATAGCATTCTTTGAATCCTGTCATATTGATATGTGGGACATTGTGGAGATGGGCGACTACATTCCAGTTGATGAGAGTCTCAATGAGATCCCAAAGGCTAGATGGACGGAGGAGCAAAAACAAAGATTTCATGTCAACTCCAGAGCCAGAAATATCATCATGTGTGCACTATCTGAACAAGAATACAATAAAGTACACAGTTTCAAAAGCGCAAAACAAATGTGGGACACTCTTGCGTTAACGTATGAGGGTTCCACCCAGGTAAAACGTAACAAACTTAGCCTTCTTACTCTTCAATATGAATTGTTTAGAATGGAAGGAGACGAGGGCATACAAAGTATGTTTGGACGGTTTCAAACCATACTAAATGAACTTAGAGCACATGGTAAAGATTACAATAACTATGAACATATTGACAAAATTATGAGGAGTTTGCCTAGGCAATGGAGACCACAGGTTACAGCCTTAAGAGCAACCAAAGGACTAGATGATATGTCCTTAGAAGAGCTTGTGGGAATCCTTAAGGTGCATGAGCTGGAACTGCAACAAGATGGTGATGGCAAGAAAAGGAAGTCTCTGGCACTCAATATCCAGAAGCCAAAGAAAGCATCATCGTCCAAATCCATGCAAGCTGAAGCATCATCAGACGAACAATCTAAAGATGATGACTCAGACGAGGATGATGAGCTATCCTTCGTATCCAAGAGAATCCACTCTATGTGGAAGAAGAAAGGTGGATCCAGATGGAGAAACCCGAACAAGAAAGGTCTCAAAGAAAAGAAGGAGAAGAGTCCAATCGTATGCTACGAATGCAAAAAGCCCGAACACTTCAAATAAGAATGCCCAGATCTTGACAAGAGCAAGGACAAGAAGAAGAAAAGCTTCAACAAAAAGAAGTGCAAAAAGGTTCTAATGTCCACATGGGAAGATCTGGATGACGACTCATCATCGGACGATGAAGAGGAAGAGGAAGCACACATATGTCTGATGGCAGACACTACATCAGATTCTTCAGAACCAGAAGAAGAAGATGAGGTAAACTTTAATGATCTGAATTCACTTCAAGAAGCTTATCATGATTTGCTTTCAAACTCTTCTATTCTGTCAAAGGCCTACAAAACCTTGAAAAAATCGTCCAAGTCACTTTCAAAAGAAAAAGAAGTTTTAGAAAATAGTCTCAAACAACTTGAAAGTGAAAAGAAAGATTTACAGAAAAAGTTAACAAAGCTCTCAAAAGAACATGAAGCCTTAAATGAGGATGGACGAACTCTCTAGAATGATACTGCTCAAGCCTATAAATCCTATGAGGATTCAAGGACTAGAGAAATGAACCTTTCCGTACAGATTCGAACTCTAAAAGCAGAAAACAAAAGGCTAGTTGAGAAGCTTCTGAAAGTTGATGCAGATACTTCCTTAAGAGGTCAACCACATGATGTTGTAAAACTTCATGAAGAGATTGACAGCCTAAAGAAGGATCTGTCCAACTTTGTCAAGGGATCTGACAACCTTAAGATGCTTTTAAAATATGAAGATTGTAGGAGACCAAATGACAGGTCAGGGCATGGATATAAGGGAAAGAAATATATTCATGACGAAGATGTAGATGTGTGTTACTTCTGTGGGAAACCTGGACATATAATGTCCAAATGCAGACACCTGCCTAAGAATGGAGCATCCAGTGCCTTTCAAACTAACAAGAAAGGACCCAAGTCAATCTGGGTACCTAAGGATAAAATTGTTTCTATTGCAGACATGCTTAATAGCAGGAAAGAAACTCCAGTCATGGTACATGGACAGTGGGTGCTCGCATCACATGACAGGAGAAAGGTGTATGTTCCAAAGCCTCCAACCCAAGACTGGTGGGACAATCACTTTTGGAGGGAATCAGAAAGGGATGATAGCTGGCGTGGGTAAGATTGGTATACCACCCTATCCTTGTATTGATAATGTTCTTTATGTTAAAGGTCTCAAGCACAATCAACTTAGCATAAGTCAATTATGTGATAGTGGATATGATGTTGCCTTTAACAAAGGTGAATGTATAGTCAAGAACTCTAATGGATCCCTTCTTTTTACTGTAAAGAGGCAAGGTAATCTCTACAAGATTAATCTTGGGGAACTATCAAGTCAAAATGTTTCACGCTTAGTTTCAGTTAAAGAAAATAATTGGCTACGGCATAAAAGATTTGGGCATGCCAGTTTGAGATTAATATCAAAGCTTAATAGGCACAACCTCGTGAGAGAATTACCAAGTATGTCATATAAAGATTATATTCTTTGTGAAGCCTGTCAGAAAGGGAAACAAGTAAAAAATTATTTTCAAAGTAAAAACATCGTTTCCACTTCTAGACCTCTTGAGCTGTTACATATTGACCTGTTTGGACCCACAAGAACAGCCTCTGTAGGTGGTAAGAGGTACGGATTAGTTGTAGTGGATGACTATACTAGATGGACATGGGTCATGTTCCTATCTCACAAAGATGAGTCTTTTAAGGCCTTCTATAACTTCTGCAAAAGAATTCAAAATGAAAAAGGAGTATGCATTATTTCGATCCGAAGTGATCATAGGGGAGAATTTGAAAATGAAAGTTTTCAAAGGTTCAGTGAAGAAAATGGTATCCTTCACAACTTCTCAACACCCAGAACACCACAACAGAATGGTGTTGTTGAGAGGAAGAACAGGTCACTCCAAGAGATGGCCAGAACCATGTTGAATGATAATTCAACCCCAAAACACTGTTGGGCTGAAGTAGTGAATACTGCCTATTATTTACAGAACAAAATCTATATCAGGCCAATCTTTAAAAAGACTCCATATGAATTGTGGAAAGGGAGAAGACCCAACATATCCTACTTCCATCCATTTGGATGTCAATGCTTCATTTTGAACACTAAGGATAACTTGGGAAATTTGATTCTAAGTGTGATGAAGGAATATTGCTTGGATATTCTGAAACTTCATATAGAGTTTATAATTCTAGAAGCTTAGTTGTTGAAGAAGCTATCCATGTGAAGTTCAATGACACTAAGCCTGATAAAAAAATTATTAGAGCTAGATGAATCATTTGCAGAACTCAGGCTGGACGATGCAAGGAAATCTTCAGACACGTCCAACAGTGATGTCACAGTTGAAGAGTCTAATGTTCCCTTGGACGGTCCAACAGAAGAACAAAGGGAACCAACTGGACGCAACTGAAAAATGAAGAAGCATCATCCCGAAGACCAAATCATTGGTGATCCAAAGGATAGAGTCAAAACCAGATCTTCACTTCAACAACAAGGTCACACAACACTCATATCACAGATAGAACCTAAGACTGTGGACGATGCTCTGGAAGATGAAAGCTTGGTCAAAGCAATGCAAGATGAACTTGACCAATTTTAAAAGAACGATGTCTGGAAACTTGTAGAACTCCCTAATAACAAAGAAGTCGTAGGAGCTAAATGGGTGTTCAGAAACAAATTGGAGGAAACAGGTAATGTTGTGAGAAACAAAGCCAGACTGGTAGCCAAAGGTTACTCACAACAAGAAGGTATAGATTATACTGAAACTTATGCACCTGTTGCACGTCTAGAGGCAATTCGCATTTTACTATCATTTGCAGCTCATAGCAATATGAAGCTATATCAAATGGACGTAAAAAGTGCATTCCTCAATGGACTGATAAAAGAAGAAGTCTATGTGGAGCAACCCCCAGGGTTTGAGAGTGTTGCTTTTCCTAATCATGTTTTCAAACTTAACAAAGCATTATATGGACTAAAACAAGCACCGAGAGCTTGGTATGAAAAACTCAGCTCATTTCTTTTAGAAAATGGTTTCTCAAGAGGAAAAGTAGACACTACACTATTTCGGAAAGATTATTCTTCTAATTTCATTATTGCTCAAGTATATGTTGATGATATCATATTTGGTGCTACTAACGAATCTCTTTGTGAAGAATTTGCTAAGTTAATGCAAACAGAATTCGAGATGAGCATGATGGGAGAACTAAAATTCTTCCTTGGATTGCAAATCAAGCAAACTGATAAAGGCATATAATACATCAGACCAAGTATTTTAAGGAGCTTCTCAAGAAGTTCAAAATGGATGATGCAAAGCCAATGAAAACTCCTATGCACCCAACAACAATACTTGGACTGGACGATGGTTCAAAGAAGGTGGACAACACCCTATACAGAGGAATGATAGGATCACTCCTATACCTCACAGCGTCCAGACCTGACATCATGTTCAGCGTATGCTTATGTGACAGATTCCAATCTGACCCAAGGGAAGTTCACTTAACTGCTGTTAAAAGAATGTTTCGATATCTTGTTGGAACAAATAATCTTGGTCTACATTTCAAAAGGCAGAAGGATTTCATATTAGTTGGATACTGTGATGTTGACTATGCTGGATTTCATAATTCGCGTTCTCCAAACAGAGCCTATACTTAAACTGACAAATTCACTCAGAAAATTACTTTACCAAATTTCCCTTCTCCGAAATTATCTTCTACCTCCAGCATTCTCCTTCTTTCTCTCTCAGAAAACCTAAACACTATCTGCAAAACCTAAAAATTAAACCTTTATCATCATGACGAACTCTACTAACTCAAGCAACTATGAACTTGATGTTCATACCTACCCTGAAACCACTATAGTGTCTCAAGGTGCTGCCACTGTTCACGTTGAGCACTTCTTCAACATTGGAAAACTAGAAAAGTTGGGTCTGAATCTCGATGAAAGTCTTCTAAAATGCGGAATCAGAGAATCCTTCAACGAAAACCAGAAGATATTTCCAGAACTGATCAGAATGTTCTGGAGGAATGCAAGATTCTAGAACTCAAGGGAACTCGTGTCCACTATGCTTGGACGAGAAGTGATTTTGTCCACTGAATCTATAGCCAAAGTCACTGGCTGTATCAGGGAACAAAATCAGCACATGTCAGAGTGGACCAAGCAATATGGAAACTACGTTGGAAAGGTACTGCGCAAGAACAAGTCTACAGATTCATCAAAGATTGAGTACAAGAATCTATGCCCTAAACCCTAAACTGAAAAGTGCTCCGAATATTATGGTATTTTATGCATAAGAATGCACCAGGGATCACGGGGCACCAAAACCCAAAAGTCTTATTTTCGCACCAAAATTGCTCACATGGCCGAAAATGACCCACTAGCACCAACATTGGACTACAGGGTACCATGGACCTCAAAACTGAAAAGAGTTCCGAGCATAATGGTTTTTTATGCATAAGAATGCACCAGGGATCACGGGGCACCAAAATCCAAAAGTCTTATTTTCGCACGAAAATTGCACAATGGGCCGCGGGCACCAAAATTGGACAACGGGGCACCTCGAACCTCAAAACTGAAAAGTGCTTTGAGAATTATGGTTTTTTATGCATAAGAATGCACCAGGGATCACGATGCACCAAAACCCAAAAGTCTTATTTTCACACGAAAATTGCACAAATGGCCGAAAATGCACCACGGGGCACCTCGGACCTCAATACTTAAAAGTGCTCCAAGCATTATGGTTTTTTATGCATAAGAATGCACTAGGGTTCGCAGGGTACCAAAACCCAAAAGTCTTATTTTCGCACGAAAATTGCACAAATGGCCGAAAATGCACCACCGGCACTAAAATTGGACCACGAGGCACAACGAACCTCAAGACTGAAAACTGTTCCGAGCATTATGGTTTTTTATGCATAGGAATGCACCAAGGATCACGGGTCACCAAAACCCAAAAGTCTTATTTTTGCACGAAATTTTCCCAAAAGGGCCGAAAATGCACCACGTGCACCAAAATTGGACCACAGGGCACCTCGAACCTCAAAACTAAAAAGTGCTCCATGCATTATGGTTTTTATGCAAAAGAATGCACTAGGGTTCGCAGGGCACCAAAATCCAAAAGTCTTATTTTCGCACGAAAATTGCACAAATGGCCGAAAATGCACCATCAGCACCAAAATTGGACCACGGGGCACAACGAACCTCAAGACTGAAAACTGTTATGAGCATTATGGCTTTTTATGCATAACAATCAACCAAGGATCACAGGTCAACAAAACCCAAAAGTCTTATTTTCGCACGAAAATTTACCAAAGGGCCGAAAATGCACCATGTGCACCAAAATTGGACCACGAGGCACCTCGGACCTCAAAACTAAAAAGTTCTCCGAGCATTATGGTTTTTTATGCATATGAATGCACCAGGGTTCACAGGGCACCAAAACCCAAAGGTCTTATTTTCGCACGAAAATTGCATAATGGCCTAAAATCCTACCCTGGCACCAAAATTTGACCACCGTGATCCACGAATCTCAAGACTGAAAACTTTTCTAAGCATTATGGTTGGTTATGCATAAGAATGCACCAGGGATCACTGGGCACCAAAACCCAAAAGTCTTATTTTAGCACGAAAATTGCACAATGGGCCGAAATGCACCACGTGCACAAAAATTGGACCACGAGGCACCTCGAAACTTAAAAGTTCTCCGATCATTATGGTTTTTTATGCATAAGAATGCACCAAGGATCACGGGGCACCAAAACCCAAAAGCATTATTTTCGCACGAAAATTTCACAAATGGCGGAAAATGCACCACAGGCACCAAAATTGAACCACGGGGCACCTCGGACCTCGAAACTTAGAAGTTCTCCAAGAATTATGGTTTTTTATGCATAAGAATGCACCAAGGATCATGGGGCCCCAAAACCCAAAAGCCTTATTTTCGCACTAAAATTTCACAAAAGGCAGAAAATACACCACATGCACCAAAATTGGACCATGGGGCACCACAGACCTCAAAACTGAAAAGTGCTCCAAGCATTATGGTTTTTTATGTATAAGAATGCACCAGGGATCACGGGGCACCAAAGCCCAAAGGTCTTATTTTCGCACGAAAATTGCACAAATGGCCGAGTATCCACCACCGACACCAAAATTGGACCACGAGGCACCACGGACCTCAAAACTGAAATGTAATCCAAGCATGAAGGTTTTTTATGCATAAGAATGCATGAGGGATCACGGGGCACCAAAACCCAAAAGTCTTATTTTAGCATCAAAATTGCACAATAGGCTGAAAATGCACCACGGGCACCAAGATTGGACCACGGGGCACCTCGAACCTCAAAACTTAAAAGTGCTGCAAGCATTATGATTTCTTATGCATAAGAATGCACTAGGGATCACGTGGCACCAAAATCCAAAAGTCTTATTTTTGCACGAAAATTGTACAATGGGCGGAAAATGCACCACGGGCACCAAAATTGGACCACGGGGTACCACGGACCTCAAAACTGAAAAGTGTTCCGAGCATTATGGTTTTTTATGCATAAGAATGCACCAGGGATCACGGGGCACCAAAACCCAAAAGTCTTATTTTTGCACGAAAATTGCACAAATGGCCGAAAATGCACCACCGCACCAAAATTGGACAATGGGGCACCACGGACCTCAAGACTGAAAAGTGTTCCGAGCATTATGGTTTTTTATGCATAAGAATGCACCAAGGATCACGGGTCACCAAAACCCAAAAGTCTTATTTTCGCACGAAAATTTCCCAAAGGGCCGAAAATGCACCACGTGCACCAAAATTGTACCACGGGGCACCTCGAACCTCGAAACTAAAAAGTGCTCCAAGCATTATGGTTTTTTATGCAAAAGAATGCACTAGGGTTTGCAGGGCACCAAAACCCAAAAGTCTTATTTTCGCACGAATATTGCATAAATGGCCGAAAATGCACCATCGGCAGCAAAATTGGACCACGAGGCACAACGAACCTCAAGACTGAAAACTGTTCTGAGCATTATGGTTATTTATGCATAAGAATCAACCAAGGATCACAGGTCAACAAAACCCAAAAGTCTTATTTTCGCATGAAAATTTACCAAAGGGCCGAAAATGCACCACGTGCACCAAAATTGGACCACGAGGCACCTCGAAACTCAAAAATAAAAAGTGGTCCAAGCATTATGGTTTTTTATGCAAAAGAATGCACTAGGGTTTGCAGGGCACCAAAACCCAAAAGTCTTACTTTCGCACGAATATTGCACAAATGGCCGAAAATGCACCACCGGCACTAAAATTGGACCACGAGGCACAACGAACCTCAAGACTGAAAACTGTTCTGAGCATTATGGTTATTTATGCATAAGAATCAACCAAGGATCACAGGTCAACAAAACCCAAAAGTCTTATTTTCGCATGAAAATTTACCAAAGGGCCGAAAATGCACCACGTGCACCAAAATTGGACCACGAGGCACCTCGAAACTCAAAAATAAAAAGTGGTCCAAGCATTATGGTTTTTTATGCAAAAGAATGCACTAGGGTTTGCAGGGCACCAA